>CM038145.1:72930136-74130136 GCA_021437245.1 Aegilops speltoides | reverse complement strand
TATGTATCTTTTCCCCTTATGTATTACTTGGTTTGTGTGAAGATTACCTCACTTGCGACATTGCTTTCAATGCGGTTATGCCTCTAAGTCGTGCTTCGACACGTGGGAGATATAGCCGCATCGAGGGCGTGACAATAGCTAGTAGCTAGATGGCTTCTTCTCTCTCTTTGATTCTCAATACCATGTTCTCCTCGATGTTCTTGGAGATCTATTCGATGTAATATTCTTTAGCGGTGTGTTTGCCGAGATCCGATGAATTGTGGATTTATGATCAGATTATCTATGAATATTATTTGAGTCTTCTCTGAATTCTTATATGCATGATTTGATATCTTTGCAAGTCTCTTCAAATTATCACTTTAGTTTGGCCTACTAGATTGATTTTTCTTGCAATGGGAGAAGTACTTAGCTTTGGATTCAATCTTGCGGTGTCCTTTCCGAGTGACAATAGGGGCATGAAGGCACATATTGTATTGTTGCCATCGAGGATAAAAAGATGTGGTTTTCATCATATTGTTTGAGTTAATTCCTCTACATCATGTCATCTTACTTAATGCATTACTCTGTTCTTCATGAACTTAATACTCTAGATGCAGGCATGAGTCGGTCGATGGGTGGAGTAATAGTAGTAGATGCAGAATCGTTTCGGTCTAGTTGACACGGACATGATGCATATGTTCATGATCATTGCCTTAGATATCGTCATAATTATGCGCTCTTCTATCAATTGCTCGGCAGTAATTTGTTCACCCACCGTATTATTTGTTATCTTGAGAGAAGCCACTAGTGAAACCTATGGCCCCTCGTCTCTTTTCCATCATATAAGTTCTCTTTTCCATCATACTAGTTTCCGATCTACTATTTTGTAATCTTTTAATTTCCGATCTATCAACCAAAAAGACCAAAAGTATTTACTTTACCGTTTATCTATCTCTATCAGATCTCACTTTTGCAAGTAACCGTGAAGGGATTGGCAACCCCTTTATCGCATTGGCTGGAAGTTGTTGATTGTTTGTTCAGGTATTCGGTGACTTGTGCATCATCTCCTACTGGATTGATACCTTGGTTCTTAAACTGAGGGAAATACTTACTCTACTTTGCTCCATCACCCTTTCCTCTTCAAGGGAAAAACGCAAGCTCAAGAGGTAGCATAGACATCAATTAGTCAATTGAAATGACATGATGGTATACTAATATAGACCATATCTTGTGGTGAAAGGTGTTTTGGGTATATCCTTTTCACGAATCTTCAACTGATGATACCCCAATCGAAGATCGATCTTGGCGAATACTCTAACTCCAACTAGCTAATCAAACAAATCATTTATCCTCAGTAGAGGATACTTTTTCTTGATCATCACCTCATTTAGCGCACGATAATCTAAAACCATTCTCAAGGTTTTATCTTTCTTCTCTACCAAAAGAAGTAGGGCTCCCTAAGGTGACAAGCTTGGGTGAATAGATCCTTCCTCCAATAACTTCTTGATCTACTTCTTGATTTCTTCCAAATCATTAGCGGGCACCCGATAGGGTCTCTTGGATACTGGGGCTATCCCTGGTAATAATTCAATCAAGAATTCAATTTCTCTGTTTGGTGGCATTCCTGGTAATTCTTTGGGAATACATCTGGAAAATCTTGCACTACTGGCACTTCCTCCTGAACAACTGCCATGAGGGAATTTACCCGAGTATTTTTTTTGGTGTGTGCCTGGATACATACTTGATTCTCTTCTCCTCCGGGGTGGTGAGGAAAATCGTCTTGCAGGCACAATTAGTGTTCCCTTCATACTTCGTCAACCTATCCACGCCTAGGATTACGCCCGATCCATGTGACTCCAATACAATGAGGTCTACGGGAAACTCATAATTTCTGATGCCGAGGTTCGAGTGACAACCTAATCCTGCCATCATCTCACCTCCTGGGCAACTAACTTGAAGTGGGCTCCTAAGTGTTCTAGTGGGCAAACCATACTTTTTCACAACTACCCTTGATATGAATGAATGTGATGCACCGGATTCAAAAAGTAACAATACTGGACATGAATTTAAAAAGAACATACCAACCACAGTCTCTGGCTTATTGTAAACCTCCTCCACATCAATGTGGTTCACATGAGCACGGGGAAAAGGATTGGGCTTCTTGGTTGCCGAGTTTCCATGTCGTTGCCATATGCATTTCCCTGCTTCATCTCCGGATAATCAGTAGCATAATGTCATGTCTTCTTGCACTTGAAGTAGGTGATATGACTCACATCCTTCTGAGTCAGAGTGGGACGGTCCTGACTGCCATTGCCTCCATTGCCAGTCTTGGAGTTGTTGTGGTTGGGACGATTGTTCTCATTCCCTCCATGGTTATGTCCTACATGAGTATGTCCTCCATGGATGTGGTGAGTGTGTCCTCCTGATCCGGTGTTTCCCGAGTACGGAGTGTAGCGAGGCTTTTGCTAAGGTCCAGAGTTGTATTTTCCCTGTCCGTACTTCCGATTCCGATTCCCTATCTGCTGCTGCTTCCCCTCCTGAATGATGGTCTTGTCTACCAGCTCCTGGTAGTTGTTGAAGGTAGCCACCATCAGTTGCATTCCCTGTTCATCATTGAGTCCTTCTAGAAATTTCTCCTGCTTTGCGACATCTGTGGCCACATCATCTGGGGCATAGCGATACAACTGACTGAACTCATCCATGTACTGTGCCACAGTACAGTTCCCCTGGTGTAACTTGCGGAACTCACGCTTCTTCAAACTCATGGCACCGGCTGAGACATGAGCGGTGCGGAAGGCCTGATGAAATTGATCCCATGTAACTGTGGCAATGGGATAAGTGGTGTAGTTCTTACTATATCGTGCTCTATTAAGGATAATTATGTAAAAACTGCTTTATGTGATCTAGAGGCTGATTTTAGTATTTTTCCTTTTTCTCTTTATAAAAGACTTGACCTGAGTAAGTTGACTCCCACTAAAATTTCTTTGCAAATGGATGACAAGTCTACAACTATTTCTGTTGGTGTTTGTGAGGATGTTCCTATCTTAGCAGATTTAGTCATTCTTGATATGCGCAAGGATGACAATATGCGGTTATCCTTGGAAGACCTTTCCTTAATACTGTAGGGGCTATTGACTATACTAAAAGCAAGGTCACTTTTATGTTAATGGCAATGATCATATGGTTTACTTTTCGAGAAAGCCAAATAAAGCAAACAGTCTCGATTCTATTGAAAAGGTTATGACTATTATTATTGGAGATTTTGAATTTCCTCTTCCTGTTCCCGAAAAGAAATATCAAACTATCATGATTGGAACCATGCCCATAACTAGAATAGGCATGGTTCCAATCATAAGAGTTTGATATCTCTTTTCGGGAACCAGAAGAGGAAATTCAAAGCCTTCAGTGGTAATAGTTTTAACTTTTTCAATATAATTGAGAATGTTTACTTTATTTTTCTTCCTTGGGAAATAGACCGTATGCTCATTGTAATTAACATTGAAAGTGGTCTTGCTTGTATTATAATCAATAACAGTCCCTGTAGTGTTAAGTAAAGGTCTTCCAAGGATGACCGACATATTGTCGTCCTGGGGCATATCAAGGATAAAAAGTCGATTAAGATAGTAACATTAGCAACCACAGTAGGAACATCTTCACAAATACCAATAGGAATAGCAGTAGACTTGTCAGCCATTTTCAAAGAAATCTCAGTGGGAGTCAACTTACTCATGTCAAGTCTTTTATAAATAGAAAAGGACATAACACTAACACTAGCTCCTAGATCACATAAAGCAGTTTAAACATAATTATTCTTAATAGAGCATGGTATAGTAGCTATCCTTGGGTCTCCTGGTTTTTCATACATTTTTCATTTGAAGGAATAATTTGCAAGCATATTGGAAATTTCAGCCTCAGGAATCTTTCTTTCATTAGTAAAAATATCCTGTACATATTTAGCATAAGGAGGCATCTTCATAGCATCAATGAAAGGTACTTGCAAGAATATAGGTCTGAGCAATTCAACAAAATATTAAAAGCATCCTCATCTTTAGAAGCTTTACAAGGAAAAGGCATGGGTTTTTGAACCCATGGTTCTCTTTCTCTACCATGCTTCCTAGCAACAAAATCTCTTTTATCATACCTTCTATTCTTAGGAGGTGGGTTATCAAGCTCAACTTTAGGTTCTATTTCCACTTCATTATCAGGTTCATTATTATCATTAGGTCCAACATCAACATGATCATCATTAGCATTATCAATATCATCATCACTACACATATGATTGTCACCAGATTGTGTCTCAACATCAGAAATAGAAACATTATTAGGATTCTCAACAAGTTTTTCCATAACGGGTTCATTAGAAGCATGCAGTTTTATTTCTACTCTTTTTCTTTTTCTTCTTAGGTGAACTAGCTGCACTATCATCAACTTTCCGAGAATCTTGTTCAATTCTCTTGGGATGACCCTCGGGAAACAAAGGATCCAGATTAGATTTACCACTTATCTACTCCATTAGCGTCCTTATTAATTTTATTATGCATGTCCCTAAGCAAACCATTTTGTGGTCTAGCAACTTGTTCAGGCTAAGTGTGAACCATAGAAGAGTGCTTGCATAAACATTTAACATCATTGAAAACTCTAATTAGTACATCACTCAAGCGTTCTATCATAATAGCATTGCATTTTAGTTGATCACTTATTTGTATACTGAAGTTTTGTTGTTAACCATAAAATTACCAAATTCATCTAAGCGCTGACTTGGAGATTTACTATACGGTATATCACACACTCATCAAACCTATAAAGAGAGTTTGCCTCTACTACGTGTGCCGGGATATTGAGTCCATGGATTTCTTCAGCAGGTGGTAGATTCCTAACATCTTCAGATCTAATACATTTCTCTTTCACAGATTTCTTGGCCTGTTGCATGTCTTCTGGACTGAGGGAAACAATAGCTCTTTTCTTCAGAGTTGGCTTAGGAGGTGGTTCGAGAAGTGTCCAATCACTGACATTTCTCAATTAGTTATTCAGTAATTCTAGATCATGTGCAACTGTTCTTCCCCTAAAATCACAACCAACACAATTGTTTAGATAGTCCCTAGAAGCATTAAGCATTTGTTAGTCCATTATAGAAGATATCGATGATTTCATTATTCTTAATAGGATGATCGGACAAAGCATGTAATAGTTGGAGAAGCCTCCCCCAAGCTTGAGGGAGATGCTCTTCCTCAAGTTGTTCGAAGTTATATATTTCCTATAAGGCAGCTTGTTTCTTATGAGTAGAAAAATAATTTTCATAGAAATAGTAAATCATGTCTTGGGGACTACGCACACAACCATGAGTAAGGTTATTAAACAAAGTCTTAGCACAACACTTTAATGAGAAGGTAAAAAACTTAAGAATATAATAATAACAAATCTTTTCCTCTTGAGCAAATAGTGTAACAATATTATTCTATTTAGTGGGATGTGCAACAACAGTTTCCGATTCATAACCATAAAAATGACCAAATTCTACCAAAGTAATAAGCTTAGGATTAATGAGAATTCATAATCCTCATAAGTAACAAAAAATATGAGAAGTTGCATACTTAAGATCATATTTCATCATTCTGTTCATGGCTTTTTCTTTAACTATAGCCATAAAACCTTATATGCCATTATGAGTATCATAAGCCATAAGATCTCTAGTAAACTCGTCATGAAGAGTATAACCATCAGGAACATCAAGCATCTTAGTGCTAGCAGGAGTACTAGGTGATTCATATTTTTCATCAATTTTAGATTGTTTAGCTTTAGCAATATGAGCATCAAGTAATTCAGTAAGTGGAACCGATTTATCAAGCAGAGTAGAAGCATCATCAATAGCAGAAGCAGTGTCAATTTCTTGCGACATATTAGCTTGAATAATAGGTGTGGTGCCGCAAGCTGACTTAAAACAATAGGTGAATCAAGTGTAGAGCTAGTGGTAGTTCCTTACCCCCTCATCTTAGAGGGCATGATCTTGGTCTTATAGTCTTTCAGATTCTTCAATGTGAATATAGTTGGAGTAGATATTTGACTCCCGAGTGAACTTAGTAAATAGAGCTATGCTCCCCAACAATAGCACTAGAAAATAGTCTTGATGACCCACAAGTATAGGGTGTCACAACAGTCTCCGAGGGTAGTATTTCACCCAAATTTATTGATTTGATGCATGGGAGACAAAGAATATTTATAAGCGTTAGCAGTTTAGTTGTCAATTCAACCACACCTCAAAAGTCACTTCCTTACAACAATATATTAGTAGCACAGTAATATGATAGCAGTAAAAACAGTACTAGCAATAGTAACAGTAATAGTAGTAGTTTTGTAGCAAGTGTAACGGTAGCAATAATAGCAACTTGAGCAAAGACAATATTATGAAAGCGTAGGCATGAAGTGGCGATAGATATTTGGACGACATTCATTATGTAATAGTCACAACCTAGCACGATACACAATAGCTTCAATTCATTAATCCCATGTAGGCATGTATTCCACATATATTCATACATGCTTGTAATAAAACTTGCATGACATCTTTGGCGAAGTATCAAGTGAAAACGCCCTGTTCAGTGAAAACGGAAAACTATCCTCGTGCGCCGCTGGATCGAGTACGTACGGTGCGGACAAACCAGCAACTTAGTCCTAGTTTTGCAGCTAACCCCCTCCCCTTACGTCCTTGCTTGGTGACGATTCACCCCAAAAAAACTGAAATGAATAGTGCTCGATTTGTGCTGCCATGGAGTCGTAGTCCTGCGCCGGTCGACATGTGCCTAGCTCTCCGACGGGCGAAGGCCACCCCATCCTCTAGCCCTCCCCCTGGCGTGATCCTCCGACCTCTGCCATCGCCGACCATGATCCCCCTCCCTCTGCCAGCGACGGCCATGAGCCCCCACCCCCACCAACCATGGCCGTGAGCCATTGTTCTACGGAGCAAGTACCATTACTGCTTGTAATAATCTTATGATGCATCTCTAAATGACAACTTGGCATTAAACCAAAGGAAGATTTGAGTGGAGACAAGACAAAAACACATGTAAGAAAGATCAGAAGATGCAGTTGTGATGCATCTCTGAAAGACAACTTGGTAGTGAAGTTCATGCGTTGGATGAATTTTAGATGTCCTTCGTGCCTATATTTTGCTAGGAGATAGTTATTCTGTATATTTATGTCTGATATGTGTTACATGAAATGGCCATGACATAATTTCATTTTTAGTGCAAAAATATCGTTCTCACAGCTGATATTTTTGCAAGTTGTTTGATCAAGTTTACTGCACATCAATGGTAAAAATTTGTACATAAGAGAGAGCATTTAACTCAGCATGAGCCCCCTGCCTGCTCATGCTGCTGCTATTGCTCTCCGTGTGGGTGCTAGCTGTGGTATGTTATTATCAGGGGCAACCACCAGTCCAAGCATGGCAGGGAAGTAAAGCAGAATCCATTTCACTGAAAGAAAGTTGCTCAACTAGATATGCTACAACATCTCCAGAGCAATGGGAAAGCTAAATGCTTCACTTTTAACAGGGAAAGCTACAAGATTTCTGCAACCAATTCACATTAATTCTGCAAATCTACAATTTCAGTATGTACAACTAAAGCAAAGAGCAAAGATTTCTTGTACATCCACATTCATTCAAGAATTTTCTGTACATTCACATTCTCTCAGGTGCAGCAAAACAACAAGGATGTATATGAACTCTGAACATCCACATTCATTCTGTTACTCAGTATAGCAAAACATCAGTTTCCCTCGCAGAGAAAAAGGGCAGGGAGGCAGATCCCACGATCGCTTGGTCTCTCTCGCATGGGATCAGTGCCAGGTCGCCGGGTTGCGGAGATCGCTGTTGTGTGGGACCAGCGCCGCTGCCGTGGCCAGCGCGCATGGATAAGAATGGCAGGTAGGCCGAGGATGCAGCCGCAGGGTCTCCCACCCGTGGGATCAGCGCCAAGTCACCTGGTCATGGAGGTTGCCATTGCGTGGGGCCAACCACCAGCACTACCACCGCCGTTGCCGAGGTTGTGCTCTTTGAACTGCATGTGGTCAGTTCCAAGTCACGGTCACATCGGGGCTCCACGGCAGCCTCCGAGTAACCATCGATAGGGGAGTGAGGCACCATCAATCGCCGCTGCAGTCAGTCACCGTCCGCTCACCGCAGTCTCTAGGTCACCCTCGGGCTCATGGATAACTAATGAGGGGATAACTTCTGTTAGCAGGGGGTTAGCCGAAAAAGTGGGGTTAAGCAGCTGGTTATATTTCACCTTTAGTCTGCTCGTATGTTCCTGATCCAGTGGCGCACGAGGATAGTTTTCAGTTTTCACTAAACGGGTGTTTTCACTTGACACTTTGCCAACATCCTTTGTCCTACCCTCCCATGGTAGCGGGGTCCTAATGGAAACTAAGGGTAATTAAGGTACTCCTAATAGAGAACCATAAAAATGCGTTAACATATGGTGAATACATGAACTCCTCAAATTACAGTCGTTTTAGAGTACCCCAATTATTGTCACCTTGGGGTCGACTGTTCAGAACAATAACAGGTGCATATAACTTGTATATAGGATCAAGTACTCAAATATATTCATGAAAACATAATAGGTCCAGATCTCAAAAATCATGGCACCCAGGCCCTAGTGACAAGCATTAAGTGTATCAAAGTCATAGCAACATCAATCTCAGAACGTAGTGGATATTAGGGATCATGCCCTAACAAGTTGACTCGATTACATGACGAATCTCATCCATCTCCATCCAATATGCCTACAATGAAATTACTCACTCCAGATGGTGAGGATCATGAGGTTGTTGATGAATAAGGGTTGTTCAAGATGACGATGATGAATTCCTTTCTCTGGTACCCTGATGCTACTTCTTGAGCTTGCATTGGTTTTTCCCTTGAAGAGGAAAGGGTGATGCAGCAAAGTAGAGATAAATATTTCCCTCAGTTTGAGAACCAAGGTATTAATCCATTAGGAGGAACACACATGTCTCCAATAGTTGCACCTACACAAACAAACAAATACTTACACACCCAACGGGATGAAAGGGGTTGTCAATCCCTTCACGGTTAATTGCAAGGATGAGATCTGATAGAGATAGGTATAAAAAATAAATAAAACTGCAAAATAAAGTAAAGGTAAATAAATTACAGCAAGTTATTTTTCTATTTTTGGTTTTATAGATCTGAAAATAATATGATGAGAATAGACCCGGGGGCCATAGTTTTCACTAGAGGCTTCTCTCTTGAAAGAACGCATACGGTGGGTAAACAAATTATTGTTGAGAAATTGATAGAAAAGAGCAAAGTTATGACGATATCTAAGGCAATGATCATGAATATAGGCATCATGTCCGTGACAAGTAGACCAACTCCTGCCTGCATCTACTACTATTACTCCACACATCAACCGCTATCCATCATGCATCTACTGTATTAAGTTAACAAGAACGGATTAACACTTTAAGCAAGATGACATGATGTATAGGGATAGATCCAATCAATATGAAATAAACCCCACCTTTTTACCCTTAATGGCAACAATACAAATACGTGTGATGTCCCCTTCTGTCACTGGGATTGAGCAGCACAAGATTGAACCCATTACAAATCACCTCTCCCGTTGCAAGAAAAACCAATCTAGTTTGCCAAACCAAATCAATAGATTGGAGAGAAATACAAAGCTATCTTAATCATGCATAAAAGAGTTCAGAGAAGACTCAAATAATATTCATAGATAATCTAATCATAAAGTCGCAATTCATCGAATCTCAACAAATGCACCACAAAAGAAGATTACATCGAATAGATCTCCAAGAACATCAAGGAGAACATTGTATTGAAGATCAAAGAGAGAGAAGAAGCCATCTAGCTACTAGCTATGGACCCGCATGTCTGTGGTAAACTACTCACACATCATCGGAAGGGCAACAAGGTTGGTGTAGAGGCCCTCTGTGATCGAACCCCCCTCCGGCAGAGTGCCGGAAAAGGCCCCAAGATGGGATCTCACGGGCACAGAAACTTGCGGTGGAGAAAAAGTATTTTTGGTGTGCCCTTTGGTCTACTGGGAATATTTAGGTATTTATAGAGCTGAGATTATGTTTAGAGGAGCCACGGGGGGGGCACAAGCTCATAGGGCGCACCTGGTGAGCTTGTGGCTCACCCGTGGGCCTTCTGGCCTCCTCCCGAAGCTTCCTAGGTGTATTCTTGTCCAAGAAAATTTTCAAAAGATTTTGTTCCGTTTGGACTCCATTTGGTATTGATTTTCTGTAAAAGACAAAAACAAGGAAAAACAGCAACTAGCACTAGGCACTTGGTTAATAGGTTAGTCCCAAGAAATGATATAAAATAGCATAATAATGCATATAAAATTTCCAAGATGGATAATTTAGTAGCATGGAACAATAAAAAATTATAGATACGTTGGAGACGTATCAAGCATCCCCAAGCTTAATTCCTGCTCGTCCTCGAGTACGTAAATGATAAAAACAGAATATGTGATGTGGAATGCTACCTAACATGTTTATCATGCAATCTTTGTTATTGTGGCATGAATATTTCAGATCCATAAGATTCAAACAAAAGATTAATATTGACATAAAAACAATAATACTTCAAGCATACTAATAAAGCAATCATGTCTTCTCAAAATATCATGGCTAAAGAAAGCTATCCCTACAAAATCATATAATCTTGTCATGCTCTATCTTCATATCACAAAGTATTTATTATGTACAACCCCGAAGAGAAGCCAATGAATTGGATCATACTTTTAACGTTCTTAAGCTTTTTCAGCTCTCACGCAATACATGAGCATGAGCCATTGATATAGCACTATAGGTGGAATAGAATATGATGGTGGAGGTTGTGTGGAGAAGACAAAAAAGACAAAGTCTCACATTGACGAGGCTAATTAATGGGATATGGACATGTCCATCAATTGATGTTCAAGGAGTAGAGATTGCCATGCAACGGATGCACTAGAGCTATAAGTGTATGAAAGTTCAAAAAGAAAACTAAGTGGGTGTGCATCCAACTCGCTTGCTCATGAAGACCTAGGGCAATTTGAGGAAGCCCATCATTGGAATATACAAGCCAAGTTCTATAATGAAAAATTCCCACTAGTAATATGAAAGTGACAAAATAGGAGACGCTCTATTATGAAGAACATGGTGCTATGTAAGCACAAGCGTGGAAATGGATAGTAGCATTGTCCCTTCTTTCTTTTCTCTCATTTTTTCTTTTTTTCTTTTGGGCTCTTTGGCCTCTTTTTTATTTTTGGCTTTTTGGCCTCTTTTTTATTTTATGTCCGGAGTCTCATCCTGACTTGTGGGGGAATCGTAGTCTCCATCATCCTTTCCTCACATGGGACAATGCTCTAATAATGATGATCATCACACTTTTATTTACTTACAACTCAAGAATTACAACTCAATACTAGAATAAAAATATGACTTTATATGAATGCCTCTGGCAGTGTTCCGGGGTGTGCAATGATCTAGCATGACATGTATAAAAAATATGAACGGTGGCCAAGCCACAAATACTATGTCAACTATATGATCATGCAAAGCAATATGACAATGCTGGTATCTGTCATAATAAAACGGAACGGTGGAAGTTGCATGGCAATATATCTCGGAATGGAAATGGAAATGCCATAATAGGTAGGTATGGTGGCTGTTTTTAGGAAGATATAACGTGGCTTATGTGTGAAAGAGTGTATCATATCACGGGGTTTGGATGCACCGGCGAAGTTTCCACCAACTCTCAAGGTGAGAAAGGGCAATGCACGGTTCCAAAGAGGCTAGCAATGATGGAAGGGTGAGAGTGTGTATAATCCATGGACTCAACATTAGTCATAAAGAACTCACATACTTATTGCAAAAGTTTACTAGCCCTCAAAACAAAGTACTAATACGCATGCTCCTAGGGGGATAGATTGGTAGGAAAAAACCATCGCTCATTCCCTACCGCCACTCATAAGGAAGACAATCAAAAATAAATCATGCTCCAACTTCATCGCGTAACGAGAGGCCATACGTGCATGCTTCAGAAATCACAAACCTTAACACAAATATTTTTACTAATCTACAATTACTCACTAGCATGGCTCTAATATTACCATCTTTATATCTCAAAACAAATGGAAGGAATCGAACTTCTCATATATTCAATAATCTTAATGAAAGTTTTTATCATATCCCTCTTGAATACCCATCATATTAGGACTAAATTCATAACCTAAGCAAATTGCCATACTATTTTTAAGGCTCTCAAAATAATATAAGTGAAGCATGAGAGTTCATCAATTTCTTCAAAATAAAAACACCGATGTACTTTAAAAAGATATAAGTGAAGCACTAGAGCAACTACCTAGCTCAAAAGATATAAGTGAAGCACATAGAGTATTCTAATAAATTCACGATTAATGTGTGTCCCTCTCAAAAGGCGTGTACAGCAAGGATAATTGTGGCAAACTAAAAATCAAAGACTCATATAATACAAGACGCTCCAAGCAAAACATATATCATGTGGTGAATAAAAATATAGCCTCAAGTAATTTTACCGATGGATTGAAGACAAAAGAGGGGATGCCATCCAGGGCATCCCCAGGCTTAGAAGCTTGGTTGTCCTTGAGTATTACCTTGGGGTGCCTTGGGCATCCCAAAGCTTAGGCTCTTTGTTGGTGTACATAAGTAAGGGCACTACTTTGTACCCCTTTACCTATGCATGGGCAGTCAGAGCCACGCCTGCGGCCACACTTAGGCGGGGCAGGGACAGGGAATCAAAACCGCAAGATGGTCAAAGCAACGCCAAGACAGAGATAGGAAGGACAGGAGGGCTAGGTGGACTCCCCCGGCAAGACCCTTGCCAGGGCGGCCTCCACGGCCGCGGCAAAGGCCTTGCCGGGGCAACTTGCCCGACGCCAGCGGAGCGCGCCACCCTTGAGCCCCAGGTTTTCCAACACCACCAACCATGTTGGGACCAAGGCTCGGGAGGCACCTCCATGATGGCATGCAGATCTTTGTGAAGACAAGAAGCACACCAAATCAGATGAGGATTAGAAGACGACAAACCTCTGCGAGATCCTTGCCGAGGAAACCCAGAAGACCTCCGACAAGATCCTTGCCGGGGATGACCATAACGCCGCGGCAAGACCCTTGTCGGCACCCCGACAAGGCCCTTGCCGAGGACATCCTTGGGGCCACAGCCAGGCCCACGCCCGCCAAGTTTCCACCGCCACTTCCATGCAGCTGCCAGCCCACCAGCTAGGCGGGCACCTGCGTGTCGACGTGAGGCTTCCAAGCCAACTCAGCACATGCCTACATGGTGGCATGCAAATCTTCGGGAAGGCCCTACCACCGCCCCACCTCAGCAGCCTGACAGCCTACATGGCGATGATCGCCTCGCTGGCCCGGGCATGTGTCGAAGCAGGGCGAGGCGGCGATAAAGCAAGGGGACACCTAAGAGGCGCATTAAATGTGTCTTGTCCCGTAATGGCTAAGCGATAAGCTTAGCCACAGTACACCGATGCCACCTCCTGTGTGCCACTGTGGCAATCCCCTTGACTATAAAAGGAGTCCTGTGGCATCCAGGAGAAGGATTCGGACCCTGGGACAAGTTACACTCATCGTAGCTAGCTCAAGAACTCCAAGAACACACATATATATACACCAAAGCAGGACTAGGATATTACGCATCCTCGCGGCCCGAACCTGGGTAAACGACCCGTGTGCTTGTGCTGACTGCTGATCCTGCTCTTCTCATTACCCCGCACCCCGCAACCGTAGTAGGGATTCTTGTGATCCAATAGGTGTCGTTTCCACCGACAACTTTGGCGCGCCAGGTAGGGGCACAGTTGTGGGAATCTGGTTTAGCAGCTAGTCAAACAGCTCTTCGTTGCCATGGCTCCCAAGAGGAAGACAACCACGGCGATCGGTTCATCCGGGACAGGACTGCCTGTACTAGGGCGGACCAGTAGCGGGCCAGTCATAGAAAGAACTTGTGGCGCAACCCGCAAACACCCACATCACCCTTGCAGTCTGGGCCTGGCGAGCGGCGTCGTTCGTGCGCCAGGCAATGGGCCGCACACCGCGAACTCCAGAGACAGAGTTGCCCCCCCGTAGGCGGCGCGGGGCCCTCCAGGGGCGTCGCCGTACCGCTCGATGGCAGCGCGGCGGCCTCCAAGACACCAACACCGGCATCCACGACGTGTTCTTCCCAAGTTGTGCGCGATGAGCAGAGCCACCCCGCTGGTGACCGTGGGCGCCGCCCTGGGAAGAGTCCCGTGCGTCCTTCATGGGACGAGGAAGGCCAGCATGCACACTGAGGTGCTGGCGAAAATGGCAGACAACCGCAGGGCCGTGATAAAGCTCCTTCTAACATAGTTAGAAGTCGAAGCACGTCACAGTCCACGTAGCTTTTGCTGCCGCCCACACTAGCAGAAGCTCTGGCGCGCGCGCAGCTGCTCCTCGACTTTCCTTCCTGCTGCAGAGAGGCTCGACGAGTGAAGAGCCACTGTTTGGAGCCTCGTCGGCATCGCCATGAGCTGCGACCAGTGGGGCTCGTAGGCCGTTGCTCCGTCAAGCCACCGCATGCAAGCGGTGGAAGGGCCGGGGGCGATGTAGCCATGGTGCATTCTCCTCCCCCACGCCAGCCACCGTGGGTGTCGATACGTCGCGATGACGCTTGTGATGATATCTTCATAGCATCGTCCGATCCGCGGACCCACCGCGACCAGCGTCAAGTTCTTCGGGAGCGAGCCCTTGAAAATGCTCGAACCACCATCGAGCGCCGGCGTGATGCACGCCACCAGTCAGACAGGCGGGCAGGGCCCACTATGGACAACCCAGCACCGGGAGGCTATGGTGGCCTACCCTACGAGGTGGGTTGTCCGGCCTTCACCCATGAGCTGCGGCAGTTCCAGTGGCCCTCCCACCGCATGTTCAAGCCCGACGTTGGCGAGAAGTACAACGACAAGACTCGCCCGTCAGAGTTCCTCAGCATCTATACCATCGCGATGCAAGCTGCTGAAGCCCGCGACAATAAGGTGCTTGCCAATTACTTCCCGTTGGCGCTCATGCCCAATGTTATGTCATGGTTGATGCACTTGCCGGTGGATTCCATTTCTTCTTGGTCGGATCTGTGTCATGAGTTTGTTGGCGCCTTTACCGGAGGCCATCAAGCTCATGGCCAGGCGAGCGATTTGCGCATCATCCCCCACAAGGATGGAGAAAACCTGCGCAAGTACATCTAAAGGTTCAGCCGAGTGCAGTATAACATCCCAGACGTTCATCCTGCCGTCGTGATCAGCGCATTCTACCAGAATGTGCGTAACCGCAAGATGCATGAGGAGCTGGCGATGAACAAGGTCAGGGATCTGGCCGAACTTTATGTTCTGGCCGATAGGTGCGCTCGGGCAAAATAGGGAAGGAAGTACCCCGGCGAGGACGCCGGCGCGAAAACCGACTCCACGGACGACAACACCGCTGCCCCGATGAAGAAGGGTCGGCGTCATAATAGGAAGCGCAAGGGCAAGACTATACTTGCTATTGAGGGGTACGACGACACCGGCACCGCCAAGAAGGCCAAGGCGAGCGACCCCATCAAGGAAGTTGCTGGGTGTGCCGCTTGCCGGGCCTTGGCGGCTGCCAACAAGCCAGGGGGCTCCGACAAGCAGTATTGCAAGATCCACCGCACCAAAGGCCACAACATCCAGAATTGCCGACAAGTTGAGCTACTCGCTAAGAAGCAGAAAGCTGAATATGAGAGGCGGGACAAGGAGAAGGGTCAAGACGGTGCTGAAGGGTCCGACAAGAAGCATAGCAGCCAAGGAGGCTGCCGCGGTAAAGATAACCAGCGAGAGAGGCCCGCCGGGGGCCGCGACAAGAAACAGGAAGACGATGATCATGACGAGGACGACGACTCCGGCGACCACGAGTTTCAGAAAGCTATAGAGGCCATGTGTGTTGATGGTGGCACCTCGTTGCACACCTCTCACCGCCAACTCAAGTAGTGGGTGCGTGAGATCACGACGGTGGAACCGTCACTCGATCCACGGAAGCCACTGAAGTGGTCCAGCACACCTATCATCTTTGACAACGAGGACCACCCTGATCGCACAACTATGGTCGGGTGTTTGCCGTTGTTGGTCTCACCAACAATCTGCAACCTCAGAGTGATGAAGATGCTAGTTGACGGTGGGGCCGGTCTGAACTTGATCTCGTCGATCGTGGTCAAAAGGCTGCAGATTCCTGATGAAGACCTCGAAGAGACGGGCATGTTTCAAGGGGTCAATCCAGGGAGAAGCCAACCAAAGGGTAAGGTCACGCTGCCGGTGACGTTTGGGGGAGAGCTGAACTATAGGATGGAGAGGATTGTCTTTGATGTGGCCGAGATCCTCTTGCCCTACAACGGGATCCTCAGCCGCCCGGCACTCGCCAAGTTCATGGTGGCGTCACATTATGCCTACAACACGCTGAAGATGCCGGGGCCAATGAACATCATCACTGTCCCCCTCCGACAAAAAAGATGCACCGATTTGCGCTGACCAACTCTACTGGGAAGCAGTTGCAGCAGCTGCCGCCAAGGCACTTGCTCCTGCCATTGAAGCCCCGGGAGGGAAGATGACCAGCGAGACCTCTCGTGCCCACTTCGGCAAGCGCACCTCTTCGGGGTGTTGTGCTCCCATCGAGGACGTGCCAGTGAGCTCCACCGGCAAGAGCAAGAAGTCTAGAGCTACACCACCAGAGACCAAGAAGGTGTCCGTCAAGGAGGACGGTATGGGAGGAGCTTTTACCATAAGCTCCACCCTCGATGGCAAATTGGAAGGCGATCTCGTCATTTTCTTGCGGGCGAATGTCGATGTGTTTGTGTGGCAAGCATCCGACATTCCCGGCGTTCCCAGGGAAGTGATTGAGCACCATCTTGCCGTCTGTCCTCATGCACGGCCTGTCAAGCAGAAGGCCAGGAAGCAAGCTCTGGAAAGGTAGGAGTTCATCACGGAAGAGATCAGGAAGCTAGAGGCGGCAGGCTTGGTAAGAGGGGTACTCCATCCAACGTGGTTGGCCAATCCGGTGGTGGTGCGCAAGGTAAACGGGAAGTGGAGGCTGTGTATTGGTTACATAGATATCAACAAGGATTGTCCGAAAGATCCTTTCCCGTTGCCGAGCATCGACCAGATTGTTGACTCCACGACCGGGTGCGACCTGTTATCATTCCTTGACGCCTACTCAGGCTATCACCAGATCTTCATGACAAGAGAAGATGAGGAGAAGACAACATTCATCACCCCATGTGGTACTTATTGCTTTTTACGGATGCCTTTTGGGTTGAAGAGTGCTGGCTCGACCTTTGCAAGAGCAGCCCAAATTGGTTTTGAGCCCCATCTACATAGAAATATGGAAGCTTATATGGATGACATAGTGGTCAAAACCAAGGACAAGGTGACACTTGTGCAAGATTTGGAAGAGACGTTTGCAAATTTGCGCAAGATCAACCTCAAGTTGAACCCTGAGAAGTGTGTCTTCGGTGTCCCGTACGGCAAGCTTCTCGGGTTCTTTGTGTCGCAGCGTGGGATTGAGGCAAACCCAGACAAGATCAAGGCCATCAAGCAGATTGAGGCACCTAAGCGGATCAAGGATGTGCGTCGGCTCACTGGTTGCGTCGCCGTCATGAGCAGATTCATCTCCAAGTCCGTTGAGCATGCCCTTCCCTTTTTCAAGATCTTGAAGAAGGCGGGCCCAATGGAGTGAACCCCGGAGGCCGAGGCAGTGCTACAGGATTTGAAGAAATACCTCTCCTCTACCCGAGTGCTGGTTGCACCCAAACCACAAGAACCGTTGTTGTTTTACCTAGTGGCAACAAATCAAGTGGTTAGCGCCACACTGGTGGCGCAGAGGGAGGTCGACGAAGAGGCAGCAACAATGGTAGAGTCGATGGATGGCGAACCAGAACTTTCCCCAGCAGGGCCTGGTCCCGGCAAGGCTGCGCCCAGCAAGGTCACACACCAGTGCAACAGGACCCACGCAACTAGGTGAAGTGGTGCAGAAGAAGAAGATGATGTAGCACCCGGTTTACTTCGTCAGCTCCCTCTTGCAGGGGGCCAGGTCGAGGTACTCAGGTGTGCAGAAATTGCTCTTCGGCCTCCTTATGGCCTCGAGGAAGCTGCATCATTACTTCCAAGTGCACGAGATCACCGTCGTCACCTGCCTCCCGTTGCAACGGATACTGCATAACCCAGATGCAACGGGGACGATTGTGGAATGGGCCTTGGAGCTATCAAGTTTTGGTTTGAAGCGAAAGCACCTCGACGATTCAGAGAAGAGTCTTGGCAGAGTTCTTTGTTGAATGGACCTCGACGCCCGATGAAGAGATCCAGGGACCACTCTCCCCGGCAAGGAAACAAGTCGCAACTGGATTATGTACTTTGATGGGGCTTTTTCGCTACAAGGCGCCGGTGCTGGTGTGCTGCTCGTCGCACCCACCGGAGAGCACCTCAAGTACGTGGTCCAGATGCACTTTCCCAGGGAGATATCCACGAATAGCACTGCTGAATACGAGGGATTGCTTGCCGGTCTCAGGATCGCGGCAGACCTCGGGGTCAAGAAGCTCATCGTCAGGGGTGATTCACAGCTTGTCGTCAGGCAGATCAACAAGGATTATCAAAGCCCAATGATGGAAGCTAACGTGGATGAAGTGAGGAAACTGGAGGAGCACTTTGACGGTATATAGGCAGAGCATGTCCCCCGAGTCGAGAACGACATCGCCGACTACTTGTCAAAGTGCGCTGCCCTCAAGCTACCTCTGGAACTAGGTACTTTTGTGCTTCGGTTAACTCAACCATCCATTAAACCATCAACAGAGTAGAACAAGTGAAGGAAGTCCAGCCCCGACAACTACTTCCCCACCAAGCTCCCTGGAGCCTCCGACAAAGATGTTGCCGTGGACGCCGAGCCTGCCATGGGACAACCGACTCCGGCGGGGCGCCAAGCCCTTGCCATGGAGGCAACCGTTCCCGCGGCAGAGGAAATGCCCTTGGTCCTTGCTAACGAGCCACAGGCTCCAGCATGCGCGCAGCATACCATCCGATTCCTCCAAATGGGGGAGCTTCCTGAGGACCAGGAAGAAGCAGAGAAAGTAGCTCATCGGTCTGCCATGTACCAGTTTGTTGACAACGTTCTGTACAGAAAAAGACCAAATGGAGTGAAATTGAAGTGCATCCCCCGGGAGGAAGGACTGGAGCTGTTGGCGAAGATACATGGAGGCATATGTGGATCCCACATAGGGTCAAGGGCCCTTTCCGGCAAGGCTTTCCGGCAAGGTTTCTTCTGGCCCACTGCCCTCCAGGATGCTACAGCACTAGTAAACAAGTGTGAAGCGTGTCAGTTCCATTCGAAGAAGCTTCATCAGCCAGCTCAAGCCTTGCAGACAATCCCTCTCTCCTGGCCATTCTCAGTCTGGGGGCTCGACATACTGGGCCCTTTTCCCCATGCTGTCGGGGGCTTTGAGTACTTGTACGTTGCAATAGACAATTTCACAAAGTGGCCGGAGGTGGAAGCAGTGAGGAAGGTGACCGCATAGTCAGCGGTCAAATTCTTTAAGGGGCTAGTTTGCCGCTTTGGTGTGCCGGACAGAGTCATCACCGACAACGGCATGCAGTTCACAAGCCACACCTTCGTGCAATATATTGAAGACCTCGGTAGCAAGGTCTGTTTTGCATCCGTGGAACACCCACGGAGCAACGGCCAAGCAGAGAGGGCAAATGCTCAAGTGTTGCGTGGCCTGTGGACAAAGACTTTTGACAGGCTGCACAAGAGCGAAAGGCGCTAGGTTGATGAGTTGTCAGCGGTTCTTTGGTCGATCAGAACGACGCCAGATCGAGCCACCGGCCAGACACCCTTTGCCCTGGTATACGGGGCAGAAGCAGTTCTCCCCACGGAACTCATATACGGGTCACCTCGTGTGCTCGCATATGATGAGCTTGACCAAGAACGATTGCGGCAAGATGACGCGACGCTCCTCGAGGAAGATCGTCTTCGGGCGGCCTTGAGAGTAGCATGCTACCAGCAAGCCCTACGCCGCTACCATAGCCGCAAGGTTCATGCTTGAAGCTTTGAGGAAGGCGACCTTGTTCTTCGGCGTGTTCAGTCGGCCAAGAATTCCAACAAGTTGATGCCGAAGTGGGAAGGCCATTATCAGGTAACACGAGTCACCAGGCCTGGAGCAGTCCGCCTGGAGACCGAAGATGCCATTCCAGTGAGCAACTCCTGGAACATCGAGCATCTTCGCAAGTTTTACCCATAAGGCGCAGCTGTCGGGCCCCCCCGGCAAGCCACCTTTTTTACAAGCCTTGCCGACAAGGCTTGTAACCCTCTATACAAAGCCAGACGCAGACCCTGAGCATAAATAAACAAAGCGCTGGCGCCCTAAGTTATACCATGCATGCTAGACTGAGTCTCTCCCTCAGTTAGGTTGATAGTGCTTAGCGGCGACTAACCCCTAGCATAGAGGTCGAGTTTGCGTGTCTTTGTTCCTGTCCATCCTCTTAGGTTCACAGGGTACATAAATGTTTCCGCCAAGCTAAGTGGAAGGAAGAGATCAAGCCGGCGCTCCGGCCCTAGCGAACCAAGCTTGCTGGAGGCTGAAGACACAAAGGTCCACCCACGGCAAGCTAGGGTTTCCCGGAGCTGCGGATTCAGATAAGTTTTCTTATCCCCTGTTATTCATTTCTGTATAAGATTGGGACGTACGAAGCCTCGTTTTATTCCAAGGCTATCATGCTCCCTCCATTCCTGCCATCTGAGAACCTCTTCTTGCTTCGGAATTGGGTTGTAGCCGCGGCGGCAAGGAAGCAAGCGTAGGGCCCATCCCTAGTTCGCCCTGCCTCCGCCAAAGGCGTGAGCATGGTCGAATGGAGTAGGGGAGTGGCAAGGCCTGCTGCCGGGCAACGATGTTTATGTTAAAAATAATAAGGTTTCGTTCCTTGGTATGGGCTTTGCTCACACACACAAGACCTGGCAAGCACCCTTTTTCATTAGTACGTTCCACACAGGTACACTTCGTACGGAATGTAAACATGAGCAGGGGGATTAAAAGTTTTAAATCTAACTAAGGCCCGTAGGCTTACAAGCTAAAAAAAGATAATGTGCCCGTAATCCCTTTCTTGTCCCTGTCCTCAGGAAACGGAACAAGAAGGCAAGAGGGCAGGAGGAGCGCCTAGGCGAGGTACAGGCAGCAGAAGGCACCAAGAGAACATGTCGGTGGACGCCTAGGGGAGGGCTGGTGATGATAGTGCCGGGAAGAAAGCTGGAAGATGAGGCAGTGGTCCGTCAATACGCTACGAAGGTGTCGGTGCCATCGTACTCCGAATTGATGACCCGCCACCTGCCTTCTTCGCCTTCTCCGGCCTTCCCACACCAGCCGCCCAAGGAGACGACCCCAAGAAGTTGAAGGAGCTGGCTCCACCGGGAGAAGGGACCCAGTGCAGATGCTGCTGCTTCCGGCCCCGCCCCGGGGCTGCGGGTCCGACACCTAGTCGGACCCGTCATCCTCTTGCCTGCTACCCCCGTCGTCGCTGTTGTTGTCCTCCTCGTCACTCTCGCTTGAGGATGAGTCTTCATCATCCGAGGAGCTCTCCACGCAGCACTTTAGGCGAGTTCCGAAATCGCCGAAGACCTTGACGGAGAGGAGGACATTCTCCATCTACTTGAAGTAGAGAATGAGCCCCGCCGTCAGGATGTGGATGCGAGCAAAGGTTTTCCATCCGCGGAGAAGATACATGACGTGAGGGGCTGGGAAATTAACGTCGGCCCATGTGCCGCTATTCCCGCAGCCCCTCATGTGCAGCCTCAGCGCCTGCGGCGGGTCGAGCTCCATCTCCCGAGCGAATGGAGTGGGCAGACGAAGACGACGACACGCGGGCCGGCGCAGCCTAACGAAGAATTCATGGGGCTGGTCTCTGACGTGGCCCTCCATTGGGAAGGACCGCTGGTGGAGGCGAGGCTGATGCGCTGCCCTGTCCTCCTCTTCCCCAAGCGCCACGGCGGCCTCGGCCTTGCCCCCTCCCCCTTCCCCTCACGGTAGGCTCCGCCGCCACTAGCTCTTGGGGAGGAGTGGCGCGTTGTCAAGCAGAGACCCTCGCCGCCACTGTCGAAGCGTCAACACGCCCTCTTTCCATGGCAGAAGGGAGGAAGAAGCAAGGATGGGAAGAGGCGGATGGCGAAGGACTGAGGGGTGCCGTCCCTCCCGCTCCCCTCCTTATAAAGGGGCGGGGTCAGGGCTCGGGCGCCCCTCTCAGCCAATCCCGCTCATTAAGGTGACAGCGGGCGAGGCCGTCGACCGCCCTCCCCGCCCAATTGAAGGCACGTGGGTATTGACCCACACGCGCACGTCTTCCCATATTCCACGCGCCTGTCACCCGCCCTGCACCGTGCATGCAACATACGTGGTGCAAGGGGTGGGTGTAATGGGACGCGTGGAACGATGGTTCCTAGGTGTGGAGAGTAAATGAGCAGCGGCCCTGCGGCCCCAAAGGGACACGCAAGCCGCCTCTTTACTGTTCACCGCAAGATGACGTAAGCGTGCTTCGATCACCCCCGCGCACGATCCCCACGTCACGCATTCAACGCAGATCATGGGGAAGCACAGCGGACGGAAAAATCACCTCAATAAAATCAACCCCGCCTGCCCGCCGTTTTGGGCCGGCCCAACAACGTGTTGCGCTTATGTGTGGCCCAGACCCGGGGGCTCCTGTCGGTGTACAGAAGTAAGGGCACTACTTTGTACCCCTTTACCTGTGCACGGGCAGTCAGAGCCACGCCTGCGGCCACACTTAGGTGGGGCAGGGACAGGGAATCAAAACCGCAAGATGGTCAAAGCAACGCCAAGACAGAGACACGAAGGACAGGAGGGCGAGGTGGAATCCCCCGGCAAGACCCTTGCCAGGGCGGCCTCCACGGCACCGGCAAGGCCTTGCCGGGGCAACTTGCCTGACGCCAGTAGAGCGCGCCACCCTTGAGCCCCAGGTTTTCCAACACCACCAACCACATTGGGACCAAGGCTCAGAAGGCACCTCCATGATGGCATGCAGATCTTTGAGAAGGCAAGAAGCACTCCAAATCAGATGAGGATTAGAAGACGACGAACCTCGGCGAGATCCTTGCCGAGGAAACCCACAAGACCTCCGACAAGATCCTTGTCGGGGAAGACCACAATGTCACGGCAAGACCCACGCCGAGGACATCCATGGGGCCACAGCCAGGCCCATGTCCGCCAAGTTTCCACCGCCGCTCCCATGCAGCTACCAGCCCACCAGCTAGGCGGGCACCTGCGTGTCCACGTGAGGCTTCCAAGCCAACTCAGCACATGCCTACGTGGTGGCATGCAAATCTTCATGAAGGCCCTACCACCACGCCACCTCAACAGCCTGCCAGCCTACATGGCGCTGATCGGCTCGCTGGCCCTGGCGCTTGTCGAAGCAGGGCAAGGCGGCGGTAAAGCAAGGGGACACCTAAGAGGCGCATTAAATGCATCTTGTCCCATAATGGCTAAGCGATAAGCTTAGCCACAGTACGCCGATGCCACCTCCTGTGTGCCACCGTGGCGATCCCCTTGACTATAAAAGGAGGCCCAAGGCATCCAGGAGAACGATTCGGACCCTGGGACAAGTTACGCTCATCGTAGCTAGCTCAAGAACTCCAAGAACACACAGATATACACACCAAAGCAGGACTAGGGTATTATGCATCCTCGCGGCCCGGACCTGGGTAAAAGACCCGTGTGCTTGTGCTGACTGCTGATCCCGCTCTTCTCACGACCCCGCGCCCTGTAACCGTAGTAGAGATTCTTGTGATCCCATAGGTGTCGTTTCCGCCGACACTCTTGCCACTCCTTATTCCGCAGTCCATCGAAACTTCGCCCAAAACTTGAAAACTTCACAACAGAAAACTCAATAGAAAACTCGTGAGATTCGTTAGTGAAACAACGCAAATAACCACTTTTAGGTACTGTTGTAAACTCATTCCAATTTTATATTGGTGTTATATCTACTGTATTTTAACTTCTCTATGGTTCATACCCCCCGATACTACCCATAGATTCATCAAAATAAGCAAACAACACAATGAAAATAGAATCTATTAAAAACATAACAGTCTGTAGTAATCTGGACTTCAACCAAACTTATGTACTCAAAATATTCTGTAAAATTAGGATAATGTAAGCAATCTGCATATCAATCTTGTGTAAAAAATTCAGATCAAAAGCACGTTCTATGAATTTCTAAAATTCCAGAACTGAGTACAAAAGTTTCTGTTTTTCAGCAAAATCAAATCAACTATCACCCAAATCATCCCAAAGGTTTTACTTGGCACAAACACTAATTAAAACATTAAAAAACAATCATAACAGAAGTATAATTGGGTATTGATGTCTACTACGCAACTTTATTCTTGTAGACTCATGTTGGGCCTCCAAGCGCCGAGTTTTGTAGGACAGTCGGAATTTTCCCTCAAGTGGATAACCTCAGGTTTATCAATCCGTGGGAGGCGTGGGATGAAGATAGTCTCTCTCGAGCAACCCTGCAATCAAATACAAGAAATCATTTGTGTCTCCAACGCACCCAATACAATGGAAAATTGTATAGGTGCACTAATTCGGCGAAGAGATGGTGATAAAAGTGTAGTATGGATAGTAGATATGAATTTTTATAGTGCGAACAATAAAAAAAACATCAATGTAGTAAATAGTGAAACAGAGCACAAACGGTATTGCAATGATGAAAAATGAGGCCTAGGGTGCATACTTTCACTAGTGTAATCTCTCAACAATGCTGACATAGTTGGATCATATGATTATCCCTCAAAGTGCAATAAAGAATCACTCCGGAGTTTCTATTAGTGAGAACAAAAGATAGAAATTGTTTGTAGGGTACGAAACCACCTCAAAGCTATTCTTTATGATCAAGCAAACCAAGAGTTCGTACACCATATGACACACATCAACCAGCTCTAATGTCACGTAGATACTCCAATGTCAGCACAAGTATCCGTGAGTTAATTCTACGATTTGCATCAAACAACTTCATGATCATAATATTTAATCCATACAAAGAACTACAAGGAGAACCCCAAAGTTTCTATGGGAGAAAAGATAATAAAATTGTGCATCAACCTCTATGCATAGATTACCCCAATGTCACCTTGGGAATCCGCAAGTTCAGTGCCATAACATACATCAAGTGAATCAATACGATACCCCATTGCCACCTCAAGTATTCATACCGCAAGGCATACATCATGTGTTCTCAGATCTGAACATTCAATCTGACAAGACAATACTTCAAAGGGTAAAGATTCAATTCATCACAACAAGAGTAGAGAGGGGAGAAACATCATATGATCCATCTATGTTAACAAAGCCCATGATACATCAAGATCGTGACATCTCAATATCACGAGAGAGAGAGATTAAACACATAGCTACCGATACAAACCCTCAGCCCCGAGGGTGGACTACTCCCTCCTCATCGTGGTGGCCGCCGGGATGATGAAGATGGCCACCGGTGATGATTTCCCCTTCCGGCAGGGTGCCGGAACGGGCTCCCGATTGGTTTTCGGTGGCTACAGAGACTTGCGACGGCGGAACTTCCGATCTAGGTTCTCCGTGAGGGTATTTGGAATATTTGAGAATTTATAGGGCGAAGAGGGGGTGTGGGAGGCCACCGAGGTGGGCACAACCCACCGGAGCGTGCCTGGGGGCCAGGCGCGCCCTGGTGGGGTGTGCCCCCCTCGGGGCACCCCCCCAGGTGCTGTTCTGGCCCATTGGATGTCTTCTGGTCCATAAAAAATCCATAAAAAGTTCTGCGGTGTTTAGACTCCGTTTGATATTGATTTCCTGCGATGTAAAAAACAAGCAAAAAAAACAGCAACTGTCACTGGGCACTGGGTCAATAGGTTAGTCCCAAAAAATGATATAAAGTTGCTATAAAATGATTATAAAACATCCAAGAATGATAATATAACAGCATGAATACTTCATAAATTGTGATATGTTGGAGACGTATCACGTATTCTCATAAAAAGAAAAAAGAAAAATATTGGGTTGTCTCCCAACAACCACTTTTTTTAAAGCCCTTTAACTAGGCATTAATAATTTTATTGATGCTCACATTTCGGGGCTAATTTTATTTGTGTTTTTACCGATTATTACGATATGAGTATTTGGCTATTCTTTTTTTAATAAAATAAACATGCAATCACAGGCTAATCCGCTAGAATATTTATGTCCCGTTGCAACACATGTGCGATTAGCAGATCGGATTAGTGGTAGATGCTGAGTCTTCGCCCTCTTTTAATGCTCGGGCATCTCTTTAATTAAAAACTCCTAAAATGCAAACTTGCCCAGAGACGCGAGCGATCGAGTCAAGATTGTTCTTATCACCGTTTTTTCTTTAAAAGATCGATCTTATCACCTGGTTAACCTCCTTTGTGTCCCACCTCCTCGTCCCTTCCTCGTCTCCTCCTCGCCTCCTGCTGCTCGTCCGTGGCTTCGCATCGGCTGGCTTGAAGCACGCACTACTCCCGACGATGGACGAGGTACGTCCGTCGAAGCTGCCAAGTATCTCCCAGTCCGCCAATCAATTCATTTGCTTAAGGCCAATCAATTCATTTGCTTAAGGCCTAGTGCGCGTCTCTGGCTCTGTAGAAGTCCTGATGTTCCCGGCCGTCCGGACCGGCGCCCACCAAGTACGTATACTTTGTTTTAGAGGGAAGGCATCCTTTTTAGTCGCCAGCTGGTAGTTCGTCCTACTTTCTTTCGTGCAGCCAGCATACAAGGTTGCTATGCTTTCTGGTGGTTTTTCCTCGAGTAAATTGCCAAAAAACCATCATAATTGTGCAAAAGTCATTAAACACCCACCAAAATGCATGTTTTCTGATGGTTTTTTCTGAAGCTTTGATAACTTCGACCCAATTATGGTGATTTTTTGCAATTTACTCTTTGAAATTCGACATGCCGTGACGTCTGTGATGATTGTCTGTTCGTCTAGATGCTGGCTTCGTCCCTTCTGCATACGGAGCCGCCATGGATGATGAACCACGCCGACGGCCTGCTGACCAGTTTCGTCACCCTGGCGCTGTGCGGCACGGGCCTCGCCGGATGGCTTCTGTTCGGACGAACCTGGAGACTTGGGCACGTTGCGCTTGCGCCTGGCACCGGCCGTGATGAAGCAGGGCAAGGTATACAAGAGCAAGACCGCCTCATCGAACAGAATTCCGGTGTCGGGCTGGAGTCAACGGAGGATTCATATGCACCCCCAACACTCAACGTGATCCACCCCTGGCTGCTGGAGGTCAATCTATTACGCGGCCTCCGTCACGAAAACATCGTCGCTCTCGTGCCTACTTCCAGCCAGGGCAGCGAGTTTGTCTACGAGCACGTGGAGAACGGTACCCTTGATAAGTGGCTGCACCGCCCCCGCCCACCGCTGACCTGGCCGACGAGGAGGGCCATCGCCATCGGCGTCGCAGGAGGGCTGTCCTACCTGCACGAGCAATGCATCGTCCACCACAACATCAACTCTAGCAACGTATTGCTTGACCGTGCCTTCAAGCCCAAGATCACGGGTTTCGGTCATGCCCAAAAGATCAATATTGCCGGATCGGACGACGGAGACGAACAACCGCCGCCGACGTTTCAACCTCTTACCGGCAACTTTGGATACGCGGCTCCAGGTAGGAATGTGATCCCGTCAAGCAAGCAGCAAAGCATAACATATTGTGCTAGCATATGACTTCAGTTGCTTAACCAATTAAGTCTACTTGCTGCAGACTATGTGACAATGATAGGTGAGTTGACTGAGATGGTTGACGTGTACAGCTTCGGCGTGGTGCTACTGGAGCTAGTAACTGGGCGGGCAGCCGTTGAATTTGCCATCACTGACGATGGAGGTGGAGTCGCTTCTGGTCGCCGTCCATGGCCACGAGTTTGGTACTTGCCAGCCTGGGCGCATGATGTGATGAACAGAGGAGGTTTCAGCAGCAATATGGTTGACATGGCCATCCCAAATAAGGCATGGTATATGAGAGAGATGGAGGCGGTGTTCAAGCTCGCCGTGGATTGTACCATTAGGCAGGCGCACCTGAGGCCGTCCATGCAGAGGGTTCTCAAACAACTCCGATACCATGGCAGCACGTTGTCGTGGATAAAAAGCCGTCTCAGGTGCTGCCTACTGTGAGTGTCACAAAAAAGGAAAAAAAAAAAGGTGGTCTCCTCCCCGTTGTGTATCGCATGCTTGGATCTGTGTTTTCAATGTATGAAGTGATCATGTGAGCCTTTTCTGTAACCGGCCAAAATAGGGGTGTGATATGTGTAGTTTTGATGTAATCGGTAAAAAAAAGTGATCAGTGTATGAAGTGATCATGGGTTTTCAGTTGTACTCCAGTTTTGTTGTAAACGTAGAAAGAAAATAAGAAATACTCCCTCCGTTCTTAAATATTTGCCTTTCTAGACATTTCAAATGAATTACCACATACGGATGTATGTAGACATCTTTTAGAGTGTAGATTCACTCATTTTGCTTCCTATATAGTCACTTGTTGAAATGTCTAGAAAGACAAATATTTAGGAACGGAGGGAGTACTTGTTCTTCTACTTTTGACAATTAATATGGATCGAAGAGAGTAGTATTTCTTTTCTTTCTGTGAAATGAATAGATGCAAGATATGCAACGTTGACAAACGCAATTTTATCATTGTATATGTTTTGAAGTTTCTTTCCGACTAATTTGCATTAAGACAGTTCAAGCAGTCCAAATTTATTTATTTTTCCCTAAAAGCACATGATAGAGCTCTCAAATTCCTATGCTTTTTTTTTGAAAGATCCAAATTCCTATGCTTTCAATCAAGTCTATAGAAAAATGAACACGGCCTGGTCTTTCCTTCTTCTTGGCGATCACCGTTTTGGGCGACCACTGTTGGAAATATGAGCAATTTACCGAATAATTTTATTAACAGAAATACTAGATAAAGCATGACTAGTATAGCAGTGATGAAACAAGTCATGTGATTTGACAAAGAGAAGATAAATAACATCTGCATATATAATCTAGAACCGATCATCTCTAGACCAGACAGTAGATCAAGATGCATAAGAGAGAAGGTAAACACATCTAGAACAGACACTAGATGAAGTTGCTTATACGACATAGAACCTAACATATGAAGGATGAAACTAGAGCCAAGAACTGTAGTAGGACTTCTAATGAAAGGAGAAGAACACGACGGCACAGCAGCAGCAGAAGTTAATCGGACTTGGGGTCGGTGTCCTCGCCGCCATGTCGCCGAGGAGGTCGTGGACGCCGGGAAGAAGTCGTCGTCGGGAAGTAGTCGTCGGCGACGGATCGTCCGTGATGAAGAAGCGAGTCGCGCAGAGCGCTCCCCAAAAACCTTATCACCCTTCTCCCGTACAGGACTCAAAGAGTGCGGTTTCGGAGGCCTACTGTCCTGACTCGCGGTGCACGCCGCAAGCCGGGATGAGGAAGACAACAGCAGCGCAGTGCTCAGGAACTTGTGGCGAGGGGAGGAAGAGATTCTGGTGCGAGGAGCGACCTCCCTTTTATAGGCGCAAGAGGCGGCACACGAAGGGTGCGCCGTTCATATTAATTGTCCACTACCGCAAAACTCTCCAGCTCCCAAGTGACCTTTCGTATACCCGTAGTGCGTGGCAAAAATTAGACATCGGCTCGGCTCATTCCCGCAACCCGCGGCGCGACGCGACGCGACGCGACGCGTCGTGACGAGGCGTGGCGTGGCGTGGCGTGGCGTGGCGAGGCGGGCGGCGGAGGAGGAGCGCGCGTGGATGTCCCTCTTGTTCTCATGCTCGTACAAGTAGAGAAAGAACCTCCCTTATAAGGAGGTCCAACTCCCATTAGACTAGCAATGTGGGACTAAACTTTAGTAATATCCCTTGCCTTGCACAAATGGGCTAAGTGGGCCTCTAGGATTTATTAGGAATTTCTGAAATAGTTATTGGGCTGCCCAATATAGACTAAATTCCAGCAATCCCCCACCAGATCCCAGAGGCACACAGAATTTGCCTTTGGTTCCAAAACACATTTTATATACGATGCTGCAGTGGAGACTGTTAAGTTGAACTTCCACCTAGAACTCCATGCTACACTAGTAAGCAACTTGAGCAGTGGATGGGCCTTGAAGCGCAAGTTTTCTGCGAATCTAGCTTCCCATAAAGCCTTGACCGACACGTGGCTACCGTGGGTCTTCCCGCTGGTGGAGCTTATGCGTCATACTCCGTGACCTTTCATGAGTTTACTAGAGAGAACCCTACTCTCATAGATTGCGACGTTTGACAATCAGACTCATATAGGTGTGTTTTTCAAAAGATGTTCTGCAGGATAACATCTCTGCTTAAATAAGCCACTTAGAACACATTAAGATATACATCAACCTGCCATGCAGATTAGGAGAGTATTGCATCTTCATGGAGTGGTATTGTGAATAGTAAGGATACTCTCCTCTCAGTTGACCAACAGCTTGTCTTCCACATCTAATTCACGGGATCTCCGATCACAAAGAATAGGTTACCACTGTGAACAAATCATATTGTGGGTCTCATACCCATCTCCCTCGATGCATTATCTATCACATTACGCGATAGACCCTTAGTAAAAGGATCTGCCAGATTTTTAGACGTTTGGATATAATCCAATGCAATAACTCCGGAGTTTCTCATTTTTTCGACAGACTTTAACCTTCTCGAACGTGTCTTGATGACTTCATGTTATCCTTAGAGCTGTTCACTTTCGTGATCACAGTTTGATTGTCACAGTTCATAAGGATGCCCGTGACAGTTTCTCAACAACCGCAAGTCATTCAAGAGCCGGCGAAGCCAATCTGCTTCGATCGTAGCTGTATCCGATCTTTGTGAGTTCTGCTTCCATAGTTGACCTCGTTAAGATGGTGCGCTTGCAAGACTTCAAGAAACAGCGCCACCTCCATGAGTGAACACATATCCGCTCGTGGCCTTTATCTCATCAAGACATCGAGATCCATTTGAGTCACTATACCCTTCAAGCACCTTTGGGTGCCCGTGTAGTGAATTCCATAATTCTTGATGCCTTTCAAATAACGCAAAACTCTTTCTAGAGCTTTCAATGCACATCTCCTGGTTTTGAGACAAACCTGCTCAGCTTGCTAACAAAGAAAAGAGATGTCGAGCCTTGTAGCATCGGCTAAGTACATAAGCGAGCCAATAATGCGAGAATACTTCAATTGATCTCTAGCAATTCTTGATTCTTTCAAGCAAAGACGCTAGCATCATATGGTGTTGGAGAGGGCTTGCGGTCACTATAGCCAAAGCGACTCAAGATCTTTTCCACATAGTGAGATTGAAGCAATGTAATCCCACCATCATCATCTCTCAACAACTTGATGTTGAGAATGACATCAGCCACTCCTAAATCCTTCATCTCAAAACAACGAGATAGGAAATCCTTGACCTCCTTAATAACATTCAGATTTGTTCAAAATCAGTATGTCATCAACATACAAGCAAAGCATAACTCCCTCGCCCCCACCATGGCGATAGTACACACATTTGTAAACTTCGTTCACAACAAAGCTCTGCGGCTGTTAAAGTTCTTCGAACTTCTCATGCCATTGTTTGGGTGCTTGCTTCATCCATACAAAGACTTCAAAGAACTTGCACACTTTCCTTCGACCATCTATTACAAACCCATCTGGTTGTTCCATATAAATTTCCTCATCCAACTCTCCATTTAGGAAAGCAGTCTTAACATCCATTTGATGAACGAGAAGACCATGTGAGGCAGCTAGAGAAAGTAGAACTCGAATAGTGGTCGATCGAGCCACGGTGAGTAAGTATCAAAGAAGTCTTCACCTTCCTTTTGGGTATAACCCTTAGCCACGAGCCGAGCCTTGTACTTTTCGATAGTACCATCAGGCCTAAGCTTCTTCTTGAATACCCATTTGCATCCTATAGGTTTGCACCCATAAGGACGATCAGTTATCTCCCAAGTTTCATTCGCCAAGATGGAATCCATCTCGCCATTTAACCGCTTCCTTCGAAGAGTCGGCATCTTCAGATGCATAGGCCTCTGAAATAGAACTGGGAGTGTCATCTATGAGATACACAAGAAAATCATCACCAAAGGACTTTGCAGTCCTCTGTCTCTTGCTCCTAGTAGGAACTTCATTGTATTCCTCCACAGGACTTTCAAAGTGTTCCATCGTAATGGCAGGTTCAGTAATTGTAACTGGTTCCTGATTCGATGAACTAGGCATCTCCTGATTAGATGAGGTAGCCATATCCTTCATGGGAAAGATATCTTCAAAGAAAGTCGCATCATTCGACTCCATGATCATACCGACATGCATGTCAGGTACCTCAGATTTTACAAACAAGAATCTATAGCCAATGCTATGAAAAGCATATCCCAGGAAAACACAATCCACAGTCTTTGGTCCAAGCTTCCGCTTCTTTGGAATTGGAACATTGACTTTCGCCAAACAACCCCATGTTCGCAGATAAGAGAGTTTTAACCTTTTCTTCTCCCATTCTTCGAATGGAGTTATCTCTTTGTTCTTTGTGGGGACTCGATTTAGGACATGACATGCTGTCAATATCGCCTCCCCCCACCATGCCTTAGAGAGACCCGATGTGTCTAACATGGCGTTAACCAAATCAGTTAGAGTACGGTTCTTTCTTTCGCCACCCCATTTGGTGAGGTGAGTAGGGAGGCGTCCTCTCATGGATTATACCATGTTCGCATAAAAAGCATCAAATTCATTGGAAAAATACTCTCCACCACGGTCGGACCTAAGCCTCTTGATTTTTCGATCAAGTTGGTTTTCCACTTCAGCTTTGTAGATCTTGAAAGAGTTCAAAGCCTCATCCTTAGATTTCAGAAGATACACACAGCAAAGTATCTAGTGGAGTCGCCAATTAACGTCATGAAATATTTCTTTCCACCTTTTGTCAAAACACCATTCATTTCACATAGATCTGAATGTATAAGTTCTAGTGGTGCAAGATTTCTCGTCTCCTTGATCACGTGAGATTTACGAGGTTGCTTAGCTTGCACACACACTTGACACTTAGATCCCTTAACGGTGGTAAAACTAGGATTAAGTTCAACTTGCTAGTCGCGTCATGCAACCAAAGTTAACATGACAAAGTCGTGAATGCCACACATTTGATTCACTATTGTTGCAAATATGATTAACAACTTTATTGCAAACATCTGATAAGGATAAACGAAACAGGCCTCCTGACTCATAGCCTTTACCAACAAAGGTTCCATACTTGGATATTACAAATTTATTCGATTCAAAGACAAGCTTGTAGCCATCTCTACACAGAAGAGATCCGCTAACAAGATTTTTATTGACGGAGGGGACATAATGCACGTTCTTCAGCCGCACGATCTTCCCCGAAGTAAACTTTAGATCGACCGTGCCAACACCACGAACAGAAGCACTTGAACCGTTGCCCATCAGCACGGTTGAAGTCCCTGCGGTCTGATAAGACGAAAACATGGAAATATCACCGCATACATGCACATTAGCACCTGTGTCAATTAACCAATCAGGAGAATGACATACTGAAAGAATAGTGGGAAATATACCATACCCAACATCCTTCTGAAGGAAATATGCCCTAGAGGCAATAATAAAGTTATTATTTATTTCCTTATTTCATGATAAATGTTTATCATTCATGCTAGAATTGTATTAACCGGAAACATGATACATGTGTGAATGCATAGACAAATAAGATGTCACTAGTATGCCTCTACTAGACTAGCTTGTTGATCAAAGATGGTTATGTTTCCTGACCATGAACAAAGAGTTGTTATTTGATTAACAAGGTCACATCATTAGTAGAATGATCTGATTGACATGACCCATTCCGTTAGCTTAGCACACGATCGTTTAGTATGTTGCTACTGCTTCTATCCATAACTTATACATGTTCCTGTAACTATGAGATTATGCAACTCCGTTTACGGAGGAACACTTTGGTGCTACCAAACGTCACAACGAATCGGGTGATTATAAAGGAGTACTACTGGTGATTCCAAAGGCAGATGTTGGGTTGGCGTATTTGAGATTAGGTTTTGTCACTCCGATTGTCGGAGAGGTATCTCTGGGCCCTCTCGGTAATGCACATCATGAAGCCTTGCAAGCACTACAACTAATGAGTTACTTGTGAGATGATGTATTACGAGCGAGTAAAGAGACTTGCGTAGCGAGATTGAACTAGGTATTGGATACCGACGATCGAATCTCGGGCAAGTAACATACCGATGACAAAGGAACAACGTATGTTGTTATGCGGTCCGACCGACAAAGATCTTCGTAGAAAATGTAGGAACCAATATGGGCATCCAGGTCCCGCTATTGGTTATTGACCGTGAATAGTTCTAGGTCATGTCTACATTGTTCTCGAACCGTAGGGTCCGCACGCTTAAGGTTTCGATGGATGTTATTATGAGTTTATGTATTTTGATGTACGAAGAAGTTCGAGTCCCGGATGTGATCACGGACATGACGAGGAGTCTCGAAATGGTCGAGACATAAAGATTGATATATTGGAAGCCTATGTTTGGAGTTCGGAAGGTTCCAAGTAAAACAGGAATTTCTGAGTACCGGAGGTTACGGAACCCCGGGGTAAATGGGCCTCGGTGGGCCTCGAGGGAGAAGAGGAGGGGCCGGCCGGGGGTGGCGCGCCCTCTCCCCCAGTCCGAATAGGACAAGGAGGGGGCGGCGCCTCTCCTCTTCCCCCCCCCAAACCTAATCCAACTAGGAAAGGGGGAGTCCTACTCGGTAGGAGTAGGACTCCTCCCGCGCCTCTCTAGGCCGGCCGGCCTACCCCTCCCTCCTTTATATGAGGGGCAGGGGGCACCCTAGAACACACAAGTTTGATCTTTAGATCATTCCTTAGCCGTGTCGGTGCCCCTCCACCATATTCCACCTCGGTCATACCGTCGCGAAGCTTAGGCGAAGCCCTGCGCCGGTGAAACATCAAGATCGTCACCACGCCGTCATGCTGACGAAACTCTCCCTCGACACTCGGCTGGATCGGAGTACGAGGGACGTCATCGAGCTGTACGTGTGTCAAGAACTCGGGGCGCCGAGTAATGGCGCCGGATCGGTCGGATCGCGAGGAGAACGTCGACTACTTCCTCTACGTTGTGGTCGCTTCGCTTCGGGTCTACAAGGGTATGTAGACAACACTCTCCCTCTCGTTGCTATACATCACCATGATCTTGCGTGTGCGTAGGAAATTTTTGAAATTACTCGTTCCCCAACAAATGGCATCCGAGCCTAGGTTTTTCTATGGTTTGATGTTTTGCACGAGTAGAACACAAGTGAGTTGTGGGCGATACAAGTCATACTACCTACCAGCATGTCATACTTTGGTTCAGCGGTATTGTGAGATGAAGCGGCCCTGACCGACATTACGCCAGACGCTTACGCGAGACTGGTTTCACCGCTGCGAGCACTCATAGCTTAAAGGTGGTGGTGGGTGCTGTCTCTCTCACTTTAGTTGAACCGAGTGTGGCTACGCCCGGTCCTTGAGAAGGTTAAAACGAGTCTATTTGACGAAGTATCGTTGTGGTTTTGATGCGAGGTGAGACTGGTTCTTGCTTAAGCCCGTAGCAGCCACGTAAAATTTGCAACAACAAAGTAGAGGACGTCTAACTTGTTTTTGCGGGGCATGTTGTGATGTGATATGGTCAAGACGTGATGCTATATTTTATTGTATGAGATGATCATGTTTTGTAACGAAGTTATCGGCAATCGGCAGGAGCCATATGGTTGTCGCTTATTGTATGCAATGCAATCGCTACTGTAATGCTTTACTTTATCACTAAGCGGTAGCGATAGTCGTAGAAGCATAAGTTTGGCGAGGCGACAATGATGCTACGATGGAGATCAAGGTGTCGCGCCGGTGGCGATGGTGATCATGGTGATGCTGCAAGATGGAGATCGTGAAGCACAAGATAATGATGACCATATCATATCACTTATATTGATTTGCATGTGATGTTTATCCTTTATGCATCTTATCTTGCTTTGATTGACGGTAGCATTATAAGATGATCTCTCACTAAATTATCAAGAAGTGTTCTCCCGAGTATGCACCGTTGCCAAAGTTAAATCGTGCCCGGACACCACGTGATGATCGGGTGTGATAAGCTCACGTCCATCTACAACGGGTGCAAGCCAGTTTTGCACACGCAGAATACTCGGGTTATACTTGACGAGCCTAGCATATGCAGATATGGCCTCGGAACACGGAGACCGAAAGGTCGAGCGTGAATCATATAGTAGATATGATCAACATAAGATGTTCACCATTGAAAACTACTCCATTTCACGTGATGATCGGTTATGGTTTAGTTGATTTGGATCACGTGATCACTTGGATGACTAGAGAGATGTTTTTCTAAGTGGGAGTTCTTTAGTAATATGATTAACTGAACTTAAATTTATCATGAACTTAGTACCTGATAGTATCTTGCTTGTTTATGTTTGATTGTAGATAGATGGCTCGTCTTTGTTGTTCCGTTGAATTTTAATGCGTTCCTTGAGAAAGCAAAGTTGAAAGATGATGGTAGCAATTACGGATCGGGTCCGTAATTTGAGGATTATCCTCATTGCTGCACGGAAGAGTTACGTCTGGATGCACCGCTAGGTGCAGAACTCTTCGCAGATGCTGGCCGACGACGTTAAGAACGTCGCAGAGCAAAGCTGATGACTACTCTATAGTTCAATGTGCCATGCTTTACGGCTTAGAACCGGGACTTCAACGACGTTTTGAGCGTCATGGAGCATATGAGATGTTCCAGAGTTGAAGTTAATATTCCAATGAATGCCCGGATTGAGAGATATGAAGTCTCCAATAAGTTCTATAGCTGCAAGATGGAGGAGAATAGTTCGTTAGTGAGCACATACTCGTAATGTCCGGGTACTACAATCACTTGACACAATTGGGAGTTAATCTTCCGGATGATTGTGTCATTGATGTAATTCTCAATCACGCCACCAAGCTACAAAGGCTTCGTGATGAACTATAATATGCAAGGGTTAGTAAAGACTATACCGAGCTCTTCGCAATGCTAAAGGCTGCGGAGGTAGAAATCAAGAAGGAGCATCAAGTGTTGATGGTCAACAAGACCACTAGTTTCAAGAAGAAAGGCAAAGGGAAGAAGAAGGAACTTCAAGAAGAACAGCAAGCAAGTTCTCTGCTCAGAGAAGAAACCCAAGTCGGCCCTAAACACAAATCGAGTGCTTCTCCGCAAGCGATGGTCTTTGAAGCGGAACTGCCCCAAGTATTTGGCGGATAAGAAGGATGGCAAGGTGAACAAAGGTATATGTGATATACATGTTATTGATGTGTACCTTACTAGAGCTCGTAGTAGCACTGGTATTTGATCTGGTTACATTGCTAATATTTGCAACTCAAAGCAGGACTACGGATTGCGAACTCGGCAAAGGACGAGGTGACGATCTTGGCGTGGGAAATGGTTCCAAAGTCGATGTGATCGCGGTCGGCACGCTACATCTACATCTACCTTGGGATTAGTTTTAGACCTAAATAATTGTTATTTGGTGCTGCGTTGAGCATGAACATTATATCTGGATCTTGTTTGATGCGAGACGGTTATTCATTTAAATCGAGAGAATAATGGTTGTTCTATTTATATGAGTAATATCTTTTATGGTCATGCACCCTTGAGGAATGGTCTATTTTGATGAATCTCGATAGTAGTGATTCACATATTCATAATGTTGAAACCAAAAGATGCAGAGTTGATAATGATAGTGCAACTTATTTGTGGCTTGCCGTTTAGGTCATATCGGTGTAAAGCGCATGAAGAAACTCCATCTTGATGGACTTTTGGAGTCACTTGATTATGAATCACTTGGCACTTGCGAACCGTGCCTCATGGGCAAGATGACTAGAACACCGTTCTCGGTACTATGGAGAGAGCAACAGATTTGTTGGAAATCATACATCTGAGATGTATGTGGTCCAATGAATGTTGAGGCTCATGGCGGATATCGTTATTTTCTCACCTTCATAGATGACTTAAGCGAGATATGGGTATATCTACTTAATGAAACATAAGTCTGAAACGTTTGAAAAGTTCAAAGAATTTCAGAGTGAAGTTGAAAATCATCGTAACAAGAAAATTAAGTTTCTACGATCGATCGTGGAGGTGAATATTTGAGTTACGAGTTTGGTCTACATTTGAAACAATGCGAATAGTTTAGCAACTCACGCCACCGGAACACCACAACGTAATGGTGTGTCCGAACGTCGAATCGTACTTTACTAGATATGGTGCGATCTATGATGTCTCTTCTGATTTACCGCTATCGTTTTGGGGTTATGCTCTAGAGACGGCCGCATTCACCTGAATAGAACACCGTCGAAATCCGTTGAGGCGACACCTTATGAACTATGGTTTGGCAAGAAACCAAAGTTGTCGTTTCTTAAAGTTTGGGGATGCGATGCTTATGTGAAAAAGCTTCAACCTGATAAGCTCAAACCCAAATCGAGAAATGTGTCTTCATAGGATACCCAAAGGAAGCAGTTGGGTACACCTTCTATCACAGATCCGAAGGCAAGACATTCGTTGTTAAGAATGGATCCTTTCTAGAGAAGGAGTTTCTCTCGAAAGAAGTGAGTGGGAGGAAAGTAGAACTTGATGAGGTAATTGTACCTTCTCCCATACTTGAAAGTAGTTAAATCGCAGAAAACGGTTTCGAGACACCTACACCAAGTAGTGAGGAAGTTGATGATGTTGATCATGAAACTTGAGATCAAGTTACTACTGAGAACCTCGTAGATCAACAGAGTAAGATCCGCACTGAGTGGTACGGTAATCCTGTTCGGAAATCATGCTACTAGATCATGATGAACCTACGAACTATGAAGAAGCGATGGTGAGCCCAGATTCGCAAAATGGCTTGAGGCCATGAAATCTGAGATGGGATCCATGTATGAAAACAAAGTATGGACTTTGGTTGACTTGCCCGAGGGTAGGCAAGCAATAGAAAACAAGTGGATCTTCAAGAAGAAGACCGACGACGACGGTAATGTTTCGTCTACAAAGCTCGACTTGTCGCAAAGGGTTTTGACAAGTTCAAGGGATTGACTACGATGAGACCTTCTCACCCGTAGCGATGCTTAAGTCCGTCCGAATCATGTTAGCAATTGCCGCATTTTATGATTATGAAATTTGGCAAATGGATGTAAAGACTGCATTCTGAATGGATTTACGGAAGAAGAGTTGTATATGATGCAACCGAAGGTTTTATCGATCCAAAGGAGCTAACAAAGTGTGCAAGCTCCGGCGATCCATCTATGGACTGGTGCAAGCATCTCGGAGTTGGAATAAGCGCTTTGATAGTGTGATCAAAGCATTTGGGTTTGTCTGAGACTTTTGGAGAAGCCTTGTATTTACAAGAAAGTGAGTGGGAGCTCAGAGCATTTCGATATTATATGTAGATGACATATTGCTGATCGGAAATGATATAGAATTCTGGATAGCATAAAGGATACTTGAATAAGAGTTTTTCAATGAAAGACCTCGGTGAAGCTGCTTACATATTAGGCATTAAGATCTATAGAGATAGATCAAGGCGCTTAATTGGACTTTCACAAAGCACATACCTTGACAAAATTTTGAAGAAGTTCAAAATGGATCAATCAAAGAAAGGGTTCTTGCTCGTGTTACAAGGTGTGAAGTTGAGTAAGACTCAATGCCCGACCACTGCAGAAGATAGAGAGAAAATGAAAGATGTTCCCTATGCTTCAGCCATAGGCTCTATCATGTATGCAATCTTGTGTACAGGACTGATGTGTGCCTTGCTATAAGCCTAGCAGGAGGTACCAAAGTAATCCAGAGTGGATCATGGACAGCGGTCAAGAACATCTGAAATACGAAAAGGACTAAGGATATGTTTCTCGTATATGGAGGTGACAAAGAGCTCATCGTGGCGGTTACGTTGATGCAAGCTTTGACACCGATCCGGACGATTCTAAATCGCAGACCGGATCGATTTACACTAAGCGGAGGAGCTGTCGGTTGGTGCAGTTCTAAACAAAGCGTCGTGGCGGGATCTACATGTGAAGCGGAGTACATAGCAGCTTCGAAGCAGCTAATGAAGGAGTGCGGATGAAGGAGTTCATATCCGATCTAGGTGTCATACCTAGTGCATCGGGTCCAATGAAAATCTTACGTGACAATCTTGGAGCAATTGCCTTAGCGAAGGAATCCAGATTTCAAAAGAGGACCAAGCACATCAAGAGACGCTTCAATTCCATCCGGGACTTAGTCCAGGTGGGAGACATAGAGATTTGCAAGATACATACGGATCTGAATGTTGCAGATCCGTTGACTAAGCCTCTTCCACGAGCAAAACATGATCAGCACCAAGACTCCATGGGTGTTAGAATCATTACTATGTAATCTAGATTATTGACTCTAGTGCAAGTGGGAGACTGAAGGAAATATGCCCTAGAGGCAATAATAAATTATTATTTATTTCCTTATTTCATGATAAATGTTTATCATTCATGCTAGAATTGTATTAACCGGAAACATGATACATGTGTGAATGCATAGACAAAAACAATATGTCACTAGTATGCCTCTACTAGACTAGCTTGTTAATCAAAGATGGTTATGTTTCCTAACCATGAACAAAGAGTTGTTATTTGATTAACAAGGTCACATCATTAGTAGAATGATCTGATTGACATGACCCATTCCTTAGCTTAGCACACGATCGTTTAGTATGTTGCTACTGCTTTTATCCATGACATATACATGTTCCTGTAACTATGAGATTATGCAACTCCGTTTACGGAGGAACACTTTGGATGCTACCAAGCGTCACAACGAATGGGTGATTATAAAGGAGTACTACAGTGTCTCCAAAGGCGATGTTGGGTTGGCGTATTTCGAGATTAGGTTTTGTCACTCCGATTGTCGGAGAGGTATCTCTGGGCCCTCTCGGTAATGCACATCATGAAGCCTTGCAAGCACTACAACTAATGAGTTAGTTATGAGATGATGTATTACGGAACGAGTAAAGAGACTTGCGTAACGAGATTGAACTAGGTATTGGATACCGACGATCGAATCTCGGGCAAGTAACATACCGATGACAAAGGAACAACGTATGTTGTTATGCGGTCGACCGATAAAGATCTTCGTAGAATATGTAGGAACCAATATGGGCATCCAGGTCCGCTATTGGTTATTGACCGTGAATAGTTCTAGGTCATGTCTACATTGTTCTCGAACCGTAGGGTCCGCACGCTTAAAGTTTCGATGGCAGTTATTATGAGTTTATGTATTTTGATGTACGAAGAAGTTGAGTCCGGATGTGATCACGGACATGACGAGGAGTCTCGAAATGGTCGAGACATAAAGATTGATATATTGGAAGCCTATGTTTGGAGTTGGAATGGTTTGGTGAAAACAGGAATTTCTCTGAGTACCGGAGGTTACTGGAACCCCGGGGTAAATGGGCCTCGGTGGGCCTCGAGGAGAAGAGGAGGGCCGGCCAGGGGTGGGTGCGCCTCTCCCCCCAGTCCGAATAGGACAAGGAGGGGCGCCTCTCCTCTCCCCCCCCCCAAACCTAATCCAACTAGGAAAGGGGGAGTCCTACTCCGGTGGGAGTAGGACTCCTCGGCAGCGCCTCTCTAGGCGGCCGGCCTCCCCCTCCCTCCTTTATATACGGGGGGGGGCACCCTAGAACACACAAGTTTGATCTTTAGATCGTTCCTTAGCCGTGTGGTGCCCCCTCCACCATATTCCACCTCGGTCATACCGTCATGAAGCTTAAGCGAAGCCCTGCGCCGGTGAAACATCAAGATCGTCCTGCGCCGTCGTCTTGTGAAACTCTCCTCGACACTCGGCTGGATCGAGTCTGAGGGGCGTCATCGAGCTGTACGTGTGTCAAGAACTCGGGGCGCCGAGTAACGGCGCGGGATCGGTCGGATCGCGAGGAGAACGTCGACTACTTCCTCTACGTTGTGATCGCTTCGCGCCGGGTCTACAAGGGTATGTAGACAACACTCTCCCCTCTCGTTGCTATACATCACCATGATCTTGCGTGTGCGTAGGAAAATTTTTGAAATTACTACGTTCCCCAACAGACTGGTGGGTGTCTGTCTCTCTCACTTTAGTTGAACCGAGTGTGGCTACGCCCGGTCCTTGAGAAGGTTAAAACGGAGTCTATTTGACGAAGTATCGTTGTGGTTTTGATGCGTAGGTGAGACTGGTTCTTGCTTAAGCCCGTAGCAGCCACGTAAAATTTGCAACAACAAAGTAGAGGACGTCTAACTTGTTTTTGCAGGGCATGTTGTGATGTGATATGGTCAAGACGTGATGCTATATTTTATTGTATGAGATGATCATGTTTTGTAACCGAAGTTATCGTCAACTGGCTGGAGCCATATGGTTGTCGCTTTATTGTATGCAATGCAATCGCCCTGTAATGCTTTACTTTATCACTAAGCGGTAGCGATAGTCGTAGAAGCATAAGTTTGGCGAGGCGACAACGATGCTACGATGGAGATCAAGGTGTCGCGCCGGTGGCGATGGTGATCATGGTGGTCTTTGCAAGATGGAGATCATGAAGCACAAGATGATGATGACCATATCATATCACTTATATTGATTTGCATGTGATGTTTATCCTTTTATGCATCTTATCTTGCTTTGATTGACGGTAGCATTATAAGATGATCTCTCACTAAATTATCAAGAAGTGTTCTCCCCAGTATGCACCGTTGCCAAAGTTCGTCGTGCCTGGACACCACGTGATGATCGGGTGTGATAAGCTCTCGTCCATCTACAACGGTGCAAGCCAGTTTTGCACACGCAGAATACTCGGGTTATACTTGACGAGCCTAGCATATGCAGATATGGCCTCGGAACACGGAGACCGAAAGGTCGGCGTGAATCATATAGTAGATATGATCAACATAAGATGTTCACCATTGAAAACTACTCCATTTCACGTGATGATCGGGTATGGTTTAGTTGATTTGGATCACGTGATCACTTAGATAACTAGAGGATGTTTTTCTAAGTGGGAGTTCTTAAGTAATATGATTAATTGAACTTAAAATTATCATGAACTTAGTACCGATAGTATCTTGCTTGTTTATGTTTGATTGTAGATAGATGGCTCGTCTTTGTTGTTCCGTTGAATTTTAATGCGTTCCTTGAGAAAGCAAAGTTGAAAGATGATGGTAGCAATTACACGGATTGGGTCCGAATTTGAGGATCATCCTCATTGCTGCCTGAAGAGTTACGTCTGGATGCACCGCTAGGTGCCGAACTCTTCTTTGGAGCAACACCGGATGTTGTGAACATTTGGCGAGCAAAGCGATGACTACTCTATAGTTCAGTGTGCCATGCTTTACGGCTTAGAACCGGGACTTCAACGACGTTTTGAGCGTCATGGAGCATATGAGATGTTCCAAGAGTTGAAGTTGATATTCCAACAGAATGCCCGGATTGAGAGATATGAAGTCTCCAATAAGTTCTATAGCTGCAAGATGGAGGAGAATAGTTACATTAGTGAGCACATACTCGAGAATGTGCGGGTACTACAATCACTTGACGCAATTGGAAGTTAATCTTCCGGATGATTGTGTCATTGATGAATTCTCCAATCACGCCACCAAGCTACAAAGGCTTCGTGATGAACTATAATATGCAAGGGTTAGTAAAGACTATACCGAGCTCTTCGCAATGCTAAAGGCTGCGGAGGTAGAAATCAAGAAGGAGCATCAAGTGTTGATGGTCAATAAGACCACTAGTTTCAAGAAGAAAGGTAAAGGGAAGAAGAAGGAACTTCAAGAAGAACAGCAAGCAAGTTGCTGCTCGGGAGAAGAAACCCAAGTCTGGCCCAAAACCTGAAATCGAGTGCTTCTCCGCAAGCATCGTCCTCGAAGCGGAACTGCCCCAAGTATTTGGCGGATAAGAAGGATGGCAAGGTGAACAAAGGTATATGTGATATACATGTTATTGATGTGTACCTTACTAGAGCTCGTAGTAGCACTGGTATTTGATCTGGTTACATTGCTAATATTTGCAACTCGAAGCAGGGGACTACGGATTGCGAACTCGGCAAAGGACGAGGTGACGATGCGCGCGTGGGAAATGGTTCCAAAGTCGATGTGATCGCGGTCGGCATGCTACCTCTACATCTACCTTGGGATTAGTTTTAGACCTAAATAATTGTTATTTGGTGCTGCGTTGAGCATGAACATTATATCTGGATCTTGTTTGATGCGAGGCGGTTATTCATTTAAATCAGAGAATAATGGTTGTTCTATTTATATGAGTAATATCTTTTATGGTCATGCACCCTTGAGGAGTGGTCTATTTTGATGAATCTCGATAGTAGTGATACACATATTCATAATGTTGAAACCAAAAATGCAGAGTTGATAATGATAGTGCAACTTATTTGTGGCAATCTTGCCGTTTAGGTCATATCGGTATAAAGCGCATGAAGAAACTCCATACTGATGGACTTTTGGAGTCACTTGATTATGAATCACTTGGCACTTGCGAACCGTGCCTCATGGGCAAGATGACTAGAACACCGTTCTCCGATACTATGGAGAGAGCAACAGATTTGTTGGAAATCATACATACAGATGTATGTGGTCCGATGAATGTTGAGGCTCGTGGCGGATATCGTTATTTTCTCACCTTCACAGATGACTTAAGCAGATATGGGTATATCTACTTAATGAAACATAAGTCTGAAACATTTGAAAAGTTCAAAGAATTTCAGAGTGAAGTTGAAAATCATCGTAACAAGAAAATTAAGTTTCTACGATCGATCGTGGAGGTGAATATTTGAGTTCGACTTTGGTCTACATTTGAAACAATGCGGAATAGTTTAGCAACTTACGCATACCGGAACACCACAACAGTAATGGTGTGTCCGAGCGTCGAATCGTACTTTACTAGATATGGTGCGATCTATGATGTCTCTTCTGATTTACCGCTATCGTTTTGGGGTTATGCTCTAGAGGCGGCCGCATTCACCTGAATAGAACACCGTCAAAATCCGTTGAGGCGACACCTTATGAACTATGGTTTAGCAAGAAACCAAAGTTGTCGTTTCTTAAAGTTTGGGGATGCGATGCTTATGTGAAAAAGCTTCAACCTGATAAGCTCGAACCCAAATCGAGAAATGTGTCTTCATAGGATACCCAAAGGAAACAGTTGGGTACACCTTCTATCACAGATCCGAAGGCAAGACATTCGTTGCTAAGAATGGATCCTTTCTAGAGAAGGAGTTTCTCTCGAAAGAAGTGAGTGGGAGGAAAGTAGAACTTGATGAGGTAATTGTACCTTCTCTCTTACTTGAAAGTAGTTAAATCAGTAAACCGGTTTACGAGACACCTACACCAAGTAGTGAGGAAGTTGATGATGTTGATCATGAAACTTGAGATCAAGTTACTACAGAACCACGTAGATCAACCAGAGTAAGATCCGCACTGAGTGGTACGGTAATCCTGTTCGGAAATCATGCTACTAGATCATGATGAACCTACAAACTATGAAGAAGCGATGGTGAGCCCAGATTCGCAAAATGGCTTGAAGCCATGAAATCGAGATGGGATCCATGTATGAAAACAAAGTATGGACTTTGGTTGATTTGCCCGAGGGTCGGCAAGCAATAGAAAACAAGTGGATCTTCAAGAAGAAGACCGACGGACGACGGTAATATTATCGTCTACAAAGCTCGACTTGTCGCAAAGGGTTTCGACAAGTTCAAGGGATTGACTACGATGAGACCTTCTCACCCGTAGCGATGCTTAAGTCTGTCCGAATCATGTTAGCAATTGCCGCATTTTATGATTATGAAATTTGGCAAATGGATGTAAAGACGCATTCTTGAATGGATTTACGGAAGAAGAGTTGTATATGATGCAACTAGAAGGTTTTATCGATCCAAAGGAGCTAACAAAGTGTGCAAGCTCCAGCGATCCATTTATGGACTGGTGCAAGCATATCGGAGTTGGAATAAGCGCTTTGATAGTGTGATCAAAGCATTTGGGTTTATCTGAGACTTTTGGAGAAGCTTGTATTTACAAGAAAGTGAGTGGGAGCTCTGTAGCATTTCTGATATTATATGTAGATGACATATTGCTGATCGGAAATGATATAGAACTTCTGGATAGCATAAAGGGATACTTGAATAAGAGTTTTTCAATGAAAGACCTCGGTGAAGCTGCTTACATATTGGGCATTAAGATCTATAGAGATAGATCAATACGCTTAATTGGACTTTCACAAAGCACATACCTTGACAAAATTTTGAAGAAGTTCAAAATGGATCAAGCAAAGAAAGGGTTCTTGCACGTGTTACAAGGTGTGAAGTTGAGTAAGACTCAATGCCCGACCACTGCAGAAGATAGAGAGAAAATGAAAGATGTTCCTATGCTTCAGCCATAGGCTCTATCATGTATGCATTCTTGTGTACGGACCTGATGTGTGCCTTGCTATAAGCCTAGCAGGAGGTACCAAAGTAATCCAGAGTGGATCATGGACAGCGGTCAAGAACATCTGAAATACGAAAAGGACTAAGGATATGTTTCTCGTATATGGAGGTGACAAAGAGCTCATCGTGGCAGTTACGTTGATGCAAGCTTTGACACCGATCCGGACGATTCTAAATCGCAAACCGGATATGTATTTACACTAAGCGGAGGAGCTGTCGGTTGGTGCAGTTCTAAACAAAGCGTCGTGGCGGGATCTACATGTGAAGCGGAGTACATAGCAGCTTCGGAAGCAGCTAATGAAGGATGCGGATGAAGGAGTTCATATCCGATCTAGGTGTCATACCTAGTGCATCGGGTCCAATGAAAATCTTCGTGACAATCTTTGGAGCAATTGCCTTAGCGAAGGAATCCAGATTTCACAAGAGGACCAAGCACATCAAGAGACGCTTCAATTCCATCAGGGACTTAGTCGGTGGGAGACATAGAGATTTGCAAGATACATACGGATCTGAATGTCGCAGAACCGTTAACTAAGCCTCTTCCACGAGCAAAACATGATCAACACCAAGACTCCATGGGTGTTAGAATCATTACTATGTAATCTAGATTATTGACTCTAGTGCAAGTGGGAGATGAAGGAAATATGCCCTAGAGGCAATAATAAAGTTATTATTTATTTCCTTATTTCATGATAAATGTTTATCATTCATGCTAGAATTGTATTAACGGAAACATGATACATGTGTGAATGCATAGACAAACAAGATGTCACTAGTATGCCTCTACTAGACTAGCTTGTTGATCAAAGATGGTTATGTTTCGACCATGAACAAAGAGTTGTTATTTGATTAACAAGGTCACATCATTAGTAGAATGATCGATTGACATGACCCATTCCGTTAGCTTAGCACACGATCGTTTAGTATGTTGCTCTGCTTCTATCCATAACTTATACATGTTCCGTAACTATGAGATTATGCAACTCCGTTTACGGAGGAACACTTTGGGTGCTACCAAAGCGTCACAATGTAACTGGGTGATTATAAAGGAGTACTACTGGTGATTCCAAAGGCGGATGTTGGGTTGGCGTATTTGAGATTAGGTTTTGTCACTCCGATTGTCGGAGAGGTATCTCTGGGCCCTCTCGGTAATGCACATCATCTGAAGCCTTGCAAGCACTACAACTAATGAGTTAGTTGTGAGATGACGTATTCTGAGCGAGTAAAGAGACTTGCGTGCGAGATTGAACTAGGTATTGGATACCGACGATCGAATCTCGGGCAAGTAACATACCGTTGACAAAGGAACAACGTATGTTGTTATGCGGTCCGACCGACAAAGATCTTCGTAGAAAATGTAGGAACCAATATGGGCATCCAGGTCCGCTATTGGTTATTGACCGTGAATAGTTCTAGGTCATGTCTACATTGTTCTCGAACCGTAGGGTCCTTGCGCTTAAGGTTTCGATGGCGGTTATTATGAGTTTATGTATTTTGATGTACCGAAGAAGTTCGAGTCCGGATGTGATCACGGACATGACGAGGAGTCTCGAAATGGTCGAGACATAAAGATTGATATATTGGAAGCCTATGTTTGGAGTTCGGAAGGTTAGAAAACAGAATTCTTGGAGTACCGGAGGTTACGGAACCCGGGGTAAATGGGCCTCGGTGGGCCTTGAGGGAGAAGAGGAGGGGCGGCCGGGGGTGGCGCCTCTCCCCCAGTCCGATAGGACAAGGAGGCGGCGCCTTTCCTCTTCCCCCTCCCCAATCCTATTCCAACTAGGAAGGGGAGTCCTACTCCGGTGGGAGTAGGACTCCTCCCAGCGCCTCCTCTAGGCCGCCGGCCTCCCCCTCCCTCCTTATATACGGGGCAGGGGGCACCCCATGACACACAAGTTGATCCTTGAGATCGTTCCTTAGCCGTGTCGGTGCCCCCTCCACCATATTCCACCTCGGTTATACTGTCGTGAAGCTTAAGCGAAGCCCTGCGCCGGTGAAACATCAAGATCGCCACCACGCGTCCGTCGTCTTGTGGAACTCTCCTCGACACTCGGCTGGATCGAGTCTGAGGGGCGTCATCGAGCTGTACGTGTGTCAAGAACTGGGCGCCGAGTAACGGCGCCGGGATCGGTCGGATCGCGAGGAGAAGCGTCGACTACTTCCTCTACGTTGTGATCGCTTCCGCCGGGTCTCTGAGTGCGTAGACAACACTCTCCCCTCTCGTTGCTATGCATCACCATGATCTTGCGTGTGCGTAGGAAATTTTTTGAAATTACTACGTTCCCCAACACCTTCATGTCAATGTCTCCGATGACAACATTAGCGGTCTTGCCGCCTTTCCCAGGATTACGCTTGTCATAGCGATTGGGGCAACTAGGAGCCCAATGATCAGGATCTCCACACACATGACAAGCACCTTTCTTCTTGCCATTCTTCTTCTTGAAGTTCGTGTGTTGCACAGCCTTGTTCTTCCCATCAAACTTTGCTTTACCATCAAACTTGCCCTTGTTCTTGAACTTGTGGGAAATTTGGAAGTTCGCTACTGCACCACATTGGCACTAGATCCCCCTCAATACCTCGAGCACGTGTGTCCTTTGATCTCGCCTTTTCTTCCACATCAAGAGTGCCAATGAGATCCGGGACGGAAAACTCCTGCCTCTTATGCTTGATGAGTAGCAAAGTTCCTCCATGAAGGAGGAAGCTTAGTGATGATACCCCGGCAACAAACTTGTCCGGTAGCGTATAAGCCAAGTGCTCAAGTTCTCTAGCAAACGATTGTATCTCATGAGCTTGCTCAACCACGGGCGCTCTTGGTCATCCTGTAATCATAGAATTGCTCCATGATGTACAGCTCGGTGCGACATCCGAGACCCCAAACTTGGCCTCGAGTGCATCCCACATATCTTTTCCATTATCAATTGGCGATAAGCATCAACTATGTTCTCTCCAAGAACACTCAAGAGAGCAGCCTTAAGCAGTATCCATTTTTCGAAAAGCTTGTGCTTGTTGAGCATCAAGCTCTCCTTGAGTTTGCCAAGCGTGGCGTCATAGCAACTCATGGTTTGAAACCATAAGACTGCTCTCGCGCGCCACCTCTTATAGTGGATACCCTCAAACATAGGAGGTCTCATGGAAGCAGCAAAACCATTCGAGGTAAATTGCCTATAATAAGGTTTTTGGATTGTTGGAAATATGAGCAATTTACGAATAATTTTATTAATGAAATACTAGATAAAGCATGACTAGTATAGCGGTGATGAAACAAGTCATGTGATTTGACAAAGAGAAGGTAAATAACATCTGCATATATAATCTAGAACCGATCATCTCTAGACAGAAAGTAGATCAAGATGCATAAGAGAGAAGGTAAACACATCTAGAACAGACACTAGATGAAGTTGCTTATACGACATAGAACCTAACATATGAAGGATGAAACTAGAGCCAAGAACTGTAGTAGGACTTCTAATGAGAAAGGAGAAGAACACGTGACTGCATGCAGCAGCATGAAGCCTTGGACTTGGGGTCGGTGTCCTCGCCTGCCATGTCGTCGAGGAGGTCGTAGTGCGTGGCAAAAATTAGACATCGGCTCGGCTCATTCCCGCAACCCGCGTCGTGGCGAGGCGTGGCGGGCGGCGGAGGAGGAGCGCGCGTGGATGTCCCTCTTGTTCTCATGCTCGTACAAGTAGAGAAAGAACCTCCCTTATAAGGAGGTCCAACTCCCACTAGACTAGCAATGTGGGACTAAACTTTAGTAGTATCCCTTGCCTTGCACAAATGGGCTAAGTGGGCCTCTAGGATTTATTAGGAATTTCTGAAATAGTTATTGGGCTGCCCAATATAGACTAAATTCCAGCAATCCTCATTCACCTTTCGAGGTACGATGGAATTGGTAATTTGACAAATTATGTGTGGTTGATTGCCATCCATAATTTACCAGAAGAAAAAAAAAATCTCACTCACATTTCTAAACTAAACATCGCATCAAAATTTCACTATATTTAGATGCCTCTATGAGCTGCAATTTAAGTACTGTGTGGTAGATAAACAGATTTGGCCGCTTGGTGAATGGTCATTTTAAGATTAACACTGGGACTGACTTTGAGTCAGTTGCTAGATTTTGGGTCTCTAATAAAAAGCACTCCGCCCTCAACACTGTGAGTGCTGCTGTACTTTGGTGTCTTTGGAAGTATAGGAACTCTGTTATTTTCAATAACACCTTATGAGTCTCGATTAAGCAGGTGCTGAGACTGATCCTAAGGACTACAAAAAAACTGGACTGTGCTATCTTCGGACAAGAATGCAGAGAGGCTGGAGGCCTTCTCAGCTCATCTTGCAGACTTCGTTCAGCGTCCCTTGATGATCAGTGGCTGATATCTGGGATGCATAACGAAGCCCCCCTGGTGGATCCATGGATCAAGCTGAAGATTTCAGACGGCAGCGCCATCTTCGTCTCTCCTTCCAAGAAGCAGGAGACAGGGGCAACTACATTCTCCAGCCCGATCTCGACCCTGACAGCAAACTGGTCGCCTCAAGCTGTTGCGGCGCGCCCGTTGAAGACTCGCAAGGCCTCCCAGTAACTGCTCTGCGTCTAGAGTCGATATCTGTAGCCTCAACGGGTGCCTGTGTCCCATGTCCCATACTCTGTAGCGTTTAATAACTTGTTGCAGTTTCCCTTTCCGTCTTCCTTTAACTGCTCCTCTCAATGAGCTGATGTATGAACGACTTTGTGATTTCATTTGAACAATGGAACCGGGGAGGAGCCTCCCTGTTCTTTAAAAAAGATTTAAAATAGATGAGATAACGATGGTTAGCAAAAACATACTTATCCTTCCTTGATGACAAAGTCAACATCATCGTTTCGCTCTCCTGCTTGGAGACACGTAGGCCAACTCTAGCCCTATACATTATTTTTATTTTTTGACACTATACATACTTCACTAAGAAGTCAGAACGACGACCCATTGCTTCTCTGAAGAAGCGTCGACCATTCCAGTACCGATTCAACCTAAACTGAGTCGTCACTCGTCAAACTTCCAAGCGGGCGACAGAGAGTGTCCTATTCACATGAGCAGAATCCATCCACCAGCCTCTCCCGATTTCAGTTTTCTTTACCGAAAAAGGCTTTCGCCCCGCTTTATAAATAAAGCAAACCGCCACAAGACATACAACCACAGCAGGTCCACAAACACACATCACCCAAGTACCACAACAAAGTATAGAGGTTCTGCTGAGGGCACAGCTCAACAAGCCCAGAAGAAAGAGAAAAACACAACAAAGCCTGTCGCGCCCGTCCTTAGGCCAACTCCACCGCGCGACCCTATCCTGTCCGCCCCCGTCCGTTTGGGATAAAAATGACAAACGAGACGGCCCAGCGCGCGGGCGCAAACGGACTTTTGTCCGCTTTGTGTCCGCTTTCGACCCATCCACGGCCCAAGTTTGTGCCGTTTTTGGGGTGAAACGGACACCACAGGGACGCGCGGGTCGTCTGCGCGTGTCCTCCCCTGGCCCGCCCGTCGGTGGCACAAGGCGGGGCTTTTTCTATCCGCCCCCTCCGTCCCTCCGGCCGCACCCCCTCCACTCTTCCCCACTCTTCCCCTCGCTGCCGCCGCCGCTGCCATTGCAGCCGTGCAGTTCCGACGCGAGCTCGCCCAACCCCGTCCCCTCGGCGCCGCCGAGCTACCCAACCACGGCCACCTGGTTTGCGTGGGGCGGATCCGGTCGGTCTTGACCTCGGCCGGCTGTGGGAGGCCGGGCCGCGCCATGGACTGGCCGGGCACCTCGCCGGAAGGCCCTGGCAGGGCCGCAAGGCCACATGCAGGCAGTGGCTCCTCCTCTACCCGCTCGGATCTGCATCGTCGGTGGTCCGCCGACAGATACACAAATGGTGGACGGCCGGGCTCGGTGCTTGCCCAAAAGCTCGCCGGCGCACCGTTGCCACTCATTAAGTGCGATCACTACCCAAGGATGGTCGTGCGCCGCGTGTCTACAACGCCGGAACATCCCGGATGGGTGTTCTTCAAGTGCTTAAACGATGGGGTATGCGCTTTTTTTAGCTTCGGTTTGTGCTCTAGATTTGACTAGTTGTGCTAACTTCAAATTTTGTTGTGTAGAATGGGTGCAAGTTTTGGTATTGGGAAGAAGAGTACATCGATATATTGATAGAGCGAAATGTAGTGCATGTTCGTGCACTTTTAGCTAGCCTAGAGGCTTTAGATGAGACAAGTTCACTTGTTGCTAGATTAGAAGCTAGGCACGATACTACGTGCGAAGAAGCAACAAGGCACGATACTACGTGTGAGGAGGAAACGTCGACTTCTGGCTTGAAGAAGAAAGGAGGGTGCAACGTCGTGCCTTCTCCACAGATCAACAATGAGTGCATCGAGAATGCCCTAACCCTACTCAAAGGAGCAGTTATGGAAGTTGGGTATCTTCTCTAATGTATTCTTGTGGTTCTTGTTTTCTTTGGTCTTGCTTTACTAGTCAAAATATGATGATGTATTTTTATGTACCAAAAATGAGTGATGAAATAAAGTTAAGGACTTGCAAAGAAATATACGCGGACAGGATGGGCAAATGGATGCGGCCGCGCGCTGGGCGCACGGCCACCGCATCCCAGGACAGGCCCGAACACGACCCTAAATCTCTATCCAAATGGATAGAATCCGGACAAAACGGACGTCCGTTTGGGGTCGTGCGATGGAGTTGGCCTTATGAATTGGCGACAGTTTCTACTCTCGTTAGCACTTATTGGGACTGTGCACACGGTTGCCGTAAACAACGATACAGTAGCGCTTATCTAAACCATTGGGTGGGCCCACTTCAATTCATGGTAGAATACCCATTATTTTTGCTAAAAAACTATGTATATATACAGTATAGTAGGTATATGTGTAGGAAAAAGCAGTAAATCTGATGTTTTCCACGCATTGAGCCCAATACAAGGGCATCCAACCCCAGTTTCCCAAGCCCAATACAACAATAGTTAGCTGTAGCCCGGCCATTATGGCCTGATTGCTTGCACGAAGACAACAGAAGAGATCGATCACACGCGGCGCGTACCGCGCCGGCGAGGGAGCTAGCGCGTAACCCCTCGCTCTAGCTGATGTTTCTATGGGCCGGCTCATTTCGGGGCATAGCCCCAACCGGTTTTGGGAAGGTTCTAGAACCTTCCCTGAACCGGGTTTTTATGTTTTTCTTATGGTTTTTCTTTTTCTTTTTTCTTTTTTTCTTTTTCTTTTTCTGTTTTCTTCTCAGTTTTTTTACTTTTATGTTTTCATTTTTATTTTTGTTTTTCAATACCCGAATATCTATTAATTCGGGATTTGTTTCAAAATCGTATTTTTTTGTATCATGAACATTTTTTCCAAAATCTGGTTTTATTTTTACTAAATCGTTACTCTTAATCACGAACATTTTTTTTTGAAACTGTGAACATCTTTTAAAAACTCACGAACATTTATTTTGAAATCGTGAACATTTTTTTAGAAATTCGTTACATTCTCTTAAGTCATGAACATGTCTTTCACATCATGAACAATTTTTTGAAATAATCAACATTTTAAAATTAAAGACTACTTTTTCAAAATCATGAACATTTTTTTCAAATTCCTGAACATTTTTACAATTAGCAAACATTTTTTGAATCGTGAACATTTTTTCAAATTCGTGAACGTTTTTTCAATACCCGAATATCTATTAATTCGGGATTTGTTTCTAAAATCGTATTTTTTTTGTATCATGAACATTTTTTTCCAAAATCTGGTTTTATTTTTACTAAATTGTTACTCTTAATCATGAACATCTTTTTTGAAACTGTGAACACCTTTTAAAAACTCACGAACATTTATTTTGAAATTGTGAACATTTTTTTAGAAATTCGTTACATTCTCTTAAGTCATGAACATGTTTTTCACATCATGAACAATTTTTTGAAATAATCAACATTTTAAAATAAAGACTACTTTTTCAAAATTATGAACATTTTTTTCAAATTCGTGAACATTTTTACAATTAGCAAACATTTTCTGAATCGTGAACATTTTTTCAAATTTGTGAACGTTTTTTTCCAAATTCGTGAATATTCTTTGAATTAGTGAACATTTTTTTGAATAGTGAACATTTTTCCAAATTCGTGAACATTTTTTTTGAATCATGAACATTTTTTTCCAAATTCGTGAACATTTTTCAAATTAGCGAACATTTGTTTGAATTTACTTAAATTATGAACATTTTTTAAGTTTGTGAACATTTTTTTACAAATTGGTGAACAGTTTTTGAATTCTAGAGCATTTTTCTGTAATCATGATTTATTTATTTTGAAATCATGATAGATTTATTAAAATTAGCAACTTTTTTTGATATCCCGAATTATTGAAAAAACGGAAAAACAAAAAACAGAAGAAGAAAAAGAAGCAGCAGCGTCGGCCCGACATGGGCCGCCCATAAAACGCTGGAAGGGTGTCGCCGCTGCGTCCATAGCGTGGCACGCCATATAGGAGCTCTCGATCACACGCTAACGCAGGGAACCGGCACCGGCGCGTCGCCCCTCCCCCAAATTCCAATATCGCACGCGGCCATACACTCAATGTAGGGTCGATCATGAGGAAAGGGTGTACGGCGGCTGTGGCAGGCGGCAGCGCTGCCGCAGAACGCAGGCGTCTGGTGTTCCGAGTGTCCGAGAGAATGATGTCTTGCGTTGTTTTCTTTAGTACAACTATATGAGGGTGAGTTAATCTGACTAATTGACTTTCTGTTATGGTTTAGGATTACATTGCGTACATACGTACTGTTTTGACTTGTTTGAGATTTTGGACTCCTATTTCGGTACAATACATGATACTTTAGGATTACATCACATACATACATACTGTTTTGACTTGTTTGAGATTTTGGACTCCAATTTCGGTACAATACATGATACTCCTAATGAAATTAGGGACTTGTTTGTAGTGATTCACGAGGATGAATTGTTAAAACATGATAATTGCTTAGGGTTACTAAGTAGTATAATATATTAATGTTATTTACAATTTATGATGCGATTTCGCGACGATTTGTGACAACGACCATTACTTGAAAGAAATTGCACTTCTTTAGAGAATAAGTAAAAAATAGTACTCTAAAACTCGAGTGGTTTCAATTTTCAGGCAAGTTATGATCAATTGTTATGATTTAGTATTACATTATGCTATATCTTCCATTGTTTTATACAATTAGTGCAATATGGTGCCATAATCAATAATACGCACAAAAAACAAGGTTTTAGGCATTTTTAAAAAAAATAGCCTTTGAAATTTTGAATTCACAACCTTCAAATCCTGGGCCCGCCCGACCAACCATGCGTTTTGGATGGCGGTAACTTGGCCATGTGGTTTGCTGAGGCGCAGGGCGCTGGTTTTTGTTTTGGCAGCGATGATGGCGTTGAGAGGAGTTTGGGTCGCATCAAGGACTTCGGTAGTTGGTTCTTTCCGGCGTGTCCAAGATGCTCTTTGGTGGGTTGCTTGGTTGCTTTAAAGTCGGAACTGCGGTGAAGCGAGTTAAGGTGGCAATGATGACATCACTCGGTGGTCGTTTGTGGAGGGCACGGTCGGCGCAAGTCCTGCATATTTGTCTTGTGAGGCTCTTTGTCAAAGTTGGAGCTGTCGTTTGCTTGCGCATGTGGCCATCTGTTGGCATGTGTCGTCGTGGCGTGTTTCATGTTGGTGGCTAGGGCGGCGAATGGTGCCCATGTCATGTGGGTTGGGTTGTATTGGTTTTAGCCTGGTTTTCCATCAATTAACTGGGCAATTCTCACTCTCTTCTTAATTAATGAAAACCGCAAGTATTTTGCCTCGTTTCAAAAAATATATATCCTCCTATCTATTTTTTTATTCCGTGATGAACCCAAAAGAATAGCAGACAACATATTCAATGAGTGAAAATATTCAGACCTGATAGTAGTTCTAATTTAAATATTACAATTTGACTAAGTTCAAACTTGAATTTAACTCGCACATATCCTCGAGTTGTCCCCTTCATCTTCCCAAAGATGCTCAATGAGATACTTCTTGAACTACTTTTTTCTAAAAATAAATATATTAATGTTGCAAAGATACCAACTACACCCAGCCTCTATACCACAAGAGTCTCAAAGATATCCAGGATACACACAACCCGGAAAGAAAAGGGAAAATGAAAAAAACAAAGGCCTCGTGATAGTGCACCACCAAAGTACAACACCCGGAAAACATAAAAAGTCTCCAAAAGTGACGCCTTCAAGAAGGAAACAGTGCACAAGCGTCGTCGTCGCCCAATCCAAGATCTTAGGTTTTTACACTGAAGAAAGTCCGAGCTCTCAAAACAATACCTTCAACAAGGCAATTGCCAGGCACAACCAATGAAGGCTGGACCTTAGATTTTCATTCTAAAAGTCACGACTCGGCACTCGAGGAGCACCACCAAAAATGAAATCCTCCAGTGATGCTGCCCCCACTTGTAGCTGCTACTCCTGAAAGTTATTAAACACATGGCTGACTCAATCGTCTCCAAGGCCCCCTCCACCTTGTTGATCCCCCCATCTCAACCACCATGACTTTCTCCACAACTGTCTATGGCATGGAAATCGAGATACCGACAGACATGTTCCATGGTGTCAACAAACAACAAAGCTTTGCGACGTGCCCTCATGTAGAAGTGTAGGCTGATATGGACGCACACGACCAGATTATATCCGGTCCAGATATCCTTGGACAAGATCTCCGGCAGTAGTTCAGGAACACATCGACGACCAGATCTAGGAGGACCGATCATGCAGATCATTGTCGTGATGTGATAAGAGCGCTAGGACCGCCACCACACCGATGCCTCCACCATGCCGACGCCATCGCCGTCATGGTGGAGGACACCGGCCCACGGTGCCCATAGCCCGCGCCACCGGCTAAAGATGGAATCCAGATCAGGGAGGATCCCAATCCACCACCACCGCTTGTCCTACACGATCCTCCACCTCGAAGGTGCCTCGCTGTGGGGATCCGCTGCCACACCACCGCGACCCTCGCGATGGAGGCCCAGCGGCGCCGTCCCGTGATGGAGGCCTTGCGTGAGAAGGCGAAACGTCGATGCTGAATTTGTCGATGCATTTGTGTAGGATCGTTGAAGGCAAGAGTGTCTAGAGGGGGGGGGGGTGATTAGACTACTCGACAAGATAAAAGTTTAGCCTTTTGATTAGAACAAGTTTTTAGCAAGTTCACAATGAAGATCAAGTCAAGCATCATGCATACAAGTCGAGCAACAAACTACACATGCAATTCTAGAGTATGAGCAGCGGAAAGTAAATTGCACATATAGTAAAGGGGATGCGGAGAAGAGCAAACGCAATTTGGAGACACGGAGATTTTTCTCGTGGTTCCGATAGGTGGTGCTATCGTCAATCCACGTTGATGGAGACTTCAACCCATGGAGGGTAACGGCTGCGAGAGTCCACGGAGGGCTCCACCCACGAAGGGTCCACGAAGAAGCAACCTTGTCTATGCCATCATGGCTTACGCCCACGGAGGACTAGCCTTACTTGGGGTAGATCTTCACGAAGTAGGCGATCTCCTTGCCCTTACAAACTTCTTGGTTCAACTCCACATCTTGACGGAGGCTCCCAAGCGACACCTAACCAATCTAGGAGGCACCACCTCCAAAAGGTAATAGATGGTGTTGGTGATGATGAACTCCTTGCTCTTGTGCTTCAAATGATAATCTCCCCAACACTCAACTCTCCTCACCGATTTGGCTGTGGTGGAGGAAGGGATTGAGTGGAAAGCAACTTGGGAAGGCTAGAAATCAAGTTTCATATGGTGGGAATGGAGCAACTTGATCTCAACACAAGGGTAGGTAGTTTTCTTCTCGAAATGTAAGGTAGGAATGGTGGTTCTTTTCGATGGCTCTCTCCACGAATGAAGAGGAGGTGGAGGGTATTTATAGCCTCCACACAAAATCCAACCGTTACACACATTTGACCAATCTCGATCGGACCGAAGTTGACAACTCGGTGAGACCGAAAGTTCAAATCTTGTGAGCGTTGGGATTTTCGGTGGGACCGAAAATACAATCTCGGTTAGTCCGATTCTTCCAAAGTCTAGGGTTTGCCAATCTCGGTGGGACCGACTTTCTCATCTCGGTGACACCGATTTGAGTCTGAAGGTTCTGAAGGTTGGCAACACCAATTTCGTAAGACCGAGTTTGGAATCGGAAAATCCGAAATTATTAGGGTTTGGCTATATGGTGAGGTGGTTCATCTCGGTGTGGTGAGTTTATGGAATCGGTGGGACCGAGATTACTTATGAGTATATGTTGGAATGAAAGATTGCTGATAGTTTGAGAGATAAATCACTAAGCACTTTGAGCAACGGATCATCATCATAACCTCATCCCTTTTAATAGTATTGGCTTTCCTATGGACTCAATGTGATCTTGGATCACTAAACCAAAATGAAGTCTTGAGCTTTTGCCAATCCTTTCCTTAGCATCCTAGGGGTCCACCTTTCTAGTCCTTTTGCCATGCCAGAGTGATTGACTTTCCTGAAACATACATGATGAAAGCATTAGTCCAACCACAAAGTATGTTGTCATTAATTACCAAAACCACCTAGGGAGCAAATGTGCTTTCAATTTGGATGAACTCATCAAATGTGACCGAATTCTAATGTGAAAATTAGACAGGATCACTCATGTTCTTAAATTCCAAACCACAGGCAGCACCTTCACCTCATTCTCCACAATCATGTTGTAAATGATCACACATCATGTCATCACCTTTCACAGGATCTCTGAATCCCATTTTTAGCAGATACATCAAATGCCCTCCAAATGTAAATGATCACTGTAACCGCAAAGCGGACTTGGAGCACTCCAAATGCCCTCTCCACATCCTTTCTAGCTTCTTTTTGTGTTTAGACAAAGTGAGCTCTTTTCGAACCATTTGGCTCAGAGATGGTCTTGACGAAGGCCGCCCACAAAGGGTAAATACCGTCAACCAGATAGTAGTCCATGTTGTACTCATGCCCATTTACAGTATAATTGCACAGAGGAGCTTGTCTTTCGGTCAATCTAGCAAACAATGGATACCACTGCAGCACATTGATGTCATTGTGAAACCCGGGCATACCAAAGAAAACGTGACAAATCCATAGGTCATGTGATGGAACTGCTTCAAGAATAACGGTGGGCTTCTTAACAAGACCCTAATATTACCCTTGTAGAGCTTCAGTAAGGAGGTCAAGCGTGAGATGTCACATGTCAAGGGGATTTTGTACTTAGTCTCTTCTAATCGAGTGAAGAGAGGTTGTTGGTTTATAGGGAATACATTCTTTAACCGGGTTTCTTCCAATTCAACAAAATTAGGTACTACTCATGTTATATCCTAGTATGGCTTATGTGAGTATGTGACTACGAAGTACAATACTTTTTGTTATTTTCTTTGATCCCCAATATTGTTAGCTTTCTATATATATAGTCGCGCTATTCGTCACCCTGGGTGAGGAATAGTTATTCTTCACCCCCTCTCTATTTTGACATCAATGCACCATATTTTTACGTTTCATAAATTTTGTCTTATTTCATACATAAAAAGAGAATGTAAGAGAATATGTACTCAGCGTAAAAAATATTTTACGTTATGTAAAATAGAGAATGTAAAAACATAGTGTAAAACATACATAAAATGCGATTTTTCTGGTCTTATAGCCTATATTTTTCTTTTCCTATGCCAAACTTTACGTAGTGAATCAATATGAATGTAACTATTTGTGTTCCAAATTTAATTTATTTATGAAACGATCATAAAATTACCTGGGTGAAGAATAACTTATTGTGCACCCTGGATGAATGTAATTATTTACCTTTTAATAACCCCAGAAAGAAACCAAGAACTCCCAAGTCGTTGCTGAAAGCCTCTATACCGAAGAGATCTCATCCGGAGGCCTTCTCCGACACCTTGCTGGAGGGGGAAATCATCACCGGAGGCCATCTTCATCATCCCGGTGGTCTCCATGATGAGGAGGGAGTAGTTGTTGGGGAACGTAGTAATTTCAAAAATTTTCCTACGCACACGCAAGATCATGGTGATGTATAGCAACGAGAGGGGAGAGTGTTGTCTACATACCCTTGTAGACCCAAGCGGAAGCGATCTGGCGTAGAGGAAGTAGTCGACGTTCTCCTCGCGATCCGACCGATCCGGCGCCGTTACTCCGGCGCCCCGAGTTCTTGACACACGTACAGCTCGATGGCGTCCCTCGTACTCCGATCCAGCCGAGTGTCGAGGAGAGTTCCGTCAACCGACGGCGTGGTGGCGATCTTGATGTTTCACCGTGGCGGGGCCGCCTAAGCTTGCGACGGTATAACCGAGGTGGAATATGGTGGAGGGGGCACCGACACGGCTAAGGAGCGATCTCACGATCAACTTGTGTGTTCAAGGTGCCCCCCTGCCCCGTATATAAAGGAGCCGGGGGAGGGGGGCGGCCAAGGGGTGCGCTAAGGAGTCCTACTCCCTCGGGAGTAGGATTCCCCAATCCTAGTTGGACTAGGATTCCTGAGGGGAAAGAGAGAGAGGGCGGCCCCTTCTCCTAGTCCTAGTAGGACTAGGGAAGGGGGGCGCGCCCTCCTAGGGCTGCCCTTCTCCTTTCCACTATGGCCCATTGAGGCCCATTTACCTCCGGGGGTTCCAGTAACCTCCGGTACTCCGGTAAATTCCCGTTTTCGCCCGGAACCATTCCGAACTCCAAACATAGGCTTCAATATATCAATCTTTATGTCTCGACCATTTCGAGACTCCTCGTCATGTCCGTGATCACATCCGGAACTCCGAACTCCTTTGGTACATCAAAATACATAAACTCATAATAACTGTCATCGTAACCTTAAGCGTGCGGACCCTACGGTTCGAGAACAATGTAGACATGACCTAGAACTATTCACGGTCAATAACCAACAGCGGGACCTGGATGCCCATATTGGTTCCTACATATTCTACGAAGATCTTTGTCGGTCGACTGCATAACAACATCGTTGTTCCCTTTGTCATCGGTATGTTACTTGCGAGATTCGATCGTCGGTATCCAATACCTAGTTCAATCTCGTTACGGCAAGTCTCTTTACTCGTTCCGTAATACATCATCTCACAACTAACTCATTAGTTGTAGTGCTTGCAAGGCTTAAGTGATGTGCATTACCGAGAGGGCCCAGAGATACCTCTCCGGCAATCGGAGTGACAAAACCTAATCTCGAAATCGCCAACCCAACATCGCCTTTGGAGACACTGTAGTACTCCTTTATAATCACCCGATTACGTTGTGACGTTTGGTAGCACCAAAGTGTTCCTCCGTAAGCGGAGTTGCATAATCTCATAGTTACAGGAACATGTATAAGTCATGGATAAAAGCAAGTAGCAACATACTAAGCGATCGTGTGCTAAGCTGATGGAATGGGTCATGTCAATCAGATCATTCGCTAATGATGTGACCTCATTAATCAAATAACAACTCTTTGTTCATGGTTAGGAAACATAACCATCTTTGATTAACAAGCTAGTCTAGTAGAGGCATACTAGTGACATGTTGTTTGTCTATGCATTCACACATGTATCATGTTTCCGGTTAATACAATTCTAGCATGAATGATAAACATTTATCATGAAATAAGGAAATAAATAATAACTTTATTATTGCCTCTAGGGCATATTTCCTTGATCTCCCACTTGCACTAGAGTCAATAATCTAGTTTACATAGTAATGATTCTAACACCCATGGAGTCTTGGTGCTGATCATGTTTTGCTCGTGGAAGAGGCTTAGTCAGCGGTGCGCAACATTCAGATCCGTATGTATCTTGCAAATCTCTATGTTTCCGGTCTGGACTAAGTCCGGATGGAATTGAAGCGTCTCTTGATGTGCTTGGTCCTCTTGTGAAATCTGGATTCTTCGCTAAGGCAATAGCTCGATATTGTCACGAAGATTTTCATTGGACCCGATGCACTAGGTATGACACCTAGATCGGATATGAACTCCTTCATCCGACTCCTTCATTAGCTGCTTCGAAGCTGCTATGTATTCCGCTTCACATGTAGATCCGCTTCTGACGCTTTGTTTAGAAGCGCACCAACCGACAGCTCCTCCGTTTAGTGTAAATACGTATCCGGTCTGCGATTTAGAATCGTCCGGATCGGTGTCAAAGCTTGCATCAACGTAACCGCCACGATGAGCTCTTTGTCACCTCCATATCGAGAAACATATCCTTAGTCCTTTTCGGTATTTGGGATGTTCTTGACCGCTGTCCGATGATCCACTCTGGATTACTTTGGTACCTCCCGCTAGGCTTATAGCAAGGCACACATCAGTCCGGTACAAGCATTGCATACATGATAGAGCCTATGGCTGAAGCATAGGAACATCTTTCATTTCTCTCTATCTTCTGCAGTGGTCGGGCATTGAGTCGACTCAACTTCACACCTTGTAACACAGGCAAGAACCCTTTCTTTGCTTGATCCATTTTGAACTTCTTCAAAACTTTGTCAAGGTATGTGCTTTGTGAAAGTCAATTAAGCGTCTTGATCTATCTCTATAGATCTTAATGCCCAATATGTAAGCAGCTTCACCGAGGTCTTTCATTGAAAAACTCTTATTCAAGTATCCCTTTATGCTATCCAGAAATTCTATATCATTTCCGATCAGCAATATGTCATCCACATATAATATCGAGAAATGCTACTGAGCTCCCACTCACTTTCTTGTAAATCTGAGCTTCTCCAAAAGTGCATACAAACCCAAATGCTTTGATCACACTATCAAAGCGTTTATTCCAACTCGAGATGCTTGCACCAGTCCATATATGGATCATTGGAGCTTGCACACTTTGTTAGCTCCTTTGGATCGATAAAACCTTCGGTTGCATCATATACAACTCTTCTTCGTAAATCCATTCAGAATGCAGTCTTTACATCCATTTGCCAAATTTCATAATCATAAAATGCGGCAATTGCTAACATGATTCGAGACGGACTTAAGCATCGCCACGGGTGAGAAGGTCTCATCGTAGTCAATCCCTTGAACTTGTCGAAAACCTTTTGCGACAAGTCGAGCTTTATAAACGATAACATTACCGTCGTCGTCGGTCTTCTTCTTGAAGATCCACTTGTTTTCTATTGCTTGCCTACCCTCGGCAAGTCAACCAAAGTCCACACTTTGTTTTCATACATGGATCCCATCTCAGATTTCATGGCCTCAAGCCATTTTATGAATCTGGGCTCACCATCGCTTCTTCATAGTTCGTAGGTTCATCATGATCTAGTAGCATGACTTCCGAACAGGATTACCGTACCACTCAGTGCGGATCTTACTCTGGTTGATCTACGAGGTTCTGAGTAACTTGATCTGAAGTTTCATGATCAACATCATCAACTTCCTCACTACTCGGTGTAGGTGTCTCGAAACCGGTTTACGTGACGAACTACTTTCAAGTAAGGGAGAAGGTACTATTACCTCATCAAGTTCCACTTTCCTCCCACTCACTTCTTTCGAGAGAAACTCCTGCTCTAGAAAGGATCCATTCTTAGCAACAAATGTCTTGCCTTCGGATCTGTGATAGAAGGTGTACCCAACTGTTTCCTTTGGGTATCCTATGAAGACACATTTCTCGATTTGGGTTCGAGCTTATCGGGTTGAAGCTTTTTCACATAAGCATCGCATCCCCAAACTTTAAGAAACGACAACTTTGGTTTCTTGCTAAACCACAGTTCATAAGGTGTCGTCTCAGCAGATTTCGACGGTGTTCTATTTAGTGTAAATCGGCCGTCTCTAGAGCATAACCCCAAAGCGATAGCGGTAAATCTGTAAGAGACATCATAGATCGCACCATATCTAGTAAAGCACGATTACGACGTTCGGACACACCATTCTGTTGTGGTGTTCCGGGTGGCGTGAGTTTCTTGAAACTATTCCGCATTGTTTCAAATGTAAACCAAACTCGTAACTCAAATATTCACCTCCACGATCGGATCGTAGAAACTTAATTTTCTTGTTACGATGATTTTCAACTTCACTCTGAAATTCTTTGAACTTTTCAAACGTTTCAGACTTATGTTTCATTAAGTAGATATACCCATATCCGCTTAAGTCATCTGTGAAGGTGAGAAAATAACGATATCCGCCACGAGCCTCAACATTCATCGGACCACATACATCGTATGTATGATCTCCAACAAATCCGTTGCTCTCTCCATAGTACCGAGAGCGGTGTTCTAGTCATCTTGCCCATGAGGCACGGTTCATAAGTGCCAAGTGATTCATAATCAAGTGACTCCAAAAGTCCATCAATATGGAGTTTCTTCATGCGCTTTACACCGATATGACCTAAGCGGCAAAGTGCCACAAATAAGTTGCACTTTCATTATCAACTCTGCATCTTTTGGTTTCAACATTATGAATATGTGTATCACTACTATCGAGATTCATAAGAAATAGACCACTCCTCAAGGGTGCATGACCATAAAAGATATTACTCATATAAATGGAACAACCATTATTCTCTGATTTAAATGAATAACCGTCTCGCATCAAACAAGATCCAGATATAATGTTCATGCTCAACGCAGGCACCAAATAACAATTATTCAGGTCTAAAACTAATCCCGAAGGTAGATGTAGAGGTAGCGTGCCGACCGCGATCACATCGACTTTGGAACCATTTCCCACGCGCATCGTCACCTCGTCCTTTGCGAGTTAAGCAATCAGTAGTCCTGCTTTGAGTTGCAAATATTAGCAACAGAACCAGTATCAAATACCAGTGCTACTACGAGCTCTAGTAAGGTACACATCAATAACATGTATATCACATATACCTTTGTTCACCTTGCCATCCTTCTTATCCGCCAAATACTTGGGGCAGTTCCGCTTCGGTGACCGATCGCTTGCGGTAGAAGCACTCGATTTCAGGTTTAGGGCCAGACTTGGGTTTCTTTTCTGAGCGACAACTTGCTTGCTGTTCTTCTTGAATTCCTTCTTCTTCCCTTTGCCTTTCTTCTTGAAACTAGTGGTCTTATTGACCATCAACACTTGATGCTCCTTCTTGATTTCTACCTCCGCAGCCTTTAGCATTGCGAAGAGCTCGAGCATAGTCTTTACTAACCCTTGCATATTATAGTTCATCACGAAGCCTTTGTAGCTTGGTGGCAGTGATTGGAGAATTCATCAATGACACAATCATCCGGAAGATTAACTCCCAATTGTGTCAAGTGATTGTAGTACCCGGACATTACGAGTATATGCTCACTAATGTAACTGTTCTCCTCCATCTTGCAGCTATAGAACTTATTGGAGACTTCATATCTCTCAATCCGGGCATTCTGTTGGAATATTAACTTCAACTCTGGAACATCTCATATGCTCCATGACGTTCAAAACGTCGTTGAAGTCCCGGTTCTAAGCCGTAAAGCATGGCACATCGAACTATAGAGTAGTCATCGCTTTGCTCGCCAGATGTTCATAACATCTGGCGTTGCTCAAAGAAGAGCTGTCACCTAGCGGTGCATCCGGGGCGTAGCTCTTACGTGCAGCAATGAGGATGATCCTCAAATTACGGACCCGATCCGTGTAATTGCTACCATCATCTTTCAACTTTGCTTTCTCAAGGAACGCATTAAAATTCAACGGAACAACAAAGACGAGCCATCTATCTACAATCAAACATAAACAAGCAAGATACTATCGGTACTAAGTTCATGATAAATTTAAGTTCGATTAATCATATTACTAAAGAACTCCCACTTAGAAAGACATCCTCTAGTCATCTAAGTGATCACGTGATCCAAATCAACTAAACCATAACCGATCATCACGTGAAATGGAGTAGTTTTCAATGGTGAACATCTTATGTTGATCATATCTACTATATGATTCACGCTCGACCTTTCGGTCTCCGTGTTCCAAGGCCATATCTGCATATGCTAGGCTCGTCAAGTATAACCCGAGTATTCTGCGTGTGCAAAACTGGCTTGCACCCGTTGTAGATGGACGTGAGCTTATCACACCCGATCATCACGTGGTGTGCGGGCACGACGAACTTTGGCAACGGTGCATACCGGGAGAACACTTCTTGATAATTTAGTGAGAGATCATCTTATAATGCTACCGTCAATCAAAGCAAGATAAGATGCATAAAAGGATAAACATCACATGCAAATCAATATAAGTGATATGATATGGTCATCATCATCTTGTGCTTCATGATCTCCATCTTGCAGCACCACCATGATCACCATCGTCACCGGCGCGACACCTTGATCTCCATCGTAGCATCGTTGTCGTCTCGCCAAACTTATGCTTCTCGACTATCGCTACCGCTTAGTGATAAAGTAAAGCATTACAGAGCATTGCATTGCATACAATAAGCGACAACCATATGGCTCCAGCCGATTGCCGATAACCGGTTACAAAACATGATCATCTCATACAATAAAATATAGTATCACGTCTTGACCATATCACATCACAACATGCCTGCAAAAACAAGTTAGGCGTCCTCTACTTTGTTGTTGCAAATTTTACGTGGCTGCTACGGGCTTAAGCAAGAACCAGTCTCACCTACGCATCAAAACCACAACGATACTTCGTCAAATAGACTCCGTTTAACCTTCTCAAGGACCGGGCGTAGCCACACTCAGTTCAACTAAAGTGAGAGAGACAAACACCCACGGTCACCTTTAAGCAACGAGTGCTCGTGGCGGTGAAACCAGTCTCGCGTAAGCGTCTGGCGTAATGTCGGTGCAGGCGCTTCATCTCACAATACCGCTGAACCAAAGTATGACATGCTGGTAGGTAGTATGACTTGTATCGCCCACAACTCACTTGTGTTCTACTCGTGCAAAACATCAAACCATAGAAAAACCTAGGCTCGGATGCCTTTGTTGGGGAGCGTAGTAATTTCAAAAATTTTCCCACGCACACGCAAGATCATGGTGATGTATAGCAACGAGAGGGAGAGTGTTGTCTACATACCCTTGTAGACCCAAGCGGAAGCGATCACAACGTAGAGGAAGTAGTCGACGTTCTCCTCGCGATCCGACCGATCCGGCGCCGTTACTCCGACGCCCGAGTTCTTGACACACGACAGCTCGATGGCGTCCCTCGTACTCGATCCAGCCGAGTGTCGAGGAGAGTTCCGTCAAGCCGACGGCGTGGTGGCGATCTTGATGTTTCACGGCGCAGGGCTTCGCCTAAGCTTCGCGACAGTATAACCGAGGTGGAATATGGTGGAGGGGGCACCGACACGGCTAAGGAACGATCTCACGATCAACTTGTGTGTTCCAAGGTGCCCCCTGCCCGTATATAAAGGAGCCAGGGGGGGGGGCGGCGGCCAAAGGGGTGCGCCAAGGAGTCCTACTCCCTCCGGGAGTAGGATTCCCCAATCCTAGTTGGACTAGGATTCCGGAGGGGAAAGAGAGAGGGGCGGCCCCTTCTCCTAGTCCTAGTAGGACTAGGGAAGGGGAGGCGCCCTCCTAGGGCTGCCCCTTCTCCTTTCCACTATGGCCCATTGAGGCCCATTTACCTCCCGGGGGGTTCCGGTAACCTCCCGGTACTCCGGTAAATTCCCGTTTTCGCCCGGAACCATTCCGAACTCCAAACATAGGCTTCCAATATATCAATCTTTATGTCTCGACCATTTCGAGACTCCTCGTCATGTCCGTGATCACATCCGGAACTCCGAACTCCTTTGGTACATCAAAATACATAAACTCATAATAACTGTCATCGTAACCTTAAGCGTGCGGACCCTACGGTTCGAGAACAATGTAGACATGACCTAGAACTATTCACGGTCAATAACCAACAGCGGGACCTGGATGCCATATTGGTTCCTACATATTCTACGAAGATCTTTGTCGGTCAGACCGCATAACAACATCGTTGTTCCTTTGTCATCGGTATGTTACTTGCCCGAGATTCGATCGTCGGTATCCAATACCTAGTTCAATCTCGTTACCGCAAGTCTCTTTACTCGTTCCGTAATACATCATCTCACAACTAACTCATTAGTTGTAGTGCTTGCAAGGCTTAAGTGATGTGCATTACCGAGAGGGCCCAGAGATACCTCTCCGAGCAATCGGAGTGACAAAACCTAATCTCAAATACGCCAACCCAACATCGCCTTTGGAGACACCTGTAGTACTCCTTTATAATCACCCGATTCGTTGTGACGTTTGGTAGCACCAAAGTGTTCCTCCGTAAACGGAGTTGCATAATCTCATAGTTACAGGAACATGTATAAGTCATGGATAAAAGCGGTAGCAACATACTAAACGATCGTGTGCTAAGTCGATGGAATGGGTCATGTCAATCAGATCATTCTCGCTAATGATGTGACCTCATTAATCAAATAACAACTCTTTGTTCATGGTTAGGAAACATAACCATCTTTGATTAACAAGCTAGTCTAGTAGAGGCATACTAGTGACATGTTGTTTGTCTATGCATTCACACATGTATCATGTTTCCGGTTAATACAATTCTAGCATGAATGATAAACATTTATCATGAAATAAGGAAATAAATAATAACTTTATTATTGCCTCTAGGGCATATTTCCTTCAGTAGTTCACCCTCGAGGCAGAGGGTATGTACCAGTAGCTTGTGTTCGATCTCTCTCTCTCTCTCTCTCTCTCTCTCTCTCTCTCGTTCTTGATTTGGCATGATCTTGATGTAACGCGAGCTTTGTTAATATAGTTGAATCATATGGTGTTTCTTCCTCTCTAACTTGGTGTGATGAATTGAGTTTTTACCTTTGAGGTTTCATTGTTATTGGACTGAGTACTTTTTTGGATTTGAGAACATTTGATGTATGTCTTGCATGTGGATACCCGTGGTGACAATGGGGTGTTCTATTGATTCAATTAATATATGTTTTGGTATTCAACTTGCGGATTATTGTGACATTAAGTAATCTATGCATAGGGGTTGATACACGTTTTCGTCCTACTTTCTCTGGTAGAAACTTTGGGGGGCACTCTTCGAAGTTCTTTGTGTTGGATTTAATATTATAAATCTTTGTGTTGGATTTAATATTATAAATCTGAAGTAATCTATGCCATTTGTGCTTATTTTTGTTACTTGCTACCTTGCTGTTTTTATATTTTCATATTACAAAAACCTATATCTACTATCCATACTACACTTGTAACACCATCTCTTCGCCGAACTAGTGGACCTATACAATTTACCATTGTATTGTGTGTGTTGGGGACACAAGAGATTCTTTGTACTTGATTGCAGGGTTGTTTGAGAGAGACCATCTTCATCCTACACCTCCCACAGACTGATAAACCTTAGGTCATCTACTTGAGGGAAATTTGCTACTGTCCTACAAAACTCTGCCTCGAAGGCCCAACAGGTTCTACAAGAAGTAAAGTTGCATAGTAGACATCAAGCTCTTTTCTAGTGCCATTGCCGGGGAGATAAGTGCTTTAAGGTATATCTTTAGATCTTGCAATTGAATCTTTTATTTTTTTTGTTTTATCACTAGCTTGGTTTTACAAAAGAGAACTATAAAAAATGGAATTGAAGTTGCATCAAGTTCTTTATCTTTACGATGTGTTTCTTAAAAATGATGCATCGGAAAATTGTGCCAAACTGTTCGAAGAAGAATTTAGTAAAATGCTTGGCATAAAATCTTTGAATGATAAGCATGATTGCAATGTTGTTAGTATTCTTTCTATGAATATCCATGATGCTAATGATATGCAAAGCCATAAGCTTGGGGATGCTATATTTGATGAAGATGATATAGCCCCCCAAGTTTTGATGAGCAAATTTAATATGATGATATTATGCCTCCTATTTATGATTATTACAATGATGAAAGTGGGTTTGTAAGAGTGTCAACTCTAGGTAATTTTGATCCCACTATTTTGGAGGGTGTTCAATCTTATTGGAATAATAATAAAAGTGGATTTGGAGAAGTCGGGACTTATTTAATGATGATTCCACTATTTTGGAAGAGGTTTCTGAAGGAAATATGCCCTAGAGGCAATAATAAAGTTGTCATTTTATGTTTCCTTATTCATGATAAATGTTTATTATTCATGCTAGAATTGTATAAACCGAAAACTTGGTACATGTGTGAATACATAGACAAAACAATGTGTCCCTAGTATGCCTCTACTAGACTAGCTCGTTGATCGAAGATGGTTAAGTTTCCTAGCCATGGAATGAGTTGTCATTTGATAAACAGGATCACATCATTAGTGGAATGATGTGATGGACAAGACCCATCCGTTAGCTTAGCATAATGATCGTTCAGTTTTATTGCTACTGCTTTCTTCGTGTCAAATATATATTCCTCCGACTATGAGATTATGCAACTCCCAGACATCGGATAAATGCCTTGTGTGCTATCAAACGTCACAACGTAACTGGGTGATTATAAAGATGCTCTACACGTATCTTCGAAGTTGTTTGTTGGGTTGGCATAGATCGAGATTAGGATTTGTCACTCCAAGTATTGAAGAGGTATCTCTGGGCCCTCTCGGTAATGCACATCATATGAAGCCTTGCAAGCAGTGTGACTAATGAGTAAGTTACGGGATGACGCACTACGGAACGAGTAAAGAGACTTGCTGGTAACGAGATTGAACTAGGTATGAGGATACCTACCATCAAATCTCGGCCAAGTAACATACCGATGACAAAGGGAATAACGTATGTTGACATTGCGGTTCAACCGATAAAGATCTTCGTAGGATATGTCGGGAGCAATATGAGCATCCAGGTTCCACTATTGGTTATTGACCGGAGAGGTGTCTCGGTCATGTATACATAGTTCTCGAACCCGTAGGGTCCGCACGTTTAACGTTTGATGACGATATGTATTACATGAGTTATGTGTTTTGGTGACCGAAGTTTGTCGGATGAGATCACGAACATAACGAGGAGTCTCGAAATGGTCGACAGGTAAATATTGATATATTGGAAGGTTATATTCAGACACCGGAATGGTTCCAAAGAGGTTCGGGTATTTTTTGGAGTACCGAGGGGTTACCGGACCCCCCCCCCCAGGGAAGTAATGGGCCTTATTGGGCCATAGGGGAGAGGAGGAGGCAGGCCACAAGAGGTGGCGCCCCCCAAGGGATTCCGAATTGGACAAGGTGGAGGGGGACGCGGCCCCCCTTTCCTTCTCCCTCTCCCTCTCTTTCCCTCTTTCCCCCTCCGTTGGAAAGGAAGGGGAGCCGACTAGGACTGGGAGTCCTAGTTGGACTCCCCCCACTTGGGTGCACCCTAGGCCGGCCTTCTCCCCTCTCCTCCTTTATATACGGGGGCAGGGGGGCACACCAAAGCACAAAAGTTGTTTCTTAGTCGTGTGTGGTGCCCCCCTCCATCGTTTACTCCTCGGATCATATTGTCGTAGTGCTTAGGCGAAGCCCTACGCATATCACATCACCAACACCGTCACCATGCCGTCGTACTGACGGAACTCATCGACTCCTTCATACCTCTACTAGATCAAGAGTTTGAGGGACGTCATCGAGCTGAACATTTGCAGAAGTCGGAGGTGTCGTACATTCCGTACTTGATCGGTTGATTCGAGAAGACGTTCGACTACATCAACCGCGTTAAGTTAACGCTTCCACTTATGGTCTATGAGGGTACATGTGAAAGTGCAATCTTGCTCTTAAAGAGTATTTTTGATATTGATGACAAACCTACATATAGGGGACTAACCTTGTTTGCTAAGTATATACACAGGCCGTCTGTCCTCTGGGTTTTCTTTAGTGAGCATCATGATCGCATCATATGAGATTTTACTCAAGCAAATTATCAATGAGGAAAGGAGCAAACAAAGATGAAGTATTGTGCTCTTTTTATATTTCTTGAGTAATAGGAACCCCGCACTATTAAGAGGGGATCCGAAGTGTAGGTTCAAGACTTGCTCACATTTTGTCTCATAAACAATTCTTTCACAATAGACCAAAATCCCTAGCAATATCCCTTAGCCAAAACCTACCACTTCTCCTAGCCGGATCATCAAGACGGCTACCCAGATCATCCGGGCTTCACCCGGATCAGCCGGACCCTGCACCGGATCATCCGGATAATAGGTGCTCTCCATCACAGAACAGTGTGGCTGAAGCCGGATCATCCGGATGTTCCTCTGGATCATCCGGGCTGTTCCCCGGATCGTCCGGATCCTCTTCCGGATCGTCCGGATAACCGTGCCCTGTTTCACAGAAGCCATATGTTGTAGTCGGATCGTCCGGTCAGGCATCCGGATCATCCGAGGCTTGTCCGGATCATCCGGGGTTGCCTCCGGTCTGTCCGGGCTGCTCGCAGCTCAGCTGCAACCATCTGCATCGGTCCTTCTGCCAGATTTATCCGGACAATGTCCAGATCATCCGGGTGGTGTCCCAGATCATCCGGGGTGGTCAACTTGTGTCCAAACGGCTCAATTCTGGACATGGTATAAATAGCACCTTACCCCTTCGAGATAAGGTCGAACACTCCACACAAACACGCCTCAAAGAACACCAGTGCTTCTCCTCTCTTGCTCACACACTAAATCCCAGATCCCGGCTTGATTCTTGAGAGTTTCGAAGAGTTGTTCCAATCAAAAGAAAGATCTTCTTCCTCCCCTTCTTGTGAGCAAAGCAAATCGAAGTTTGAGCAAGTCTTGAGTCTTTCCCCTCGGATCTTGTTACTCTTGGAGGTTGGAGACTCCTAGGTGGTTGGAGTCATTCAGTGAGGAATCAACTATTGTGAATACCCCCGGAAAGTTTGTGAGGGTTTGGAGACCACCCCAAGGTCTACCACTAGTGGTTGAGAAATGCCTTCGTGGTGTTGTCTCAAAGGGAGAATAGGGTGAGCCTTCGTGGCGTTGGTGTGCCTTCGTGGTAACATCCACCTCTCTAACGGTGACTAGCTTCCCTCCAAGGAAGTGAACATCGGCATACATCCTCGTCTCCCGGAGTTGCGGTTATTCCTAACCCTAACTCTCTACTTGTGGTTACTTGTCTTGTTGCACTTACTTACATCATATTGTGCTTGCTTACTTATATGCTTGTGTTACTTGCTTAGTACTTAGTACTTACTAGCAATTGTTAGGCTCACCTTCATATTTCGCATTATTACCTAAAATTGCTAAGTAATAAATAAAATTTGTAATTGTACCTATTCACCCCCCCTCTAGGTCCATCTCGATCCTTTCAATTGGTATCCGAGCCTCGTGCTCTATTCTTGTGGCTTAACCGCCCTAGAGCGAGATGAACCCGGATGGGACTCCCCTGGCTGTAGATCCTAAGGATAAAGGCGAGGCTTACTCTGAAGTCAAGACCTTTACGTCGGAGGATCTAGAACGGGCCCTTGCTAAGCAAAAAGAGGAGCATGATGCTTCTCTTGAGGCCTTGGTCCAAATGAGATTAGCCACGTTGTCCACGGTGCTTGCACCACTCTCGGGTGGTGCTGCTTCGAGGCCAACTGTGCCTACTCCATCACTTGGTCAACAACCTTCTAGCAATGAACACGCCAGTGTTCCTTGGCTTTATGCAAGACCTCAGGTTGAGAAACCAAGATATAACCCTCAAGGCAAACCTCCTTTACTAAGTGCCACTTCCGATTTTGCCTTGTGGAGAGTTGCTATGCAGGATCATCTTCGACATGGAAACGACGAGATGCTAGAGATCCTGGAGTATGGCTATCATGTGGTTGATCCAAAGAACCCCACACCAAGAGAAATATATGACAAGAACCTCAATGAAACTGCAATCATGTGTATAAGGGGAGGTATGGATGAAAAGCAAAGGAGACCGTTCATACACATCACAAGTGCCAAGGAACTATGGGAAAGTATTATACGATCCAAGACTGGCACCTCTACCCTCCGAAGTGCTCAATATGAAATTGCCAAGGGGCAATTGCAAAACTTTTGTATGGAGAAAGGTGAAACCCCCAATCAACTCCATGAGCGCCTCATGACTCTCACTGTCGATATTGAGTCATGTGAGTGTGACAAGACACAAGATGGATTCAACATGACTAAAAGATTCCTTGTGGATAAATTGCTTCATGCTCTTGCTCCATATCACCATCAAATGGTGTGGGACATAAGACAACACCATACCTTCAAGGAAATGACTACAGATGACATCATATCCACCTTTCAACTATTTGAAGAGTCAAAGGCTAATGCCACAAAACATCTTGCCATGCATGGTTCCCCATCATCAAAGGTCAATCTTGCATTGAAGGCCAAACATGTATGTGAAGATGAGCAAAGTGAAGAAGAAGAAGATGATGATGATGAAGATGGTGATGAGATTGAATCCGACGAGGGTCCTTCATATGAAGACATGGCTCTCTTTGTCAAGAAGTTTAGCGCGGGAAAATTCAAGGGAAGATTCCAAAAGAAGAAAGTAAGAAAATGCTACAACTGTGAGGAAACCAACCACTTCTCAAATGAGTGCTCTTATGAGAAGAGAGAGGATAAACCAAGGTTTCCCAAGACCTTTCCTAAGAAGAAATTGCCAAATCCTTTGAACTCCAAGCTCAAGAAGAGAGATGGGAAAGCAATGGTTGCTCAAGAAGAATCCGATCCGGATGATGTTAGTGGTGTTGCCGGAGTTTCTCAAGATTCTCAAAACACATTGAGGCTAGTCAATAAGAGTGGTGAAGTTGTCACCTACAACTACATGAAGGATTACAAGGGCAACGCTCACAAGTGCCTCATGGCGATGGCCGTGGTAGAAGATGGAGAGGATCAACACTCTCCTGACAAGGTCAAGGTAACCCCACGATCAAACCCTCCTCTTTTCACTCCTCCTGCTCCTAGTGATGAGTATCTTGATGCGGAGGATAGTTATGAGGATGATGATCTAAATGACCCTATGCTTGCTAAACTTAATAAGTTCATGTGCTCCCTCAAAGGAAAGAAGCTCACTATGTTTCGTATGCTTATGGAGATGGTGAGTAAGCACACCATCACCATTAAGGAACTCGAAACCCTCGTCATCGAGGAAAAGGAAAAATGTGAAATCCTTGAGCGGAAAGTCCAATATGAGGAAACACGAAATGATGAACTATGCTTAAAAATTGGCACAAATATTGATGTTCATACTAAAGATCTTGCCTCCTTGAAAAAGGCTATTGGCTCTTGTGAAGAGTTGATGAATGATAAAAGTAAGCTTGTGAAGTCTCATGCTTCTCTCTCTAAGGATTGTGAGCTTCTATCCATGTCCCTCAAGACTAAGGAAGAAGAGCTCACCCTTCTTAAAAAGAGTTTTGAGACGCTCAAACTTACTTATCTTGAAACTCTAGCTAAGGCCTACTCGTCTCCTATTATAAATGTTGATGCTTGTTCTACTAACTCTAGTAGTGATCTAACATCTATTCTTGAGGAGAATCGTTTTCTCAAGGCTCAAATTGAGAAAGGGCTCATGACATGTGCTCAAGGGCAAAAGAACCTTAATGAGGTGTTGAGCCAACACAATGAAGTGTTCGCCAAAGAGGGACTCGGGTTTGACCCAAGCACAAGCAAGAAGAAGACATTCTCTCAAAAGTGCACCACCCCTTTAAAAGAAACTTTTGTATGAGAAGGACACAAGGAGAAAGGTAAGGTTGCTAGTGGGAAGGCCACAAGGGGCATGCCCACTCTCAACAAGCCAAAAGAGTTCATGCCTCCATCCTATGTACTTCGTAAGACTAAGGATGGAGAAATTTATGCAAAGTTTGTTGGTCCTCGAAATGCATTTCGGTTTTATGCTATTTGGGTCCATAAGACCCTTGTGACTAACTTGAGAGGTCCCATTGCAAGATGGGTGCCTCTAACCAAGTAATAATTGTGTGTAGGTTGCCTTCTCCGGTGGAGTAAAATGGGTGATTGATAGTGGATGTACCAATCATATGACCGGAGATAGAAAATTGCTCTACGATTTCATGGAAGCTATTCAACCATTTATGAGCATTATGTTTGGTGGAGGATCAAAAGGATAGGTACTTGGGTTGGGGAAGGTGGCTATCACAAATGACATGTCTCTTGCAAATGTCATGCTTGTCCAATCCCTTAAATATCATTTACTTTCTGTTCATCAATTGGCATCTGTTGGTTATGATACACTATTTGGACTAACGGATGTGAAAGTCTTTAAGAGAGATACTCAAGTGGCCTTTGTTGGAGAGTTGGATGGCAACCTTTACGGTTGATTTCTTGAAAGAGAGCACATTCCATGCAACTTGTCTAATGGCCAAGGCCGATAAGGGTGGCTATGGCATCGCGGCTAGCCCATGTCAGCATGAGAAATCTTCAAGATCTCTTAAAGGGTAATCACATCCTTGGACTAACAAATGTCTCTTTTGAGAAAGATCGTGTGTGTAGTGCATGTATAGCCGGGAAGCAAGATCAATCAAAGCACCCACCCAAGAATATTGTGTCTACTTCAAGGCCTTTGGAGCTCCTTCATGTGGATCTTTTTGGGCCTCCTTCATGAAGGAAATATGCCCTAGAGGCAATAATAAAGTTATTATTTATTTCCTTATTTCATGATAAATGTTTATCATTCATGCTAGAATTGTATTAATCGGAAACATGATACATGTGCGAATGCATAGACAAACAAGATGTCACTAGTATGCCTCTACTAGACTAGCTTGTTAATCAAAGATGGTTATGTTTCCTGACCATGAACAAAGAGTTGTTATTTGATTAACAAGGTCACATCATTAGTAGAATGATCTGATTGACATGACCCATTCCATTAGCTTAGCACACGATCGTTTAGTATGTTGCTACTGCTTTCATCCATAACTTATACATGTTCCTCGTAACTATGAGATTATGCAACTCCGTTTACGGAGGAACACTTTGGTGCTACCAAACGTCACAACGAATCGGGTGATTATAAAGGAGTACTACAGGTGTCTCCAAAGGCGATGTTGGGTTGGCGTATTTCGAGATTAGGTTTTGTCACTCCGATTGTCGGAGAGGTATCTCTGGGCCCTCTCGGTAATGCACATCATGAAGCCTTGCAAGCACTACAACTAATGAGTTAGTTGTGAGATGATGTATTACAAAGCGAGTAAAGAGACTTGCGGTAACGAGATTGAACTAGGTATTGGATACCGACGATCGAATCTCGGGCAAGTAACATACCGATGACAAAGGAACAACGTATGTTGTTATGCGGTCCGACCGACAAAGATCTTCGTAGAATATGTAGGAACCAATATGGGCATCCAGGTCCCGCTATTGGTTATTGACCGTGAATAGTTCTAGGTCATGTCTACATTGTTCTCGAACCGTAGGGTCCATGCACGCTAAGGTTTCGATGGATGTTATTATGAGTTTATGTATTTTGATGTACCGAAGAAGTTGAGTCCGGATGTGATCACGGACATGACGAGGAGTCTCGAAATGGTCGAGACATAAAGATTGATATATTGGAAGCCTATGTTTGGAGTTCGGAAAGGTTCCGGGCGAAAACAGGAATTTACCGGAGTACCGGGAGGTTACCGGAACCCCCCGGGGGTTAAATGGGCCTCGGTGGGCCTCGAGGGAGAAGAGGAGGGGCCGACCAGGGGTGGCCGCGCGCCCTCTCCCCCCCAGTCCGAATAGGACAAGGAGGGGGGGGGCGGCGCCCCCTTTCCTCTTCCCCCTCCCCCCAATCCTATTCCAACTAGGGGGGGGAGTCCTACTCGGTGGGAGTAGGACTCCTCCTCAGCGCCTCCTCTAGGCCGGCCGGCCTCCCCACTCCCTCCTTTATATACGGGGGCAGGGGGGCACCCCATGACACACAAGTTTGATCTACGGATCGTTCCTTAGCCGTGTGCGGTGCCCCCCTCCACCATATTCCACCTCGGTTATACCGTCGCGAAGCTTAGGCGAAGCCTTGCACCGTGAAACATCAAGATCGTCACCACGCCGTCGTCTTGTGGAACTCTCCTCGACACTCGGCTGGATCGAGTCGAGGGCGTCATCGAGCTGTACGTGTGTCAAGAACTCGGGGCGCCGGATGTAACATCGGGATCGGTCGGATCGCGAGGAGAACGTCGACTACTTCCTCTACGTTGTGATCGCTTCGCTTCGGGTTCACGAGGGTGCGTAGACAACACTCTCCCTCTCGTTGCTATTCATCACCATGATCTTGCGTGTGCGTAGGAAATTTTTGAAATTACTACGTTCCCCAACAGTGGCATCCGAGCCTAGGTTTTTATGGTTTGATGTTTTGCACGAGTAGAACACAAGTGAGTTGTGGGCGATACAAGTCATACTACCTACCAAGCATGTCATACTTTGGTTCAGCGGTATTGTGAGATGAAGCGGCCTGGACCGACATTACGCGTACACTTACGCGAGACTGGTTTCACCACAACGAGCACTCGTTGCTTAAAGGTGACTGGTGGGTGTCTGTCTCTCTCACTTTAGTTGAACTGAGTGTGGCTACGCCGGTCCTTGAGAAGGTTAAACGAGTCTATTTGACGAAGTATCATTGTGGTTTTGATGCGAGGTGAGACTGGTTCTTGCTTAAGCCCGTAGCAGCCACGTAAAATTTGCAACAACAAAGTAGAGGACATCTAACTTGTTTTTGCGGGGCATGTTGTGATGTGATATGGTCAAGACGTGATGCTATATTTTATTGTATGAGATGATCATGTTTTGTAACGAAGTTATCGGCAATGGCTGGAGCCATATGGTTGTCGCTTTATTGTATGCAATGCAATCATACTGTAATGCTTTACTTTATCACTAAGCGGTAGCGATAGTCGTAGAAGCATAAGTTTGGCGAGGCGACAACGATGCTACGATGGAGATCAAGGTGTCGCGCCGGTGGCGATGGTGATCATGGTGGTGCTGCGGAGATGAAGATCACGAAGCACAAGATGATGATGACCATATCATATCACTTATATTGATTTGCATGTGATGTTTATCCTTTATGCATCTTATCTTGCTTTGATTGACGGTAGCATTATAAGATGATCTCTCACTAAATTATCAAGAAGTGTTCTCCCAGTATGCACCGTTGCCAAAGTTCGTCGTGCCTGGACACCACGTGATGATCGGGTGTGATAAGCTCTCGTCCATCTACAACGGGTGCAAGCCAGTTTTGCACACGCAGAATACTCGGGTTATACTTGACGAGCCTAGCATATGCAGATATGGCCTCGGAACACGGAGACCGAAAGGTCGAGCGTGAATCATATAGTAGATATGATCAAACATAAGATGTTCACCATTGAAAGCTACTCCATTTCACGTGATGATCGGTTATGGTTTAGTTGATTTGGATCACGTGATCACTTAGATGACTAGAGAGATGTCTTTCTAAGTGGGAGTTCTTAAGTAATATGATTAATTGAACTTAAATTTATCATGAACTTAGTACCTGATAGTATCTTGCTTGTTTATGTTTGATTGTAGATAGATGGCTCGTCTTTGTTGTTCCGTTGAATTTTAATGCGTTCCTTGAGAAAGCAAAGTTGAAAGATGATGGTAGCAATTACGGACTGGGTCCGAATTTGAGGATCATCCTCATTGCTGCACGTAAGAGTTACGTCTGGATGCACCGCTAGGTGCCAGTTCTCGCTGGAGCAACACCGGATGTTGTGAGCGTTTGGCGAGCAAAGCGATGACTACTCTATAGTTCAGTGTGCCATGCTTTACGGCTTAGAACCGGGACTTCAACGACGTTTTGAGCGTCATGGAGCATATGAGATGTTCCAGAGTTGAAGTTGATATTCAACAGAATGCCCGGATTGAGAGATATGAAGTCTCCAATAAGTTCTATAGCTGCAAGATGGAGGAGAATAGTTACATTAGTGAGCACATACTCGGAATGTCCGGGTACTACAATCACTTGACACAATTGGGAGTTAATCTTCCGGATGATTGTGTCATTGATGTAATTCTTCAATCACTACCACCAAGCTACAAAGGCTTCGTGATGAACTATAATATGCAAGGGTTAGTAAAGACTATACCGAGCTCTTCGCAATGCTAAAGGCTGCGGAGGTAGAAATCAAGAAGGAGCATCAAGTGTTGATGGTCAATAAGACCACTAGTTTCAAGAAGAAAGGCAAAGGGAAGAAGAAGGAACTTCAAGAAGAACAGCAAGCAAGTTCTGCTCGGGAGAAGAAACCCAAGTCTGGCCCAAAACCTGGCGAGTGCTTCTACCGCAAGCGATAGTCCTTTGGAAGCGGAACTGCCCCAAGTATTTGGCGGATAAGAAGGATGGCAAGGTGAACAAAGGTATATGTGATATACATGTTATTGATGTGTACCTTACTAGAGCTCGTAGTAGCACTGGTATTTGATCTGGTTCATTGCTAATATTTGCAACTCGAAGCAGGACTACGGATTGCGAACTCGCAAAGGACGAGGTGACGATGCGTGGGAAATGGTTCCAAAGTCGATGTGATCGCGGTCGGCACGCTACCTCTACATCTACCTTGGGATTAGTTTTAGACCTAAATAATTGTTATTTGGTGCTGCGTTGAGCATGAACATTATATCTGGATCTTGTTTGATGCGAGACGGTTATTCATTTAAATCAGAGAATAATGGTTGTTCTATTTATATGAGTAATATCTTTTATGGTCATGCACCCTTGAGGAGTGGTCTATTTTGATGAATCTCGATAGTAGTGATACACATATTCATAATGTTGAAACCAAAAGATGCAGAGTTGATAATGATAGTGCAACTTATTTGTGGCTTGCCGTTTAGGTCATATCGGTATAAAGCGCATGAAGAAACTCCATCTTGATGGACTTTTGGAGTCACTTGATTATGAATCACTTGGCACTTGCGAACCATGCCTCATGGGCAAGATGACTAGAACCCGTTCTCGGTACTATGGAGAGAGCAACAGATTTGTTGGAAATCATACATACTGAGATGTATGTGGTCCGATGAATGTTGAGGCTCGTGGCGGATATCGTTATTTTCTCACCTTCACAGATGACTTAAGCAGATATGGGTATATCTACTTAATGAAACATAAGTCTGAAACATTTGAAAATTCTAAGAATTTCAGAGTGAAGTTGAAAATCATCGTAACAAGAAAATTAAGTTTCTACGATCGATCGTGGAGGTGAATATTTGAGTTACGAGTTTGGTCTACATTTAAAACAATGCGGAATAGTTTAGCAACTTACGCCACCCGAACACCACAACAGTAATGGTGTGTCCGAACGTCGAATCGTGCTTTACTAGATATGGTGCGATCTATGATGTCTCTTACAGATTTACCGCTATCGCTTTGGGGTTATGCTCTAGAGGCGGCCGCATTCACACTGAATAGAACACCGTTAAAATCCGTTGAGGCGACACCTTATGAACTATGGTTTAGCAAGAAACCAAAGTTGTCGTTTCTTAAAGTTTGGGGATGCGATGCTTATGTGAAAAAGCTTCAACTGATAAGCTCGAACCCAAATCGGAGAAATGTGTCTTCATAGGATACCCAAAGGAAACAGTTGGGTACACCTTCTATCACAGATCCGAAGGCAAGACATTCGTTGCTAAGAATGGATCCTTTCTAGAGAAGGAGTTTCTCTCGAAAGAAGTGAGTGGGAGGAAAGTGGAACTTGATGAGGTAATAGTACCTTCTTCCTTACTTGAAAGTAGTTAAATCGCAGAAACCGGTTTACGAGACACCTACACCAAGTAGTGAGGAAGTTGATGATGTTGATCATGAAACTTGAGATCAAGTTACTCTGAACCACGTAGATCAACCAGAGTAAGATCCGCACTGAGTGGTACGGTAATCCTATTCGGAAATCATGCTACTAAATCATGATGAACCTACGAACTATGAAGAAGCGATGGTGAGCCCAGATTCATAAAATGGCTTGAAGCCATGAAATCGAGATGGGATCCATGTATGAAAACAAAGTATGGACTTTGGTTGATTTGCCCGAGGGTCGGCAAGCAATAGAAAACAAGTGGATCTTCAAGAAGAAGACCGACGCCGACGGCAATGTTATCGTCTACAAAGCTCGACTTGTCGCAAAGGGTTTCGACAAGTTCAAGGGATTGACTACGATGAGACCTTCTCACCGTAGCGATGCTTAAGTCTGTCCGAATCATGTTAGCAATTGCGCATTTTATGATTATGAAATTTGGCAAATGGATGTAAAGACGCATTCTGAATGGATTTACGGAAGAAGAGTTGTATATGATGCAACCGAAGGTTTTGTCGATCCAAAGGGGCTAACAAAGTGTGCAAGCTCCAGCGATCCATTTATGGACTGGTGCAAGCATCTCGGAGTTGGAATAAACGCTTTGATAGTGTGATCAAAGCATTTGGGTTTATCAGACTTTTGGAGAAGCCTGTATTTACAAGAAAGTGAGTGGGAGCTCAGTAGCATTTACGATATTATATGTAGATGACATATTGCTGATCGGAAATGATATAGAATTCTGGATAGCATAAAGGGATACTTGAATAAGAGTTTTTCAATGAAAGACCTCGGTGAAGCTGCTTACATATTGGGCATTAAGATCTATAGAGATAGATCAAGGCGCTTAATTGGACTTTCACAAAGCACATACCTTGACAAAATTTTGAAGAAGTTCAAAATGGATCAAGCAAAGAAAGGGTTCTTGCACGTGTTACAAGGTGTGAAGTTGAGTAAGACTCAATGCCCGACCACTGCAGAAGATAGAGAGAAAATGAAAGATGTTCCTATGCTTCAGCCATAGGCTCTATCATGTATGCAATCTTGTGTACTGACTGATGTGTGCCTTGCTATAAGTTTAGCAGGAGGTACCAAAGTAATCCAGAGTGGATCATTGGACAGCGGTCAAGAACATCCCGAAATACCGAAAAGGACTAAGGATATGTTTGTCGTATATGGAGGTGACAAAGAGCTCATAAAGAACGGTTATGTTGATGCAAGCTTTGACACCGATCCGGACGATTCTAAATCGCAGACCGGATCGTATTTACACTAAACGGAGGAGCTGTCGGTTGGTGCAGTTCTAAACAAAGCGTCGTGGCGGGATCTACATGTGAAGCGGAGTACATAGCAGCCGGAAGCAGCTAATGAAGGAGTGCGGATGAAGGAGTTCATATCCGATCTAGGTGTCATACCTAGTGCATCGGGTCCAATGAAAATCTTCTGTGACAATCTTTGGAGCAATTGCCTTAGCGAAGGAATCCAGATTTCACAAGAGGACCAAGCACATCAAGAGACGCTTCAATTCCATCCGGGACTTAGTCCGTGGGAGACATAGAGATTTGCAAGATACATACGGATCTGAATGTCGCAGACCGTTGACTAAGCCTCTTCCACGAGCAAAACATGATCAACACCAAGACTCCATGGGTGTTAGAATCATTACTATGTAATCTAGATTATTGACTCTAGTGCAAGTGGGAGACTGAAGGAAATATGCCCTAGAGGCAATAATAAAGTTATTATTTATTTCCTTATTTCATGATAAATGTTTATCATTCATGCTAGAATTGTATTAACCGGAAACATGATACATGTGTGAATGCATAGACAAACAAGATGTCACTAGTATGCCTCTACTAGACTAGCTTGTTAATCAAAGATGGTTATGTTTCCGACCATGAACAAAGAGTTGTTATTTGATTAACAAGGTCACATCATTAGTAGAATGATCTGATTGACATGACCCATTCCATTAGCTTAGCACACGATCGTTTAGTATGTTGCTACTGCTTTCATCCATAACTTATACATGTTCCCGTAACTATGAGATTATGCAACTCCGTTTACGGAGGAACACTTTGGTGCTACCAAGCGTCACAACGAATCGGGTGATTATAAAGGAGTACTACAGGTGTCTCCAAAGGCAGATGTTGGGTTGGCGATTTCGAGATTAGGTTTTGTCACTCCGATTGTCGGAGAGGTATCTCTGGGCCCTCTCGGTAATGCACATCTTTGAAGCCTTGCAAGCACTACAACTAATGAGTTAGTTGTGAGATGATGTATTCTGAGCGAGTAAAGAGACTTGCGTAACGAGATTGAACTAGGTATTGGATACCGACGATCGAATCTCGGGCAAGTAACATACCGATGACAAAGGGAACAACGTATGTTGTTATGCGGTCCGACCGACAAAGATCTTCGTAGAATATGTAGGAACCAATATGGGCATCCAGGTCCCGCTATTGGTTATTGACCGTGAATAGTTCTAGGTCATGTCTACATTGTTCTCGAACCGTAGGGTCCGCACGCTTAAGGTTTCGATGACAGTTATTATGAGTTTATGTATTTTGATGTACCGAAGAAGTTCGGAGTCCCGGATGTGATCACGGACATGACGAGGAGTCTTGAAATGGTCGAGACATAAAGATTGATATATTGGAAGCCTATGTTTGGAGTTCGGAAAGGTTCCGGGCGAAAACAGGAATTTACCGGAGTACCGGGAGGTTACCGGAACCCCCCGGGGGTTAAATGGGCCTCGGTGGGCCTCGAGGGAGAAGAGGAGGGCGGCCAGGTGGTGGCGCGCCTCTCCCCCAGTCCGAATAGGACAGGAGGGGGCGCCCTTTCCTCTTCCCCTCCCCCAATCCTATTCCAACTAGGGGGGGGAGTCCTACTCCGGTGGGAGTAGGACTCCTCCCAGCGCCTCCTCTAGGCGGCGGGCCCCCTCCCTCCTTTATATCTGAGGCAGGGGGCACCCATGACACACAAGTTTGATCTACGGATCGTTCCTTAGCCGTGTGCGGTGCCCCCTCCACCATATTCCACCTCGGTTATACTGTCGCGAAGCTTAGGCGAAGCCTGCGCCGTGAAACATCAAGATCGTCACCACGCCGTCGTCTTGACGGAACTCTCCCTCGACACTCGACTGGATCGGAGTACGAGGGACGTCATCGAGCTGTACGTGTGTCAAGAACTCGGGGCGCGGAGTAACGGCGTCGGGATCGGTCGGATCGCGAGGAGAACGTCGACTACTTCCTCTACGTTGTGATCGCTTCGCTTGGTCTACGAGGGTACGAGACAACACTCTCCCTCTCGTTGCTATTCATCACCATGATCTTGCGTGTGCGTAGGAAATTTTTGAAATTACTACGTTCCCCAACACTTCATGGGATAGTCTTGGTGGGAAAAAGTATGGACTTGTCATTGTTGATGATTACTCAAGATATACATGGGTGTTTTTCCTCAAGTCCAAGGACGAGACGAAGATCACTTTCATTAACTTTGCCAAGCAAGCACAACGCAAGTTTGACAAAGAAATCTTAGCAATAAGAAGTGACAATGGATCTGAGTTCAAAAACTACACCTTGGAAGAATTCCTTAGTGATGAAGGGATTGAGCATCAATATTCAGCTCCATACACTCCTCAGCAGAATGGTGTAGCCGAAAGGAAGAACCGCACCCTTGTGGAGATGGCAAGGTCCATGTTGGATGAATACAAGTCACCACATAGTTTTTGGGCCGAATCTGTCAACACCACATGCCATGCATCAAACCGGCTCTTCCTCCGCGCTATATTGGAAAAGACTCCATATGAGGTTCTAACTGGAAACAAGCCAAATGTCAAGTACTTTCATGTATTTGGGTGCAAATGTTTCATCCTCAACAAAAGAGAACGGTTAGGAAAATTTCAATCCAAAATGATTGAGGGTATATTTGTTGGCTATGGATCAAACTCTCACGCCTATAGAGTCTACAACAAATCCAATGGATGTGTTGTAGAAACTTGTGACGTGGTGTTTGATGAATTTAATGGCTCCCATGGGGAGCAAGTTGATCTAAGTGATGTAGGTGAAGAAGATTCCTCTCAAGACATTTTGACCATGGGTGTTGGTGCACTTTTTCCTATGGAACAAGAATCTCATGATGATGAAGAAGAAGATGGAAGTCTCACACATCATCAAACTACTTCAACATCCATACCACCACAAGATCCTATTGTTCAACCGATACCCTTAGCCCAAGTTGAAGAGGATGATCAAGTTCCTCCTCATGACAATCTTCAAGAACAAGAACAAGAAAATCCAATCATTGATGATGAACCTCAACAAATGCAATATGAACAAGAAGATCTTCCTCCACACATTAATGATCCATATGTTGAGGATGTGGATGATGGACATGAAGTTGAACCTCGTGAAACCCTTACCTTTATCATGCCACGAGTGGCCGGTCGTGTTGATGTTGACAAAATACTCACCGGCATATCGGAAGGTAGGGTCACTCGTAAACATTTGACCAACTTTTGTGCTCACTTTTCTTTTGTGTCTAGTTTTGAGCCCATCAAGGTACAAGATGCATTGATGGACAACGATTGGCTAGTTGCTATGCAAGAAGAGTTGAACAGTTTTGAACGCAACCAAGTGTGGTCATTAGTCAAGAGGCCACCTACCAAGCACAACGTCATTGGAACAAAATGGATTTTCAAGAACAAACAAGATGAGAATGGTGTGATCATCCGAAACAAGGCAAGGTTAGTGGCACAAGGGTACTAACAAGTTGAAGGTTTGGACTTTGGTGAGACCTTTGCCCCCGTTGCCTGTCTTGAATCCATTCGCATCTTACTTGCTTATGCTGCTTTCAATGGTTTTACATTACATCAAATGGATGTGAAGAGTGCTTTCCTTAACAGTCCTCTACAAGAAGAAGTATATGTATCACAACCACCTGGGTTCATTGATCCCGATCACAAAGACTATGTGTATAAACTTCATAAGGCTTTGTATGGCCTCAAACAAGCACCTCGTGCTTGGTATGATCATCTTAAGAAGTTTTTACTCGATGATGGTTTTGTGAGAGGGGTGATCGATCCCACTCTTTTTACTAAGAGGGATAAGGGTGATTTGATCTTATGCTAAATCTATGTAGATGATATCATTTTTGGTTCTCCTAACATTCATTTGTGCAAGAAGTTTGCGGACTCAATGACCAAGAATTTTGAAATGTCACTCAATGCGGATTTGAAGTTCTTCCTCGGATTTCAAATTCAACAATTTCAAGAAGGAATTTTCTTGTCTCAAGCAAAATACCTCAAGGATATCTTAGAGAAGTTTGGTATGTCTGATGCTAGTCCATCTAAGACACCAATGCCAACCAAAATAACTCTCACTGAAGACACAAACGGTATCCCCTTCGACCTATCTAAATACCGCTCTATGATTGGTTCATTGCTTTATCTTTGTGCATCTAGACCAGACATCATGTTTAGTGTATGCATGTGTGCTAGATTTCAAGCTTCCCCTAGGGAAGGTCATCATAAGGCGGTTAAGCATATTCTTAGATACCTTGTTCACACCCCAAAGTTGGGTCTATGGTATCCCAAGGATGCTAAGTTTGATCTCATTGGGTACACGGATGCGGATTGGGCCGGAGACAAAGTGGATCGTAAGTCCACTTCGGTGCATGTCGATTTCTTGGACGCTCCTTGGTAAGTTGGTCATCGAAGAAACAAAACTGTATTGCCCTCTCTACCGCAGAAGCTGAATACATTGCTGCCGCCAGCTGTGCAACTCAGTTATTATGGATGATGCAAACTTTGAAGGATTACGGTATCACCTATAGACATGTGCCTCTTCTATGTGATAATGAAAGTGCCATCAACATTGCTGAGAACCCCAAGGATCATCTCTGCACCAAGCACATTGATATTAGGTATCACTTCTTGAGAGATCATGTTGAGAAGGGTGATATTCACATTGATCACATTGGTACAGATTTGCAACTGGCAGATATTTTCACCAAACCATTGGATGAAGCAAGGTTTTGTCGACTTAGGCGTGAACTTGGTATCTTGGAGCTTGACAACATTATGTGAAATCTCTTACTCATGCATGCATTTTCATAATGTCTTGTTTTGATGTAGACATATTCTTAGGGGGAGACATTCAACTTATGAGTACTCTCACCCTTACATAATGCATAAATAGAACCAACACTCTCAAAGTCACTATGACACTTATTTTGTGTCCATAGTACTTTAAAATGATGGAGTAATAATCATGGGTCCAAAAGTTCAAATTTTTGGTCTCCCAAGTTATATATACTCATACATGGTGACTTAGCCTAATTATTTTTTTGGGTGTTTATATGGGTTTGAGATATTGTTGTGACTAAAGCTACTTATATATATATATATATATATCTCTATAACAAACACACACACAAAATATATATATATATACAAATATCGTCATCACCCCATCAAACCAGATCTCAGCATTCTGGCTAGCCGGATCATCCGGACGTACATCCGGACGTCCGGGCTGTGTCTGCCCGGATATCCGGGCTCACTTCCGGACATCTGGCCCTGCCCGGATCATCCGGGTCTCTTTCCGGACATCCGGGTGGGTCTTCGACCTGCCCAGTAGCATATCGGGCCATGGGGGGGCACAGGGGGTTATTACTTTGCTTTTTTCCTCGACAACATCCCCTCACCCCCCGCCTCCGGCGGCTGCTCATCAGCCCGCCCCGCCAGTCCGGCCGGCAAACTTGGCAGATCTTGGGATCACGGGCTGCCGTCGCCTCGATCTACTCCCTCCTCGCGCCGTTTTCCCCAAGGGCCGATTGGATCCTCTCCAATCTCGGCCTCCGTCCCCAACTCCGCCATGGTGGTCGGCCATGGTGGTACTGGCCGGAGCTTCAAGTCGACCTCCTCGGGTCTCTCTCGTGAACCACGTCGCCAAGCATCAACGGACTCCGAGGAAGCTGCTCATCCACTCAAGAAAGCACCAGGTCGTGCTCGTCCGTCCTATGCCGGGCAGGACGATCCTGATTATGAGGACGATCTCCAGGAGGACGAGCTCATGCGGGTTCGCTCAACGACCAAGGCCAAGAAGAAGAAAGCGGCTTCTACCTCAAGCTCGCAGCCTGCCGCACCTACTGGTCTCATTTTGTCCATGGCCAACCCCAGCAATCGTGGCCGTCGTACTATCAGCTATCAGTCCATGGATCCCTCTGAGTATGCAGCTTTAAGGAGTGAAGTCAACCAATTTGCTGCCCCGGCCAATGCAACCGATCCTCGGTTTCGCACCTTGGTTCAACAGGACATCTATCAATCGGTAATTGCTCATCTAGGGTTCTCTCCTCAGCATTATGTGAACCTGGATTACATTGAGAACAATCCAACCAAGTTCAATGGTGTGTTAGAGAAGATTGAGGGCATGGGGCTGCGTCGTGCTATGACTCTCCACTGTGATTGGAATGAGGCTGCCATTCGGCAATTCTATGCCACGTGTTTCTTCCATCCGGATCGTTCGATCAGTTGGATGACTCATCATTCTCAGTTCACTGTCTCTTTTGAGGAGTTTGCTGCTGCCTTGGGCATGCTTGGATCTGAGGCAGGTCTTTTTCGGATCCATGAGGTGAATCCCAAGTTTGAGGCTATGCCTATCAGTGCTTGCAGTTGTCTCACCATGCCTCCTACTCAGCTATCCACAGTGCAGCAAAGCAAGGAGCTTAATGACATCAGTATCTTTCGTCTCAAATACCGGTGGCTTTTTCAGTGCATCCTCAACTCCATTGCTCCCAAGAAAGGGGATCGTGGGATGGTACGAGCTTACAGCATTGACTTGATGTACTACTCACGGAAGAATCCCACTCGTCCCATTGACATGGCAGATTTTCTTTGGCATGAGATTCGCATGGCTAGTTGTCTGAAGGTTCGTACTCTTCCGCATGCTCCTTTCATTCAGACCGTCATTGACTCTGTCTTCACTTGCCCCATCAACAAGACCAACATTCACTCCATGTGGACTCCGTGTGATGACACTTCTAGGGGCAAGGCTCCTGCTCCGTCGTGTGGTGAGAGCTCTTCTCGCCACACCAAACCTTTCGTCAAGCCGTTTGACCGCCTTGCTCGCTTTATTGGGAAGTCCCATAAAGCCATCTTTGACACCTGCCGCTACACCGCTACTCACATTGCTACCGAGGAGGTTCGCCGCATCTCTGAGGCAAATGCCCTTAGGGCTCGTCTTTGTGCGCGTCCTGGCAGTCCTGTCAAGCCCGATGAGCCTATTCCTGCTCGACTTCCTCTTCCGGAGATCGATTTTCCTTCTGCCACTGAGTTCCCCGAGTTCTTCCTTGTACCTGCTGATCTGAGTGATGATGATGATGATGATGATGATGAGGATGAGGATGCTGCGTGATTCTCCTACTTTCTCGGCCGTCTTTCCCTTTTTCGGTACTTGCTGTCAAGGGGGAGATGTAATTCTTAGGAGGAGTTTCAGCGTGTGTCTGGTATGCTTAGAGCTTTAGTTAAGTGGACTCATTATTATTATTGTAATGGTACTATGGTACTTTGGTCATGAGTTATGAGTCTATGTCACTATGCAAGTGCTTAAGTATGCTGTCTTTATTCATTGCTTATGTTGATTTTAATGATGTATGCCTACACTATATTCCGAATGTGGGCATCCACTTCATATGTGCATGATTTTGTATTTTTATCACCTTATTCCATGCATATATTAAGGGAGAGCTCCTCTTAAAACACATCCTTATGCATAAATTAAGGGGGGAGCTCTTCCTAAAACACATACCGGTCTACTCTCCCAGAATCATTTGTATCACATTTCACTTGTTAAATGCTATATGTAGTTTGTCATCAACTACCAAAAAAGGGGGAGATTGAAAGTGCAATCTTGCTCTTAAAGAGTATTTTTGATATTGATAACAAACCTACATATAGGGGACTAACCTTGTTTGCTAAGTATATACGGGCCGTCCGTCCTCTGGTTTTCTTTAGTGAGCATCATGATCGCATCATATGAGATTTTACTCAAGCAAATTATCAATGAGGAAAGGAGCAAACAAAGATGAAGTATTGTGCTCTTTTTATATTTCTTGAGTAATAGGAACCCCGCACTATTAAGAGGGGATCCGAAGTGTAGGTTCAAGACTTGCTCACATTTTGTCTCATAAACAATTCTTTCACAATAGACCAAAATCCCTAGCAATATCCCTTAGCCAACCTACCACTTCTCCTAGCCGGATCATCCGGACGGCTACCCAGATCATCCGGGCTTCACCCGGATCAGCCGGACCCTGCACCGGATCATCCGGATAATAGGTGCTCTCCATCACAGAACGGTGTGGCTCATCCGGACGTTCCTCCGGATCATCCGGGCTGTTCCCCGGATCGTCCGGATCCTCTTCCGGATCGTCCGGATAACCGTGCCTTGTTTTCACAAAAGCCATATGTTGTAGCCGGATCGTCTGGTCAGGCATCCGGATCATCCGAGGCTTGTCCGGATCATCCGGGGTTGCCTCCGGTCTGTCCGGGCTGCTCGCAGCTCGGCTGCAACCATCTGCATCTGGGCCTTCTGCCAGATTTATCCGGACAATGTCTAGATCATCCGGGTGGTGTCCCAGATCATCCGGGGTTGTCAACTTGTGTCCAAACGGCTCAATTCTGGACATGGTATAAATAGCACCTTACCCCTTCGAGATAAGGTCGAACAGTCCACACAAACACGCCTCAAGAACACCAGTGCTTCTCCTCTCTTGCTCACACACTAAATCCCAGATCCCGGCTTGATTCTTGAGAGTTTCGAAGAGTTGTTCCAATCAAAAGAAAGATCTTCTTCCTCCCCTTCTTGTGACCAAAGCAAATCGAAGTTTGAGCAAGTCTTGAGTCTTTCCCCTCGGATCTTGTTACTCTTGGAGGTTGGAGACTCCTAGGCGGTAGGAGTCATTCGGTGAGGAATCAACTATTGTGATTACCCCCGGAAAGTTTGTGAGGGTCTGGAGACCACCCCAAGGTCTACCACTAGTGGTTGAGAAACGCCTTCGTGGTGTTGTCTCAAAGGGAGAATAGGGTGAGCCTTCGTGGCGTTGGTGTGCCTTCGTGGTAACATCCACCTCTCTAACGGTGACTAGCTTCCCTCCAAGGAAGTGAACATCGGCATACATCCTCATCTCCCGGAGTTGCGGTTATTCCTAACCCTAACTCTCTACTTGTGGTTACTTGTGTTGTTGCACTTACTTACATCATATTGTGCTTGCTTACTTATATGCTTGTGTTACTTGCTTAGTACTTAGTACTTACTAGCAATTGTTAGGCTCACCTTCATATTTCACATTATTACCTAAAATTGCTAAGTAATAAATAAAATTTGTAATTGTACCTATTCACCCCCCTCTAGGTCCATCTCGATCCTTTCAACATGGACACACTCTACCCTCTCCTTGCTATGCATCTCCTAGATAGATCTTGCATGAGCATAGGAATTTTTATGAAATTGCATGCTATGTTTCCCAACAGTGGCATCCGAGCCAGGTCTATGCGTAGATGATATGCACGTGTAGAACACAAAGAGTTTTGGGTGGTGATCGTCATACTGCTTACCACCAATGTCTTATTTTGATTTGGCGGTATTGTTGGATGAAGCGGCCGGGACCAACCTTACATGACCGCGTTCATGGTACCGGTGCCACCGACAGACATGCAACTAGTTTTGCATAAAAGTGGCTGGCGGGTGTCTGTTTCTCCAACTTTGGTTGAATCGAATTTGACTGCGGCCGGTCCTTGTGAAGGTTAAAACAACAAACTTGATAAATCACCATTGTGGTTTTTGTGCCGTAGGTATGTACGGTTCATGCTAGAAGCCCACAGTAGCCACGTAAAACTTGCAACAAACAAAGTAGAGGACATCTAACTTGTTTTTGCAGGGCATGTTGTGATGTGATATGGTCAAGGCATGATGTGATATAAATTTGTTGTATGTGATGATCATGTTCTGTAACAAGTTATTGGCAACTGGCAGGAGCCATGTGGTTGTCGCTTTATTGTATGAAATACAAACGCTACGTAATTGATTTACTTTATCACTAAGCGGTAGCGATAGTCATAGAAGCAATGGTTAGCGAGACGACCACGATGCTACAATGGAGATCAAGGTGTCAAGCCGGTGATGATGGAGATATCATGTCACATATTTTGATTGCATGTGATGTTTATCATTTATGCATCTTATTTTGCTTAATACGGCGGTAGCATTATAAGATAACCCCTTACAAAATTTCAAAGTATAAGTGTTCTCCCCGAGTATGCATCGTTGCGAAAGTTCTTCGTGCTGAGACACCACGTGATTTGGGTGTGATAGGCTCTACGTTCAAATACAACGGGTGCAAGCCAATTTTGCACAGGCAGAATACTCGAGTTAAACTTGATGAGCCTAGAATATACAGATATGGCCTCGGAACACTGGAAACCAAAAGGTCGAATGTGAATCATATAGTAGATAATGATCAACATAGTGATGTTCACCATTGAAGACTACTCCATCTCACATGATGATCGGACATGGTTTAGTTGATTTGGATCACGTAACATTTAGATGACTAGAGGGATGTGCATGTAAGTGGGAGTTCTTAAGTAATATGATTAATTGAACTTAATTTATCATGAACTTAGTCCTGATAGCTTTTTGCATATCTATGTTGTAGATCAATGGCCCGTGCTACCATTCCTTTGAATTTTAATGCATTCCTAGAGAAAGCTAAGTTGAAAGATGATGGTAGCAACTACACGGACTGGGTCCATAACTTGAGGATTATCCTCATTGCTGCATAGAAGAATTATGTCCTTAATGCATCGCTAGGTGCAAGGCCTGCTGTAGGAGCAGAAGCTAATGTTGTGAATGCCTAGCAAGCTCGATCTGATGACTACCCGTTAGTTCAGTGTGTCATGCTTTACGGCTTAGAATCGGGACTTCAAAGACATTTTGAACGTGATGGACCATATGAGATGTTCCAGGAGTTGAAGTTGATATTTCAAGCAAATCCCCAAGTTGAGAGATATGAAGTCTCCAACAAGTTCTATAGCTGCAAGATGGAGGAGAACAGTTATGTTAGTGAGCACATACTCAGAATGTCTGGGTACCATAATCACTTGACTCAGCTAGGAGTTAATCTTCCAGATGATTGTGTCATTGACAGAGTTATTTAATCACTGCCACCAAGCTACAAAGGCTTCGTGATGAACTACAATATGCAAGGGATGGAAAAGACTATTTCCGAGCTCTTCGCGATGCTAAAGGCCGTGGAGGTATAAATCAAGAAGGAGCATCAAGTGTTGATGGTTAACAAGACCACTAGTTTCAAAAAGAAGGGCAAGGGTAAAAAGAAGGGGAACTTCAAGAAGAATGACAAGAAAGTTGTCACTCCTGGGAAGAAACCCAAAGCTAGACACAAGCCTGAAACTGAGTGCTTCTACTACAAAGAGACTGGTCACTGGAAGCGGAACTGCCCCAAGTATTTGGCGGATAAGAAGGATGGCAAAGTGAGCAAAGGTATATTTGATATACATGTTATTGATGAGTACCTTACTAGTTCTCGTAGTAGTGCTTGGGTATTTGATACCGGTTTGGTTGCTCATATTTGTAACTCGAAGCGGGGACTACGGATTAAACAAAGATTGGCTAAGGACGAGGTGACAATGCGCGTCGGAAATGGTTCCAAGGTCGATGTGATCACCGTTGGCACGCTACCACTACATCTACCATCGGGATTAGTTTTGGACCTGAATAATTGTTATTTGATGCCAGCGTTGAGCATGAACATTATATCTAGATCTTGTTTAGTGCGAGACAGTTATTCATTTAAATCAGAGAATAATGGTTGTTCTATTTATATGAGTAATATATTTTATGGTCATGCACCCTTGAAGAGTGGTCTATTTTCTGTTGAATCTTAATCGTGATGATACACATATTCATAATATTGATGCCAAAAGATGCAAAGTTGATAATGATAGTGCAACTTATTTGTGGCACCGCCGTTTGGGTCATATCAGTGTAAAGCGCATGAAGAAACTCCATAAAGATGGACTTTTTGAATTACTTGATTATGAATCATTTGATACTTATGAACCGTGCCTTATGGGCAAGATGACTAAAACTCCGTTCTCTGGAACAATGGAACGAGCTAGTGACTTATTGGTAGCGATGTATGTGGTCCAATGAGTGTTGATGCTCATGGCAGGTATTGTTATTTTCTGACCTTCACATATGATTTGAGCAGATATAGGTATATCTACTTAATGAAACACAAGTCTGAAGCATTTGAAAAGTTCAAAGAATTTCAGAGTGAAGTGGAGAATCACTGTAACAAGAAAATAAAGTCTCTACGAACTGATCGTGGAGGAGAATATTTGAGTTACGAGTTTGGCCTTCATTTAAAACAATGTGGAATAGTTTCACAGCTCACGCCACCTGGAACACCACAGCATAATGGTGTGTCCGAACGGCATAACCGCACTTTATTAGATATGGTGTGATCTATGATGTCTCTTACTGATTTACCACTATCGTTCTGTGGTTATGCATTACAGACAACTGCATTCACTTTAAACAGGGCACCATCAAAGTCCGTTGAGACGACACCGAATGAATTGTGGTTTGGCAACAAACCTAAGCTGAGGTTTGTTAAAGTTTGGGGATGTGATGCTTATGTCAAAAGCCTTCAGCCTGATAAGCTCGAACCCAAATCAGAGACATGTGTCTTCATAGGATACCCTAAGGAAACAATTGGGTACACCTTCTACTACAAGTCCGAAGGCAAGATTTTTGTTGCTAAGAACGGAATCTTTCTAGAGAAGGAGTTTCTCTCGAAAGAAGTGAGTGTGAGGAAAGTAGAAGTTGATGAGGTAATTGTACTTGCTCTCAATTTGGAAAGTAGCTCATCCAAGAAATCTATTCCCGTGATGTCTACACCAACTGGAGAGGAAGCTAATGATAAAGATCATGAAAAACTACAGATCAAGTTGCTACAGAACCTCATAGGTCTGGCAGAGCACGATCCGCATCAGAGTGGTATGGTAATCCTGTTCTGGAGGTCATGTTACTTGACCATGACGAACCTATGAACTATGAAGAAGCTATGATGAGCCCAGATTCCAATAAATGGCTTGAGGCCATGAAATCTGAGATAGGATCCATGTATGAGAACAAAGTGTGGACTTTGGTGGATCTGCCCGATGATCGGCGACCCATAGAGAATAAATGGATCTTCAAGAAGAAGACTGTCGCTGATGGTAATGTTACTATCTATAAAGCTCGACTTGTTGCAAAGGGTTTTTGACAAGTTCAAGGAGTTGACTAGGATGAGACTTTCTCACCCGTAGCGATGCTTAAGTCTGTCTGAATCATGTTAGCAATTGCCGCATTTTATGATTATGAAATGTGGCAAATGGATGTCAAAACTACATTCCTTAATGGATTTCTTAAAGAAGATTTATATATGATGCAACCAGAAGGTTTTGTCGATCTTGAAGGTGCTAACAAAGTGTGCAAGCTTCAACGATCCATTTATGGACTAGTGCAAGCATCTCGGAGTTGGAATAGACGCTTTGATGAGGTGATCAAATCATATGGTTTTATACAGACTTTTGGAGAAGCCTGTATTTACAAGAAAGTGAGTGGGAGCTCTATAGCATTTCTAATATTATATGTGGATGACATATTGTTGATTGGAAATGATTTAGAATTTCTGAATAGCATAAAAGGATACTTGAATAAGAGGTTTTCAATGAAAGACCTCGGTGAAGCTGCTTATATATTAGGCATCAAGATCTATAGAGATAGATCAAGACACTTGATAGGACTTTCACAAAGCACATACCTTGATAATGTTTTGAAGAAGTTCAAAATGGATCAGTCAAGAAAGGGTTCTTGCATGTGTTACAAGGTGTGAAGTTGAGTCAGACTCAATGCCCGACCACTGCAGAAGATAGAGAGAAAATGAAAGTCATTCCCTATGCTTCAGCCATAGGTTCTATCATGTATGCTATGCTGTGTATCAGACCTGATGTGTGCCTTGCTATAAGTTTAGCAGGGAGGTACCAAAGTAATCTAGGAGTGGATCACTAGACAGCGGTCAAGGACATCCTGAAGTACCTGAAAAGGACTAGGGATATGTTTCTCATTTATGGAGGTGACAAAGAGCTTGTCGTAAGTGGTTACGTCAACGCTAGCCTTGACACTGATCCGGATGACTCTAGGTCACAATCCGGATACATATTTTTATTGAATGGTGGAGCTGTCAGTTGGTGCAGTTCCAAGCAAAGCATCATGGCGGGATCTACGTGTGAAGCGGAGTACGTAGCTGCTTCAGAAGTAGCAAATGAAGGAGTCTGGATGAAGGAGTTCATATCCGATCTAGGTCTAATACCTAGTGCATCTAAGGATGGCAATGGGTCGGGTTTGGATTGGGTTGAACAATATCAAATCCATATCCATATCCATGAAGACAGTCTTTGCCCACCCATGAAAAAAATCCGCGGGTGAAAAATGGTGTCCATGTCCACACTCGATGGATATCCATACCCACCGGATATCCATTGGGTCCTCTCTAGATATATAAATAAGACATAATACAATGTTAACATAAGCTCTTCCATTCTTCACTTCGTGGCATGCTAGGCTTCACTTATGGTAAATCAACCTCCACTAACAACATAAGATCATTTATTATTTTTCTAATAGATGAGAAGGACGAGTCAGTTAACAAGGAGATAAAAATAAGGGAAGGGCGTTGGGGTATGTCACAGAGGGTATTTAATGTCAACTAATAAAAGTTACGACGGGGATTGTGTAACTTCTTTTGCATGTTTTGGACAACAAAGTGTAAAATTGCACTGGGGCATGTAACTGTGGGGTAGGGATAGCCAATTTTTGCCCATTAAGTCATACTATGTGGTCGGGTTTGGATATACCCATGGGTACAATATTATATCCATGCCCTACCCACGAGCAATCGGGTCGGGTTTGGGCGCTGCCCATGGACAGAAAAGCATATCCAAACCCTATCCATTCGGGTCGGATATCCATGGATATCCATGTCCATGGATAAAATTGTCATCCTTAAGTGCATCGGGTCCAATGAAAATCTTTGTGACAATACTGGAGCAATTGCCTTGGCGAAGGAATCCAGGTTTCATAAAAAGACCAAACACATCAAGAGACACTTCAACTCCATCCAAGATTTGGTCAAGGAGGGAGACACAGAGATTTGCAAAATACATACGGATCTGAATGTTGCGGACCCGTTGACTAAGCCTCTTCCACGAGCAAAACATGATCATCACCAAGACTCCATGGGTGTTAGATTCATTACAATATAATCTAGATTATTGACTCTAGTGCAAGTGGGAGACTGAAAAAATATGCCCTAGAGGCCAGGGGCGGGCCCACTTCAATTCATGGGTATTCAGTTGAATACCCATTATTTTTGCTAAAAAAACTATGTATATATACACTGTAGTATGTATATGTGTAGGAAAAAGCAGTAAATCTGATGTTTTCCACGCATTCAGCCCAATACAAGGGTATCCAGCCCCAGTTTTCTCCCTCCCCATGCCACATGGCCCAACTGCCCACTATGTCTGCTTGTCCAAGCCCAATACAACAATAGCTAGCTGTAGCCCGGCCATTATGGCCTGATTGCTTGCACGAAGACAACAAAAGTGATCGATCACACGCGGGGTTCCTATATAGCGCGTACCGTGCCGGTGAGCGAGGTAGCGCGTAACCCCTCGCTCTCGCTGCTGTTTCTATGGGCCGACCCATTTCGGGTTATATCCCCAACCGGTTTTGGGAAGGTTCTAGAACCTTCCCTAAACCGGGTTTTTATGTTTTTCTTTTTTTTCTTTTTCCTTTTTCTGTTTTCTTTTCATTTTTTCCTTACTTTTATGTTTTCATTTTTATTCTTGTTTTTCAATACCCGAATATCTATTAATTCGCGGTTTGTTTCTATAATCTTTTTTTGTATGATGAACGTTTTTTCCAAAATCGTGGTTTTATTTTTACTAAATCGTTACTCTTAATCATGAACATTTTTTTTGAAAATGTGAACATTTTTTAAAAACTCACGAACATTTATTTTGAAATCATGAACATTTTTTTAGAAATTTGTGAACATTCTCTTAAGTCATGAACATGTTTTTCATATCATGAACATTTTTTTGAAATAATCAACATTTTAAAATTAAAGACTACTTTTCAAAATCATGAACATTTTTTTTTCAAATTTTGAACATTTTTACAATTAGCGAACATTTTTTGAATCGTGAACATTTTTCCAAATTCGTGAACATTTTTTTGAATCATGAACATTTTTTCCAAATTCATGAAAATTCTTCGAATTAGCGAACATTTTTTTGAATAGTGAAATTTTTTTTGAATCATGAACTTTTTTCCAAATTCGTGAACTTTTTCAAATTAGCGAACATCTGTTTGAATTTATTTAAATTATGAACATTTTTTAAGTTTGTGAACATTTTTTTACAAATTCGTGAACTGTTTTTGAATTCTAGAGCATTTTTCTGTAATCATGATTTATTTATTTTGAAATCATGATAGTTTTATTAAAGTTAGCAACTTTTATTAATATCCCGAATTATTGAAAAAAAAGGAAAAACAAAAAGCAGAAGAAGAAAGGAAACAGACAGCGTCCTGGCCCGCACATGGGCCGGCCCAGAAGGGCGCGAAGGGTGTGCACCCACTGCGTCCGCACCGCGTGGCGCGCCATATAGGAGCTCTTGATCACACACTAACGCAGGGAACCGGCGCCGGCTCGTCGCCCCTCCCCAAATTCCAATATCGCACGTGGTCGTACACTCGATGTAGGGTCGATCGCGAGGAAGGGGTGTACGGCGGCTGTGGCAAGCGGCAGCGCTGCCGCAGAACGCAGGCGTCCGGTGTTCCGAGTGTCCGAGAGAACGACGTCTTGCGTGGTTTTCTTTAGTACAACCATATGAGGGTGAGTTAATCTGACTAATTGACTTTCTGTTATGGTTTAGGATTACATTGCGTACATACGTACTGTCTTGACTTGTTTGAGATTTTGGACTCCTATTTCGGTACAATACATGATACTTTAGGATTACATCACATACATACATACTGTTTTGACTTGTTTGAGATTTTGGACTCCAATTTCGGTACAATACATTATACTCCTAATGAAATTAGGGACTTGTTTGTAGTGATTCACGAGGATGAATTGTTAAAACATGGTAATTGCTTAGGGTTACTAAGTAGTATAATATATTAATGTTATTTGCAATTTATGATGCAATTTCGTGACAATTTGTGACAACGACCATTACTTGAAAGAAATTGTACTTCTTTAGAGAATAAGTAAAAAATAGTACTCTAAAACTTGAGTGGTTTCAGTTTTCAGGCAAGTTATGATCAATTGTTATGATTTAGTATTACATTATGCTATATCTTCCATTGTTTTATACAATTAGTGCAATATGGTGCCATAATCAATAACACGCACAAAAAACAAGGTTTTAGGCATTTTTTTAAAAAAATAGCCTTTGAAATTTTGAATGCACAACCTTCAAATCCTGGGCCCGCCCCTGCTAGAAGCAATAATAAAGTTCATATTTTATATTTCCTAATTCATGATAAATGTTTATTATTCATGCTAGAATTGTATTAACCGAAAACTTGATACATGTGTGAATACATAGACAAAACAACCTAGTATGCCTCTACTAGACTAGCTCGTTGATCAAACATGGTTAAGTTTCCTAGCCATGGACATGAATTTTCATTTGATAAACGGGATCACATCATTAGTGGAATAATGTGATGGACAAGACCCATCCGTTAGCTTAGCATAATGATCGTTCGGTTTTATTGATACTGCTTTCTTCGTGTCAAATATATATTCCTCCGACTATGAGATTATGCAACTCCTGGACACCGGAGGAATGCCTTGTGTGCTATCAAATGTCACAACGTAACTGGGTGATTATAAAGATGCTCTACAGGTATCTTCGAAGGTGTTTCTTGGGTTGGCATAGATCGAGATTAGGATTTGTCACTCCGAGTATCGGAGAGGTATCTTTGGGCCCTCTCGGTGATGCACATCATATGAAGCCTTGCAAGCAATGTTACTAATGAGTTAGTTACGGGATGATGCACAACGGTATGAGTAAAGAGACTTGCCGTTAACGAGATTGAACTAGGTATGAGGATACCGACGATCGAACCTCGGGCAAGTAGCATGCCGATGACAAAGGGAATAACGTATGTTGACATTGCGGTTCGACAGATAAAGATCTTTGTAGAATATGTCGGAATCAATATGAGCATCCAGGTTCCACTATTGGTTATTGACCGGAGAGGTGTCTCGGTCATGTCTACATAGTTCTCGAACCCGTAGGGTCCGCACGCTTAACGTTCGATGACGATATGTATTACATGAGTTATGGGTTTTGGTGACCGAAGTTTGTTTGGAGTTCCGGATGAGATCACGGACATGACGAGGAGTCTCGAAATGGTCGAGAGGTAAAGATAGATATATTGGAAGGTTATATTCGGACACCGGAATGGTTCCGGAGAGGTTCGGGTATTTTTCGGAGTACCGAGGGGTTACCGAACCCCCCTCCCTCCAGGAAGTAATGGGCCTTATTGGGCCATAGGGGAGAGGAGGAGGCAGGCCACAAGAGGTGGCGCCCCCCAAATGAGTCCGAATTGGACAAGTGGGAGGGGGCCACTACTAGGGAAAAGCCTAGCAAGATGGGCTGGTTTTGGCCTATCAAGAGCGCTGGTATGTGCGCCATCGATAAGGCTTCTGACTAAAGCTTAGCAGTAGTGTCGGCTGGCACTCTGAAAGCACATTTGCTCCCTAGGTGGTTTTGGTAATTAATGACAACATACTTTGTGGTTGGACTAATGTTTTCATCAAGTATGTTTCAGGAAAGTCAATCACTCTGGCATGGCAAAAGGACTAGAAAGGTGGACCCCTAGGATGCTAAGGAAAGGATTGGCAAAAGCTCAAGACTTCATTTTGGTTTAGTGATCCAAGATCACATTGAGTCCATAGGAAAGCCAATACTATTAAAAGGGATGAGGTTATGATGATGATCTGGTTGCTCAAAGTGCTTAGTGATTTATCTCTCAAACTATCGACAATCTTTCATTCCAACATATACTCATAAGTAATCTCGGTCCCACCGATTCCATAAACTCACCACACCGAGATGAACCACCTCAGCCATATAGCCAAACCCTAATAATTTCGGATTTTACGATTCCAAACTCGGTCTTACGAAATTGGTGTTGCCAACCTTCAGAACCTTCGTACTCAAATCGGTGTCACCGAGATGAGAAAGTCGGTCCCACCGAGATTGGCAAACCCTAGACTTTGGAAGAATCGGACTAACCGAGATTGTATTTTCGGTCCCACGAAAATCCCAACGCTCACAAGATTTGAACTTTCGGTCTCACCGAGTTGTCAACTTCGGTCTGACCGAGATTGGTCAAATGTGTGTAACGGTTGGATTTTGTGTGGAGGCTATAAATACCCCTCCACCTCCTCTTCATTCGTGAAGAGAGCCATCAGAAAGAACCACCATTCCTACCTTACATTTCTGAGAAGAAAACTACCTACCCTTGTGTTGAGATCAAGTTGCTCCATTCCCACCATATGAAACTTGATTTCTAGCCTTCCCAAGTTGCTTTCCACTCAATCCCTTCCTCCACCACAGCCAAATCAGTGAGGAGAGTTGAGTGTTGGGGAGATTATCATTTGAAGCACAAGAGCAAGGAGTTCATCATCACCAACACCATCTATTACCTTTTGGAGGGTGGTGCCTCCTAGATTGGTTAGGTGTCGCTTGGGAGCCTCCGTCAAGATGTGGAGTTGAACCAAGAAGTTTGTAAGGGCAAGGAGATCGCCTACTTCGTGAAGATCTACCCCGAGTAAGGCTAGTCCTCCGTGGGCGTAAGCCATGATGGCATAGACAAGGTTGCTTCTTCGTGGACCCTTCGTGGGTGGAGCCCTCCGTGGACTCTCGCAGCTGTTACCCTCCGTGGGTTGAAGTCTCCATCAACGTGGATTGACGATAGCACCACCTATCGGAACCACGAGAAAAATCTCCGTGTCTCCAAATTGCGTTTGCTCTTCTCCACATCCCCTTTACTATATGTGCAATTTACTTTCCGCTGCTCATACTCTAGAATTGCATGTGTAGTTTGTTGCTCGACTTGTATGCATGATACTTGACTTGCTCATCATTGTGAACTTGCTAAAAACTTGTCCTAATCAAAAGGCTAAACTTTTAAGTTGTCAAGTAGTCTAATCACCCCCCCTCTAGACACTCTTGCCTTCAACGATCCTACAATTGGTATCAGAGCATTGGTCTCCATTGCTTTGGTTTGCACACCATTGGAGGAAGATGGACGTGTCTACGTTTGGGAGTATTAGTCATAGAGTGCCTATTCTTGATGGAGTGTCCTATAACTCGTGGAGGGTTGAAATGCTTGCTATCTTTAAGATGTACAACTTGCGCAAATATGTTGAAACCCCATATGTACCACCATTTGACCCCTTGCACCCTACTATGGATGAAGAGCTTGATTTGCTTTGTAACCTTAGAACTGTCAATCTTATCATTAGAGGTTTGCCCGATAACTTGCTTGAGCTTGTCACAAACTTTGAGTGCGCCCATGCTATGTGGAAGTTCTTGGAAGAACTTTATCCGGACTACTCTTTGAGAGGTCTTGATGAAATTCTATACAAGACTATTGAATTTGATATGATCGCCCAAAGATCCCAACTTTGATAAATGCTTCTTTGAGCTTCGTGATCTTATGAAAAAGAAGGGTGATCCCGGCTTTATCAATGTTCGAATAAGAAATGCTCTTGTATTGCATTCCGATGATTATTGTCACTCTGACAAAACTGATGCAAGTCATTGTCACATTGACCTAGGTATTGATGATGAATTGTCTATGGGTCAATATGATGATGAGCATGAGCAGGATGACGATTACTCCGATTCGGACACCGAGCTAGACAAGATCATGAAGAGTCTCAATCTTATGGCAAATCTGAGAGACTACATATCCGGTGGAAAAGAGTGGATTCTTGATAGTGGATGCACCGATCACATGACCGGAGATGAAGACATGTTTCGAGAGCTTGCAAAGAACGATGGTCCACGCAAACTCTGTAGTGCATGTCAAGCAGGAAAACAAGTAGGTGGAAGTCATCCCGTGAAGAACATCATGACCACAAGGAGACCGCTTGAGCTTCTTCATATGGATCTCTTCGGTCCCAATGCTTACAAAAGCCTTGGTGGTAACTCCTTTGGTCTAGTTATTGTTGATGATTTTTCCAGATTTACGTGGGTATTTTTCCTCGATGACAAATCGCAGGTTCAGAAAATCTTCAAAACCTTTGCAAGAAAAGCCCAAAATCAATTCGAGGTGAAGATCAAGAAAGTTCGGAGCGACAATGGAACGGAGTTCAAGAACGCCCATGTGGACTCTTTTCTCGATGAGGAAGGGATTCTACATGAGTTCTCGGCTACGTACACACCTCAACAAAATGGAGTTGTTGAGAGGAAGAACCGAACGCTCATTGAGATGGCGAGAACGATGCTTGATGAATACAAGACACCGAAACACTTCTGGGGTGAAGCCGTCGAGACAGCTTGTCATGCTATCAACAGGCTTTATCTTCACAAGCTCCTCGGCAAGACTTCATACGAGCTTCTTACCGGTAACAAACCCCAAGTGGGATATTTTCGTGTCTTTGGTTCAAAATGCTATATCCTTGATAAGCATCGTCGGTCTAAACTTGCTCCTAAAACTCATGAAGGCTTTTTCCTCGGTTATGGATCAAACTCTCACACCTACCGTGTCTACAATAATTTCACCCGAAAGGTTGAAGAGACGGTAGATGTGAAGTTTGATGAATCTAATGGCTCGCAAGTAGAGCAAATGCCTATTGATGTAGGAGACAAGGACCCATCGGAAGCCATTCAAGATTTATCCATTGGAAAGATTCGTCCCATGGAGGTGAAGGAGAGTACCTCATCTACATATGTGGAGCCCCCTACCTCACGGAGAGATGAACCTCAAGGCAACATGGAGGCCTCCACAAGTGGAACTCACCAAGATGAGGAAGTGCGACAAGAAGATCCACCACAACCTCCTTCTCCACCACCTCAAGACAACACCAACAACAATGATGAAGAAGAAGATGAGGATGATGAGGAAGCTCAGCCTCGACCACGACAAAAGCTATCCCGAGTTCGAGCAAGAGTCAAGAAGGACCATCCCGTGGAACAAATGATGAATGACATCGACTCCGGGAGAATCACTCGCTCTAAAACTCGTTTAGCTAACTTTTGTGAGCACTACTCATTTATTTCCAGTCTTGAACCTATGAAGGTCGAAGAAGCGCTTGAAGACCCAGATTGGGTGAACGCTATGCACGAAGAGCTACACAACTTCGAGAGGAACAACGTTTGGACTTTGGTAGAGAAGCCCAATGATGACCAAAACGTCATTGGAACCAAATGGGTGTTTCGGAACAAGCAAGATGAAGATGGACAAGTCATCCGCAACAAGGCTCGTCTCGTAGCTCAAGGTTACACACAAGTCGAAGGTATGGACTATGGTGAGACCTATGCCCCCGTTGCTAGACTTGAGTCCATTCGCATTCTTCTTGCTTATGCCAACCACCATGACATTACTCTCTATCAAATGGACATTAAAAGTGCTTTCCTAAATGGTGAAATTGAGGAGGAAGTATTTGTGAAACAACCTCCCGGATTTGTGAATCCTAAAAAACCTAATCATGTTTACAAGTTGCACAAAGCTCTTTATGGTCTTAAACAAGCTCCTAGAGCTTGGTACAAATGCTTGACTAGCTTTCTTCTTGAGAAAGGATTTGAGATTGGAAAAATAGACTCAACGCTATTCACAAAAAGGGTTGACGGTGAACTATTTGTGTGCCAAATATATGTTGATGATATTATCTTTGGTTCAACTAACCCTCATTTTAGTGAGAAGTTTGGAAAGCTTATGTCGGAGAAGTATGAGATGTCCATGATGAGTGAACTCAAATTCTTCCTTGGGTTGCAAATCAAGCAATCTAAGGAGGGTACCTTTGTCTCACAAACAAAGTACACTAAGGATCTCTTCAAGAAGTTCAACATGCAAGAGAGCAAAGGTATGAAAACCCCCATGCCTACTAGTGGACATAATGACTTGACTAAAGATGGAGAACCTGTTGATCAAAAGGTTTATCGATCCATGATTGGTTCTCTACTATATCTCTGTGCTTCTCGTCCTGACATAATGTTGAGTGTATGCATGTGTGCTCGATATCAAGAAGCCCCTAAAGAATGTCATCTTAAAGCTGTTAAAAGAATTGTGAGATATTTGATACACACACCTAACTTTGGCATTTGGTATCCTAAGAGGGCCTCTTTCGATCTTGTTGGATATTCCGACTCGGACTATGCCGGAGACAAGATTGATAGAAAGTCAACTTCGGGTACGTGTCAATTCCTCGGTCGATCCCTTGTATCTTGGTCATCCAAGAAACAAAATTCGGTATCATTATCTACTGCCGAAGCAGAATATATTGCTGCTGGTTCGTGTTGTGCTCAGTTACTATGGATGACACAAACGCTTAAGGATTATGGGATACATGCGAGACATGTTCCTTTGCTTTGTGACAATGAGAGTGCGATTAAGATTGGACACAATCCCGTGCAACACTCTCGCACGAAACACATTGAAGTTCGTCACCATTTTATTCGTGATCACATTGCTAAGGGTGACATTGATCTTAAGCATGTTCGTACTGACAAACAGCTTGCAGATATCTTCACAAAACCACTTGATGAGAAAGTGTTTTGTCGCCTAAGGAGTGAGTTGAACATCATTGATGCTTCAAACTTGGAGTGAAAAACTCCATTGGTGCATGCAAGGCATGAGCCTAATTGACTAATCCTTGATACTTCTCTTATGATGATGATCATATGTCTTGGACACATTTGCCCCCTTGTATTGCATCTAACTCCTTGCAGGTACTTGGATGGTCTACATTCTACAAGATTACCACACACTCGAATCATGAGTAATCTTGTCATTGACCAAGTATCTAGCTCTTTGGGATGTTGAGTTCAAGGAACAAAATTCCACATATCCTTTTTGACACCATATACTACTAGTACTTCACTCATGTCATCTTGGATATTATTGAGTATTTCCTTGCTTGCCTAACCCATGTAGGAAGATGAACTATACAATTGGAAATGGTGCTCCAACTTCACATTCTATGAGCATCTACATCAAGTTCACCTACATGAGTACAAGCAACAACAAGCCCAAGGTATGTTTTTCACATCTTGAAGGAGCTTTGCTCAAAGACATGAGTACAAGCAGCTTCATAAGATGTGTTCACATCAAATGCTTAATCGAAAAATGGCAACCCCATTTTTGAGCTTAAACGATGAGTATGACCTATGATCAAATGTCCTCATTTGACTCCTAAGTCAATATACTCAAACATAGGTGACTTTGTCGCCGACCCCTGTCTAGATGAAGTACATATGTTTTGGAATTTCTCTGTTTCTCTCATTGAGTTTTCTTGCTTATTTTCAAAAAAAAAACCTTCATCTAGCAATCTTTTTCATTTCTGTTTCTTCTGTTCTTGTGTATATCTTTTGGCTCTAATCAATTCCCTGAAAATCCTTTACAAATTCATTGCAAAACTTTTGAATCATTCCTTGCAAAGTGAGCTGAATTATTTCTACATTTCCTTGGAATTAAACTCGGCGTCACCGATTCAATCACTTCGGTCTGACCGAAAAAGGATCTGCCCTAAGTCTCTGACTTTCGGACTCACCGATCCATATCAATTCGGTGTCACCGATTTACATTCACCAGGATATCATCTTCTGCAGCTCAACTAAATGATTTATTCTGCATACTTAATTTGCTCAGTTGTGATTCTTAAGGATCCCACTTCTTTCCTTCCATCTTTCCTGCACTTCCTAGTTTACTGTCCTTTTCGGCACTTGATGTCAAAGGGGGAGAAGATTTAGGGGGAGCTTAGGGGGAGATTGGAAGATAAAGGGAGAAGAAGGGCAATCTTACCTTAAGGGGGAGAGGATCACATCAAAGCTTTGCTATATTTCACTGTGATAATACATTTGGCATTATTCTTTTGATTTTTGCTTCTCTTGCTCTCAAAATTGGTATCTTATGAAAAGCACAATTGGTATCTTATGAAAAGCAAAATCTCTCAGAGCTCATTGAAAATCTTTTAGTCTTGGGAGACATGTTGGCTGATTCAAGCTAGTGCTCAACATGAGACACTCTTTATACATGTCATCCCTGGCTTGGTACTCTTGATGTTCTTGCTATTGGTTGAAGAACTACTCTTGTGTTATCTAACCTTGTTTTCTCAAGTTTATTTCTTTAGGTACAATGCCAAGGAACTTCAAGGTAAGTATATGCATCTTGCAGAATGTGCATGATGGTGACTTGCTCGTGAATACTTGTTTGCAAGAAATCACCATGCACATATGCATCATCACTCACTTATCCTCATCTGCTCTGATGCATATAACCAAGCTGCATGTAGCACATCTTGCTTTTCTCTCATGTGTGCTTGTGGTAGTCCAAAACCAAAATCTAAAATCTTGCACACTTGTAGGGGGAGCCTGTGTACTACATGTTTGTCAAAGCTTTAATGATAATCCTGTCTTTCTTTCAGTAAGCTTTGATATCTTATTTTGTGTGTTGCCATCAATTACCAAAAAGGGGGAGATTGAAAGCACATTTGCTCCCTAGGTGGTTTTGGTAATTAATGACAACATACTTTGTGGTTGGACTAATGTTTTCATCAAGTATGTTTCAGGAAAGTCAATCACTCTGGCATGGCAGAAGGACTAGAAAGGTGGACCCCTAGGATGCTAAGGAAAGGATTGGCAAAAGCTCAAGACTTCATTTTGGTTTAGTGATCCAAGATCACATTGAGTCCATAGGAAAGCCAACACTATTAAAAGGGGATGAGGTTATGATGATGATCTGGTTGCTCAAAGTGCTTAGTGATTTATTTCTCAAACTATCAGCAATCTTTCATTCCAACATATACTCATAAGTAATCTCGGTCCCACCGATTCCATAAACTCAGTCACACCGAGATGAACCACCTCAGCCATATAGCCAAACCCTAATAATTTCGGATTTTCCGATTCCAAACTCGGTCTTACGAAATTGGTGTTGCCAACCTTCAGAACCTTCAGACTCAAATCGGTGTCACCGAGATGAGAAAGTCGGTCCCACCGAGATTGGCAAACCCTAGACTTTGGAAGAATCGGACTAACCGAGATTGTATTTTCGGTCCCACCGAAAATCCCAACGTTCACAAGATTTGAACTTTCGGTCTCACCGAGTTGTCAACTTCGGTCTGACCGAGATTGGTCAAATGTGTGTAACGGTTGGATTTTGTGTGGAGGCTATAAATACCCCTCCACCTCCTCTTCATTCGTGAAGAGAGCCATCAGAAAGAACCACCATTCCTACCTTACATTTCTGAGAAGAAAACTACCTACCCTTGTGTTGAGATCAAGTTGCTCCATTCCCACCATATGAAACTTGATTTCTAGCCTTCCCAAGTTGCTTTCCACTCAATCCCTTCCTCCACCACAGCCAAATCAGTGAGGAGAGTTGAGTGTTGGGAGATTATCATTTGAAGCACAAGAGCAAGGAGTTCATCATCACCAACACCATCTATTACCTTTTGGAGGGTGGTGCCTCCTAGATTGGTTAGGTGTCGCTTGGGAGCCTCCGTCAAGATGTGGAGTTGAACCAAGAAGTTTGTAAGGGCAAGGAGATCGCCTACTTCGTGAAGATCTACCCCGAGTAAGGCTAGTCCTCCGTGGGCGTAAGCCATGATGGCATAGACAAGGTTGCTTCTTCGTGGACCCTTCGTGGGTGGAGCCCTCCGTGGACTCTCGCAGCCGTTACCCTCCGTGGGTTGAAGTCTCCATCAACGTGGATTGACGATAGCACCACCTATCGGAACCACGAGAAAAATCTCCGTGTCTCCAAATTGCGTTTGCTCTTCTCCACATCCCCTTTACTATATGTGCAATTTACTTTCCGCTGCTCATACTCTAGAATTGCATGTGTAGTTTGTTGCTCGACTTGTATGCATGATACTTGACTTGCTCATCATTGTGAACTTGCTAAAAACTTGTCCTAATCAAAAGGCTAAACTTTTAAGTTGTCAAGTAGTCTAATCACCCCCCCTCTAGACACTCTTGCCTTCAACGATCCTACACACTCGCTACTGATATATCTTCTTAGTAGTAGCGCTTTCCATGCCAATCGCTACTGCTAATTACTAGTAGCGCTTTCGGAAACAACCGCTACTACTATTATTCCATATTCCATTTCTTTAGAATTTTAGGTCATATTCATACACGTGTATATAAATTTTCATACGGTAGCAATTTAGAGATTTTTTTACAACATAATGAGTTATTAAATCACTAGGTGAAAGAACCTTGGGTTATTTTCAAGTGCATGGATCCAAAGTAACCAATGGTCACTTTGGATCCATCCATTTGAAACTAATCCGTGGTTCTTTCGCCCAATGACATAATAACTTATCATCATCATCATAATATCATTAACAACTTATCATCATAATATATCATTGTCATATAACTCCTCATAATCATCATTTTCGTCCATGATGAGACATCATATAACAACTTTGTCACTAGTTATAATAACAACTCCTACTCCTCATCATCATAGTACTCATAATCACTACTCCTACTCAGCATCACCATCAAGTCTAAGACATCGTAGTCATATATAATCAACACTAACTAATTGTTCTTAATGCTTAGGACCTACTCCTCTCTCCTAGCTAAAATACCATAAAACAGATAAACCGGTCCTTCACCATAATGGAGAATGGACATAAACCTATCTCCAACTTGTGGCTTGTGCACATTCATTTTGTCTCCAATTATTTGTGTGTGCGCATTCATCACTTTGCTCCATTCTTTGATTTTGAGCCTTCCATCATTTGAAGAAATCGAGTATGCAGTATGGTAAGCCTCCGAAGGAGTTGGTCGTAAGCTAACCATATGCATATCACCTTCGGTAAATAGCATGTCAGGCACAACCTGCTTCGGGAGCCTCTGTTCAAAAACGAAATAGTAACATATATATTTAGCAAATGTAGTTTACTTAAGAATAATGTATGCAATGAATTTACCATCATTAACAAAATCTTACCAAGTATTTGGCAATGAAGTTACCATCAAGGAATTTATGGACTAGTGGCACGTATCTAGTATAATTTGGGCTGATAGAGTGACTGGTTTTGAAGGCCTCAACATCTTCTATGAATGAGACAAGATAGCCTTTCTCCTCACAATTAAGCTTGGAGTCATAGCTGTAGCATGTGCTGTCTACTACCTTCCGAGTATTTCTTGAAGATAAGAAATAAGTTGACAATTGTAAATAAATTAGTTTAGTACGGACGAACACCAAATATTTTTAAATTGACAACATAAATTACTGAACTTAGCAAATTAGTTTGACAAACTCACATCTAGGTAAAACTGGAGGCATATCCACATCCACCCAGATGTCGATATTATCATCATAATAATAATCTTCGGGACGAATATCAAATCTTATTTGCATTCCCTCCTCAAATCCATATGCCTTGCAGAGAGCTTCTCAATTAGAGCAACCGAAATGGGAGTGATCGGCCGCATTGTAGAACTTAACCAGAAATTCATAACCATGTTTGGTTCTTAAGTGAGCCCTCCCCGTCTCCACATTCTCAAAGTCGTCTAAACCAAAGCCATGCTTCTCCAATACATATCGTCTAGCATGGCACGGGATGTACTAGTAGAATTGAAAGAAATCCATAAATTACACGTAGAACAAAAGAAGCACAAGTGATGATATTAATTACGATGAAATGTTTGTTGTTGCGTACCGTACAAACATCGAAGGTCTCTTCCAGCTTCACGGTGAAAAACCTATCATTTTGCAGGTGAGGAAAACTGTCGCACACACCCCGGTCATCGTAGCAGTACCCGCACTCCGGGATCCCATCGTCATCAGACATCTCCTGTGTTCAAAATTCAAAGATTATAACTCGAAGGCAAAACCCAAAAAATCCGGCATGACCTTTGCTAAAAAAGGACATATCGAGCGCCTGAAATTTGCCGAAACAAAAATTAATCAACACTCCGGCAAAACATAGGCCACTTATCGATGGTCATTGCATTTCAATGGTTCAAAATATGAAAAAAAACATTTGAAAATATCTTATATATAATCCTAACACTAAATAAACTATTTTTATTAACTACTTACTAAATAAACTAGTTTTATTAACTACTTACTAAATAAACTAGTTCTATTAAGCACTTACTATAAATAAACTAGTTCTATTAAGCACTTACTAAATAAACTAGTTCTTTTAAGCACTTAATATAAATAAACTAGTTATATTAATCACTTACTAAATAAACTATTTCTATTAAACACTTGCTAAAAATTCTATAGCCTAGTTCTACCCTAAACTACACTAGTTCTATCGGAGGAGGAGGGGGAGGGGCCGGCCGGAGGAGGAGGAGGGAGGGGCGGTGGGAGGAGGGCTGCCGGCAGAGGAGGGAGGAGGGGGCGGTCGCAGGCGGAGGGAGGAGGGGCGGTGGGAGGAGGAGGGAGGAGGGCGCGATGGGAGGAGGAGGGACGGAAGGAGGGAGTACCTCGGCGGCGGCGGCGGCGACGGACGATGGCGGCGGCGACGGTGACGGACGACGATGGTTATCGGCGCGGGCAAGAGTGACTAAGAGGGGGGAGTGAGTGAGAGAGATCGGGTCGGCCGTGTGGGGATAAGGTAGGGTTAGTAGTAACGCGGGCACAAAAATGCGCTACAGCTAAGGAGAATAGTAGTAGCGTTGTGCGGGGACGAACGCATACTGCTAAGCGCTACTGCTAAGTGTAAGCATGCAAAAATACATTGTCTGTCAATGCAAAAATACATTGGCCATCAATGATCTTTTTGTGTACAACCTGAATTGTCAATATGAGTCCTCTCTGGTAGGAGCCGGAGAAGACTCATATTGCGGCCACAAATTCTACACATAGAGTTCAGTGAACACAAAGTGGTTGTGATAGTTTGAGAAGTAACATAGTTAAGGTGGTAAACACCCTGTTCGAGGAGCGAGGTGGGACAAAACTTGTGGGCTGAACTTAGCAGTAGCGAGTTTTATAAAACTGCCCTGCTGCTAACATCTCTAGCAGTAGCGCGCTTCGGTATAGCACGCTACTGCTATAACTAGCTGGACGGCGAGGTCATGGCAATTAGAGCAGTAGCGCGGTTTAGAGAGGATGCGCTACTGCTATTTTTCTGTCAGCGGCGAGTTTTCCTGGCACGCGATGCTGCTAAATAGCAGTAGTGTTGTATTTTGAAAAGCGCTGCTGGTAAGATTCTGTGTATAAGGTTTTTCCTAGTAGTGGGCGCGGACCCCCTTTCCTTCTCCCTCTCCCTCTCTTTCCCTCTTTCCCCCTCCTTTGGAAAGGAGGGGGCGACTAGGACTGGGAGTCCTAGTTGGACTCCCCCCACTTGGGCGCGCCCTAGGACGGCCCTCTCCCCTCTCCTCCTGTATATACGGGGGCAGGGGGCAACCCAAAGCACAATAGTTGTTTCTTAGCTGTGTGCGGTGCCCCGCTCCACCGTTTACTCCTCCGGTCATATTGTTGTAGTGCTTAGGCGAAGCCCTGCGTGGATCACATCACCAGCACCGTCACCACGCCGTCGTGCTGACGGAACTCATCGACTCCTTCATACCTCTACTGGATCAAGAGTTCGAGAGATGTCATCGGGCTAAACGTGTGCAGAACTCGGAGGTGCCGTACATTCGGTACTTGATCGGTTGATTTGAGAAGACATTCGACTACATCAACCGCGTTAAGTTAACGCTTCCGTTTACGGTCTACGAGGGTACGTGGACACACTTTCCCCCTGTTGTTGCTATGCATCTCCTATATAGATCTTGTGTGAGCGTAGGATTTTTTTGGAATTGCATGCTGCGTTTCCCAACAGTTTCAATTGATTATGACAACAAAGTTGCTATCTACGATGATTATGGTTATGACATGTATGCTATAAAGAACAATGATAACCATGAAACTTGTCATCATGATTTTAATGCTCAAATCGATTGTGAAAATCAAGTATCATATGATAGTTATTTTCTTGAGTTTGCTTCCACTATTATGAATGAGAAGAAATTTGCTTATGTGGAGAGTAATAAAATTTCTATGCTCGCGGATCATGAAAAGAATGCTTTGTGTGATAGCTATATAGTTGAATTCATTCATGATGCTACTGAAAAATATTATGAGAGAGGAATATATGCTTTTACATATCTCATTGATACGTCCATTTTGCATCATGTTCTTATGTTGATATTTATTGCATTATGGACTGTTATTTCACATTATGGTACAATACTTATGCCTTTTCTCTGTTATTTTACAAGATTTACATGAAGAGGGAAAATGCCGGCAGATGGAATTCTGGACGGAAAGGAGAAAATCTGAGATACTATTATGCACAACTCCAAATGTCCTGAAACTTTATGGAGAACTATTTTGTAATATATAAAATATATTGGGCGAACAAACAAAAGAAGGGGACCCACCAGGTGGCCACAAGCCTGGGGGCGCACCCTACCCCCAGGGCGCGCCTCCCGAGCTTATGGGCCCCCCTGGCCAGCCCTGTGTCCATCTTCTGCTATATGAAGGGTTTTGACCTAGAAAAAAATTAGAGGAAGCTTTTAGGATGAAGGGCTGCCGTCTCGAGGCGGAACCTGGGCAGAAGCAACCTAGGGCTCCGACAGAGCTATTTTGCCGGGGAAACTTCCCTCCGGGAGGGGGGATTCAAAGCCATCATCATCACCAACGATCCTCTCATCATGGGAGGACTAATCTTCATCAACATATTCATCAGCACCATCTCCTCTCAAACCCTAGTTCATCTCTTGTATTCAATCTTTGTCCCAAAACGTTAGATTGGTACCTATGGGTTGCTAGTAGTGTTGATTACTCCTTGTAGTTGATGCTAGTTGGTTTATTTGGTGGAAGATCATATGTTCAGACCCTTAATAATATTTATTACCCCTCTGATCTTGAATATGAACATGCTTTGTGAATAGTTATGTTTGTTCTCGAGGACATGGGAGAAGTCTTGTTATAAGTAATCAAGTAAATTTAACCTTGTGATCTTAACCTTGTGGTCGTGGGTTCGGGCCCCACGATGTCCTAGTTTGAGGACTTAGTCGTGAGGCCAACACAATTAGGTAGTAGCTTGAACGCAAGAGACCCGAGGTTTTACTTAGGTTCAACCCCTCACGATGGAGGTAAAGGCCTACATCGTGCTTCATTGATACTGATCATGGTGATTCTCACGATTACAAGGGTGCTCTTTTGCTACCTCTACCTCGAGAGCTATTGACTTGTCTGTCTCCAACTTCTCCCTCCTGGGGTGCCTTGCCCCTCCTTATATAAGTTGGAGGGGCAGGTTACATGTAGATTCCTAGTAGGAATAGGACTATTCTATGACAAGTGGAATTCTAGTCTTACTTCCTTTGTAGGGAAATATTCCTTATGCCTTCCTTCTCAAACTGGCCCACCATCACATGAGTCGGCCTTCCCATGAGCCGCCTTATGGGCCGTTGGGTCTTGTCGTCTGTCTGATCCGCCCGCCGGGTTACTAATGAGTTGCCAAGCTCAAGCAGGTTACCCGTGAGTCGCTGATACGTCCATTTTGCATCATGCTTTTATATCAATATTTATTGCATTATGGGCTGTTATTACACATTATATCTCAATTCTTATGGCTATTCTCTCTTATTTTACAAGGTTTACCATGAAGAGGGGGATGCTTGCAATGAAATCAGGCCGAAAAGGAGCAAACGTTGAAAACCTATTCTGCACAACTCCAAAAGACCTGAGACTCCACGAAACAACTTTTTGGATTTAATATGAATTTATGGGCAAGAGAAATAGGCCAGGGGGCCCACACCCTGTCCAGGAGACAGGGGGCGCCCCCCTAGGGCGCGACCCCCTATCTCCTGGGCCCCCTGGTGGGCCTCCGGCGTCCATCTTCTGCTATATCATCACTTTCCCTCTGGAAAAAATCGTGGGCAAGCTTACGGGACGAACCTCCGTCGCCACGAGTCGGAACCTTGGCGGAATCAATCTAGGGCTCTGGCGGAGCTGTTCTGCCGGGGACACTTCCCTCCGGGAGGGGGAAATCATCACCAACGTCATCATCAATGAGCCTCTCATCGAGAAGGGGGTCAATCTCCATCAACATCTTCACCAGCACCATCTCCTCTCAAAACCCTAGTTCATCTCTTGTATCCAATCTTGTATCAAATCCACAAATTGGTACCTGTGGGTTGCTAGTAGTGTTGATTACTCCTTGTAGTTGATGCTATTTGGTTTACTTGGTGGAAGATCATATGTTCAGATCCTTTATGCATATTATTACCCCTCTGATTATGAACATGAATATGCTTTCTAAGTAGTTACGTTTGTTCCTGGGGACATGGGCGAAGTCTTGCTATTAGTAGTCATGTGAATTTGGTATTCGTTCGATATTTTGATGAGATGTATGTTGTCTCTCCTCTGGCGGTGTTATGTGAACGTCGACTACATGACACTTCACCATTATTTGGGCCTAGAGGAAGGCATAGGGAAGTAATAAGTAGATGATGGGTTGCTAGAGTGACAGAAGCTTAAACCCTAGTTTATGCGTTGCTTCGTTAGGGGTTGGTATGGACCCATATGTTTAATGCTGTGGTTAGGTTTACCTTAATACTCCTTTTTGTAGTTGCGGATGCTTGCAATAGGGGTTAATCATAAGTGGGATGCTTGTCCATGTTAGGGCAGTACGCAAGTGCCGGTCCATCCACATATCAAATTATCAAAGTACCGAACGCGAATCTTACGAACGTGATGAAAACTAGCTTGACGATAATTCCCAATGTGTCCTCGGGAGCTCCTTCTTCATTATTAGAATTTGTCCAGGCTTATCCTTTGCTACATAAAGGATTGGGCCACCTTGCAGCACTTTATTTACTTTATTTACTTTTTGCTCGTTACTATTTATCTTATCACAAAACTATCTATCACCTACTATTTCTGTGCTTGCAGAGAAAACCTTACTGAAAATCGCTTATCATTTCCTTCTGCTCCTCGTTGGGTTTGACACTCTTACTTATCGAAAGGACTACGATAGATCCCCTATACTTGTGGGTCATCAAGACTCTTTTCTAGCGCCGTTGCCGGGGAGCGTAGCGCTCTTGGTGAGTGGAACTTGGTAAGGAAATATTTATATAGTGTGCTGAAATTTTCTGTTACTTGTCACTATGGAAACTAATCCTTTGAGGGGCTTGTTTGGGGTATCTTCACCCCAACCAGAAGAGCAAAGAGATGCTCCTCAACCTACTGAACCTTATGAAAATATTCACTTTGAGATTCCTTCGTGTATGATAGAAAAACTGCTAGCTAATCCTTTTGTAGGAGACGGAACATTGCATCCCGACTTACACCTTACATTTGTGGATGAAGTTTGTGGATTATTTAAGCTTGCAGGTATTCCCGATGATGTTGTCAAAAGGAAGGTCTTCCATTTATCTTTGAAGGGAGATGCAATGACACGGTATAGGCTATGTGATGATACGAGATATTGGAATTATAAGCGACTGAAGTTGGAATTTCACCAGAAGTTCTATCCTATGCATCTTGTTCATCGTGATCGTAATTACATATATAATTTCTGGCCTCGCGAAAGAGAAAGCATTGCTCAAGCTTGGGGGAGGCTTAAGTCAATGTTGTATTCATGCCCCAATCATGAGCTCTCTTGGGAAATGATTATTCAGAATTTTTATGCTCGGCTTTCTCTTGATAATCGCAACTTGCTCGGTACTTCCTGTGCTGGTTCCTATATGCTGAAGACTATTGATTTCAAATGGGACTTATTGGAAATAATTAAACGCAATTCTTAAGATTGGGTTCCGACGATGGTAAGGAGTCAGGTATGACACCTAAGTTCGATTGTGTTAAACCTTTTATGGATACAGGTGCTTTCCGTGGATTTAGCTCTAAGTATGGACTTGACTCTGAGATAGTAGCTACTTTTTGTGAAACTTTTGCTACTCATGTTGATCTCCCGAAAGAGAAGTGGTTTAAATATAATCCTCCTGTTGAAGTGAAAGTAGTTGCACCTATTACAGTCGAAGAAAAGACTATTACATATAGTGATCCTATTATTCCTACTGCTTATGTTGAAAAACCTCCTTTTCCTGTTAGGATAAAAGATCATGTTAAAGCTTCGACTGTTGTTCATAAGAGTAATACTAGGACCTATACACCTCCTGAGCAAATTAACGTTGAACCTGGTATTGCTATGATTAAAGATATTTTGGATGAGGACTTAGATGGGCATGTTATCTCTTTCTTGGGTGAAACTGCTAATATTGCTAGACCCGATACTAAGACACGTAGACCTGTTGTAAGCACGCCTATTATTTCTGTTAAAATAGGAGATCATTGTTATCATGGTTTATGTGATATGGGTGCTAGTGCTAATGCGATACCTTATGATCTTTATAAAGAAATTATGCACGATATTGCACCTGTTGAATTAGAAGACATTGATGTTACTATTAAGCTTGCCAATAGGGACACCATTAAACCTATTGGGATTGTTAGAGATGTTGAAGTCTTGTGTGGGAAGATTAAATACCCTGCTGATTTTCTTGTTCTTGGTTCCCCACAAGACGATTTTTGTCCCATTATTTTTGGTAGACCCTTCTTGAATACTGCTAGTGCTAAGATTAATTGTGAAAAGAATATTGTCACTGTTGGCATAGATGGTATGTCTCATGAGTTTAATTTTGCTAAATTTAGTAGACAACCTCGTGAAAGGGAACCACCTAGTAAGGATGAAATTATTGGTCTTGCTTCCATTGTTGTTCCTCCAACTGATCCGTTAGAACAATATTTGCTAGACCATGAAAACGATATGTTTAAGAAGGAAAGGGAAGAAATAGATGAAGTGTTCCTTAAACAAGAACCTATGCTGAAACATAACCTTCCCGTTGAAATTCTTGGGGATCCCCCTCCACCCAAGGGTGACCCCGTGTTTGAACTCAAACCTTTACCTGATAATCTTAAGTATGCTTATCTTGATGAAAAAGAAATATATCCTGTTATTATTAGTGCTAACCTTTCAAAGAAAGAAGAAGAAAGATTATTGAAAACTCTGAAGAAGCACCGAGCTGCTATTGGATATACTCTGGATGATCTTAAGGGCATTAGTCCCACATTATGTCAACACAAAATCTCAGTGGAGAAAGATGCCAAACCAGTTAGAGATCCTCAAAGACGATTAAATCCCAAAATGAAGGAAGTGGTAAGAAAGGAGATACTAAAGCTCCTTGAGGCAGGTATTATTTATCCCGTTGCTGATAGTGAATGGGTAAGCCCTGTCCATTGTGTCCCTAAAAAGGGAGGTATTACCGTTGTTCCTAACGATAAAGATGAATTGATCCCGCAAAGAATTATTACAGGCTATAGGATGGTAATTGATTTTCGAAAGTTAAATAAAGCTACTAAGAAAGATCATTACCCTTTACCTTTTATTGATCAAATGCTAGAAAGGCTATCCAAACACACCCATTTTTGCTTTCTAGATGGTTATTCTGGCTTCTCTCAGATACATGTATCAGCGGGGGATCAATCTAAAACTACTTTTACTTGCCCTTTTGGTACCTTTGCTTATAGACGTATGGCTTTTGGTTTGTGTAATGCACCTGCTACCTTTCAAAGATACATGCTGGCTATATTTTCTGATTTTTGTGAAAGGGTTTGTGAGGTATTCATGGATGAATTCTCCGTCTATGGATCCTCTTTTGATGATTGTTTGAGCAACCTTGATCGAGTTTTGCAGAGATGCGAAGACACTAGTCTCGTCCTGAATTGGGAAAAGTGTCACTTTATGGTTAATGAAGGCATTGTCTTGGGGCACAAGATCTCCGAGAGAGGTATTGAAGTTGATAAAGCCAAAGTTGATGCTGTTGAAAATATGCCATGTCCCAAGGACATAAAAGGTATAAGAAGTTTCCTTGGTCATGCCGGCTTTTATAGGAGGTTTATTAAGGACTTTTCTAAAATCTCTAGGCTCCTGACTAATTTATTGCAAAAAGATATTCCTTTTGTCTTTGATGATGATTGTGTAGAAGCATCCGAAACACTTAAGAAAGCTTTGATCACTGCACCTATTGTTCAGCCACCTGGTTGGAATTTACGTTTTGAAATTATGTGCAATGCTAGTGATTATGTCGTAGGGGCTGTTTTAGGGCAAAGGGTCGATAAGAAATTGAATGTTATCCATTATGCTAGCAAGACTCTTGATACTGCCCAGAGAAATTATGCTACCACTGAAAAAGAGTTCTTAGCAGTTGTGTTTGCATGTGATAAGTTTAGACCTTATATTGTTGATTCTAAAGTTACTATTCACACTGATCATGCTGCTATTAAATATCTTATGGAAAAGAAAGATGCTAAGCCTAGACTCATTAGATGGGTTCTCTTGCTCCAAGAATTTGACTTGCATATTATTGATAGAAAGGGAGCTGAGAACCCCGTTGCAGACAACTTGTCTAGGTTAGAGAATGTTCTTGATGACCCACTGCCTATTAATGATAGTTTTGCTGATGAACAATTAGCGGTCGTCAATGCTTCTCGTACTGCTCCTTGGTATACTGATTATGCTAATTACATTGTTGCTAAATATATACCGCCTAGTTTCACATATCAACAAAAGAAAAAGTTCTTTTATGATTTAAGACATTACTTCAGGGATGATCCACACCTTTATAAAGAAGGAGTAGACGGTATTATTAGACGTTGTGTGCCTGAGCATGAACAGGAACAAATCCTACGCAAGTGTCACTCTGAATCCTATGGAGGACACCACGCTGGAGATAGAACTGCACACAAGGTATTACAATCTGGTTTTTATTGGCCTACTCTTTTCAAAGATGCTTGGAAGTTTGTCTTATCTTGTGATGAATGCCAAAGAATAGGTAACATTAGTAGACGTCAAGAAATACCTATGAATTATTCTCTTGTTATTGAACCATTTGATGTTTGGGGCTTTGATTATATGGGACCTTTTCCTGCTTCCAATGGTTATACACATATTTTAGTTGCTGTTGATTACGTTACTAAGTGGGTAGAAGCTATTCCAACTAGTAGTGCTGATCATAACACTTCTATTAAAATGCTTAAAGAAGTTATTTTTCTGAGGTTTGGAGTCCCTAGATATCTTATGACTGATGGTGGTTCACATTTTATTCATGGTGTTTTCTGTAAGATGCTCGCTAAGTATGATGTCAATCATAGAATCGCATCTCCTTATCACCCACAGTCTAGTGGTCAAGTAGAGTTGAGCAATAGAGAGCTCAAATTAATTTTGCAAAATACTGTGAATAGATCTAGAAAGAATTGGTCCAAAAAACTTGATGATGCATTATGGGCCTATAGAACTGCATACAAAAATCCTATGGGATGTCTCCATATAAGATGGTTTATGGAAAATCATGTCATTTACCTCTTGAACTTGAACATAAAGCATATTGGGCTATTAAAGAGCTCAATTATGACTTCAAACTTGCCGGTGAGAAGAGGTTGTTTGATATTAGCTCACTTGATGAATGGAGAACCCAAGCATATGAGAATGCCAAGCTTTTCAAAGAAAAAGTCAAACGCTGGCATGATAAGAGGATACAGAAGCGTGAGTTTAACGTAGGAGATTATGTGTTATTGTTCAACTCTCGTTTAAGATTTTTTGCAGGAAAACTTCTCTTAGAATGGGAAGGTCCCTACGTTATCGAGGAGGTCTATCGTTCTCGTGCTATAAAATTCAACAACTTCGAAGGCACAAATCTGAGGGTGGTAAACGGTCAAAGAATTAAACATTATATTTCAGGTAATCCTATCAATGTTGAAACTAATATTATTGAAACCATAACCCCTGAGGAATACATAAGAAACACTTTCCAGAACGTTCCAGACTCCGAAAAGGCATAGGTACGTGGTACGATAAGTAAACCAACTCCAAAACAACTCTAATGGTAATTTTATCAATTTTGGATTATTTAAAGATTTTAGGAAGAAAGAAGTAGTCTGAAAGGGACACGAGGCTCCCACGAGATAGGAGGGCGCCCCCCCTGTAGGGCGCGCCCCCTGTCTCGTGGGCACCTCGTGTGCCTCCCGGACTCCATTTTCTTGTATGTTATGTATTTTGGTCGGTAAAAATTCATTATATATACTCCTGAAGGTTTTGACCACCGTATCACGCAAATATCCTCTGTTTTTGTTTCGAGCTATTTCTGTTGCAGATTTAGAGCACCATGACTTCTCCCTCCTCTAACAACGAAGACAAGGATGCTTGGCTATTGAAGATAGAGTTGAAAAGAGAGGAACCAGAAGAGATCAACAAGGATGAAGGGACCAAGAAGGCCATGGAGGCTCAAGCTCCGGTGGTGAAAGAAGAAGACATCCCTCAACCTTTACCTAACCTTTTCACTCCAACAGAGATTGAGGCTTTCAAGATGATTGAGTTAGCCCGCATACAGAACAAGTACCTCACAGAGGAGAATATTTTGTTGAAAGATCATATTTTTGGGCTCAAGGGCATTATCCGCAAGTTGGAGGACTTTTACGCTCGATGTGCGATTATCCACCGTCATCATCGCCACCTTCACCACCTCCGAAGAAATAATCACATGGGTATGGGCACTCCCCTTGGCAACTGCCAAGCTTGGGGGAGGTGCCCCGGTATCGTATCACCATCACACTCCTATTTTTACCACTTTATTTAGTTCGATCCTTTTAGTAGTATCTTGATCTATTAGTTCGAAGTTTTAATATCAAGTAGTTTTGAGTTTTTCATTGTGATCTCTTTATGTAATCGAGTCCATGTGCTATCTATAATAAAGATTAGTGTTGAGTCAAGGGCTTTGCTATGTTGCTATGATCTTGAGAAAGTAGAAAGAACAAAAGAGTTCATATTGATCTTATGGATAGTGATAACTTCACACATAGAAAGTATGAGGCATAAAAATTGTTGAGAGTTGATGAACGTAGCCTTGGTCATCATTGAAATTAATAGGAAGTGATAAGGAAAGAGGGGTTCACATATAAATATATTATCTTGGACATCTTTTATGATTGTGAAGCACTCATTAAATATGACATGCTAAAAGATTTGACGTTGGACAAGGAAGACAGCGTAATGGTTTATGTTTTCCGACATCTTAGTTAAAGTATATTGTCATTGACCTTCCAAACATGTTGAGCTTGCCTTTCCCCCTCATGCTAGCCAAATTCCTTGCACCAAGTAGAGATACTACTTGTGCTTCCAAATATCCTTAAACCCCGTTTTGCCATGAGATTCCACCATACCTACCTATGGAATGAGTAAGATCCTTCAAGTAAGTTGTCATTGGTGCAAGCAATAAAAATTGCTCTCTAAATATGTATGACTTATTAGTGCAGACAAAATAAGCTTTGTACAAACTTGTTGTGGAAGTAATAAAAGCGACGGATTGCATAATAAAGGTCCACATACAAGGGGCAATATAAAGTGACTTTCTTTTGCATTAAGATTTTGTGCATCAACCCTAAACGCACATGACAATCTCTGCTTCCCTTTGCGAAGGGCCTATCTTTTATTTTATGTTTTACTTTATGCTTGAGTCAAGGTGATTCTCACCTTTCCCTTTTTATTTTTATCCTTTGGCAAGCTCCTCGTGTTTGAAAGATCATGATACATATATCCAATTGGATGTAAGTTGGCATAGGCTATCATTGTTGACATCACCTAAAGGTGAATATGTTGGGAGGCAACACAATAAGCCCCTATCTTTCTCAGTGTCCGGCTGAAACTCTATAACCACAAGTATTGCGTGAGTGTTAACAATTATAGGGGACTACGATATAGTTGAGTATGTGAGCTTGCTGAAAAGCTCTATTATTGACTCTTTCTGATGTTATGATAAATTGCAATTGCTTCAATGACTGAGATTATAGTTTGTTAGTTCCCAATGAAGTTTTTGAACCATACTTGACAATCTAAATTGCTTATTACTTGAACATAGGAAATCATATGACAAAATCCATATATGTTTCTGTTATCAGAATTATCATGATGCCCTCATGTCCGTATTTTATTTTTATCGACACCTCTATCTCTAAAAATGTGGACATATTTTTCGATTTTGGCTTCCGCTTGAGGACAAGCGAGGTCTAAGCTTGGGGGAGTTGATACGTCCATTTTGCATCATGCTTTTATATCAATATTTATTGCATTATGGGCTGTTATTACACATTATATCTCAATACTTATGGTTATTCTCTCTTATTTTACAAGGTTTACCATGAAGAGGGGGGATGCCGGCAGTTGGAATTCTGGCTGGAAAAGGAGCAAACGTTGGAAACCTATTCTGCACAACTCCAAAAGACCTAAGACTCCATGAAACAACCTTTTGGATTTAATAACAATTTATGGGCAAAAGAAATAGGCCAGGGGGTCCACACCCTGTCCAGGAGACAAGGGGGCGCCCCCCCAGGGCGCGGCCCCCTATCTCCTGGGCCCCTTGGTGGGCCTCCGGTGTCCATCTTCTGCTATATCATCGCTTTCCCTCTGGGAAAAATCGTGGGCAAGCTTACGGAACGAAACTCCGCCGCCACAAGGCGGAACCTTGGCAGAATCAATCTAGGGCTCTGGCAGAGCTGTTCTGCCGGGGACACTTCCCTTCGGGAGGGGGAAATCATCACCAACATCATCACCAACGATCCTCTCATCGAGAGGGGGTCAATCTCCATCAACATCTTCACCAGCACCATCTCCTCTCAAAACCCTAGTTCATCTCTTGTATCCAATCTTGTATCAAAACCACAAATTGGTACCTGTGGGTTGCTAGTAGTGTTGATTACTCCTTGTAGTTGATGCTATTTGGTTTACTTGGTGGAAGATCATATGTTCAGATCCTTTATGCATATTATTACCCCTCTGATTATGAACATGAATATGCTTTCTGAGTAGTTACGTTTGTTCCTGAGGACATGGGTGAAGTCTTGCTATTAGTAGTCATGTGAATTTGGTATTCGTTCGATATTTTGATGAGATGTATGTTGTCTCTCCTCTGGTGGTGTTATGTGAACGTCGACTACATGACACTTCACCATTATTTGGTCCTAGAGGGAAGGCATAGGGAAGTAATAAGTAGATGATGGGTTGCTAGAGTGACAGAAGCTTAAACCCTAGTTTATGCGTTGCTTCGTTAGGGGTTGATATGGACCCATATGTTTAATGTTGTGGTTAGGTTTACCTTAATACTCCTTTTTGTAGTTGCGGATGCTTGCAATAGGGGTTAATCATAAGTGGGATGCTTGTCCATGTTAGGGTAGTACGCAAGTGCCGGTCCACCCACATATCAAATTATCAAAGTACCGAACGCGAATCTTACGAATGTGATGAAAACTAGCTTGACGATAATTCCCAATGTGTCCTCGGGAGCTCCTTCTTCATTATTAGAATTTGTCCAGGCTTATCCTTTGCTACATAAGGATTGGGCCACCTTGCGGCATTATATTTACTTTATTTAGTTTTTGCTCGTTACTATTTATCTTATCACAAAACTATCTATCACCTACTATTTCAGTGCTTGCAGAGAAAACCTTACGGAAAACCGCTTATCATTTCCTTCTGCTCCTCGTTGGGTTTGACACTCTTACTTATCGAAAGGACTACGATAGATCCCTATACTTGTGGGTCATCAGTCGCTAGGTCCAGGCGGGTCACTAGTGAGTCGCCAAGCTCCTGCCGGGTTATACATCACGCCGGGTTACACCACGGGGTATATCCCCGATAGTATTCATTCGATATTTTGATGGGATGTATGTTGTCTTTCCTCTAGTGGTGTTATGTAACACCCCCCAGTGTCATGCTACAGTAACCCACTGTGATTACAGCTGATCATTTTGCTAAACAGTGCTTGATCAACTTCGATTCAAATATCATTTGAAATTCCATTTTGAAATGAAATTCAATTTGCAAGTGAGAAATGGGGTTGCACCAAAGTTGCTGCAAAATAGTTCATCATTTAGCCAAAATTCCATAACATTTATTTGTTAAGGAAAACAACATCACCTAAGAGCAAAGATGGACTGTAACATTTATTACAACCCAATTTCAGCATTTGAAAGTGTTATTTTATTTGTGAACAATGCAATTGGATTACTTTGGCCTCCAAACCTTTTGTGGCACTGCCTAAAAATGCAAACTATTTAATAGGCTAAGTCCCACATTTTTCTCAGCTCTTTTGGTTACCCTAAATCATCTTTTCTCTGTCTTTGTTTTTAAATAAAAGAGGTAATTGCAAATAATAATAGAAAAGGGGGCCAAACCCCCACCCCCGCTGGGCCTCGGCCCACCTAGTCGCCGAGGTGGCAGGCCCACCAAGCCCACCCGTCAACTTCTTATCCCTTCCCACTCCCGTGACCTAAACCGCTACCCCCCTTTCGGTCCACACCTCCCCACCCCCGATTCACCCCTCTCCCTTGTCACTCCTTGCACGATCCTGATCTGGATCGGGACCCCGCTGCTTCGACGCCCACCGTCGCTGATCACCAACGCCACCACCTCCCCGCCCTCGCATCGGACTGCCCGCCCCCGCCTCTCCATCACCGGTCGCCGTCGAGCCTCGCCGACCCCTCGTCTTGGCAACGGTCATGAGCGCCTCCCTCCTCTCCTCTCTTCCCGTCCGCATCTCCGCACTCGCACTCCGGCCACGCCCTATGCTCGCCCCTTGTCGGCCATGTCCGTGTTGGGGAACGTAGTAATTTCGAAAATTTTCCTACACACACGCAAGATCATGGTGATGGCATAACAACAAGAGGGGAGAGTATTGTCCACGTACCCTCATAGACTGTAAGCAGAAGCGTTATGACAACGCGGTTGATGTAGTCGTACGTCTTCACGATCCGACCGATCCAAGTACCGACCGTACGGCACCTCCGAGTTCAGCACACATTCAGCTCGATGATGATCCCTGGACTCCGATCCAAAGAAAGTGTCGGGATGAGTTCGTCACAAGACGACGTGGCAGGACGATGATGATGTTCTACCGGCGCAGGGCTTCGCCTAAACTCTGCGACGATATGACCGAGGTGGAATATGGTGGAGGGGGGCACCGACACGGCTAAGGAACGATCACGTAGATAAACTTGTGTGTTCTAGGGTGCCCCCTGCCCCCGTATATAAAGGAGCAAGGGGGGAGGCCGTCCGGCCCTTGTGGGCGCGCCAAGGAGGAGGAGTCCTCCTCCTAGTAGGAGTAGGACTCCCTCTTTCCTACTACTAGGAGGGGGAAAGGAAGACCAGAGGGGGAGGGGGGCGCGACCCATGCTGGCTGCCCCTCTCTCTCTCCACTAAGGCCCATAAGGCCCATTACTTCTCCGGGGGGTTCGGTAACCCTCGCACTCGGTTTTCTCCAAAACGGAACACTTCCGGTGTCCGAATGTAGTCGCCCAATATATCAATCTTTATGTCTCGACCATTTAGAGACTCCTCGTCATGTCCGTGATCACATCCGGGACTCTGAACAAACTTCAGTACATCAAAACTTATAAACTCATAATAAAACTGTCATCGTAATGTTAAGCGTGCGGACCCTACGGGTTCGAGAACTATGTAGACATGACCTAGAACTATTCTCGGTCGATAACCAATAGCGGAACCTGGATGCCCATATTGGTTCCTACATATTCTACGAAGATCTTTATCGGTCAAACCGCATAACAACATACGTTGTTCCCTTTGTCATCGGTATGTTACTTGCCCGAGATTCGATCGTCGGTATCCAATACCTAGTTCAATCTCGTTACCGGCAAGTCTCTTTACTCGTTACGTAATGCATCATTCCGTAACTAACTCATTAGCTATATTGCTTGCATGGCTTATAGTGATGTGCATTATCGAGAGGGCCCAGAGATACCTCTCCGACAATTGGAGTGACAAAACCTAATCTCGAAATATGCCAACCCAACATGTACCTTTGGAGACACCTGTAGTACTCCTTTATAATCACCCAGTTACATTGTGATGTTTGGTAGCACCCAAAGTGTTCCTCCGATAAACGGGAGTTGCATAATCTCATAGTTACAGGAACATGTATAAGTCATGAAGAAAGCAATAGCAATATACTAAACGATCAAGTGCTAGGCTAACGGAATGGGTCATGTCAATCACATCATTCTCCTAATGATGTGATCCCATTAATCAAATGACAACACATGTCTATGGTTAGGAAACATAACCATCTTTGATTAATGAGCTAGTCAAGTAGAGGCATACTAGTGACGTTATGTGGGTCTATGTATTCACACATGTATCATGTTTCCGGTTAATACAATTCTAGCATGAATAATAAACATTTATCATGATATAAGGAAATAAATAATAACTTTATTATTGCCTCTAGGGCATATTTCCTTCAGTCTCCCACTTGCACTAGAGTCAATAATCTAGATTACACAGTAATGATTCTAACACCCATGGAGTCTTGGTGCTGATCATGTTTTGCTCGTGAGAGAGGCTTAGTCAATGGGTCTGCAACATTCAGATCCGTATGTATCTTGAAAATCTCTATGTCTCCCACCTAGACTTGGTCCCGGATGGAATTGAAGAGTCTCTTGATGTGCTTGGTCCTCTTGTGAAATCTGGATTCCTTTGCCAAGGCAATTGCACCAGTATTGTCACAGAAGATCTTCATTGGTCCCGATGCACTAGGTATGACACCTAGATCGGAAATGAACTCCTTCATCCAGACTCCTTCATTTGCTGCTTCCGAAGCAGCTATGTACTCCACTTCACATGTAGATCCCGCCACGATGCTTTGTTTAGAACTTTACCAACTTACATCTCCACCGTTTAACAAAAACACGTATCCGGTTTGCGATTTAGAATCGTCCGGATCAGTGTCAAAGCTTGCATCGACGTAACCATTTACGACTAGCTCTTTGTCACCTCCATATACGAGAAACATATCCTTAGTCCTTTTCAGGTATTTCAGGATGTTCTTGACCGTTGTCCAATGATCCACTCCTGGATTACTTTGGTACCTTCCTGCCAAGCTTATTGCTAAGCATATGTCAGGTCTGGTACACAACATTGCATACATGATAGAGCCTATGGCTGAAGCATAGGGAACATCTTTCATTTTCTCTCTATCTTCTGTTGTGGTCGGGCATTGAGTCTGACTCAACTTCACACCTTGTAGCACGGGCAAGAACCCTTTCTTTGCCTGATCCATTTTGAACTTTTTCAAAAATTTATCAAGGTATGTGCTTTGTGAAAGTCCTATTAAGCGTCTTGATCTATCTCTACAGATCTTGATGCCCAATATGTAAGCAGCTTCACCGAGGTCTTTCATAGAAAAACTTTTATTCAAGTATCCCTTTATGCTATCCAGAAATTCTATATCATTTCCAATAAATAATATGTCATCTACATATAATATCAGAAATGCTACAGATCTCCCACTCACTTTCTTGTAAATACATGCTTCTCCAAAAGTCTGTATAAAACCATGTGCTTTGATCACACTATCAAAGTGTTTATTCCAACTCCGAGATGCTTGCACCAGTCCATAAATGGATCGATGGAGCTTGCACACTTTGTTAGCACCTTTTGGATCAACAAAACCTTCTGGTTGCATCATATTACAACTCTTCTTCCAGAAATCCATTCAAGTATGCAGTTTTGACATCCATTTGCCAAATTTCATAATCATAAAATGCAGCAATTGCTAACATGATTCGGACAGACTTAAGCATCGCTACGGGTGAGAAAGTCTCATCGTAGTCAACCCCTTGAACTTGTCGAAAACCTTTCGCAACAAGTTGAGCTTTATAGACAGTTACATTACCATCAGCGTCAGTCTTCTTCTTAAAGATCCATTTATTCTCAATGGCTTGCCGATCATCGGGCAAGTCAACCAAAGTCCATACTTTGTTCTCATACATGGATCCCATCTCGATTTCATGGCCTCTAGCCATTTTATGAATCTGGGCTCATCATCGCTTCCTCATAGTTCGAGGTTCATCATGGTCAAGTAACATGACTTCCGAATAGGATTACCGTACCACTCAGTGCGGATCTTACTCGTAGACCTACGAGGTTCGAGAGAAACTTGATCTCAAGTTTCATGATCAATATCATTAGCTTCCTCACTAATTGGTGTAGTTGTCACAGGAACTGGTTCTTGTGATGAACTACTTTCCAATAAGGGAGCAGGTACAGTTACCTCGTCAAGTTCTACTTTCCTCCCACTCACTTCTTTCGAGAGAAACTCCTTCTCTAGAAAGGATCCGAATTTAGCAACGAAAATCTTGCCCTCGGATCTGTGATAGAAGGTGTACCCAACAGTTTCTTTTGGGTATCCTATGAAGACACATTTCTCTGATTTGGGTTCGAGCTTATCTGGTTGAAGTTTCTTCACATAAGCATCGCAGCCCCAAACTTTAAGAAACGACAACTTTGGTTTCTTGCCAACCCATAGTTCATGAGGCGTCGTCTCAACGGATTTTGATGGTGCCCTATTTAACGTGAATGCGGCCGTCTCTAAAGTATAACCCCAAAACGATAGCGGTAAATCAGTAAGAGACATCATAGATCGCACCATATCTAGTAAAGTATGATTACGACGTTCGGACACACCATTTCGTTGTGGTGTTCCGGGTGGCGTGAGTTGCGAAACTATGCCACATTGTTTCAAATGTAAACCAAACTCGTAACTCAAATATTCTCCTCCACGATCAGATCGTAGAAACTTTATTTTCTTGTTACGATGATTTTCCACTTCACTCTGAAATTCTTTGAACTTTTCAAATGTTTCAGACTTGTGTTTCATTAAGTAGATATACCCATATCTGCTTAAATCATCAGTGAAGGTGAGAAAATAATGATACCCGCCGCGAGCCTCAGCATTCATTGGACCACAAACATCAGTATGTATGATTTCCAATAAATCAGTTGCTCGCTCCATAGTTCCGGAGAACGGCGTTTTAGTCATCTTGCCCATGAGGCACGGTTCACAAGTACCAAGTGATTCATAATCAAGTGATTCCAAAAGCCCATCAGTATGGAGTTTCTTCATGCGCTTTATACCGATATGACCTAAACGGCAGTGCCACAAATAAGTTGCACTATCATTATCAACTCTGCATCTTTTGGCTTCAACACTATGAATATGTGTATCACTACTATCGAGATTCAATAAAAATAGACCACTCTTCAAGGGTGCATGACCATAAAAGATATTACTCATACAAATAGAACAACCATTATTCTCTGACTTAAATGAATAACCGTCTCGCATCAAATAAGATCCAGATATAATGTTCATGCTCAACGCTGGCACCAAATAACAATTATTTAGGTCTAAAACTAATCCCGATGGTAGATGTAGAGGTAGCGTGTCGACCGCGATCACATCGACTTTGGAACCATTTCCCACAGCAGATCGTCACCTCGTCCTTAGCCAATCTTCGCTAATCCGTAGTCCCTGCTTTGAGTTGCAAATATTAGCAATGTAACCAGTATCAAATACCTGTGTACTCTGCGAGCATTTGTAAGGTACACATCAATAACATGTATATCACATATACCTTTGTTCACTTTGCCATCCTTCTTATCCGCCAAATACTTGGGGCAGTTCCGCTTCGGTGTCCATCGCTTGCAAGAGAAGCACTCGTTTCAGGCTTAGGTCTAGACTTGGGTTTCTTCTCTTGAGCAGCAACTTGTTTGCTGTTCTTCTTGAAGTTCCTTCTTCTTCCCTTTGCCCTTTTTCTTGAAATTGGTGGTCTTGTTAACCATCAACACTTGATGCTCCTTCTTGATTTCTACCTCCATGCTTTTAGCATTGCGAAGAGCTCGGGAATAGTCTTGTCCATCCCTTGCATATTATAGTTCATCACGAAGCTCTTGTAGCTTGGTGGCGTGATTAAAGAATTCATCAATGACACTATCATCGGGAAGATTAACTCCCAGTTGAATCAAGTGATTATTATACCCGGACATTTTGAGTATGTGTTCACTTGTGTAACTATTCTCCTCCATCTTGCAGCTATAGAACTTATTGGAGACTTCATATCTCTCAATCCGGGCATTTGCTTGAAATATTAACTTCAATTCCTGGAACATCTCATATGCTCCATGATGTTCAAAACGTCGTTGAAGACCCGGTTCTAAGCCGTAAAGAATGGCACATCTTGAACTATCGAGTAGTCATCAGCTTTGCTCGCAGACGTTCTTAACATCGTCGGTTGCATCAGAAGAGGTTGGCACCCAGCGGTGCTTCCGGGGCGTAATTCTTACGTGCAGCAATGAGGATAATCTCGAGTTACGGACCCAGTCCGTGTAATTGCTACCATCATCTTTCAACTTTGCTTTCTCAAGGAACGCATTAAAATTCAACGGAACAACAGCATGAGCCATCTATCTGTAATAAACATAGACAAGCAAAATACTATCAGGTACTAAGTTCATGATAAATTTAAGTTCAATTAATCATATTACTTAAGAACTCCCACTTAGATAGACATCCCTCTAATCTTCTAAGTGATTACGTGATCCATATCAACTACACCATGTCCGATCGTCACGTGAGATGGAGTAGTTTCAATGGTGAACATCAATATGTTGATCATATCTACTATATGATTCATGCTCGACCTTTCGGTCTCCGTGTTCCGAGGCCATATCTGTTATATGCTAGGCTCGTCAAGTTTAACCTGAGTATTTCGCGTGTGCAACTGTTTTGCACCCGTTGTATTTGAACGTAGAGCCTATCACACCCGATCATCACGTGGTGTCTCAAAGACGAAGAACTTTCAGAACGGTGCATACTCGGGAGAACACTTCTTGATAATTTAGTGAGAGATCATCTTAAAATGCTACCGTCAATCAAAGCAAGATAAGATGCATAAAGGATAAACATCACATGCAATCAATATAAGTGATATGATATGGCCATCATCATCTTGTGCTTGTGATCTCCATCTTTGAAGCACCGTCGTGATCACCATCGTCACCGGCGTGACATCTTGATCTCCATCGTAGCATCGTTGTCGTTATGACATCTATTGCTTCTACGACTATCGCTACCGCTTAGTGATAAAGTAAAGCAATTACAGGGTGTTTGCATTTCATACAATAAAGCGACAATCATATGGCTCCTGCCAGTTGCCGATAACTTCGGTTACAAAACATGATCATCTCATACAATAAAATATAGCATCACATCTTGACCATATCACATCACAACATGCCCTGCAAAAACAAGTTAGACGTCCTCTACTTTGTTGTTCCAAATTTTGCGTGGCTGCTATGGGCTTAGCAAGAACCGTTCTTACCTACGCATCAAAACCACAACGATAGTTCGTCAAGTTAGTGTTGTTTTAACCTTCGCAAGGACCGGGCGTAGCCACACTTGATTCAGCTGAAGTGAGAGAGACAGACACCCGCCAGCCACCTTTAAGCACGAGTGCTCGTAATGGTGAAACCAGTCTCGCATAAGCGTACGCGTAATGTCGGTCCGGGCCGCTTCATCTCACAATACCGCCGAACCAAAGTATGATATGCTGGTAAGCAGTATGACTTGTATCACCCACAACTCACTTGTGTTCTACTCGTGCATATGACATCTACGCATAAAACCAGGCTCGGATGCCACTGTTGGGGAACGTAGTAATTTCGAAAATTTTCCTACGCACACGCAAGATCATGGTGATGGCATAGCAACGAGAGGGAGAGTATTGTCCACGCCCTCGTGAGACCGAAGCGAAGCGTTATGACAACGCTGTTGATGTAGTCGTGCGTCTTCACGATCCGACCGATCCAAGTGCCGAACGACGGCACCTCCGAGTTCAGCACACGCTCAGCTTGATGACGATCCCGGACTCGATCCAGCAAAGTGTCGGGATGAGTTCCACAAGATGGCGTGGTGATGATGATGATGTTCTACCGGTGCAGGGCTTCGCCTAAACTCTGCGACAATATGACCGAGGTGGAATATGGTGGAGGGGGGCACCGCACACGGCTAAGGAACGATCACGTAGATCAACTTGTGTGTTCTAGGGTGCCCCCCTGCCCCCGTTGTCAGTGTCAAAACCGGCGGATCTCGGGTAGGGGGTCCCGAACTGTGCGTCTAGGCGGATGGTAACAGGAGACAAGGGACACAATGTTTTTACCCAGGTTCGGGCCCTCTCGATGGAGGTAAAACCCTACCCCTGCTTGATTGATATTGATGATATGGGTAGTACAAGAGTGGATCTACCACGAGATCAAGGAGGCTAAACCCTAGAAGCTAGCCTATGGTCTGATTGTTGTTCGTCCTATGGACTAAAACCCTCCGGTTTATATAGACACTGGAGAGGGCTAGGGTTACATAGAGTCGGTTACAATGGTAGGAGTTCTACATATCTGTATTGCCAAGCTTGCCTTCCACGCCAAGGAAAGTCCCATCCGGACACGGGACGAAGTCTTCAATCTTGTATCTTCATAGTCTTGGAGTCCGGCCGATGATGACAGTTCGGCTATTTGGACACCCCCTAGTCCAAGACTCCCTCAGTAGCCCCTGAACCAGGCTTCAATGACGATGAGTCCGCGCATATTGTCTTCGGCATTGCAAGGCAGGTTCCTCCTCCGAATAATTCATAGAAGATCGTGAACACCAGGATAGTGTCCGGCTCTGCAAAATAAATTCCACGTACCACCGTAGAGAGAATAATATTCACACAAGTTCAATCTGCTGACGTATTTTGTGGCGTGACGTCACACCACTACCAAGCCTTTACTCGAATTGTTTTTATTATACCACCTCAATGCGTTTAACGAAGCAGTTTCCTTGACACGTCTTGTCGAAGCAGAGATCGTGTTCCCCTTATTCTGGGATTCCCATCAATACGGACGTGGGTAACCCAACCGCGCCATTGATTGTGGCGCTTGGGAGATAAGCGAGTTTTACCAGGCTAGTAGGGACACATAGTTTTATCCGCCCATATATAAGGGGATAAGGATCCACCTCCTTTACCTACGCCTTCTTCCTCCTTTGCTTGTCCATCTCCGCGCACTCGAGCTCCAGCGCCCAAGTCCGCACATCTCACCTCAACCTTTTCCGGCCATGTCCGGAGCGGGAGGCAAGTGGATGGCCTCCTCCGTTACGGAGGGACACATCGACAAGCTGCGCAGCACCGGATACCTGTCCAGCGACATCGCGCACCGGCTGCCCGACGAGGGGCAGCTCATCCCCACCCCCAGGCCCCATGAGATGGTCGTATTCCTTCCCCACTTCCTCCGCGGACTAGGCTTTCCACTCCACCCCTTTGTCCGGGGGCTCATGTACTACTACGGCCTGGATTTCCACGATCTGGCCCCAAATTTCATCCTCAATATCTTGGCGTTTATCGTTGTGTGCGAGGCCTTCCTCGCATCCAGCCCCACTTCGCTTGTGGCTCAAGACCTTCAACGCTGTCAAGGTTGTGAAGGGCAGCAAGCGGAGGCGGAGGCGCCATGGTGGGCAAAATGCCCAACGTCACTTGGCTTGAGGGTGCCTTCGTGGAGTCCATCAAAGGGTGGCAATCGGGGTGGTTCTACATCACCGAGCCGCGTAACCCTAAATGGGCAGCGGCCCCCGAATTCCGATCTGGCATCCCATGCGGCTCACCTCCTGGAAAGAGAAGAGCCTGCTATGGGGTAGTTCGGAAGAGCTGACCGGACTTCAATCATGTCTCCAAACCCTGGTGAACAAGAAGCTCAAGCTTGTCAACGTGATCCAGGTCATGCTCGTCCGCCGGATTCTCCCCTACCAGCAACGGGACTTCAATTTGTGGGAGTTTGATCTGGCACGGCACCGGACCTTAAGCAGGCTCTTTGACACTACGTACGAAGCTGCCTGGAGGGTGCTGTTCAAGGGCGCCGAAGCTCCCGCATCGGCTACCGATGATCGCGGATTCAGCACGCAGCGTCCGGCTGGCGAGGTAAGCTATGTTATCCTTTAGGGGACATTTTCTTTTCATAGTTTGACTCTATGCGGGATCTAAACTCCCAATGCCTTTAACAGGACTGGCAGAAGACGTCCGGACAGGTTAACTGTCCGAATCCCCTTCCAGAAGACCCAGCGGACACCCGTTTGACGGGGCTGCTGGTCCCGGCACTTTACGTGGTGCCGGAGAAGAAGGCTTAGAACAAGGCCACGGGAACCCGAAGGAGTTCCCGGCGTCAGGTGGTATCAGACTCATCGTCCGATGACTCCGAGGCGGACTCCTCCCCTGAGGACGAGGAGGAGAAGAAAGAGGCCTCCCCCCTAGCGGGGGGAGAGAAGAAGAGGAACGCCTCCCCAACGAGGGAGGCCGAAGGGTCCAAGAAGGGAAGGACCCTTCCCCCGGACTGCTCCGCCAACATCAGCGACGGCGACGAGGAGTGGCCCTCAAGGGCCAAGCCCCTGGCAAGATCGTAAGTATCCGGACTCCTGGATGATTTATAATTTTTCCTTTTGCCACGCGGTGCCTCTCTAATGTCGCAAGAACCTGTAGTCTGGCCAAGGACGATCTTCCCGCTTCGTCGAGCGGGTCCTTGGGCACGTCGGATGTGGATTCCATTCCGACCGCCTCCACCCCCCGTGGCGCTGACAACGTCGAGGTGGGATCCCGGGAAGGGACCCGCCAGGAGGAGGAAGCCCCGGAGGTGCCGCAGGGCAACCTCCCGGACTTCACACCGGACTCCGCACCAAACCTGCAGTGGTTCCGAGTCCGCGAGCGCCGCCGTAAGAAGGGCAAGATCGTGATGCCGCGGCCTCCGCCCAACCGGAGGTGCGGATAACTTGCCGGAGGCGCCAACGGCGCTTCCATCAAGAATAACACCGCATTGTCATGAGTGCGGTGATTCAAGGTTCACTTCGCCAAGAGTGGGCTGACCGAAGCTCTGTAGCAGCCTTCTAACGAGGCTTTGAGGTAAGAATTTTAAGATATGTAATATAATACCGCATAGACAGTAGCCCTCGATGCTCGGTTCGGTGTTCGGAAACAAAAGCGGACTGAGGATCTAAAAAGATATACGCAGGAGTCTAAAAATATGTCAATATGGGATTGCAGGCTGCTGCTGACCTCTGCCAGACCGATCATGGAGGTCAATGCTTTGAAGCGAGCCTCGAGCGGTCCGAGAGCGAGCTCGGCCGTGCCAAGAAGCAGCTCGAGGACAAGGAAGGTGAGTAACACCGTATTTAAATATGTACCTTACAGAAAAGGATTTGGTTACAAGAGAAATAACAAGGATAACGTGGGTACTCCAGGGGCAACGAACGAGCTGGTGACCCTGAAGGAGGCGGTGTCCGCGGCCGAACGCAATGCGGCCACGGAATGAGCCGAGCGAGAGAAGCAGGAGGCGCGGGTGGCGGAGGTACGGCAAGAGCTCCAGGCTCTCGTGGAAAAGCACGAGAGTTTGGAGCGTGACTCGAAGACTCGAGAGTCCGAGCTTGCATCGGCTCTTGAGAGTGCCAAAGCCGCTAAGGCCGAAGCCTAGAAGGCCCTCCAGGAAATTGAGGATTTGAAGAAAATAGCGGCGGGTAAGGCATTCTTCATGCAAAGCAAGCATGTTAAAGTGAATTACCTGTTACTTACCCGGATTCGGAGCTCTCCAGGAACGTTCACCGATCTGCCCTGCAGCGTGTCCGATGCTGCCGCTTTCTACAGAGCCGAGGAGGGGAGCTCAATGGAGAAGGTATTCTGGTCTCAGTATGCTGAGGCCGGACATCCGGTGCCCCTTAGCGACCAGCTGAAGCAGCTGGTCAAGCTCCACAAGGTGGCCGAACAGGCCATGAAGGGCCTCATAGTTTGGCTGTGGCCCGGGGAGGCCATGCCTGGGAGCTACTTTGGCCTGGTGCGGCGGCTGGTGGATGCGTGTCCCTGGGTTGAAGTCATCAAGCACTCCGCCTGCATTGAAGGTGCCCGTCGGGCCCTTGCCCATGTAGAGGTGCACTGGGGCAGGATGGACGCTGAGAAGCTTGTGATGGACGTGCCACCAGCGGGCAAGGAGTATCGCACGCCCGAAATGTATTATAAGAGTGTCCTGAAGGGTGCCCGCATGATTGCGGGTGAGTGCTCCAAAGATGTAATATTTGAGTAGACTCGCATTTTTTTATCCCGTGCGCTGAAAAATTTGTTCATATGCGCTAAGCAACGCTTATTAATTTAAAATATTACCTTCTGTGCGGCCGTTTATTAAATCTGAGAGATGGCAAGTCATCGGCTTCAGCCCCATGCCATGAAAGTGCTAGGGTGTTGGGATAAACTTGAGCGCTCTTGTTCCCATTTTTGGTCCATCTAGGAGGCGCCAACACAACGAACGAGGCAACCGGACTTATAATGCTTGAACACTCTCACTTAGCCATAGAATTCTATAATTTTAAATTTTGGCGAAGCCCCTAGTGTTCGGAAGACCGAGTTCAGGGCGCTATCCACGCTTGGGCCGGACAAAGCCGGTTCCTCGCTCTAAGCGGCATAAGTCTTTAAGGACTCGAAAAAAACCTCTCGAACAGCGACCAGCTCTCATCGCATCATGATGGTCAGTTTTAGCTTTCTCCACTGAGGCGCTCGCCCAGCTCAACTGGGGCGCAATCGCAGTGGTTCTCCCAGTGCTACCTTAGCCGATACAACGGAACGTAAGGTACCAAAACATGGGAGCCGGGCAAACCCAACTATAGACCCAAGACATGATTCGGAGCCGATGCATATAATGCTATAAGTTTGGGGTGCCGCACTTGTGAAAGTGTTCGGACTTATCACACCATAATGTGGGGAACTTAAGCCCCTGGTGTGTTTAGCCGTACCAAAGTGTACGGATGCAACATGTCGTAAATGAATATATATATATATAAGAAAGAAATGCAGTTATAAGCAAAAAGCGATGCATTGTTTGTTCAAGAAATACTGCCATGAATGCAGAACGATACAAATAGTGCGGTAAGCAAGGGATAGGACTGTTAAACATGTCCCCCTCCAGGGGTAGGCTGCGGAATGGTGTATAAAACGGATTTAATGCTCGTAATGGAGACCATCTAGATACTCATCGTAGCCTTTCTCCTCCCCTGGCTGTTGCATCGTGAGTTCGGCAGGTCTACTGCAAGACAGGGCCTCAGGTGAACAGAGTCTTGTGGGTAATAAAAAAGAAAAATGAAAAAGAGTGACACACTTGGGAGCCCCTGGTGCAGTTAAGCCGCATTCTGGGCCTGCGGTGGTCGTGCCCCTCCCCCTATGCCCATGGTATCTCCAAAGCGTAATGATGTACGCGGAGGATCAGTCCTGCAATTTTGCAAGGGCTGGGGTTGGGGCCGCATTGCTACGCGTGCTCGAAACATGCCAGGTGGTCTTGTTGTAGGTTACTCCGGGCGCATTTTGCCGTGTCCGGTTGCTTAACGGCCGGACTCAAAAATTGCCTTAAGAGGCTGCTCTGTACTTCTGCCGCGAGAGCCGCTGTGTGCTCCTCCGTTCGAAGGGAGCGTTCAGTGTTTCCATTGACCGTGATGACTCCTCGAGGGCCTGGCATCTTGAGCTTAAGGTATGCGTAGTGCGGCACCGCGTTGAACTTTGCAAACGCGGTCCGTCCGAGCAAAGCATGATAGCCGCTACGGAACGGGACTATGTTGAAGATTAACTCCTCGCTTCGGAAGTTATTCGGGGATCCGAAGACCACTTCCAGTGTGACAGAGCCTGTACAATTGGCCTCTACACCTGGTATGACGCCTTTGAAGGTCGTCTTTGTGAGTTTAATCCTTGAGGGGTCTATGCCCATCTTGCGCACTGTATCCTGATAAAGCAGGTTCAGGCTGCGGCCGCCGTCCATCAGGACTCTAGTGAGGTGAAATCCATCGACGATTGGGTCTAAAACCAATGCGGCGAATCCTCCGTGGCGGATACTGGTGGGGTGGTCCCTTCGATCAAAAGTGATCGGGCAGGAGGACCATGGGTTGAACTTGGGCGGCGGCTCCATCGCAGATATCGCCCCTCGAGTGCACGCTTCCGCTCCCTTTTGGGTATGTGGGTTGCGATATCATGTTCACCGTCCGCACTTGTGGGGAAACCCTTCATCCTCTCTGCTCGGGCGGCCGGGTCTCTTCCTCGTCATCGCTATGCAGCCCCTTGTCATTGTTTTTGGCAATTAACTTGCCTGCCTGCTTGAATACCCAACAATCCCTGTTGGTGTGATTAGCTGGCTTTTTGGGGGTGCCATGTATCTGGCAAGAGCGGTTGAGTATTCGGTCCAAATTGGACGGACCCAGAGTAGTTCTTTTGAATGGCTTTTTCCGCTGACCGGGTTTAGAGCCTCTGAATCCGGCGTTGACTGCCGTATCCTTAGTGTTATCACCGTTAACGCGGCGTTTGTTTTTGTGGCGACGCGACCTGCCATTGCGGTCCTTGGTATCCGGACTGCCAGAATTTTTGCTGAGGTTGTTACTGCGGGCTAGCCAGTTGTCCTCTCCCGCGTAGAAGCGGGTCATAAGTGATGTGAGGGATGCCATGGATTTCGGCTTTTCCTGTCCTAGGTGCCGGGCAAGCCACTCATCACGGATGTTATGTTTGAAGGCTGCGAGGGCCTCTGCATCCGGACAGTCGACAATTTGATTTTTCTTTGTTAACAACCGTGTCCAGAATTGTCTGGCCGATTTGTTTGGCTGCTGAATTATGTGGCTTAGGTCATCGGCGTCTGGTGGTCGCACATATGTGCCCTGGAAGTTGTCAAGAAATGCGGCTTCTAGGTCCTCCCAACACCCAATTGATTCTGCTGGCAAGCTGTTAAGCCAATGCCGAGCTGGTCCTTTAAGCTTGAGTGGGAGGTATTTGATGGCGTGAAGATCGTCGCCGTGGGCCATGTGGATATGAAGGAGATAGTCTTCGATCCAAACCACGGGGTCTGTTGTGCCATCGTAGGATTCAATGTTCACGGGTTTAAACCCTTCGGGATTTGATGATCCATTACTTCATCGTGAAGCGAGTGGGTGTCTTGGCGCCTCTATATTGGGCTATATCATGACGTAGCTCAAGCGAGCTTTGTTCATCGTGTTCGCCCGACCGAGTTAGCCAGATCCGGGCGCGACGAAGATTCGTCGCGCATCGTGGGCGCACGCGATCCGGAGATCGATCTTGATTGTCTTGCCTTATCCTCCAATATGTCTCGCAAGTCGGTGCATTCCCCGTGGCCGTGCTTTTCGAGCGTGCCGGGTACGGTTCAGTGAAGGGCCCGGAGGCCTCTCTCGCCATGCCACGAGGTGGTCGGTCATCCGTGACAGCGTTGGTGATGCAGGTTTATATGCCTCCTCCTCTAATCGGGGGAGCAACTTGCGTTTGGGGTAGCTTTTGGAGGGGCGTTCGAGTTCATGCTCTTCGGCCGCAAGGACTTCAGTCCATCTGTCGGCTAGCAGGTCTTGATCAGCTCTAAGCTGTTGCTGCTTTTTCTTTAGGCTGTTTGCCGTAGCCATTAGCCTGCATTTAAAACGCTCTTGTTCGACGAGATCCTCGGGCATGACGAATTCGTCGTCGTCGAGGCTTGCCTCGTCTCCAGAGGGAGGCATGTTGTTATCGTCCTCTGCCGCTCTCTCATGAGGGCTGGCTTCTCCGTCCTCCTATGCTGAATCTTGCTGGAGGGGGTTGTCTTCGGCACTCTCTGGGGTGTTATTATCTCCGGTGCCAGAATCTCCATTCTTGCGGTGGCGGGATTTAGAGCGGCGCCGCTGACGCCGACGCTTGGGCTGTTTCTTGGAGGAGTCTCCCTCCGCTGGTTCATCGCCATTCCCATCCTTTGGGATGTCCACCATATATATGTCGTATGACGAGGTGGTCTTCCAGTGCCCCGTAGGCGCTGGTTCTTGGTCGTCTCCGGCATCGTCGTCCATACTGTCGATGTCTTCGGAGTCGTAGTCTAGCATGTCGGTTAGATCATCGATAGTTGCTACAAAGTGGGTGGTGGGTGGGCTTTGAATTTCTTTGTCGTCCGCATCCCAACCATCCTAACCGCCTTTCGGCCAGGGCTCTCCTGATAGCGAGCGATACTTTAGCGAATGCAGGATGTCGCCAAAAGGTGAGTGTTGAAAGATGTCTGCGGCGGTGAACTCCATGATCGGTGCCCAATCGGATTCGATTGGAGGGGGCGCAGGAGGTTCGGAGTCCGGCGAGGAGTCCGGCACCTCGGAGTCACGAGTTTCATAAGGGACAAGCTCAGTATTCGGCTCCATCGTCGTAGAGGTAGCAGCCCCTGAGGCGGTGTCTAGCCACCCGTCCTCGATCTGAGCAGTCGGCTCCGAATTGAGGATCGAAGCGGACTCGTGTGCGGCCTCGAAGGCACTGTCCGGCAGCAGAGCTAAATCATGCCCATCATGACAAGTCGGGCGCTTTTCGGTGTGGCTCGAATCCATCAAGATCAAGTCTCCGCGGATGTCACCGTGAAGTTCAGACTTCAAATCGACCGATGGTTGTGGGCGTGGCTTTAATCTGCTCCAGATGGCCAAGCGAGTTGGCCCGCATTGCAAAGCCGCCGAATACGAAGATCTGTCCGGGGAGAAAAGTCTCACCCTGGACCGTGTGGTTGTTGATGATCGAAGGAGCCACCAAGCCTATCAGTGACGACACAGAGGAACTCTCAATGAAAGCACCAATGTCGGTGTCAAAACCGGCGGATCTCGGGTAGGGGGTCCCGAACTGTGCGTCTAGGCGGATGGTAACAGGAGACAAGGGACATGATGTTTTTACCCAGGTTCGGGCCCTCTCGATGGAGGTAAAACCCTACTCCTGCTTGATTGATATTGATGATATGGGTAGTACAAGAGTGGATCTACCACGAGATCGAGGAGGCTAAACCCTAGAAACTAGCCTATGGTCTGATTGTTGTTCGTCCTATGGACTAAAACCCTCCGGTTTATATAGACACCAGAGAGGGCTAGGGTTACACAGAGTCGGTTACAATGGTAGGAGATCTACATATCCAGATTGCCAAGATTGCCTTCCACGCCAAGGAAAGTCCCATCGGACATGGGACGAAGTCTTCAATCTTGTATCTTCATAGTCTTGGAGTCCGCCGATGATGATAGTTCGCTATCCTGGACACCCCTAGTCCAGACTCCTCACCCGTATATAAAGGAGCAAGGGGAGGCCGGCCGGCCCTTGTGGGCGCGCCAAGGAGGAGGAGTCCTCCTCCTAGTAGGAGTAGGACTCCCTCTTTCCTACTCCTACTAGGAGGGGGAAAGGAAGGGGGAGAGGGAGAGGGAAAGAGGGGGGCGCCACCCCCCTCCTAGACCAATTCGGACTAGAGGGGGAGGGGGCGCGCGGCCCATGCTGGTTGCCCCTCTCTCTCTCCACTAAGGCCCATAAGGCCCATTACTTCTCCCGTGGGGGTTCCGGTAACCCTCCGACACTCTGGTTTTCTCCGAAAACGCCCGGAACACTTCCGGTGTCCGAATGTAGTCGTCCAATATATCAATCTTTATGTATCGACCATTCCGAGACTCCTAGTCATGTTTGTGATCACATCCGGGAAAAACATACTTCGGTGCTGGGGAACGTTGCAGAAAATTAAAATTTTTCCTACGGCTTCACCAAGATCCATCTATGAGTTCATCTAAGCAACGAGCAATGGGAGAGAGATTGCATCTACATACCACTTGTAGATCACGTGCGGAAGCTTGCAAGGTGATGATGGAGTCGTACTCGAACGTGATTCAGATCACCGATGTCCAAGTGCTGAACGGACAGCAGCTCCGCGTTCAACACACATACGGGACAAGCGACGTCTCCTCCGTCTTGATCCAGCAAGGAGGAAGGAGAGGTTGAGGAAGACAGCTCCACCGCAAAGACGACGGCGTGGTGATGGTGGAGAAGCAAGATCTCGGCTGTGGCTTCACCGAGCTCTTACGGAGGAGGAGAAGTGTTGGGAGGGAGGGCTGCGCCTTGGAGATGGGTACAGCAGCCCCCTCCTCCCCCTTTATATAGGCCCTCTGGTGGCTGCCCCGAGATCCAATCTGTGGGGGGCGGCCAAGGGGGTGGAGTGCCCCAAGCCGGTGGGCGCCCCACCCCTAGGGTTTCAACCCTAGGCGCAGGGGTGGGCCTAGAGGCGCACCAGCCCACTATGGGCTGGTTCCTCCCACTTCAGCCCATGGGGCCCTCCGGATAGGTGGCCCCACCGGTGGACCCCGGGACCCTTCCGGTGGTCCCAGATTTTACCGGAGACCCCAAACTTTCCCGATGGTCAAACACCACTTCCTATATATTATTCTTTACCTCCGGACCCTTCCGAACTCCTCGTGACATTCGGGATCTCATCCGGGACTCAACAACATTCGGTAGTCACATACTTGACTTCCTACTAACCCTAGCGCCACCGAACCTTATGTGTAGACCCTACGGGTTCGGGAGACACGCAGACATGACCGAGACGACTCTCGGGCAATAACCAACAGCGGGTCTGGATACCCATGTTGGCTCCTACATGCTCCTCGATGATTTCATCGGTTGAACCACGATGTCGAGGATTCGATCAAACCTCGTATGCAATTCCCTTTGTCAATCGGTGCGTTACTTGCCCGAGACTCGATCGTCGGTATCCCAATACCTCGTTCGGTCTCGTTGCATCGCAAGTCACTTTACTCGCATCGTAATGCATGATCCCGTGGCCAACACCTTGGTCAACTTGAGCTCATTATGATGATGCATTACCGAGTGGGCCCAGAGATACCTCTCCGTCATACGGAGTGACAAATCGAGCCTCGATCCGTGTCAACCCAACAGATACTTTCGAGATACCGTAATGCACCTTTATAGTCACCCGATTCGTTGTGACGCTTGATACACCCAAGGCACTCCTACGGTAACCGGAGTTACACGATCTCATGGTCGAAGGAAGAGATACTTGACATTGGCAAAGCTTCTAGCAAACGAACTATACGATCTTTTATGCTATGCTTATGATTGTCTTGTCCATCACATCATTCTCCTAATGATGTGATCCGTTATCAACGACATCCAATGTCCATAGTCGAAACCATGACTATCTATTGATCACAACGAGCTAGTCAACTAGAGGCTCACTAGGGACATTTGTGGTCTTCGTGTTCACACGTATTACGATTTCCGGATAATACGCTTATAGCATGAACAAAAGACAATTATCATGAACATTGAAATATAATAATACTTTTATTATTGCCTCTAGGGCATATTTCCAACAGTCTCCCACTTGCACTAGAGTCACCAATCTAGTTACATTGTGATGAATCGAACACCCATAGAGTTCTGGTGTTGATCATGTTTTGCACGTGAGAGAGGTTTAGTCAACGGATCTGCGACATTCAGATCCGTGTGTACTTTGCAAATCTCTATGTCTCCATCTTGAACATTTTCACGGATGGAGTTGAAATGACGCTTGATGTGCCTGGTCTTCTTGTGAAACCTGGGCTCCTTGGCAAGGGCAATAGCTCCAGTGTTGTCACAGAAGAGTTTGATCGGCCCCGACGCATTGGGTATGACTCCTAGGTCGGTGATGAACTCCTTCACCCAAATCGCTTCATGCGCTGCCTCCGAGGCTGCCATGTACTCCGCTTCACACGTAGATCCCACCACGATGCTCGCTTGTACTGCACCAGCCATCGCTCCACCATTCAACATATACACGATCCGGTTTGTGACTTAGAGTCATCCAGATCTAAGTCGAAACTAGCGCCGACGTAACCCTTTACTGACGAGCTCTTCGTCTCCTCCATAAACGAGAAACATGTCCTTTGTCCTTTCAGTACTTCAGATATTCTTGACCGCTGTCCGGTGTTCCTTGCGGGATTACTTTGGTATCTTGCAACCAAACTTACGGCAAGGTTTACATCGGTCCGTACACAAGATGGCATACATAATAGATCCTATGGCTGAAGCATAGGGATGACACTCATCTCTTCTTTATCTTTTGCCGTGGTCGGTGATCGAGCCGAGCTCAATCTCACACCTTGTAACATAGGCAAGAACCCTTCTTGACTGATCCATTTTGAACCTCTTCAAAATCTTATCAAGGTATGTGCTTTGTGAAAGACCTATGAGGCGCCTCGATCTATCTCTATAGATCTTGATGCCTAATATATAAGCAGCTTCTCCAAGGTCCTTCATTGAAAAACACTTGTTCAAGTAGGCCTTAATGCTGTCGAAGTTTTGTATCATTTCCCATCAAGAGTATGTCATCTACATATAATAGAGAAATGCTCTGAGCTCCCACTCACTTTCTTGTAAACGCAGCTTCTCCATAAGTCGCAAGATAACCCAAACGCTTTGATCATCTCATCAAAGCGAATGTTCCAACTCCGAGATGCTTGCACCAGTCCATAAATGGATCGCTGGAGCTTGCATACTTTGTTAGCGCTCGAGGATCGACAAAACCTTCCGCTGCATCATATACAGCTCTTCCTTAAGATGTCCGTTAAGGAATGCCGTTTTGACGTCCATCCGCCATATCTCATAATCATAGTATGCGGCAATTGCTAACATGATTCGGACGGACTTAAGCTTCGCCACGGAGAGAATGTCTCGTCGTAGTCAATCCCTTGAACTTGTCGATAACCCTTAGCGACAAGTCGAGCTTTATAGATGGTAACATTACCATCCGCGTCCGCCTTCTTCTTAAAAATCCATTTGTTTTCTATCGCTCGCCGATCATCGGGCAAGTCTGTCAAAGTCCATACTTTGTTTTCATACATGGATTCTATCTCGGATTTCATGGCTCCAAGCCATTTGTTGGAATCGGGCCCGCCATTGCTTCTTCATAGTTCAAGGTTCATTGTTGTCTAGCAACATGATTTCCATGACAGGTTGCCGTACCACTCAGTGCGGAACGTGTCCTCGTGGACCTTCGAAGTTCAAGAGTAACTTGATCCAAGTACCTTGATCATCATCATTGTTTTCCTCTTGGTTGGTGTGGGCATCACAGAACGGTTTCTGCGCTGCACCACTTTCCCGCTCGAGAGGTAGTACTTCATCGAAGTTCTACTTTCCTCCCACTTACTTCTTTCGAGAGAAACTCTTTCTCCGTAAAGCATCCGCTCTTGGCAACAAAGACCTTGCCTTCGGATCTTAAGTAGAAGGTATACCCGACAGCTTCCTTAGGGTATCCTATGAATACGCATTTTTCCGACTTGGGTTCGAGCTTTTCAGGTTGAAGTTTCTTGACATAAGCATCGTGATCCCCAAACTTTTAGAAACGATAGCTTAGGTTTCTTCCCAAACCATAATTCATACGGTGTCGCCTCAACGGATTTAGACGGTGCCCTATTTAAAGTGAATGTAGCTGTCTCTAGAGCGATCCCAAAATGATAGCGGTAAATCGGTAAGAGACATCATAGACCGCACCATATCCAATAGAGTGCGATTCGACGCTCGAACACACCGTTTACCGAGGTGTTCCAGCGGCGTGAGTTGTGAAATGATTCCACATTTTCTTAAGTGTGTACCAAATTTGTGACTTAAGTATTCTCCCCACGATCCGATCAGAGGAACTTTATCTTTCGGTCACGTTGATTCTCTACCTCACTCTGAAATTCCTTGAACTTTTCAAAGGTCTCGGACTTGTGTTTCATTAAGTAGACATACCCATATCTACTCAAGTCATCGGAGAGTGAGAACATAACGATATCCTCCATGAGCCTCAACGCCATTGGACCGCACACATCGGTATGTATGATTTCCAACAAGTTGGTTGCTCGCCCATTGTTCCGGAGAACGGAGTCTTGGTCATTTTGCCTAAGAGGCAAGGTTCGCATGTGTCAAACGATTCATAATCAAGAGACTCTAAAAGTCCATCAAGATGGAGCTTCTTCATGCGCTTGACACCAATGTGACCAAGGCGGCAAAGTGCCACAAGTATGTGGGACTATCGTTATCAACTTTACATCTTTTGGCATCCACACTATGAACATGTGTAATATTACGCCGAGATTCATTAAGAATAAACCATTGACCATCGGAGCATGACCATAAAACATATCTCTCATATAAATCGAACAACCATTATTCTCGACTTAAATGAGTAGCCATCTCAGATTAAATGAGATCCAGATACAATGTTCATGCTCAAACATGGCACTAAATAACAATTATTAAGGTTCAAAACTAATCCCAGAGGTAAATGTAGAGGCAGCGTGTCGACGGCGATCACATCGACTCGGAACCATTCCCGACGCAAGATCGTCACCTCGCCCTTCGCCAGCCTCCGCTTATTCCGCAGCTCCGCTGTGAGTTACAAATATGAGCAACGGCACCGTATCAAATACCGGGAGTTACTACGAGTAATCGGTAAGGTACACATCAATTACATGTATATCAAATATACCTTTGGTGTTGCGGCCTTCTTATCCGCTAAGTATTTGGGGCAGTTCCGCCAAAGGACCCTTCCCTTGCAATAAAAGCACTCACCTCGTGCTTGGGTCCATTCTTTGACTTCTTCCCCAACAAGCTTACGGGCGCGGCAACATCTTTGCCGCCCTTCTTGAAGTTCTTCTTACCCTTGCCCTTCTTGAACTTAGTGGTCTTATTGACCATCAACACTTGATGTTCCTTTTTGATTTCAGCCTCTGCTGACTTCAAAGATCGAGAACACTTCAGAATGGTCTTTACCATCCCCCGCATGTTGTAGTTCATCACAAAGCTCTTGTAGCTTGGTGGGAGCGATCGAGGATTCATCAATGACCGCCTCATACGGGAGGTTAATGTTCATTTGGGTCATACGGTTGTGCAACCTGACATCTTGAGGATGTGCTCACCGATGTAACTGTTTTCCTCCATCTTACAATCTGTAGAACTTGTCGAGACATCATATCTCTCGACCGGGCATGAGCTTGGAAAACTAGTTTCAGCTCTTGAACATCTCATATGCTCCGTGGTGCTCAAAACGCTTTTGGAGCCCCGGTTCTAAGTCTGTAAAGCATGCCGCATCGAACGAGGGAGTAATCATCAAGACGAGTTTGCCAAGCGCTCATAACGCCTTGGTTCTTCGACGGAGCGGCACCTAGCGGTCCTTCTAGGACATATTGCTTCTGGCAGCTATGAGGATGATCTCGTGTTAGGACCCATCCGTATAGTTGCTGCCATCATCTTTCAGCTTGGTTTTCTAGGAACGCGTTGAAGTTCATGTTGACATTAGCGTTGGCCATTGATCTACAAGACATATTTGCAAAGGTTTTAGACTAAGTTCATGATAATAAAGTTCTAATCAAAATTATGAACTCCCACTTAGATTAGACATCCTCTAGTCATCTAAGTGTTACACGATCCGAGTCGACTAGCCCGTGTCCGATCATCACGTGAGACGGACTAGTCATCATCGATGAACATCTTCATGTTGATCGTATCTTCCATACGACTCGTGTTCGACCTTTCGGTCTCCGTGTTCCGAGGCCATGTCCGCACATGCTAGGCTCGTCAAGTTAACCCTAAGTGTTTTTTGTGTAAAACTGTCTTACACCCGTTGTATGTGAACGTAAGAATCCATCACACCCGATCATCACGTGGTGCTTAGAAGCGACTTAACTATAGCAACGGTGCACGTTAGGGAGAACACTTCTTGAAATTTTGTAAGGGATCATCTTATTTACTACCGTCGTCCTAAGTAAACAAGATGTATAAACATAATAAACATCACATGCAATTATATAGTTGTGACATGATATGGCCAATATCATCAAGCTCCATTGATCTCCATCTTGGGGCTCCATGATCATCTTGTCACCGCTTGACACCATGATCTCCATCATCATGATCTCCATCATCGTGTCTTCATGAAGTTGTCACGCTAACGACTACTTTTACTTCTATGACTAACGCGTTTAGCAATGAAGTAAAGTAGTTTACATGGCGCTCTTCAATGACACGCAGGTCATACAAAAAATAAAGACAACTCCTATATTCTGCCGTTGTCATACTCATCGACATGCAAGTCGTGAATCCTATTACAAGAACATGATCTCATACATCACAATTCATCATTCATCACAACTTCTGGCCATATCACATCACATGATCAATCGCTGCAAAAACAAGTTAGACGTCCTCTAATTGTTGTTGCATCTTTTACGTGGCTGCGATTGGGTTCTAGCAAGAACGTTTTCTTACCTACGAATCACCACAATGTGATTTTGTCAACTTCTATTTACCCTTCATAAGGGCCTTGTTCATCGAATCCGCTCCAACTAAAGTGGGAGACAGACACCCGCCAGCCACCTTATGCAACTAGTGCATGTCATCGGTGGAACCGGTCTCACGAAGCGCGTGTAAGGTTGGTCGGGCCGCTTCATCCCACAATACCGCTGAGCAAGAAAAGACTAGTAGAGGCAAGTAAGATGACAAGATCAACGCCCACAACAAATTGTGTTCTACTCGTGCATTAGAGAACTACGATAGACCTAGCTCATGATGCCACCGTTGGGGAACGCTGCAGAAAATTAAAATTTTCCTACGGCTTCACCAAGATCCATCTATGAGTTCATCTAAGCAACGAGCAACGGAGAGAGATTGCATCTACATACCACTTGTAGATCGCGTGCGAAGCTTGCAAGGTGATGATGGAGTCGACTCGAACGTGATTCAGATCACCGATGTCCAAGTGCTGAACGGACAGCACCTCGCGCTCAACACACGTGACGGGACGAGCGACGTCTCCTCCGTCTTGATCCAGCAAGGAGGAAGGAGAGGTTGAGGAAGACAGCTCCACCGCAAGACGACGGCGTGGTGATGGTGGAGAAGCAAGATCTCGGCTGTGGCTTCGCCGAGCTCTTACGGAGGAGGAGAAGTGTTGGGAGGGAGGGCTGCGCCTTGGAGATGGGTACAGCAGCCCCCTCCCTCCCCCCTTTATATAGGCCCTGAGGGGCGGCCCGAGATCCAATCTCCGGGGCGGCGGCCAAGGGGTGGAGTGCCCCTGCCGGTGGGCGCCCCACCCCTAGGGTTTCAACCCTAGGCGCGGGGTGGGCCTAGGGGCGCACCAGCCCACTATGGGCTGGTTCCTCCCACTTCAGCCCATGGGGCCCTCCGGATAGGTGGCCCCACCGGTGGACCCTCGACCCTTAGGTGGTCGGTGATTTTACCGGAGACCCCGAAACTTTCCGATGGTCAAACACCACTTCCTATATATTATTCTTTACCTCCGGACCTTCCGAACTCTTCGTGACGTCAGGGATCTCATCCGGACTCGAACAACATTCGTAGTCACATACTTGACTTCCTACTAACCCTAGCGTCACCGAACCTTAAGTGTGTAGACCCTACGGGTTCGGGAGACACGCAGACATGACCGAGACGACTCTCGGGCAATAACCAACAGCAGGGTCTGGATACCCATGTTGGCTCCCACATGCTCCTCGATGATTTCATCGGTTGAACCACGATGTCGAGGATTTGATCAAATCCTGTATGCAATTCCCTTTGTCAATCGGTACGTTACTTGCCCGAGACTCGATCATCGGTATCCCAATACCTCGTTCAGTCTCGTTACCGGCAAGTCACTTTACTCGTACCTTAATGCATGATCCCGTGGCTAACACCTTGGTCAACTTGAGCTCATTATGATGATGCATTACCGAGTGGGCCCAGAGATACCTCTCCGTCATACGGAGTGACAAATCCGATCTCGATCCGTGTCAACCCACAGATACTTTCGGAGATACCGTAATGCACCTTTATAGTCACCCGATTACGTTGTGACGTTTGATACACCCAAGGCACTCCTACGGTAACCGGGAGTTACATGATCTCATGGTCGAAGGAAGAGATACTTGACATTGGCAAAGCTTCTAGCAAACGAACTATACGATCTTTTATGCTATGCTTATGATTGGGTCTTGTCCATCACATCATTCTCCTAATGATGTGATCCCGTTATCAACGACATCCAATGTCCATAGTCAGGAAACCATGACTATCTATTGATCACAACGAGCTAGTCAACTAGAGGCTCACTAGGGACATTTGTGGTCTTCGTGTTCACACGTGTATTACGATTTCTGGATAATACAGTTATAGCATGAACAAAAGACAATTATCATGAACATTGAAATATAATAATACTTTTATTATTGCCTCTAGGGCATATTTCCAACATTCGGTACATCAAAACTTATAAACTCATAATAAAACTGTCATCGTAATGTTAAGCGTGCGGAACCTACGGGTTCGAGAACTATGTAGACATGACCTAGAACTATTCTCGGTCGATAACCAATAGCGGAACCTGGATGCCCATATTGGTTCCTACATATTCTACGAAGATCTTTATCGGTCAAACCGCATAACAACATACGTTGTTCCCTTTGTCATCGGTATGTTACTTGCCCGAGATTCGATCGTCGGTATCCAATACCTAGTTCAATCTCGTTACCGGCAAGTCTCTTTACTCGTTAAGTAATGCATCATTCCGTAACTAACTCATTAGCTATATTGCTTGCAAGGCTTATAGTGATGTGCATTACCGAGAGGGCCCAGAGATACCTCTCCGACAATCGGAGTGACAAAACCTAATCTCGAAATACGCCAACCCAACATGTACCTTTGGAGACACCTGTAGTACTCCTTTATAATCACCCAGTTACGTTGTGACGTTTGGTAGCACCCAAAGTGTTCCACCGGTAAATGGGAGTTGCATAATCTCATAGTTACAGGAACATGTATAAGTCATGAAGAAAGCAATAGCAATATACTAAACGATCAAGTGCTAGGCTAACGGAATGGGTCATGTCAATCACATCATTCTCGTAATGATGTGATCCCATTAATCAAATGACAACACATGTCTATGGTTAGGAAACATAACCATCTTTGATTAATGAGCTAGTCAAGTAGAGGCATACTAGTGACGTTATGTTGGTCTATGTATTCACATATGTATCATGTTTCCGGTTAATACAATTCTAGCATGAATAATAAACATTTATCATGATATAAGGAAATAAATAATAACTTTATTATTGCATCTAGGGCATATTTCTTTCAGTCCGCTCATTGCTGCTGCGCCAAGACGGCGTGCTTCGCCGCCTTCGCTTCCGCTGTGGCCTCGCCCCTCAGACGCTTGGCCTTACCACGGCGCTGCTCTGCAGAGCCCCCGCCCGCGCTGCCGCCCCATCGCCTCGCGCCCAAAGTCGTAGCTACCGTGTGCCGGCCGCGCGCCGTCCGCTCTCCCGCAAGGTTGCTTCCCCACTCGCCCCACGCCTTGCTGCCGCTTCTGTTGCTACTCCGCTTCTACGGCAGCCGCTGCTCCTGTTGCCGTCGTGCGAATCTCCGCACCCAACCCCGCCGTCGCGCGCCGCCCGCAGCTGGTGATGGGTGTCGTCGTCTTTGACGCGCTCGACGTCGCCGCCGCACGCGCCTTCCCTGGCTGCTCCACGCTGCCTCCTCCGCACCATGCCGCCTCATCGCCCCATGCGTGCTCGCTTACGCCGCAGCAGCCCGCCAAGCCTGCGTGGCCACGGCCTCGCCCCGCCCCGGGTAGACTACGGGCGCCCGTCGCCCATTATGCTCGCGCACACTGCCCGTTAAGCCACGCCTGCCCCGGATGGCCTCTGGGCCACTTACACGTGGGGCCCAGTCCCTAGGAACTCTTAAAAAGATATAAAAATAGTAAATAATAATTTAAATAATTATTTAATTAATTAAATGAATTAATCCTGATAATTAACCTGCTAATTACCTGTTAGTTAAACTGTGACAATGACAGTGGAACCCACATGTAAGATTGACACAGTCAACAGCCCTATTGACTGCTGACATCATGCTGATGTCATGATGATGTCATAACCATGTTTTCCATTTAATTAAATATGTTAATACTAAAATGTTTTAAAAACTTTAGAAATTAATATAAAATAATCCATAAGTCAGATGAAAAAGTTTTGTACATGAAAGTTGCTGAGATAGCGAGACGAATCCAAATACGCAGTCCGTTTGTCTGCCACACGTCCCTAGCAAAGCGAACATGCAACCGCCCCGCTCCGATTCATCTGTCCGAAAATGCCAAAGCTAGACGAATCCAAATACGCAATCCGTTTGTCTGCCACACGTCCCTAGCATAGCGAACATGCAACCGCCCCGCTCCGATTCATCTGTCCGAAAATGCCAAACTTGGGGAAAACTTTCCCGGATGTTATCCCTCTTTGCCAGTATCGTGTAGCCCTGCGTTAGAACACCCCTAGCACCGCTTATTGTTATGTCATGCAGCTGTGTGCTTTGTATTTACTGTTTCTTCCCTCTCTTATTCTCTGGTAGACCCCGAGACCGCTGTTGATGCCGCTGTGATCGACTACGTCGACGACGACCCCTCTTCCCTTCCAGCGGAGCTTCCAGGCAAGCCCCCCTTTGATCATCTCGATATCGCCCATTCCATTCTCTATCTTGCTTGCATTAGATTTTGCTACTATAATTAATTACTCCTATTCTGATGCATAGCCTGCTTTTGTACCTGCTATTGTTACCTGCCTGCTTATCCTAAACTGCTTAGTATAGTTTGGTTGGTGATCCATCAGTGACCCCCACCTTGTACTTGTTGCCCCTGCTTCATCATCGACGACTTGATCAACGTGATCAACAACCAGAGCCCGTATGAAAGCACAAGTGCTCCCTGGGTGATTTTGGTAATTAATGTCAACATATCTCTTGTTGGACTAACACTTTCACCTAGTATGTTTCAGATGAGTTCAACAATGAAGTGGCATGGACTAGAGCATGTGGAACCCCTTCAAGATGCTAAGGACAAAAGATGGGCTCAAGCTCCAAGAACAAGACTCTACATTTTCTATTTTAGTGATCCAAGATCACATTGAGTCTATAGGAAAAGCCAATACTATCAAGGAGGGATGAGGTGTTGCTTAATGGCTTTCTTGCTCAAAATGCTTAGTGATATGCTCCAAAGCTCTCAACTACTTTCTCACATCCACATATGACCCAAACCAAAAGTCAAACTCAGCCCCACCGATTCTTTCCATCCGGCGCCACCGAGTTCAGATGTCATAGCCACTGCCACAAACCCTAGGCAAATCGGTCTCACCGATAGGGATCTCGGTCTCACCGAGATGGGATTCTAATCTCTCTGTGTATGTTCATTACCAAAATCGGTCTCGCCGAGTTTGAGTAATTGGTACTACCGAGATTACAATGCAAACTCTCTGTTCCTCTTCGTAACATTTCGGTCCAACCGAGATGAGCGAATCGGTCCCACCGAGTTTGCCTGACCAACTCTCTGGTTAGCTTATTACCAAAATCGGTCCCACCGAGTTTGTGTAATCGGTCTCACCGAGAATACGTTATGCCCTAACTCTAATCATATCGGTCCTACCGAGTTGCATGTCGGTCCCACTGAAAATCCTAACGGTCACATCATTTGGTTGAATCGGTCCGACCGAGTTTCTCAATTCGGTCCCACCAAGATTGGCAAGTTGTGTGTAACGGTTAGATTTTGTGTGGAGGCTATATATACCCCTCCACCCACTATTCATTCATGGAGAGAGCCATCAGAATATGCCTACACTTCCAACATACATTTTCTGAGAGAGAACCACCTACTCATGTGTTGATACCAAGATATTTCATTCCTACCATATGAATCTTGATCTCTAGCCTTCCCCAAGTTGCTTTACACTCAAATCTTCTTTCCACCAAATCCAAATCCTGTGAGAGAGAGTTGAGTGTTGGGGAGACTATCATTTGAAGCACAAGAGCAAAGAGTTCATCATCAACACACCATTTGTTACTTCTTGGAGAGTGGTGTCTCCTAGATTGGCTAGGTGTCACTTGGGAGCCTCCGACAAGATTGTGGAGTTGAACCAAGGAGTTTGTAAGGGCAAGGAGATCGCCTACTTTGTGAAGATCTACCACTAGTGAGGCAAGTCCTTCGTGGGCGACGGCCATGGTGGGATAGACAAGGTTGCTTCTTCGTGGGTGGAGCCCTCCGTGGACTCGCGCAACCGTTACCCTTCGTGGGTTGAAGTCTCCATCAACGTGGATGTATGATAGCACTGAAGGAAATATGCCCTAGAGGCAATAATAAAGTTATTATTTATTTCCTTATTTCATGATAAATGTTTATCATTCATGCTAGAATTGTATTAACCGGAAACATGATACATGTGTGAATGCATAGACAAACAAGATGTCACTAGTATGCCTCTACTAGTCTAGCTTGTTAATCAAAGATGGTCATGTTTCCTAACCATGAACAAGGAGTTGTTATTTGATTAACAAGGTCACATCATTAGTAGAATGATCTGATTGACATGACCCATTCCATTAGCTTAGCACTCGATCGTTTAGTATGTTGCTACTGCTTTTATCCATGACTTATACATGTTCCTGTAACTATGAGATTATGCAACTCCGTTTACGAAGGAACACTTTGGTGCTACCAAACGCCACAACGAATCGGGTGATTATAAAGGAGTACTACTGGTGTCTCCAAAGGCGGATGTTGGGTTGGCATATTTCGAGATTAGGTTTTGTCACTCCGATTGTCGGAGAGGTATCTCTGGGCCCTCTCGGTAATGCACATCATGAAGCCTTGCAAGCACTACAACTAATGAGTTAGTTGTGAGATGATGTATTACGAAGCGAGTAAAGAGACTTGCGTAACGAGATTGAACTAGGTATTGATACCGACGATCGAATCTCGGGCAAGTAACATACCGATGACAAAGGGAACAACATATGTTGTTATGCGGTCCGACCGACAAAGATCTTCGTAGAATATGTAGGAACCAATATGGGCATCCAGGTCCGCTGTTGGTTATTGACCGAGAATAGTTCTAGGTCATGTCTACATTGTTCTCGAACCGTAGGGTCCATGCGCTTAAGGTTTCGATGGCGGTTATTATGAGTTTATGTATTTTGATGTACCAAGAAGTTCGGAGTCCCGGATGTGATCACGGACATGACGAGGAGTCTCGAAATGGTCGAGACATAAAGATTGATATATTGGAAGCCTATGTTTGGAGTTCGGAAAGGTTCCGGGCGAAAACAGGAATTTACCGGAGTACCGGGAGGTTACCGGAACCCCCCGGGGAGTAAATGGGCCTCGGTGGGCCTCGAGGGAGAAGAGGAGGGGCCGGCCAGGGGTGGCCGCGCGCCCTCTCCCCCCCCCAGTCCGAATAGGACAAGGAGGGGGCGGCGCCCCCTTTCCTCTTCCCCCTCCCCCCAATCCTATTCCAACTAGGAAAGGGGGGGAGTCCTACTCCCGGTGGGAGTAGGACTCCTCCCGGCGCGCCTCCTCTAGGCCGGCCGGCCTCCCCCCTCCCTCCTTTATATACGGGGGCAGGGGGGCACCCCATGAGACACAAGTTTGATCTACGGATCGTTCCTTAGCCGTGTGCGGTGCCCCCCTCCACCATATTCCACCTCGGTTATACCGTCATGAAGCTTAAGCGAAGCCTGCGCCGGTGAAACATCAAGATCGCCACCACGCCGTCAGGCCGTGGAACTCTCCCTCGACACTCGGCTGGATCGAGTCGAGGGACGCCATCGAGCTGTACGTGTGTCAAGAACTCGGGCGCCGAGTGCTTGGCGCCGGATCGGTCGGATCGCGAGGAGAACGTCGACTACTTCCTCTACATTGTGATCGCTTCCGCCGGGTCTACGAGGGTACGAGACAACACTCTCCCTCTCGTTGCTATTCATCACCATGATCTTGCGTGTGCGAGGGAAATTTTTGAAATTACTACATTCCCCCACAAAGTGGCATCCGAGCCAGGTTTTTATGGTTTGATGTTTTGCACGAGTAGAACACAAGTGAGTTGTGGGCGATACAAGTCATACTACCTACCAGCATGTCATACTTTGGTTCAGCGGTATTGTGAGATGAAGCGGCCTGCACCGACATTAGCCAGACGCTTACGCGAGACTGGTTTCACCGCCACGAGCACTCGTTGCTTAAAGGTGACTGGTGGGTGTCTGTCTCTCTCACTTTAGTTGAACTGAGTGTGGCTACGCCGGTCCTTGAGAAGGTTAAAACGAGTCTATTTGTGAAGTATCGTTGTGGTTTTGATGCGAGGTGAGACTGGTTCTTGCTTAAGCCCGTAGCAGCCACGTAAAATTTGCAACAACAAAGTAGAGGACGCCTAACTTGTTTTTGCAGGCATGTTGTGATGTGATATGGTCAAGACGTGATGCTATATTTTATTGTATGAGATGATCATGTTTTGTAACCGGTTATCGGCAACTGGCTGGAGCCATATGGTTGTCGCTTATTGTATGCAATGCATCGCTACGTAATGCTTTACTTTATCACTAAGCGGTAGCGATAGTCGAGAAGCATAAGTTTGGCGAGACGACAACGATGCTACGATGGAGATCAAGGTGTCGCGCCGGTGGCGATGGTGATCATGGTGGTGCTTTGCAAGATGGAGATCATGAAGCACAAGATGATGATGACCATATCATATCACTTATATTGATTTGCATGTGATGTTTATCCTTTTATGCATCTTATCTTGCTTTGATTGACGGTAGCATTATAAGATGATCTCTCACTAAATTATCAAGAAGTGTTCTCCGAGTATGCACCGCTGCCAAAGTTCGTCGTGCCTGCGGACACCACGTGATGATCGGGTGTGATAAGCTCTCGTCCATCTACAACGGGTGCAAGCCAGTTTTGCACACGCGAGAATACTCGGGTTATACTTGACGAGCCTAGCATATGCAGATATGGCCTCGGAACACGGAGACCGAAAGGTCGGCGTGAATCATATAGTAGATATGATCAACATAAGATGTTCACCATTGAAAACTACTCCATTTCACGTGATGATCGGTTATGGTTTAGTTGATTTGGATCACGTGATCACTTAGATAACTAGAGGATGTTTTTCTAAGTGGGAGTTCTTAAGTAATATGATTAATTGAACTTAAAATTATCATGAACTTAGTACCGATAGTATCTTGCTTGTTTATGTTTGATTGTAGATAGATGGCTCGTCTTTGTTGTTCCGTTGAATTTTAATGCGTTCCTTGAGAAAGCAAAGTTGAAAGATGATGGTAGCAATTACACGGATTGGGTCCGTAATTTGAGGATCATCCTCATTGCTGCATAGAAGAGTTACGCCTGGATGCACCGCTAGGTGCAGTGCCCGCTTCTTTGGAGCAACACCGGATGTTGTGAGCGTCTGGCGAGCAAAGCTGATGACTACTCTATAGTTCGATGTGCCATGCTTTACGGCTTAGAACCGGGACTTCAACGACGTTTTGAACGTCATGGAGCATATGAGATGTTCCAGAGTTGAAGTTGATATTCCAAATGTAATGCCCGGATTGAGAGATATGAAGTCTCCAATAAGTTCTATAGCTGCAAGATGGAGGAGAATAGTTACATTAGTGAGCACATACTCGTAATGTCGGGTACTACAATCACTTGACACAATTGGAAGTTAATCTTCCGGATGATTGTGTCATTGATGAATTCTCCAATCACGCCACCAAGCTACAAAGGCTTCGTGATGAACTATAATATGCAAGGGTTAGTAAAGACTATACCTAAGCTCTTCGCAATGCTAAAGGCTGCGGAGGTAGAAATCAAGAAGGAGCATCAAGTGTTGATGGTCAATAAGACCACTAGTTTCAAGAAGAAAGGCAAAGGGAAGAAGAAGGAACTTCAAGAAGAACAGCAAGCAAGTTGTCTGCTCAGAGAAGAAACCCAAGTCCGGCCCTAAACCTGAAATCGAGTGCTTCTCGCAAGCGGATAGTCACCGGAAGCGGAACTGCCCCAAGTATTTGGCGGATAAGAAGGATGGCAAGGTGAACAAAGGTATATGTGATATACATGTTATTGATGTGTACCTTACTAGAGCTCGAGTAGCACTGGTATTTGATATGGTTACATTGCTAATATTTGCAACTCAAAGCAGGACTACGGATTGCTTAACTCGGCAAAGGACGAGGTGACGATCTGGCGTGGGAAATGGTTCCAAAGTCGATGTGATCGCGGTCGGCACGCTACCTCTACATCTACCTTCGGATTAGTTTTAGACCTAAATAATTGTTATTTGGTGCTGCGTTGAGCATGAACATTATATCTGGATCTTGTTTGATGCGAGACGGTTATTCATTTAAATCGAGAGAATAATGGTTGTTCTATTTATATGAGTAATATCTTTTATGGTCATGCACCCTTGAGGAGTGGTCTATTTTGATGAATCTCGATAGTAGTGATACACATATTCATAATGTTGAAACCAAAAGATGCAGAGTTGATAATGAAAGTGCAACTTATTTGTGGCCTCGCCGTTTAGGTCATATCGGTATAAAGCGCATGAAGAAACTCCATCTCGATGGACTTTTGGAGTCACTTGATTATGAATCACTTGGCACTTGCGAACCGTGCCTCATGGGCAAGATGACTAGAACCCGTTCTCGGTACTATGGAGAGAGCAACAGATTTGTTGGAAATCATACATACTGAGATGTATGTGGTCCGATGAATGTTGAGGCTCGTGGCGGATATCGTTATTTTCTCACCTTCACAGATGACTTAAGCAGATATGGGTATATCTACTTAATGAAACATAAGTCTGAAACATTTGAAAAGTTCAAAGAATTTCAGAGTGAAGTTGAAAATCATCGTAACAAGAAAATTAAGTTTCTACGATCTGATCGTGGAGGTGAATATTTGAGTTACGAGTTTGGTCTACATTTGAAACAATGCAGAATAGTTTCGCAACTCACGCCACCGGAACACCACAACGTAATGGTGTGTCCGAACGTCGTGAATCGTACTTTACTAGATATGGTGCGATCAATGATGTCTCTTACTGATTTACCGCTATCGTTTTGGGGTTATGCTCTAGAGGCGGCCGCATTCACCTGAATAGAACACCGTCAAATCCGCTGAGGCGACACTTTATGAACTATGGTTTAGCAAGAAACCAAAGTTGTCGTTTCTTAAAGTTTGGGGATGCGATGCTTATGTGAAAAAGCTTCAACCCGATAAGCTCGAACCCAAATCGAGAAATGTGTCTTCATAGGATACCCAAAGGAAACAGTTGGGTACACCTTCTATCACAGATCCGAAGGCAAGACATTCGTTGCTAAGAATGGATCCTTTCTAGAGAAGGAGTTTCTCTCGAAAGAAGTGAGTGGGAGGAAAGTAGAACTTGATGAGGTAATTGTACCTTCTCCATTACTTGAAAGTAGTCCGTCGCAGAAACCGGTTTCTGAGACACCTACACCAAGTAGTGAGGAAGTTGATGATGTTGATCATGAAACTTGAGATCAAGTTACTACTGAACCTCGTAGATCAACCAGAGTAAGATCCGCACTGAGTGGTACGGTAATCCTGTTCGAAATCATGCTACTAGATCATGATGAACCTACGAACTATGAAGAAGCGATGGTGAGCCCAGATTCCGCAAAATGGCTTGAAGCCATGAAATCGAGATGGGATCCATGTATGAAAACAAAGTATGGACTTTGGTTGACTTGCCGAGGGTCGGCAAGCAATAGAAAACAAGTGGATCTTCAAGAAGAAGACCGACGCCGACGGTAATATTATCGTCTATAAAGCTCGACTTGTCGCAAAGGGTTTTCGACAAGTTCAAGGGATTGACTACGATGAGACCTTCTCACCCGTAGCGATGCTTAAGTCCGTCCGAATCATGTTAGCAATTGCCGCATTTTATGATTATGAAATTTGGCAAATGGATGTAAAGACCGCATTCTGAATGGATTTACGGAAGAAGAGTTGTATATGATGCAACCGTAAGGTTTTATCGATCCAAAGGAGCTAACAAAATGTGCAAGCTCCAATGATCCATTTATGGACTGGTGCAAGCATCTCGGAGTTGGAATAAACGCTTTGATTGTGTGATCAAAGCATTTGGGTTTGTACAGACTTTTGGAGAAGCCTTTGTATTTACAAGAAAGTGAGTGGGAGCTCAGAGCATTTCGATATTATATGTAGATGACATATTGCTGATCGGAAATGATATAGAATTCTGGATAGCATAAAGGGATACTTGAATAAGAGTTTTTCAATGAAAGACCTCGTGAAGCTGCTTACATATTGGGCATTAAGATCTATAGAGATAGATCAAGACGCTTAATTGGACTTTCACAAAACACATACCTTGACAAAATTTTGAAGAAGTTCAAAATGGATCAAGCAAAGAAAGGGTTCTTGCTGTGTTACAAGGTGTGAAGTTGAGTAAGACTCAATGCCCGACCACTGCAGAAGATAGAGAGAAAATGAAAGATGTTCCTATGCTTCAGCCATAGGCTCTATCATGTATGCAATCTTGTGTACCTGACCTGATGTGTGCCTTGCTATAAGTTTAGCAGGAGGTACCAAAGTAATCCAGAGTGGATCATTGGACAGCGGTCAAGAACATCCTGAAATACGAAAAGGACTAAGGATATGTTTCTCGATATGGAGGTGACAAAGAGCTCATCGTAAACAGTTACGTTGATGCAAGCTTTGACACGATCCGGACGATTCTAAATCGCAGACCGGATACGATTTACACTAAACGGAGGAGCTGTCGGTTGGTGCAGTTCTAAACAAAGCGCCATAGCGGGATCTACATGTGAAGCGGAGTACATAGCAGCTTCGAAGCAGCTAATGAAGGAGTGCGGATGAAGGAGTTCATATCCGATCTAGGTGTCATACCTAGTGCATCGGGTCCAATGAAAATCTTACGTGACAATCTTCGAGCAATTGCCTTAGCGAAGGAATCCAGATTTCACAAGAGGACCAAACACATCAAGAGACGCTTCAATTCCATCCGGACTTAGTCCGTGGGAGACATAGAGATTTGCAAGATACATACGGATCTGAATGTATGCAGACCGTTGACTAAGCCTCTTCCACGAGCAAAACATGATCAGCACCAAGACTCCATGGGTGTTAGAATCATTACTATGTAATCTAGATTATTGACTCTAGTGCAAGTGGGAGATGAAGGAAATATGCCCTAGAGGCAATAATAAAGTTATTATTTATTTCCTTATTTCATGATAAATGTTTATCATTCATGCTAGAATTGTATTAACAGGAAACATGATACATGTGTGAATGCATAGACAAACAAGATGTCACTAGTATGCCTCTACTAGTCTAGCTTGTTAATCAAAGATGGTCATGTTTCCTAACCATGAACAAGGAGTTGTTATTTGATTAACAAGGTCACATCATTAGTAGAATGATCTGATTGACATGACCCATTCCATTAGCTTAGCACTCGATCGTTTAGTATGTTGCTACTACTTTTATCCATGACTTATACATGTTCTCGTAACTATGAGATTATGCAACTCCGTTTACGGAGGAACACTTTGGGTGCTACCAAACGTCACAACATAAGCGGGTGATTATAAAGGAGTACTACAGTGTCTCCAAAGGCGAGATGTTGGGTTGGCATATTTCGAGATTAGGTTTTGTCACTCCGATTGTCGGAGAGGTATCTCTGGGCCCTCTCGGTAATGCACATCATGAAGCCTTGCAAGCACTACAACTAATGAGTTAGTTGTGAGATGATGTATTACTGAGCGAGTAAAGAGACTTGCGATAACGAGATTGAACTAGGTATTGGATACCGACGATCGAATCTCGGGCAAGTAACATACCGATGACAAAGGAACAACGATGTTGTTATGCGGTCTCGACCGACAAAGATCTTCGTAGAATATGTAGGAACCAATATGGGCATCCAGGTCCCGCTGTTGGTTATTGACCGAGAATAGTTCTAGGTCATGTCTACATTGTTCTCGAACCGTAGGGTCCGCACGCTTAAGGTTTCGATGGATGTTATTATGAGTTTATGTATTTTGATGTACGAAGAAGTTGAGTCCGGATGTGATCACGGACATGACGAGGAGTCTCGAAATGGTCGAGACATAAAGATTGATATATTGGAAGCCTATGTTTGGAGTTTGGAAGGTTCCGGAGAAAACAGAATTTATCGAGTACCGGAGGTTACGGAACCCCCGGGAGTAAATGGGCCTCGGTGGGCCTCGAGGGAGAAGAGGAGGGCCGGCCAGGGGTGGGCTAGCGCCTCTCCCCCAATCCGAATAGGACAAGGAGGGGGCGGCGCCTTTCCTCTTCCCTCCCCCAATCCTATTCCAACTAGGAAGGGGGAGTCCTACTCCGGTGGGAGTAGGACTCCTCCAGCCAGCCTCCTCTAGGCCGGCCGGCCTCCCCTCCCTCCTTTATATACGGGGCAGGGGGCACCCCATGAGACACAAGTTTGATCTACGGATCGTTCCTTAGCCGCAGCGGTGCCCCCTCCACCATATTCCACCTCGGTTATACCGTCATGAAGCTTAAGCGAAGCCTGCGCGTGAAACATCAAGATCTGTCACCACGCCGTCGTCCGTGGAACTCTCCTCGACACTCGGCTGGATCGAGTACGAGGGACGTCATCGAGCTATCGTGTGTCAAGAACTCGGGCGCCGGAGTAACGGCGCGGGATCGGTCGGATCGCGAGGAGAACGTCGACTACTTCCTCTACGTTGTGATCGCTTCCGCTTCGGGTCTACGAGGGTACGTAGACAACACTCTCCCCTCTTGTTGCTATTCATCACCATGATCTTGCGTGTGCTTAGGAAATTTTTTGAAATTACTACGTTCCCCAACAAGCACCACCTATCGGAACCACGCCAAAAACATCCGTGTCTCCAATTGCGTTTGCACACTCCAATCCCATCCCTTTACATTCTTGCAAGTTGCATGCTTTACTTTCCGCTGCTCATATACTCTTTGCATGCTTGCTTGATATGTATTGTGATTGTTAAACTTGTGCCAAAACTCCACTTCAACTTAAAGAAATTAAAAACTGCACCTTTTCTCACTTAGTGTCTAATCACCCCCCCCCTCTAGACACCTCTTCTCGATCCTTTCACCGTCACCTCACATCACATCACGCCCCTTTTGTTGCTCGACTCTGCAGAGCTACTATTGAGTGCCGAGGGTGATACCTCGTAACGCACTCCTGATGATAACTCTGTAGTGTAGCTATCTGGTCATGGTCATCGAGGGTGATTCCTCTTTCACCACCCCCGATTTGACTTTGTCCTGCAACCTCTCAAGTGTGGACCTCGAGGGTGATTCCTCCCATATTCACCTTGATGATTGCATCGAGTGGAATCCACCAAGGGTGATTCCTCAGGTTTTCCCCCTTGATGTTTTGGACACATGGCTACCCGGACTTTACTTGAGACCATTGTTGAAGTCGGGTCGGCCCTGAGAGAGAGTTGAGTGTTGGGAAGACTATGATTTGAAGCACAAGATCAAGGAGTTCATCATCAACACACCGTCTATTACCTTTTGGAGAGTGGTGTCTCCTAGATTGGTTAGGTGTCACTTGGGAGCCTCTGACAAGATTGTGGAGTTGAACCAAGGAGTTTGTAAGGGCAAGGAGATCGCCTACTTCGTGAAGATCTACCTGAGTGAGGCAAGTCCTTCGTGGGCGATGGCCATGGTGGGATAGACAAGGCTGCTTCTTCGTGGACCCTTCACGGGTGGAGCCCACCGTGGACTCGCGCAGCCGTTACCCTTCGTGGGTTGAAGTCTCCATCAACGTGGATGTACGATAGCACCACCTACCGGAACCACGCAAAAATCTCCGTGTCTACATTGCGTTTGCCTTCTCCAAACCCTTCCCTTTACCTTCATATGCAATGTTTTACTTTCCGCTGCTACACCCTTATAATTGCATGTGTAGGTTGATTGCTTGACTTGTTCTAAGTTGCTAAAATCTGCCAAGACTTAAAATTGGGAAAAGGCTAGATTTTTATTTGGTCAAGTAGTCTAATCACCCCCCTCTAGACCTACTTTCGATCCTACACTATGTTTTGAAACCAATGCAATGAAGACCAAAGCTTTGATACCACTTGTAGGATCAAAAGTATGTCTAGAGGGGGCTGATTAGACTACCAAACAAAAAATTATCCTTTTCCCAATTTTAGTTGTTGGCAGGCTTTAGCAATTCTACCAAGCCAAGCAACACCCTACACATGCAAGTCTAAGAGCTGTGCAGCGAAAAGTAAAGACTATGCGTATGAACGTAAAGGAGGGATCAGAGAAATCCAACGCAATAAAGGCACGATGATTTTTCGCGTGGTTCTGATAGGTGGTGCTATCATACATCCATGTTGATGGAGACTTCAACCCACAGAGGGTAACAACTGCGCGAGTCCACAGAGGGCTCCACCGAGAAGGGTACACAAAGAAGCAACCTTGTCTATTCCACCATGGCTTAGGACCACGAAGGACTAGCCTCACTCGGGGTAGATCTTCATGAAGTAAGTGATCTCCTTGTCCTTACAACTCCTTGGTTCAACTCCACATGATCTTGAGGCTCCCAAGTGACACCTAACCAATCTAGGAGACACCACTCTCCAAAAGATAATAGATGGTGTGTTGATGATGAACTCCTTGCTCTTGTGCTTCAAAAGATAGTCTCCTCAACACTCAATCACTCTATTAAAGATTTGGCTTGGGTAGGAGAAGAATTGGAGTGGAAAGCAACTTGAGGAGGCTAGAAATCAAGGTTCAAATGGTTGGATTGGAATGCCTTGATCTCAACACATGAGTAGGTGATTCTCTCCCAGAAAATGAATGGTGGAAGTGTAGTTTCATTCTAATGGCTCTCTTTGAGAGTATGTGGGGGTGGATGGGTATTTATAGCCAGCACTAAAAATTCAATTGTTACAAACTTTGTACACAACTCGGTGGCACCGAAATGAAACCTCGGTGGAACTGAACAGTGCAAAAGATTCGAACGTTAGGCTTTTCAGTGAGACCAAATGAATCCACTCAGTGGCTTCGATTAGCGATGACCTAAGCGGAACCTCATCTCAGTAGTTTCGATCATTTCAACTTGGTAATTCCGAAATGAAGTCGATGGGTTACAGAAACTTGGCCACTGCACTTCGGTGGGACCAAATGCCATCTCGGTGGAATTGAGTTTCTAGGGTTTGGTTGTGGCTCTGTCTAGGTTGAACTCAGTGGGCCTGGGAGTAGGTGTATCGGTGGGACCGAGTTTGATATTTAGGGTTTGACAGTATGGAATGTGGGAAAGTGGCTGAGGGTTTTGGAGAAATATCTTCAAGCACTTGAGCAACTAAGTCATAATTAAAACCGCATCCCCTTTTAATAGTATTGACTCAATGTGATCTTGGATCACATAACCAAAAATGAAGTCTTGGAGCTTTTGCCAATATTTTCTCCTTAGCATTTTGAGGGGTCCACATCCACATGTCCCTGTCATGCCAACATTGAAATTTCCCGAACTATTTCTTTAAGTAGGCATTAGTTCAATGACATATATGTTATTATTAATTACCAACACCACCCAGGGATTAGTTGAACTTTCACTAGGTTCCCGAGAGACCTTCCATGAGGCTGACAAGAGAAGGCAAGCCTGGGGAATATGAAGGTGCCTAGGGGATCATCTTGAGGCCCAAGCTACCCTAGCGGCTCTTCAAGGATGTTGTCAAACTCCACTCCATTTTCAGCTTCTATGGGGAAGAAGCAAACTGACAAGACACGGGACAACATTCCGTACATCACAATGCTCATCCAAATGTATGTCACGACATGTTAAGTTGATGAATTGATCAATGCAGCAAGAAACAATTTAATTGAAGTGGAAGCTCATTCCTATGTTGAAAAGCAAATATCAATGCAATTTGCGGAATGGTCCATCCATACTATTATGGCATGACAACTGGCTTGATATTCCTTTAGCCAGTAAATTCATAGAGCTTCACTCTTTTGTAAAAAATGATCTGCAATATGTAGCCTCCTGGATATTAGTGGAAGACCCTCATCAACTGTTACACACCTCTCTATCTGAGCAAGCACATGGCCAGTTGATTGAACTGCAAAGCCTAGTAGAAGCACACTGGTCTACATAAAGGAAAGATACTTGTAAAGGAATTAGGTAAAACAAACACTACTCATCCATCAAGATGTACCATTCCATCTTCTATAGGACTGAGGAGAATCATCTATTCGAATGGATCTAGAAGACAACCAATAGCCTCAGACATAAAATATTTTCCTTGCTGTTGCTTCATGATAGAGTTAACACCAGGAACCTGCTTAAGAGAAAAAAACATGCACCTAGATTGCTATGAATGTGTCTTCTGCAATGAGAATGTTGAAGAAACCTTGAGACATCTTTTTTGGGACTGTAATTTTGCTCAAGACTACTGGAACAACAGTTTTTCCGCTGGAAAACATGGCATATCAAGTTTTGATGATATCATGCTCATACACTCTTCACTTCCTAAAGGAATAGCTTTGGATATTATTATCCAAGGATGTTCGAGAATTTGGACTCAACGAAATGGCGAGAAAGTGCCAAGTGTAATTAAGATGCTGAAAATTCAGGTTCAAGGAAGATTTGATGCTTGTGCAACATAGAATAAAGGCAAAACATTTGATGTGACTACATGGATGGATTACTGCACATCTGTGATGTTGGTCGGCGCAATCAGATCACCACGTTAGCTCCACCATGTTTCCTAAGCAAGACATCAATTTAATTGAGGTGGAATTGGTCAATTTATAGCAATTCCAAACCCCAAGACATAAATTGAATGGGTTTAAACATGTTTGGCCCTAAATAGGATATTTCCAAGTTCTTAACATGCATGATTATGGCATAAACATGTACAGTGTATTTTTCTGAATTTTTTAATATTATTACACATATTTCTTGGATCATCAATTATATGGCGCAAATAAATTATACATATTTTTTCCTAAATTATATATGAATATTTTATGGTTGGAAGTCCTGGAAAATAAGCTTAATGGCTATACACTGACATTGCTATAAAAAAACTATACACTGACATTCCGTTAGAATTAGAAAAAGCTATACACCGAGATGCGTGCGAGCACGTGCGGATCCTGTCTAACTGGAATACAGAACCATCACCAGAACCCTGGGCCCGCCTTGCCAGTTGCCATGCCCAAATCACCCGATAATATCTCCCGCAGCTTCCTCCCAACACAACGACCATTTCTTTCCATATTTCCACACCTCACCAGACCAATCCCCTGATCCGTCTCTCTCGTCGCCCGCGGCGGCGGGGGCGGTGGCTCGCGGCCGTTGACCCGATGACCGGCGGAGGCGGAGAGGACGTCCCCGCGCCGAGGCGGCGCCCCCTGACGGTGCTCCCCCTCGTCGCGCTCATCTTCTACGACGTCTCGGGCGGGCCGTTCGGCATCGAGGACTCTGTCCGCGCCGGCGGCGGTGCCCTGCTCCCGCTCCTCGGCTTCCTCATCCTCCCGGTGCTCTGGTCGCTCCCTGAGGCCCTCATCACCGCCGAGCTCGCCTCCGCCTTCCCCACCAACGCCGGCTACGTCGCCTGGGTCTCCGCCGCGTTCGGCCCCGCCGTCGCCTTCCTCGTCGGCTTCTCCAAGTGGGCCTCCGGCACCCTCGACAACGCGCTCTACCCGGTGCTCTTCCTCGACTACCTCCGCTCCAGCGGGCTCGCCCTCGCGCCGCCGCTCCGCTCTCTCGCCGTGCTCGGCCTCACCGCCGCGCTCACCTACCTCAATTTCCGCGGCCTCCACCTCGTCGGCCTCTCCGCGCTTTTCCTCACCGCCTTCTCCCTGTCCCCGTTCGTCGCGCTCACCGTGCTAGCCATCCCCAAGATCCGCCCTTCCCGCTGGCTCGCCGTCAACCCCAAGGCCATCGACCCGCGCGGGTACTTCAACTCCATGTTCTGGAACCTCAACTACTGGGACAAGGCGAGCACGCTCGCCGGCGAGGTTGACGAGCCGAGGAAGACGTTCCCCAAGGCGGTGTTCGGCGCCGTGGCGCTCGTCGTCGGCGCGTACCTCATCCCGCTCCTGGCCGGCACCGGCGCGCTGCCATCGGAAACCGCGGCCGAGTGGACGGACGGGTTCTTCTCCGAGGTCGGGCAGAGGATCGGCGGGCCCTGGCTGCGCGTGTGGATCCAGGCCGCGGCGGCCATGTCCAACATGGGGCTCTTCGAAGCCGAGATGAGCAGCGACTCCTTCCAGCTCCTCGGCATGGCCGAGATGGGCATGATCCCCGCCATCTTCGCCCGCAGGTGATGAACTCGAATCTGAATCCGAAGTCGAAATCTAATCTTCCCGCCAAGAAGAAACCAAAAAAACATGTCTCATCTTCCGGCGATGCATTGTCTTATACGCAGATCGCGACACGGAACGCCGACGTACAGCATCCTCTGCTCGGCGACGGGGGTGGTGGTCCTCTCCTTCATGAGCTTCCAGGAGATCATCGAGCTCCTCAACTTCCTGTACGGGCTCGGCATGCTCGCCGTGTTCGCGGCGTTCGTCAAGCTGCGTTTCAAGGACCCGGACCTGCCCCGGCCGTACCGGATCCCGCTCGGCTCCGTGGGGGCAGCCGTCATGTGCGTCCCGCCCGTCTTGCTCATCGGCACCGTCATGTGCCTCGCGTCGGCCACGACCATCGTCGTCAACATCATCGTGCTCGCCGTCGGGGTCGCCATGTACTTCGGCGTCGAACGTCTCAAGCGCAGCGGCTTGGTCGAGTTCTTGACGCCCGTGCCGTCCGACAGCTTCCACGGATCATCGTCCGACGACGACGTCGAGGATGTCCGCGCCGTCCTCCTCCCCGCCGCCGTGCCCCCCGCCCAGGAGGAGGAAGTGGCCAGCAAGGCTGAGTAGCGCGCGCTCGCGGAGAGGCGGTCGCAATTTGTACCTCCACACATACGTACCTAGTACAGTTGTTGTACAGTAGGTTCAGTAAATGGGTTTATTTGTCATACACCAATAATCAATTCATTCATACCACAGTTAGTTGAGTTGTGTAAATCCCCGAGTTGTCATGGTGATAACTGTAGTCGCTTCATGTTTGGGATTCATTGCAAGAATTTGAGCTCTGGATCTGGATGCAGAGCAATATGGTACTCTGATTGACTGAACTGAAATAGTCAGGTTCCATTTAAAGTGCAGCACATATATAGTACTCTGCAAGACTCAACGACAGCAAACATGTTCCGTTTTGCTGTATTTCAGAGCCAGCTTAGAGAAGTCATGTCAGTCTTTTTCTAACTGATCCACATCACAGCAAAAAATATAATGAGAATTAAAACTTCTTCTTTATATATACAAGGAAGGAGAAGCGAACCGGTGGGGGCTTGGAGCCAACACGGGGCCAACTCATCATCGGAGATCATGGCCACATATGATCGATCAAGTGGCCGAAAAGAATTAAGATGACGTGGACGCACCACAGGGCAGAGAAATCAGGTAGTGGGGATCAACTATTTAGGTATTATAAATTATAGATATGAGAATGAAAACGTTCTGAAATGGATGCCGTGATGTGTAATGCGCGACAAAGGCAGCTCACTATACTACACACGTGACTCGTGCATATGGAAACACAGGAATTCCACTGCCAACTAACTGGATCAGATGATGGACCAGTGTAGATGCATGTCACCATCGGCTTGGTGGAGAGTGGACAGAAACGTGCCGCGCGTGGTGAGAGGGCTCAAATAAGTCGACCTCTTGGACGGGATCAACACTGTCTATTCCTTTCGAGTGAAGTCTAAAATAAACCTTGAGGTTGTAGAGATCGACGTAGATGAACCCTCACCTTCCAATCCCTGAAATCGGTACCCCGACCTCTCCGATTCCGGTCTATCCTAACCCCACGTATGTTTGGCAGACTGGGAAAAGCACAATCCTACTGGAAACTCGCTTCTCTCATGTCACGCGGGTCAAAACATCATAGCCATCTTCCTCGCTGCATAATCCTGATTGGAGATGCAGCCCGGGAGTGCCTGCTGCCATACGGCGAGCACGCAGGCCATGATGGCAATGGCAGCCGTGGCCGGTGAGGAGCTAGGAGCCCAGCACGCCAACGGCGCGGAGCTGTTCGTCATCAAGAGGATGAAGGACGCCATTAGGGATCAGCTGACCAAGATCAACATCTCCCATGGCTTCGTCGACGCTATGTCTCGGGGGGTCACCGCCGTCCGCGGGGACAAAGCTCCAGGCGTGGGCACGCACGGCAAAGGCGAAGACGACCAGAGCCACATGAACTTCTTCTGTATCAACGAAGTGTTGCCGGAAGACACATGCATGCAGGGCTGGCTTGATATAGTTCTGTACAAGCGCGAACTAGTACGTGAGTCATAGAGTCTGGTTTGATGGATTAGATTATCTCTTCTGGGTACACGCACGCGAGACGCCGGATACCGATGGATTCCAACATGACCTTGTGATATTTCTCTTGCCTTGTCTGATACTAGTAATCTAGGTGTAGTTCGCCGTTAATCTCGGCAGTGCCAACACTCCGTTGATGGACACGGCGGCGGTGCTCACCGCGGAGGCCAAGCCGCCAGTCTTCCCGTTAATATACTTCTTCATGTTCATGCACGTTGGTGGCATCCGTGGCGGCACCCATGCCCCGTTGGCGTCACCTTTCCTGCAGCCTAGCCCAGACGAGCAGCAATCGCTTGCCGGCGGGGGCTCCTCTGGTCCGGATAGCGAGCCATCATCCACGCACGCCGTTTATGCTTGGACGCGCCCAGGAGCTCGTGTAGGATGGCGTCGATGGCCGATATGGCCCCGTCCGATACACTCATCTGGAGGCGAGTTCAAATTGATTGGCGAGGGTGATGCATATGACAGTTGGGCCCATGTTGTAAGTGAGAGTAGAATCAATCCCGGCTGGGATCACGCCTTTTCTATTACAACAAACAGACTTTTACTCATCCGGGGTTTGGATTGACTGGGATATGTAAATACAGGGTACCAATTTCAGGGATTTAGAGGTGAGGGTTCGTTTACGTCGAGCTCTACAATCTCAGGGTTTATTTTAGACTTCACTCATTCCTTTCCGCTGAAATGCTGAATCAAATACGGAAGCGATTGCAAGCGGAGCCCCTCCCCTTGCACTTTTGTCTCCTAGTAGTATAAGTTTGTGTGCAACGCCGAGTAGCAGTAGGCTCAATTTGTTTGAGTGAGCAGGAGTTGTGTTTCTTCGGCAAAGTGCAGATAGATTGTGATGCGGTCAGCTTGGCTCTTCGGTAAAGTGCTACTATGACGAATCTTTTGTACGACTGATAGATCAGACTGCACTGCTCACCATTCCTATCTTTTCCTTAATCCCCTCCTTTTCATGGCTAGCAGATGTTACTTTGGAAATATTTGTTTCGTAGCAGTTGCAGGTTTCAGGCTTTCGGGACTGGAAAATGGATAAAAGATGCAAACCGGATAAAGAACCAGTCATATGATCGGCACCGTATGAAGCTGGAAATACTATTGAACTGCACACGTGTGAGTCGTGCATATCGCGGTCAGCGGGATCAGATGGACATGCACGCCACGGATGCATGTTGCCGTCGGCTTCGGCTCTCTCGTGGTGGCTCAATGTTTATCATCTTCGGAGGGTCAGTCGCCATGTACACCGTCGCTTAATCAAAATGCCGGGACTGCTTTCGGTCAATCACTGTGGTCAGCTCTAACCGGTCCCCTCTCTGGATGATAATTTAGGTTTCTCTCCTTCTCAATTGGGGATCGTTCGGAAGCGGCTGAAGAAGAAGAGGTGGCCGAAGAGATGGAAGAAGAGGAGGTCACTGATGAAGGTGAAGCTGTGGATGTGGCTGAGGCAAGCACGTGGTCGTCAAGGTCATGCACCGCCAACTACAATCAAGTCGAATATGTTGATCTATGTTATGCTATGTTTTGGGAGAGAATTACGGACAATTGCAACAACTCCGTTAAGGCGCAATCAAGCCGTACGCAAGGTTTTCTTAGGCATTGTTGGAGCATCATTCACGATCAATGCAACTGATGGCCCGGTTGCATCAATCAAGTGAATCATGCACCACCGAGCAGTGTGCATGTGGCGGAGTATGGCCCCCACAACCAAGAACTATTCGAGCATACGAATACCAAATTCGGCCACAAGCCCTTCATGTTGCATCATTGCTACAAAAAGCTACGTAAGAACGAGAAGTGGATCCGAAGAGTTGCAAAGACCACTCCAAAGAAATAAGGTTGAGCATATCCGTTCAGGAGAACGACGAGGTGGATAAAGAGGCCAACAAAAGACCGAAAAGGAACAAAATTGCAAAAGTGAGAAAGAAGAGAAATGCATACGGTGGCACATAGAAAGAAGAACTTGTGGCCATGATTGAGGCCAAGAAGGTGTTGGCGGCCGGACAAAGAGGAGAAGATGGCGAGGTGGAATGAGCTCAAGATGTTGGGGGTTGAGAAATGGAAGGCCAAGTTGGCGGCCAAAGGGAGAAAGTTGAAGGCGGAGGAGCGTAGACTTGCACTTGAGGAGGAGAGGATTCGTAATGCTAACAAAGCCGAAGACCGTGCTATCATGTTCATGAATCCAACACAATGGATGAAACCGCAATAAAATATTGGGAGCTCACACGTTGAGAGATCTTGACCCAAACAGGAATTTATCTTCGGCATGATGGTCGTGGTGGAGGCCAAGAGGATGGTGGTGGTGGTGGTGGTGATGGTGATGGTGGCGGCGACCGAGAGGATGGTGGTGGTCATGATGGACGGGAGGATGGTGGTCGTGATGGTGGCGGCGGTCGTGAGGATGGTGGTGGTGATAGTGAGGGTGGTGGTGGTGATGTCTTCGGCCAGGACTACGTTTGAGTTCGTGCATGCCCATGGTTGGCTCGATCCATGATACCTCCTTTTATTGATCTGGTATTGGAACAGAAAAGAGTGTCCCGCACCTATTTCCCAAGAAATGACCATGGGTTATCATGAAGGAAATATGCCCTAGAGGCAATAATAAAGTTATTATTTATTTCCTCATATCATGATAAATGTTTATTATTCATGCTAGCATTGTATTACCCGGAAACATAATACATGTGTGAATACATAGACAAACATAGTGTCACTAGTATGCCTCTACTTGACTAGCTCGTAAATCAAAGATGGTTAAGTTTCCTAACCATAGACATGAGTTGTCATTTGATTAACGGGATCACATCATTAGGAGAATGATGTGATTGACTTGACCCATTCCGTTAGCTTAGCACTTGATCGTTTAGTATGTTGCTATTGCTTTCTTCATGACTTATACATGCTCCTATGACTATGAGATTATGTAACTCCCGTATACCGGAGGAACACTTTGTGTGCTACCAAACGTCATAACGTAACTGGGTGATTATAAAGGTGCTCTACAGGTGTCTCCAAAGGTACTTGTTGAGTTGATGTATTTCGAGATTAGGATTTGTCACTCTGATTGTCGGAGAGGTATCTCCGGGCCCTCTCGGTAATGCACATCACTATAAGCCTTGCAAGCAATGTAGCTAATGAGTTAGTTATGAGATGATGCATTACGTAACGAGTAAAGAGACTTGCCGGTAACGAGATTGAACTAGGTATTGGATACCGGCGATCGAATCTCGGGCAAGTAACATACCGATGACAAAGGGAACAACGTATGTTGTTATGCGGGTTGACCGATAAAGATCTTCGTAGAACATGTAGGAGCCAATATGAGCGTCCAGGTTCCGCTATTGGTTATTGATCGGAAACGAGTCTCGGTCATGTCTACATAGTCCTCGAACCCGTAGGGTCCGCACGCTTAAGGTTTCGTTGACAGTTTTATTATGAGTTTATAAGGTTTGATGTACCGAAGGTTGTTCGGAGTCCCGGATATGATCACGGACTTAGCGAGGAGTCTCGAAATGGTCGAGACGTAAAGATCGATATGTTGGACGACTATATATGGACACCGGAAAGGTTCCGGGTGAGATTGGGACTATACCGGAGCTCCGGGAGGTTATCGGAACCCCCGGTAGGTATATGGGCCTTATTGGGCCTTAGTGGAAAGGAGGGAGAAGGAGCAAAGGAGGGGGCGCCCCCCCAAGCCCAATTCGAATTGGGAGGGGGGCCGGCCTCCCTTTCCTTCTTCCCTCCCACCTCTTCCTTCCCTCTCCTAATAGGAAAAGGGGGTGTCCTACTCCCGGTTGGGGTTGGACTCCCCCCTAGGGCACGCCACCCTCCCTTGGCCGGCCCCCTCCTCCACTCCTTTATATACGAGGGAGGGGGCACCCCATAGACACAACAATTGATCATTGATCTCTTAGCCATGTGCGGTGCCCCCCTCCACCATAGTTCTCCTTGATAATATTGTAGCGGTCCTTAGGCGAAGCCCTGCGACGGTAGAACATCAAGATTGTCACCACGCCGTCGTCTTGTGAAACTCTTCCCGACATTCTCTTTGGATTGAGTACGGGAGCGTCATCAAGCTGAACGTGTGCAAGAACTCAGAGGTGCCGTAGTTTCGGTGCTTGATCGGTCGGACCGTGAAGACGTACGACTACATCAACCGCGTTGTGCTAACGCTTCTGCTTTCGGTCTACGAGGGTACGTGGACACACTTTCCCCTCTCGTTGCTATGCATCACCTATGATCTTGTGTGTGCGTAGGATTTTTTTTGAAATTACTACGTTCCCCAACATATCGAGCCCATGAGAGGAAGATTCCCTTGAAGCATTGGTCTCTAGCTAGCTTTTGTCAAAGTGCCAAATCCAGCTTTTGACCAGATCAACAAGCAAATGCTGATTCAAACACTTATAGTAAAAAGAGGTATGGGTATGAGGTCTTATGCTTACAACCTTGTATTTGCACTGTCACGGTGTCCTGGACTAGGGGGTACTAACCTAGTCGGTGCATGCTCCTCGGGATGGGTCAGTCGGCCTTTATTCTTCTCAAGATGGTCCCCGGGAGTCACATGATGGGGCATGATCAGGACTGCATCTGCCGAAGGGTTGACATACATTCCAAGACTTCTCCCGCCGCTTCCATGCCAAGATCTCGACCTTGTGAACCTATATACGCTACCTGGCATGTATATAAGCCAGAGGGTTTAGCCCGTAGAGGGGACATCGACACAATCTTATTCACCCAGCCCTAGAGTTAGAACACATCTTACGATCTTGAGGTAGATCAAATGATGAGCACATGGGTACATCATACACGACATTTCAGAAAAGTGCACAATTTAGTTGGAATGAATCACCAAGCTGAATCAAGCAAACACATGGCCAGGTGAACACTAACTTAAGTTTACCTTGTAACCTTGATGACACAACTATGCTTTCATCCCTATTGTTGTCACTTGAACTTAGATATCACAGGGAAGAAATCCAATAACCTATGAGCTCTTGAAGCAACCGGTTTGGAGGAACAAGTTTGGAGATAACAAGTTCCAAGTGAAGCTGATTCTGTCAGTTTTTACCTCTGATGTTTCGTTGTGCCACAACCATGTGGTGGAGAGACGGGGCCATCGGGGTAATTCACCAGAAGCTACATCAAAATATCTTTTCAATGCAAAAAATCTCACATCATTTGGAGTTGTGAGTAAAAATTTCTAGCCAATCGCGTGGAAGGTGTCCACGCTGTCAAGACTTTGCGATTCCAAGGAGCTTTCCAACAACTCCCAAAGTTGAATGCTTATTCCCCCAAGGAAGCCATGAAAATCTGCTTACTTTTTAAACCTTTTTCACACCTAACTAAGGGGGATTGTCCCTGCTATAAAACCCCATCTCCCCCATCCTCTTAAAAAACCTTTTGTCAAACCATTCGGCTACAAGCTTATGCAACAAGACTTCTAGAGAAATCCGAGATATCCTTGCTACCTTTGCTCTTGTGAGTTCATCTGGATTCGCTAGAAGGAGCCTCTGGTTCCCCCTAATTCATGCTCTACAGTTCCAGCCGTTTTGTGTGGGTTAGTCCCGATTTGTGGTTCTGCGATTGTTCGGACAACGGGTTGGAGTTCTTGTAGCTTTGGTCAGCCAACCCCAACGTATGGTTTGCATCCAACCTTGGCAGGTATAAAGCTAGTTATCCCGGCTGCTTGCAGATAGTTATCTCCCCTCCCCGATTCGATCCTACGACGTGATGATGAGCACATGGGTACATCATACACGACATTTTAGAGAAGTGCAAAATTTAGTTGGAAAGAATTACTAAGCCGAATCAAGCAAACACATACCCAGGTGAACGCTAACCTAAGTTCATACTATAATCTTGCATACATGGCTGCACATTCATCTCCATTGTTGTTGGTTGAACTTAGGTATCACATGGAATAAATCCAACAACTTATGAGCTCTTGAAGCAACCGGTTTGGAGGAACAAGTTTGGAGAAAACAAGTTTCAAGTGAAGCTGATGCTATCAGTTTTTCCCTCTGATGTTTCGTTGTGCCACACCCATGTAGTGGAGATACGGGGACATAGGGGTACATCAACAGAAGCTACATCAAATTATCTTTCTAATGCAAAAAAACTTCACACCATTTGGAGTTGTGAGTCAAAAGTTCTAGCCAATCTCGTGGAAGCTGTCCAGGCTGTGAAGACTTCGCAAATTTCCGAGGAACTCTCCAACAACTCCCAAAGTTGACTGCTTATTCCCCCAAAGAAGCCATGCAAACCTGCTTACTTTTGAAACCATTTTCACACCTAACCAAGGGGGTTGTCCCTGCAATAAAACCCCATCTCCCCTATTCTCTAAAAAGCCTTTTGTCAAACCATTCAGCTACAAGCTTATGCAGCAAGACTGCTAGATAGATCCGAAAGATCCTTGCTACCTTTGCTCTTGTGAGTTCATCCGGATTCATGAGAAGGATCCGTTGAGACGATGCCTTATGAACTGTGGTTTGTCAAGAAACCAAAGTTGTCGTTTCTTAAAGTTTGAGGCTGCGATGCTTATGTGAAAAAGATTCAAACTGATAAGCTCAAACCCAAATCGGAGAAGTGCGTCTTCATAGAATATCCAAAGGAAACTATTGGGTACACCTTCTATCACAGATCCGAAGGCAAGATATTCGTTGCTAAGATGGATCCTTTCTAGAGAAGGAGTTTCTCTTGAAAGAAGTGAGTGGGAGGAAAGTAGAGCTTGATAAGGTAATTGTACCTTCTCCCGAATTGCAAAGTAGTTCATCACTAAAATCAGTTCCAGTGATTCCTACACCAATTAATGAGGAAGCTAATGATGATGATCATGAAAATTCAGATTAAGTTACTACAGAACCTCATAGGTCTTCCAAAGTACAGTCCGCACTAGAGTGGTACGGTAATCCTGTTCTGGAAGTCATGTTACTAGACCATGATGAACCTACTAACTATGAGGAAGCGATGATGAGCCCAGATTCCGCGAAATGGCTTGAAGGCCATGAAATCTGAGATGGGATCCATGTATGAGAACAAAGTGTGGACTTTGGTGGACTTTCCCGATGATCGGCAAGCCATAGAAAATAAATGGATTTTCGAGAGGAAGACATACGCTGATAGTAGTGTTACTATCTACAAAGCTCGACTTGTCGCAAAAGGTTTTTCAAAAAGTTAAAGGTGTAGAATACGATGAGATTTTCTCACTCGTATCACTACAAAAAAATACACTTCCGTGATGATACATGTTTGTCACAGTAGGTCGTGTTTTTTGTCATGCATGTACATCCATGACGATTTTATGACAGAATCAAGATAGTCATACCAGGTTGTCGAGAAGTGTTCCATGACATTACCAAAATTATCATCACGGAAGTGTCCACTTCCATGACGATAAATCGCGTCCGTAATCGCTTTCGTCAAGGGTGACCGACACGCGGCATCCACCGAACTTAACGTTAAGCTATCGAGTCGGGTTTTGGATCCGATAACCCGTTAACAGCCCCGAACAATGGGGATTTTCCACGTGTAAAATCATCATTGGCTGGAGGAGACACATTTTAGGTCCGCGCTAGCACAGGTGTCACTCATGCAATGGGCGAGACACGCCTATGATATGTTGACACGTGGACCGGCCCATCAAGTTTAAATGGGCCGACCCAATTAAAGGCCCACAAGATTTTGCGGACCATAATGGGCCTGCCCAGCTAAAGGCCCACGAGATTTTGCGGACCATAATGGGCTGGCCCAGCTAAAGGCCCACAAGATTTTGCGGGCCATAATGGGCCGGCCCATGTAAAGGCCCACAAGATTTTTGTGTGCCATAATGGGCCGGCCCAGGTAAAGGCCCACAAGATTCTTGTGGATCATAATGGGCCGGCCCGGCTAAAGGCCCACGAGATTTCACCGACATTAATGGGCCGACCCAGCTATAGGCCCACAAGATTTTGAGGACCCTAGTAGGACGGCCCATTAACTGGCTGCCATGTTTTGGGCCAAATGCCGGCCCATATTTGATCCAGTCCATTAATGGCCTGCCACGTTCCGGGCCTAATAGTGGCCCATATGAGATTCGGCCCGTTAAAAGCCTACCACGTTCTGGGCCAAATTACAGCCCAGATTAGGTCCAGCCCTTTAAGAGGCTTTGGGCTCAATTATGGCCCATATCAGATTCGGCCCGTCAACTGGACACTATGCTTTTGGGCCCACTTGCTAAAGGCCCACTTAGTAATTCGTCCTGATATTAGTTTTGGCCTCTTAAGGGCCCTGAGGGAGTCCTGGACTAGGGGGTGTCCGGACAGCCGGACTATCATCGTCCGCCGGACTCCAAGACTATGAAGATACAAGATTGAAGACTTCGTCCCGTGTCCGGATGGGACTTTCCTTGATGTGGAAGGCAAGCTTGGCGATACGGATATGTAGATCTCCTACCATTGTAACCGACTCTATGTAACCCTAGCCCTCTCCGGTGTCTATATAAACCGGAGGGTTTTAGTCCGTAGGACACAACAACCATTACAACAATCATACCATAGGCTAGCTTCTAGGGTTTAGCCTCCTTGATCTCGTGGTAGATCCTTTCTTGTACTACCCATATCATCAATATCAATCAAGAAGGAGTAGGGTTTTACCTCCATCGAGAGGGCCCGAACCTGGGTAAAAACATTGTGTCCCTTGTCTCCTATTACCATCCGCCTAGACGCACAGTTCGGGACCCCCTACCCGAGATCCGCTGGTTTTGACACCGACATTGGTGCTTTCATTGAGAGTTCCTCTGTGTCATCACCGATAGGCTTGATGGCTTCTCCAATCAACAACAACACCGTCCAGGGTGAGACTTTTGTCCCCGGACAGATCTTCGTATTCGGCGGCTTCGCACTGCGGGCCAACCCACTTGGCCATCTGGAGCAGATCGAAGCTACGCCCCGCCATCAGTCGTTCGGAGCATAAACTTCACGGCCGACATCGCGGGACTTGATCTTCGACGGACTCGAGCCATCGCCGAACGTGCTTGCGCTGTCACGATCGCGACGATTTAGCTCTGCCACGGACAATGTTTTGGTGGTCGAGACGAATCCGCTCCGACCCCAAGTTCGAGCCGATCGCGCAGACGAGGGCGGGTGGCTGAATACGCCTCGGGCTGCGACTTCCACGATGATGGAGCCAAACGCTGACCTTGTCCCTTATAAAGCTCGTGACTCAGGTGCGGACTCCTGCGGACTCAACCTCTGCCCCTGCCAATCGAATTCGATTGGGCGCCGATCATGGAGTTCACCGCCGCGGACATCTTTCAACACTCACCCTTTGGCGACATCCTAAATTCGCTAAAGCATCTCTCGCTATCCGGAGAGCCCTGGCCGGACTATGGCCAGGATGGTTGGATGCGGATGACGAAGAAATTCAAACCCCACCCACCACCCACTTTGTAGCCACTGTCGACGATCTAACCGACCTGCTAGACTACGACTCTGAGGACATCGACGGTATGGACGACGATGCCGGGGATGATCAAGAACCAGCGCCTACAGGGCACTGGAAGACCACCTCGTCATACGATATATACATGGTGGACACCCCAAAAGATAGGGACGGCAAAGAAGCAGCGGAGGCATATTCCTCAAAGAAACAGCCCAAGCGTCGGCGTCAACGGCGCCGCTCTGAATCCCGCCACAGCAAGAATGGAGATTCCGGCACCGGAGATAATAACACCCTAGAGAGTGCCGAAGACAACCCCCTCCAGCAAGATTCAGCACTGGAGGATGCAGAAGCAAGCCCTCACGAGAGAGCGGCAGACAAAGAGGTCGAGGATGACAATTACATACCTCCCTCCGGAGACGAGGCAGGCCTCAACGACGACGAATTCATCATGCCTGAGGATCCCGTCGAACAATAGCGTTTTAAACGCAGGCTTATCACCATGGCAAATAGCCTAAAGAAAAAGCAGCAACAGCTTCAAGCTGACCAAGACCTGCTGGCCGACAGATGGACCGAGGTCCTCGCGGTCGAAGAGTATGAACTCGAACGCCCCTCCAAGAACTACCCAAAACGCAAGTTTCTCCCCCAACTAGAGGAGGAAGCATATATACCTTCATCACCAGCGCACAATACGGCAGACCGACCACCCCGTGGTCACGACAGAGAGGCACCTAGGCCCTCCACCAAGACCGCACCCCGGCATCGCTCAAAATGTATGAAGCCACGAGGGAACGCGCTGGACTTGCGGGATATATTGGAGGATAAGGCAAGACAATCTAGATCTATTTATGGATCACATGGGCGCCCCACGACCCACGACGAATACCGTCGCGCCGGATACAGCAACTCCGGCCGGGCCGAACACAATAGACAACGCTCTCTTGAGCTACGTCGTGACATTGCTCAATACAGAGGCGCCGCACACCCACTATGCTTCACAGACGAAGTAATGGATCATCAAATCCCTGAAGGGTTTAAACCCGTCAACATCGAATCCTACGATGGCACGACGGACCCCGCGGTTTGGATCGAGGATTACCTCCTCCATATCCATATGGCCCGCGGAGGCGATCTCCACGCCATCAAATACCTCCGCTCAAGCTTAAAGGACCAGCTCGGCATGGCTCAACAGCCGCCCGCAGAGTCAATTGGGTGTTGGGAGGATCTGGAAGCCGCATTCCTCGACAACTTCCGTGGCACATACGCGTGCGATCACCGACGCCGATGACCTAAGCCACATAATTCAGCAGCCGGATGAATCGGCCGCAGATTCGACACGGTTCTTAACAAAGAAAACCAAATCGCCGACCGTCTGGATGCAGAGGCCCTAGCAGCCTTCAAACATAACATCCGCGACGAGTGGCTAGCCGGCACCTAGGACAGAAAAGCCAAATCCATGGCAGCCCTCACATCATTAATGACCCGCTTCGTGCGGGAGAGGATAGCTGGCTAGCTCGCGAAGAACAACCTCAAAGAAGAATCTTTGGCAGTCCGGATACTAAGGACCACAATGGCGGTCGCGTCGAAACAAAAACAAACGCTGTGTTAACGACGACAACAATGAGGATACGGCAATCAATGCGGATTCCGAGGCTCTAAACCGGTCGTGGAAGAAGCCATTCAAAAGAACCACTCCGGGTCCATCCAATTTGGACCGAATACTCGACCGCTCATGCCAGATACATGGCACCCCCGAAAAGCCAGCTAACCACACCAACAGAGATTGTTGGGTATTTAAGCAGGCAGGCAAGTTAATTGCCGAAAACAACGACAAGGGGCTGCACAGCGACGACGAGGAAGAGACCCGGCCGCCGAACAGTAGAGGACAGAAGGGTTTCCCCCCACAAGTGCGGACGGTAAACATGATATACGCAACCCATATACCCAAGAGGGAGCGGAAGCGTGCACTAAGGGACGTATATGCGATGGAGCCAGTCGCCCCGAAGTTCAATCCATGGTTCTCTTGCCCGATCACTTTCGATCGACGAGACCATCCGACCAGTATCCGCCATGGCGGATTCGCCGCATTGGTTTTAGACCCAATCGTCGATGGATTTCACCTCACGAGAGTCCTGATGGACGGCGGCAGTAGCCTGAACCTGCTTTATCAGGATATAGTGCACAAGATGGGCACAGACCCCTCAAGGATTAAACCTACAAAGACGACCTTCAAAGGCGTCATACCAGTGTCGAGGCCAATTATGCAGCTCACCACACCGAAGTGGTCTTCGGATCCCCGGATAATTTCCGGAGCGAGGAGTTAATCTTTGACATAGTATCGTTCCGCAGCGGCTATCACGCTCTGGTCGGACGAACCGCGTTCGCAAAGTTCAACGCGGTGCCGCATTATGCATACCTCAAGCTCAAGATGCCAGGCCCTCGAGGAGTCATCACGGTCAATGGAAATACGAAACGCTCCCTCCGAACGGAGGACTTTACAGCAGCTCTCGCGGCAGAAGTACAAAGCAGCCTTCTAAGGCAATTTTCGAGTCCGGCCGTTAAACGACCGGACACGGCCAAACGCGCCCGGAGCAACATTAATCAAGACCACCTGGCACATTCCGAGCATGCGTAGCAATGCGGCCCCAACCCCAGCCCTCACAGGATTGCATGACCAACCCTCCGCGTACATCATTACACTCTGAAGATACCATGGGCATAGGGGGAGGGGCACGACCACAACAGACCCAGAGTGCGGCTCGACCACACCAGGGGCTCCCAAGTGTGTCACTCTTCTTATTTTTATTTTCCTTCCTTTTATATACAGGACTCCGCTCACGGAGGCTCCCTGTCCGTGATGCGCCCGCCGAACTCACGATGCAACAGCCTGGGGAGGGAAAAAGGCTGCATTTAACACTCGGTGGTCTCCATTACGAGCATTAAATTTGATTACATACACCAGTCCGCAGCCCACCCCTGAAGGGGGACATGTTTAATTAGTCCAATCCCTTGCTTACCACACTACTTGTATCATTCCGCACCCATAGCAGAATTCCTTGAATAAATAATGCAGCACTTTTTGCCTATAATTGCATTACTTTACATATATGTTCATTAATGACATCTTGCACCCGTACAATTTGGTACGGCCGAATACACCAGGGGCTTATGTTCCCCGCATTATGGTGTGATAAGTCAGGACACTTTCACAAGTCGGCACCGAACTTATAGCATTATATGAATCGCTACAAATCATGTCTTGGGTCAATAGTTGGGTTTGCCCGGCTCCCATGTTTTGGTACCTTACGCCCGCTCGTCGGCTAAGGTAGATGGGAGAACCATCGCGATTGCGCCTGTTGAGCCGGGCGAGCGCCTCAGTGGAGAAAGCTAAAACTGACTGGCATGATAAGGCGAGAGACTGGTCGCTGTTTGAGAGGTCTTTTCGGGTCCCTAAAGACTTATGCCGCTTCGAGCGAAGAACCGGATAATGTCCGACGAAGGCGTGGATAGCGCCCCGAATTCGGTCTTCCGAATACTAGGGGCTTCGCCGAAATTTAAAATTATAGAATTCTATGGCTAAGTGAGAGTGTTCAAGCAGTATAAGTCTGGTTGCCTTGTCCGTTGCGTTGAGCGCCTCCCTAGATGGACCCAAAAATGGGAACAAGAGTGCTCAAGTTTATCCCGAACACCCCAGCACTAGTGGCCTGGGGGCTAAAGCGGACGACTTGCCATCTCTCAGATTTTATAAACGGCCGCACAGAAGGTAATATTTTAAATTAAACAAGCGTTGCTTAGCGCATATGAACAAAGTTTTCAGCGCACAGGATAAAACACAATGAGTTTACTCAATAATTACATCTCTAGGGCACTCATCCGCAATCTTGCGGGCACCCTTCAGGACAGTCTTATAGTACATCTCAGGCGTACAATACTCCTTGCCCACTGGCGGCGCGTCAATGATAAGCCTCTCCGCATCCAGCCTGGCCCAATGCACCTTTGCGCGGGCAAGGGCCCGACGTGCACCTTCAATACAGGTGGAGCGCTTGACGACCTTCCACCTGTGGGCACGATCCACCACCGCCGCGATGAGGCCGAAGTAGCTCCCAAGCATGGACACTCCAGGCCACAGCCGGACTATGAGGCCCTTCATGGCCTGTTCGGCTACCTTGTGGAGCTCGACCAGCTGCTTCAGCTGGTCGCTAGGGGGCACCGGATGGCCGGGCTCAGCGTACTGAGAACAGAAAACCTTCTCTGTTGAGCTCCCCTCCTCGGCTTGGTAGAACGCAGCGGCATCGGACACACTGCGAGGCAGATCTGCAAACGCCCCTGGGGAGCTCCGAATTCGGGTAAGTGTTAGGTAGTTTACATTAACATGCTTGCTTTGCATGAAAAATGCCTTACCCGCCGCTATTTTATTCACCGCCTCAATCTCCTGAAGGGCCTTATGGGCCTCGGCCTTGGCGGCTTTGGCACTTTCGAGAGCGAGGCAAGCTCGGACTCGAGTCTTTGAGTCGCGCCCAAAGTCTCATGCTTTTCCATGAGAGCACGGAGCTCTTGCCACACTTCCGCCACGCGCCTCCTCGCTTCTCTCGCTCCGCTCGTTCGCGGCCGATTGCGTTCGCCACGGACACGGCCTCCTCGAGGCCACCACCTCGTTCGTGGCCCCGCAGCACTCCACGTTATCCTTGTTATTTTTATTGCAACCTAAACCCTTTTCTGTAAGATAACTATTCAAAGCGGTGTTACTCACCTTCTTTGTCCTCGAGCTGCTTCTTGGCACGGCCGAGCTCTTGCTCGGACCGCTCGAGATCCTGCTTCAATGCACCAACCTCCGCAGTCAGTGCGGCAGAGGTCAGCAGCGCAGCCTGCAAACCCATATTGACATACTTTTTAGAAACCATGCGTATATCTTTTTAGATCCTCAGTCCGGCTTTTCTTTCCGAACACCGAACCGAGCATCAGGGGCTACTGTCTATGCGGTATTATATTACATAATTTTAACTTCTTACCTCAAAGCCTGTTAGAAGGCTACAACAGGCTTCGGTCAGCCCGCTCTTGGCAAGCTGAACCTTCTGAATCACCGCACTCATGATAGTGCGGTGTTCTTCCTTGATGGAAGCGCATTTGAGCGCCTCCAACAAGTTGTCCGGCGCCTCCGGTTGGATGGGGGCCGCCGGTGTCACGGTCTTGCCCTTCTTGCGAAGGGGCCGCCTGCCGGACTCTGGAACCACTGCAGGTTCCGACGTAGAGTCCGGCGCAAAGTCCGGGAGGCTGCCTTCTGGCGCCTCCGGAGCCTCCTCCTGACGGGCCCTTTCTCGGGACCCCACCTCGGCGTCCTCAGTGGCGCGAGGGGTGGAGGCGGTCGGGATGGAATCTACATCCGACGGAGCCAACGACCCGCTCGATGAAGCCGGGAGATCATCATCGGCCGGACTGCAGGCAGTGTGCGGCATTAGAAGGACACTATGTGACATAAAAAGAAATTATAAATCATTCAAGAATCCGGATACTTACGATCTCGCCGGAGGCCTGGCCCTTGAGGGCCATTCTTCGCCGCCAACGCTGGCGTTGGCGGGGCTGTCCGGGTTAATAGTTCTTCCCCTCTTGGACCTTCGGCCTCCCCTGTTGGGGAAGCCTTCCTCTTCCTCTCTCCCTCCTCTGGGAGAGAGTCCTCATTTTCCTCCTCGTCTTCGGGGGAGGAGTCCGCCTCGGAGTCGTCGGACACCTGAAAACGGGAACTCTTTCGAGTACCCGTAGCCACCTTCTTGGCCTTCTTCTCCGGCACCACATGTGGTGCCGGAACCAGCAGCCCCGCTAGGCGGGCGTCTACTGGGTTTTCTGGCATGGGAGCCGGCAGATGAGCTGCACGGCCTTCTTCATCTAGTCCTGTCAAAGGAAAGGGGAGATTGAAACCCGCTTAGGGTCAAACTATTAACAACAAGTGTCCCGCAAAGGGGTAGAATCACTTACCTCGTCAGCTGGACGCTGCGAGTGAAATCCGCGATCTTCCGTCGCGGATGCGGGCTCGACTCTTTAAACAGCACCTCCAGCGCGCCAGACGTCGTGTCAAGAGCCCGCCAATGCCTCGTGTCAGGCCGGATCGAACTCCCATAGGTTGAATGCCCGTTCTTGGCATGGGAGAATCCGCGGACGAGCATGACTTGGACCACATTAACAAGCTCGAGCTTCTTGTTCACCACTTGGATACTGGGCTTGGAGTCCCGTCAGCTCCTTCGAACTACCCCATAGCAAGCCCTTCTCTTTCCAGGAGGTGAGCTGCACAGGGATACCAGATCTGAACTCGGGGCCGCCGCCCATGTAGGGTCGCGCGGCTCAGTGATGTAGAACCACCCCGACTACCACCCCTTGACGGACTCCACAAAGGCCCCTTCGAACCAGAGGACGTTGGGCATCTTGCCCAACATGGCGCCTCCGCACTCCGCTTGCGTGCCCTTCACTACCTTCGCTTGACATTGAAGGTCTTGAGCCAAGTCGAAGTGGGGCTGGATGCAGAGGAAGGCCTCAGACACGATGATGAACGCCGAGATGTTGAGGATGAAGTTCGCGCCAGATTGTGGAAGTCTGTGCCATAGTAGAACATGAGCCCCCGGACAAAGGGGTGAAGTGGAAAGCCCATCATGGAGGAAGTGGGGAAGGAATCGACCCTCTCATGGGGCCGGGGTGGGGATGAGCTGCCTTGTCGGGCAGCCGGTCTTGTGATGTCGCCGAAAGGTATCCGCAAGTCGCTAGTTTGGCAATGTGCTCCTCCTTAACGGTGGAGGCCAACCATTCACCTCCCGCTTCGGACATGGTCGGAGAAGGTTGAGACGAGATGCGCGAACTTGGGCGCTGGAGCTCGAGTGTGCGGAGATGGATAAGCAAAGGAGGAAGGAGGCGTAGGTAAAAAGGCGGATCCTTATCCCCTTATATATAGGCGGACGAAGACTATGCGTCCCCACCGGCCTGGTAAAACTTGCTTATCTCCCAAGCGCCACCATCAATGGCGCGGTTGGGTTACCCACGTCCGTATTGATGAGAATCCCGAAATAAGGGGAACACGATCTCTGCTTCGACAAGACTGTTGGAAATATGCCCTAGAGGCAATAATAAAGGTATTATTATATTTCCTTGTTCATGATAATTGTCTTTTATTCATGCTATAACTGTATTATCCGGAAATCGTAACACACGTGTGAATACATAGACCACAATAAGTCCCTAGTGAGCCTCTAGTTGACTAGCTCACAGATCAATAGATAGTCATGGTTTCTCGCTACGGACATTGGATGTCGTTGATAACGGGATCACATCATTAGGAGAATGATGTGATGGACAAGACCCAATCCAAAGCATAGCACAAAGATCGATAGTTCGCTTGCTAGAGCTTTTCCAATGTCAAGTATCTCTTCCTTAGACCATGAGATCGTGTAACTCCCGGATACCGTAGGAGTGCTTTGGGTGTATCAAACGTCACAACGAATCGGGTGACTATAAAGGTGCACTACAGGTATCTCCGAAAGTGTCATTGGGTTGACACGGATCGAGATCTGGGATTTGTCACTCCGTGCAAACGGAGAGGTATCTCTGGGCCCACTCGGTAGGACATCATCATAATGTGCACAATGTGACCAAGGGGTTGATCACGGGATGATGTGTTACGAAACGAGTAAAGAGACTTGCCGGTAACGATATTGAACAAGGTATCGGTATACCGATGATCGAATCTCTGGCAAGTACAATACCGTTAGACAAAGGAATTGTATACGGGATCGAATGTGTCCTTGACATCATCGTTCATCCGATGAGATCATCGTGGAACATGTGGGAGCTAACATGGGTATCCAGATCCCGCTGTTGGTTATTGACCGGAGAATGTCTCGGTCATGTCTACATGTCTCCCGAACCCGTAGGGTCTACACACTTAAGGTTCGATGACGCTAGGGTTATAAAGGAAGTTTGTATGTGGTTACCGAATGTTGTTCGGAGTCCCTGATGATATCCCGGACGTCACGAGGAGTTCCGGAATGGTCCGGAGGTAAAGATTTATATATGGGAAGTCCTATTTTGGCCACCGGAAAATGTTCGGGATTTTTCGGTATTGTACCGGGAAGGTTCTAGAGTGGGGCCCACCTGCATGGGGGGACCCACATGAACGTGGGTAGTGGGGGCAAGGCCCCACACCCCTGGTCAAGGCGCACCAAGATCCTCCTTAGAAGGAATAAGATCATATCCCGAAGGGATAAGATCAAGATCCCTAAAAAGGGGGATAACAATCGGTGGGGAAGGAAATGATGGGATTTCTTTCCTCCCACCTTTGCCAACGCCCCAATGGACTTGGAGGGAAAGAAACTAGCCCCCTCCACCCCTATATATAGTGGGGAGGCGCATGGGAGCCACACGAGGTTCTGGCGCAGCCTTCCCCCTCTCCCAAGTACTCCTCCTCTCTCACGGTGCTTGGCGAAGCCCTGCAGGATTACCACGCTCCTCCACCACCACCACGCCGTTGTGCTGCTGCTGGATGGAGTCTTCCTCAACCTCTCCCTCTCTCCTTGCTGGATCAAGGCATGGGAGACGTCACCGGGCTGTACGTGTGTTGAACGCGGAGGTGCCGTCTGCTCGCACTAGGATCTCCGGTGATTTGGATCACGACGAGTACGACTCCTTCAACCCCGTTCTCTTGAACGCTTCCGCTTAGCAATCTACAAGGGTATGTAGATGCACTCTCCTTCCTCTCGTTGCTAGTATCTCCATAGATTGATCTTGGTGATGCGTAGAAAATTTTGAATTTCTACTACGTTCCCCAACAGTGGCATCATGAGCTAGGTCTATGCGTAGATTCTTTGCACGAGTAGAACACAAAGTAGTTGTGGGCGTTGATTTTGTTCAATATGCTTATCGTTACTAGTCCAATCTTGTTTCGACGGTATTGTGGGATGAAGCGGCCGGACCGACCTTACACGCTTTACGTGAGACAGTTCCACCGATTGACATGCACTTGGTGCATAAGGTGGCTAGCGGTGCCGCCTCCCACTTTAGTCGAACGGATTCGATGAAAAGGGTCCTTATGAAGGGTAAATAGCAATTGGCATATAACGCTGTGGTTTTATGAGGTAAGAAACGTTTGCTAGAAACCCATAGCAGCCACGTAGAAACATGCAAACAACAATTAGAGGACGCCTAACTTGTTTTTGCAGGTATGCTATGTGATGTGATATGGCCAAGAAGAATGTGATGAATGATATGTGATGTATGAGATTGATCATGTTCTTGTAATAGGATTCACGACTTGCATGTCGATGAGTATGACAACCGGCAGGAGCCATAGGAGTTGTCTTAATTTATTGTATGACCTGCGTGTCATTGAACAACGCCATGTAATTACTTTACTTTATTGCTAACCGGTAGCCATAGTAGTAGAAGTAATAGTTGGCGAGACAACTTCATGAAGATACGATGATGGAGATCATGGTGTCATGCCGGTGACGATGATGATCATGGAGCCCCGAAGATGGAGATCAATTGAGCTATATGATATTGGCCATATCATGTCACTACTATATAATTGCATGTGATGTTTATTATGTTTATGCATCTTGTTTACTTAGAACGACGGTAGTAAATAAGATGATCCTTACAACAATTTCAAGAAGTGTTCTCCCTAATCGTGCACCGCTGCTAAAGTTCGCTGCTTTGAAGCACCACGTGATGATCGGTGTGATAGATCCTTACGCTCACATACAACGGTGTAAGACAGTTTTACACATGCAAAAACACTTAGGGTTAACTTGACGAGCCTAGCATGTACGGATATGGCCTCGTAACACGAGACCGAAAGGTCGAGCATGAGTCGATAGTAGATACGATCAACATGAAGATGTTCACCGATGATGACTAGTCCGTCTCACGTGATGATCGGACACGGCCTAGTTGACTCGGATCATGTAATCACTTAGATGACTAGAGGGATGTCTATCTGAGTGGGAGTTCACAAGATGAACTTAATTATCCTGAACATAGTCAAAAGATCTTTGCAAATTATGTCGTAAGCTCGCGCTTTAGTTCCACTATTTAGATATGTTCCTATAGAAAATATAGTTGAAAGCAGTAGCGATTATGCGGAAGAGAAAGCTTATGTCCTTAATGCACCCTCAAAGGTGCTGAACCCCAAAGGTCGTTTGTGGATGTTGCGAACATCAGACATACACGTTTTGATAACTACGTGATAGTTCAGTTAAACGGTTTAGAGTTGAGGCACCAAAGACATTTTCGAAACGTCGCAGAACATATGAGATGTTTCGAGGGCTGAAATTGAGATTTCAGGCTCGTGCCCACGTCAAGAGGTATGAGACCTCCGACGATTTTCTTAGCCTGCAAACTAAGGGAGAAAAGCTCAATCGTTGAGCTTGTGCTCAGATTGTCTGAGTGCAACAATCACTTGAATCAAGTGGGAGTTGATCTTTCAGATGAGATAGTGATGTTTCTCCAAAGTCATTGCCACCAAGCTGCTAGAGCTTCGTGATGAACTATAACATATCAGGGATAGATATGATGATCCTTGAGGTATTCGCGATGTTTGACACCGCGAAAGTACAAGAAGGAGCATCAATTGTTAATGGTTGGTGAAACCACTAGTTTCAAAAGGGGCAAGGGCAAGAAGGGATACTTAATGAAACGGCAAATCAACTGCTGCTCTAATGAAGAAACCCAAGGTTGAACCCAAACCCGAGACTAAGTGCTTCTGTAATAAGGGGAACAACCACTAGAGCGGAATTACCCTAGATACTTGGTAGATGAGAAGGCTGGCAAGGTCGATAGAAGTATATTGGATATACATTATGTTAATGTGTACTTTACTAGTACTCCTAGTAGCACCAGGGTATTAGATACCGGTTCGGTTGCTAAGTGTTAGTAACTCGAAATAAAAGCTACGGAATATACGGAGACTAGCTAAAGGTGAACTGACGATATGTGTTGGAAGTGTTTCCAAGGTTGATGTGATCAAGCATCGCACGCTCCCTCCACCATCGAGATTTGGTGTTTGCGTTGATCTTAGACATGATTGGATTATGTCTATCGCAATACGGTTATTCATTTAAGGAGAATAATGGTTACTCTATTTATTTGAATAATACATTCAATGGTCTTGTACCTAAACGAATGGTTTATTAAATCTCGATTGTAGTGATACACATTTTCATGCCAAAAAGATATAAGATAGTAATGATAGTACCACTTACTGGTGGCACTGCCATGTAAGTCATATTGGTGCAAAACGCATGAAGAAGCTCCATGTTGATGGATCTTTGGACTCACTCGTTTTTGAAAAGTTTGAGACATGCGAACCATGTCTATTGGTGTATACGCATGAAGAAATTCCATGCAGATGGATCGTTTGGACTCACTTGATTTTGAATCACTTAAGATATGCAAATCATACCACATGGGCAAGATGACTAAAAGCCTCGTTTTCAAAGAAATGGAACAAGATAGCAACTTGTTGGAAGTAACACATTTTGATGTGTGCAGTCCAATGAGTGCCGAGGCATGCAAAGGAATATTGTTATGTTCTTACTTCACGGATGATTCGAGTAGATGTAGAGTATATTTACTCGATGAAACACAAGTCTGAATTATTGAATGGTACAAGTAATTTCAGAGTGAAGTTGAAGATCATCGTGACAAGAGGATGAAATGTCTATGATATGATCATAGAGATGAGTATCTGAGTTACGAGCTTTGGCACATAATTAAGACATTGTGGAAATTGTTTCACAATTAATACCTACCGAACACCATAGTTTGATGGTGTGTCCGAACATCATAGTTGCATCCTATTGGATATGGTGCGTACCATGATATCTCTTATCGAATTACCACTATCGTTTATGGGTTAGGCATTAGAGACAACCACATTCACTTTAAATAGGTCACCACGTAATTCCGTTGAGATGACACCGTATGAACTATGGTTTAGAGAAACCTAAGTTGTCATTTCTTAAAAGTTTGGGGCTGTGATGCTTATGTGAAAAAGTTTCAGGTTGATAAGCTCGAACCCAGAGCGGATAAAATGCATCTTCATAGGACACCCAAAATAGTTGGGTATACCTCCTAATTCAGATCCGAAAGCAATATGGATTGTTTCTTGAATCGGGTCCTTTCTCGAGGAAAAGTTTGTCTCGAAAAGTTGAGTGGGAGGATGGTGGAGACTTGATGAGGTTATTGAACCATCACTTCAACTAGTGTGTAGCAAGGCACGTGAAGTTGTTCTGTGGCACCTACACCAATTGAAGTAGAAGCTTATGATAGTGATCATGAAACTTCGGATCAAGTCACTACCGTACCTTGTAGGGTGACAAGGATGCGTACTGCTTCGGAGTGGTACAGTAATCCTGTCTTGAAGGTCATGTTGCTAGACAACAATAAACCTACGAGCTATGGAGAATCAATGGTGGGCCCAAATTCCGACAAATGGTTAGAAGCCATGAAATCCGAGATAAATGGATCTTTAAGAAGAAGACGGACGTGGACGGTAATGTCACCGTCTATGAAGCTCGACTTGCGGCAAAGAGTTTTTCACAAGTTCAAGGAGTTGACTACAATGAGATTTTCTCATTCGTAGCGATGCTTAAGTCCGTCGGAATCATGTTAGCATTAGCTGCATTTATGAAATCTGGCAGATGGATGTCAAAACGAGTTTCCTTACCAGTTTTCATAAGGAAAGGTTGTATGTGATACAATCAGAAAAGTTTTGTCGATCCTAAGGATGCTAAAAGGTATGCTAGCTCCAGCGATCCTTCCATGGACTGGAGTAAGCATCTCGGAGTTGGAATGTACGTTTTGATGAGATGATCAAAGATTTTGGGTTTATACAAAAGTTTATGAGAAACTTGTATTTCCAAAGAAGTGAGTGGGAGCACTATAGAATTTCGATGAGTATATGTTATTGACATATTGTTGATCGAAATGATGTAGAATTCTCGAAAGCATATAGGGTTATTTGAAAAGTGTTTTCAATGGAAAACCTGGATTAGGCTACTTGAACAATAAGCATCAAGATCTATAAGATAGATCAAAATGCTTAATAGTACTTTCAAATGAGCACGTATTTTGACATTATCTTGAAGGTGTTCAAGATGGATCACCAAAGAAGGAGTTCTTGCCGAGATGTAAGGTATGAAGTTAAGACTTAAAAGCTCGACCACGACAGAATAGAGAGAAAGGACGAAGGTCGCCCCTATACTTCAGACGTAGGCTCTATAGTATGCTATGTTGTGTACCGCATCGAAGTGTGCCTTGCCATGAGTCACTAAGGGTACAAGAATGATCCAGAATGGATCATTGGACAATGGTCAAACTTGTCCTTGGAGTAAATAAGGACATGTTTTCGATTATGGAGGTGATAAAGAGTTCGACGAAAGAGTTACGCCGATGCAAGCTTTAACACCTATCCGAGTGACTCTGAGTAGCAAACCGGATACGTATAGTGGAGCAACCATTTGGAATAGCTCCAAGTGGACCGTGGAAGCAGCATTTACAGAATGACCTAGAAATTTGCGAAGTACATACGGATCTGAAAGTTGCAGACCCGTTGACTAAAACCTCTCTCACAAGCAAAACATGATCAAACCCCAGAACTCATTGAGTCTTAATCACATGATGATGTGAACTAGTTTAATGACACTAGTAAACTCTTTGGATGTTGGTCACATGGTGATGTGACCTGTGAGTGTTAATCAAATGGCGATGTGAACTAGATAATTGACTCTAGTGCAAGTGGGAGACTGTTGGAAATATGCCCTAGAGGCAATAATAAAGGTATTATTATATTTCCTTGTTCATGATAATTGCATGCTATAACTGTATTATCCGGAAATCGTAATACACGTGTGAATACATAGACCACAATATGTTCCTAGTGAGCCTCTAGTTGACTAGCTCGTTGTAATCAACAGATAGTCATGGTTTCCTGGCTATGGACATTGGATGTCGTTGATAACGGGATCACATCATTAGGAGAATGATGTGATGGACAAGAACCAATCCTAAGCATAGCACAAAGATCGTATAGTTCGTTTGCTAGAGCTTTTCCAATGTCAAGTATCTCTTCCTTAGACCATGAGATCGTGTAACTCCCGGATACCGTAGGAGTGCTTTGGTGTATCAAACGTCACAACGTAACTGGGTGACTATAAAGGTGCACTACAGGTATCTCCGAAAGTGTCTGATGGGTTGACACGGATCGAGACTGGGATTTGTCACTCCGTGCAAACGGAGAGGTATCTCTGGGCCCACTCGATAGGACATCATCGTAATGTGCACAATGTGACCAAGGGGTTGATCACGGGATGATGTGTTACGGAACGAGTAAAGAGACTTGCCGGTAACGAGATTGAACAAGGTATCGGTATACCGACGATCGAATCTCGGGCAAGTACAATACCGTTAGACAAAGGGAATTGTATACGGGATCGAATGTGTCCTTGACATCGTGGTTCATCCGATGAGATCATCGTGGAACATGTGGGAGCTAACATGGGTATCCAGATCCCGCTGTTGGTTATTGACCGGAGAACGTCTCGGTCATGTCTACATGTCTCCCGAACCCGTAGGGTCTACACACTTAAGGTTCGATGATGCTAGGGTTATAAAGGAAGTTTGTATGTGGTTACCGAATGTTGTTCGGAGTCCCGAATGAGATCCCGGACGTCACGAGGAGTTCCGGATTGGTCCGGAGGTAAATATTTATATATGGGAAGTCCTATTTTGGCCACCGGAAAATGTTCGGGATTTTTCGGTATTGTACCGGGAAGGTTCTAGAAGGTTCTGGAGTGGGGCCCACCTGCATGGGGGACCCACATGAACGTGGGTAGTGGGGCAAGGCCCCACACCCCTGGTCAAGGCGCACCAAGATCCCCCTTAGAAGGAATAAGATCATATCCCGAAGGGATAAGATCAAGATCCCTAAAAAGGGGGGATAACAATTGGTGGGGAAGGAAATGATGGGATTTCTTTCCTCCCACCTTTGCCAACGCCCCAATGGACTTGGAGGGCAAGAAACCAGCCCCCTCCACCCCTATATATAGTGAGGAGGCGCATGGGAGCCACACGAGGTTCTGGCGCAGCCCTCCCCCTCTCCCAAGTACTCCTCCTCTCTCGCGGTGCTTGGCGAAGCCCTGCAGGATTACCACGCCTCCACCACCACCACGCCGTTGGCTGCTGCTGGATGGAGTCTTCCTCAACCTCTCCCTCTCTCCTTGCTGGATCAAGGCATGGGAGACGTAACCGGGTTGTACGTGTGTTGAACGCGGAGGTGCCGTCCGTTCGGCACTAGGATCTCCGCTGATTTGGATCACGACGAGTACGACTCCTTCAACCCCGTTCTCTTGAACGCTTCCGCTTAGCAATCTACAAGGGTATGTAGATGCACTCTCCTTCCTCTCGTTGCTAGTATCTCCATAGATTGATCTTGGTGATGCGTAGAAAATTTTGAATTTCTGCTACGTTCCCCAACAAAGACGTGCCAAGGAAACCGCTTCGCTAAACGTGCTGAGGTGGTATAATAAAAAACGATTCAAGTAAAGGCTTGGTAGTGGCGTGACGTCATGCCACGAAATACGTCAGCAGATTGAACTTGTGTACATATTATTGTCTCTACGGTGGAATGTGGAATTTATTTTGCAGAGCCGGACACTATCCTGGTGTTCACAATCTTCTATGGATTATTTGGAGGAGGAACCCGCCTTGCAATGCCGAACATTATGCGCGCCCGACTCATCGTCATTGAAGGCAGGTTTAGGGGCTACTGAGGGAGTCCTGGACTAGGGGGTGTCCGGACAGCCGGACTATCATCGTCCGCCGGACTCCAAGACTATGAAGATACAAGATTGAAGACTTCGTCCCATGTCCGGATGGGACTTTCCTTGGCGTGGAAGGCAAGCTTGGCGATACGGATATGTAGATCTCCTACCATCGTAACCGACTCTATGTAACCCTAGCCCTCTCCGGTGTCTATATAAACCGGAGGGTTTTAGTCCGTAGGACACAACAATCATACCATAGGCTAGCTTCTAGGGTTTAGCCTCCTTGATCTCGTGGTAGATCCACTCTTGTACTACCCATATCATCAATATCAATCAAGCAGGAGTAGGGTTTTACCTCCATCGAGAGGGCCCGAACCTGGGTAAAAACATCGTGTCCCTTGTCTCTTGTTACCATCCGCCTAGACGCACAGTTCGGGACCCCCTACCTGAGATCCACCGGTTTTGACATCGACATGCCCGTTTAACATTTCGGCCCTATAGTAATTTCGGCTTGTTAAATGCCTGTCATATAGTTGGGCCTAACTACGGCTCGGTTTGCGTCCGGCCTGCTCGAAGCCGATATCTGATTGGGCCAAACAAGGACCGAGACAATTTTGGCCTGTTAAAAGCCAGTGATTTGATTCGTACAATCATGGGTCGGGGTTCATTTCGGGCTGCTGCCGGCCCGTTAGCTGTTCGACATGTTTCAGGCCCAACCTACATCGTGATTGCATGATGGTCCGATTATGTACCGTAATTTTATGGTTTGGCCGGTTTACTGCGAAGACAGGATATATATACAGTAAAATAACTGCAGCATCGTGAATAAGAAAAAACCTAGACTATACAATAAAGAAATTACAGCATATTACATCCACTGGGCATCAAAGTTTGACACTATGATAATAAAGCACAAGCAGACAACAAATTACATACACTGAGCATCAAAGATTGCCACCAGTGCAAATAAACACCCCGACAAAATAATATACAAAACTGACAACACCTCAATAGAGTTCAAGAAAGGTTAGCCCTGCTGGGGAGCTGCAGCGCAAGCAGCTGAGCAAGATGATGAGACTGCGCTTGTTCAACACTTAAATCTTCCTCACTCTGAAAGATAAACAAGTAGACAGATGACAGGTTTTGCACATAAAATTATCAGTGCTGACAATTCATCACATTTCTTCTTGATTTAATAAAGTGGCACAGTTTAAAATTGCATTAACATAATATGGTATTGTTCAGTCAAGACATGGCAGGAAATGACATTGTGAAGGAGTTGGCAGCTTCACGACACCATCGGATTACGATCAAGAACTCATAAGTATCAATGGTTAGTGTGTTGTCAATTTATCCCATTTCAGATTGGCAAATAAAGAGACGGTTTAAATAATACTTCTCCGTCTCGATGATTTGTCATCAAAATGGATGTGTCTAGAACTAAATTACATCTAGATACATCCATTTCAATGACAAGTATTTTCGGACGGAGGGAGTGGTAGAATGATATGACATTGTTCATAGTTAAGACATTGCAGAATATGACATTGTGTTGTAGTGGGTAGGTTCACCACAGCACTGGATTACGGATGAAGAACAGAAGCATACATGTAGTGCAAAAGAAGATCACTTGCTCTGTATAGTTTAATTTACATGGTATGAAGAAGGAACTTGGTTGTACAACTGAAAACTTAAATTGAGAAAGGACAAACTTTTGTTTATGAACTACATAATAAACTTTAAACATGCAATTTGATGCAAACACCAAAAATAAACAGCTGTTGCAGTCATGCCTAACCAAATATATACAACAAAGTTTGAAGGCTTGAGATGGACAAACTTACATTATTGGTGAAGACAGGCTCTATAAAGGCCTTGTCCAGGCTGATGGAGGGGGGCAATTCAAGAAGTTTACCACAGAATCTTCTTCATAAGCATTGCCTTTATTCTACATTTTGTTAAAAGTAAATATAGATGTGATAATATACTAAGAAATGGAGAATATTTAAGATAAGATGAAGAGTGATGCTACATAACCAAGTAGCTATAAATGTAAGTGCAAATGATACAGCAAAAGGTACAACCAAGAGCAATGCACAGCTAAACTTCTTCAGTACCAACCTTATGGTAAGAGTAAATATAGATCTGATGTGTAGAAAATGGAGGGCAAAGGAAAATAAGCTGCAGAGTGATGATACATGAACAACTACCTGTCATTATAAGTACACTGATAAAGGACATCATGTACTTACAAGAACAATGCAGAGCTAAAAAAACATTGGCATTGGATGTATTCTACACTAATGTAACCATTCATACAGATCAGATACTTTGGAGCGAACAATTGATAAGCAAGTATCATGCATACTGCTGTCACATAATGAACCAAGTATGTATGCAAGTACAGTGATACAGGACAACAATTACTAACAAGAGCAAAGCAGCGGGCAACATATTTGCGATATCCTGTCGTTCTTTTCAAACCGGAATTCTTCTTCGAGCAGATTTCCTTCAAAAAAGATCCGTAAGGCACATGCAGAAAAGTAGAAGTTCAAATTGTCATGTGATTTCATAGACAAGACCTCATCCCGAACGAGACCAATGCATAACAAGGTTTTTCCATTCAATGTCTTCTAAATTTAGCACAGAGACTTCACCGAAATTCGCTTATAGACTTGCAATCAAAGTGTGATTTCCTCAAGTAACACCGACATCGCTGCAATGCTTCCTTGAAAAGCACAAGCAAGCTTTGCTCGTCATGACTATCCAGATTGACCCTCGCCTAGTTACAACAATGTAATGTAAATCATTGATGTGTTCAATCAGCAGAAAACAGGAAAATAATGACCATGAATAATAGCACTTACACGTAAGTTGGACAGGAAGATGTGAAAATGGTGTTTGTCTTCACAATAATCTTCCCATGATGTGAATATATGCACGTAGTCCCTAACAACATTGAAAGCATTATCTTTTAAACTGGGAATAAATGGAATGGGGTTCCAATCTGCAGGAATTGGCCGTCTCTGCAGTTGGGATAGGTCTTCGGCCGATGGACTTGCTGTACTTTTTGCTGGAGTGGGATTTTTCTGTGGTACAACTGGTGCTATGGCAAATGAAATCGGTATACCTTTTGTCAGAAAGTGTGTCCTCCGTGGTGGGGCTAGTGGTGTGGCCAATGAAGTATGGGTACAATCGCTAGAGTCGGTCCTACGCTTTGTGTCACTAGTTGTACAACCAATACAAGTGGGGTGATGTCGATTTCTCCAAGACCACCACGTTTTTCAAAGACTTTCTTTGGTGCTCCTTCGTGTTCGCAATCACCCTCTTCCTTTTGATGTCCGATGCACACTAACAGCATTTGAGTGGAAAACATGGTATGATGACACATGGAATATGTATTGATAATGGATGGGCATGGCATCTCGACATATATGATGAGTAAACTAATGTATGGCGGTGCAACAAAGTAGAAGAAATGCAAGACAACATATGCAAGATACCCACAATCAATAAAACATTGCCAAATTAGAACAGCACCTTGATGGGTGAACAGATAAAGCCATCCGCCTTTGACTCCTCGAGGTTAGAATAGTCATTAGGATTATATTCTCAACAAGGGTCAACAGTGGGGAGCGATGAGTTTCATTGCATCCGAATGGCACTCAATGCCTTGGTGCCAATTTTGTAAGTCGGTCAAAGTGTTTAGCTTGAAGAGTGGACTGCTGCTAGTGCGACACAAAGCAGCTACACAGATCATAGTGTAGATATAATGGGAAAACCTTAAGCATTAGAGTAAAATCAGCAAAGTGGAACTTGCTGGAATATATGTGCTAGTATTGCCGATACGGCTAGAAAGGCTTCGGATACCAGCTCTCTTCAAGTGAAGGTGCGGTACTATTAATATCAGTGTAACTCTCAAAGGCGACACAACTCCGTGCATTTCCTTGCTATTCTTATAGGATTCAAGTGGGCAGGCCACTACAAACCCTATTCCTATGTTTACAAGATCCTACGAATCAAAGAGGCTCAAAGTGTCCATCACAACCGACCGTATAGACCTCTACACTACAAATGTCCTCGCCATCTTCAAGACAAGGAACATATCAGACTATTAGCATACTCCCTCCGTTCCAAAATATAAGTCTTGGTAGAGATTTCCACTATGGATCACATACAGATGTATCCAGATACATTTTAGAGTGTAGATTCACTCATTTTGCTCCATATGTAGTCCATGGTGGAATCTATAGAAAGACTTGTATTTAGGAACAGAGAGAGTACATAATAAAAAAGAACGAAAGAGGAACTTGGTAAAGAAGAGCAAGCAGATTTTGGATAATAAAATGTTGGTTGCGCAGTGCCCACACATGATGAACCAGAGCACATTAAGAATGCAACTCCGAGCTGTCTCTCAACCATTTCAGGTGGTTGGATGAAGATCCTACGTCTCCTAACCCTTCTTCTTCCTCGTCTCTGATTCTTCCCATACAGAACACAGCACGGGCCGCCGGCAGGACCACCGCCCCACCGCCTGTTCCTCCACCACCCCACCCCCACCGCGCCCCAACCCCCACAGCGCTGAGTTTTCTTCGCTCGGCGAGGCCCCACAACCACCCGAGCCCTTCGATCGCACCGCGAACTCCGCGAGCTCAAAAATCGATGACCCAATTTTGAAATTTAGTCTCATGTGATTTAACTAGTGTGGAATATAAAAGGGGAAAACCATAAGCATTGGGAGTATAGTGTTGAGCGTGCCATGGCGGATCTGAAGGTGCAAATCGGACAAAGGCAACTTCGCAACCAAGACAAGAAATCAGAGTAAAGCAGTGGCGATCTATTTTCTTGCTGCGATAAATAAGTTGAGCAGATACGAAAGAGTACCGCCTCTGATGCGACGCCGTGTACGCATGTGCTAAGAATTTGATGGTGCTGCGGTAGCGATGGCTGTCGGCGGCGTGGAAGCAGATCTAGGAGGTTAGACGGTGGTGGCGGGGAGCGGTGGACGAGACAGTCGTAGGAGCGGCGCCGGCAAGGTGGACGACGGCGGGGATGAAGCGAGAGGACGGGATGAAAGGATCCCGGTCCGAAGGCGTGGATGAGAGAGGTCAACCTCTTGTAATGGACGGTCGTCGGGGTATCAGCTCCGGCATGGTGGAGGAGGACGGCGGTGGATGGGGTGGCGGACGGCGGCGGACGGAGGAGGGTGGGGCGGAGAGGGTGTTTCAAAACTAGACTTTTTATAAAGCGCGTCGGACGCCACGCGCCAAAACTAGCGCACGCCCGGCTGCTTTTTCCCGCGCGCGCGCGATCCTTTCTCGACGTCTCTGCTATCTCTACTCTCTTCTCTACGGTTATATTTATTTTATATTTAATATTTATCTCTACTACCTTCACTGTCTACTTTTTTTCTCTATACTTTTTTTCTTGCAATATAGGCCGTCCGATTTATATCTGACAGATAGGAAGGAAACAAATGAGAATTTTGCAAAAAGATACCCATACCCCTCTCCAGATTTGCAAATAAGGCCTTCCCTCATTCATCCTTTTCTCCCACAAGATAAACTACTCATACAAATGCATCTTGATGCGTGCAATGCATGGGCATCTTGCTAGTTCTAAAAACCTTTCCATCATTTGCCACACTACTGGTTGCAGATGAAAAACCTACCCAAGCACAACGCGATACAGAGCGACGACAATTACAAGTCGATATTCTGTTGGACAATGGAGGCTATAACCAATTACTTTTACGGAACAATAGCACCCAGAAAATTGAAGGGTAGGTATGAACAAAATTGAACTACACATGTACCGCTAAGTGATTCAATACACACATTACCAATCGAGGAGGAGAATGATGGTCGCGCGGCCTTTGTGAGTCATGGGCGCAACGAGAGTCGATTCATTGTCCACGACGGTGGTATTTCAAGGCTTGGCATCGGCTTCCGGAAGCAGATCCAAGACCATGGAAGACGATGCCGGGAAGAGGCTCCGTGTATGCGGCGACCACGGTGGATGGCTCCGGCAAGGGCGATGAGGTCGCCGATAAGGCGATGTTGTGGTGGACGAGTGCGCCGATGTAAAGGGAGGAGCACGAGGGCTGCGAGCCATGGAAAAGTCTATTTTGCGGTGGGGATAGAAAATGGGAGTATTGGTGTACTACTGGGTGCGGGGTGGGGTTGGCTGGGTAGGGTGAACCCGGGTTACGAATACAGCCCCCTACCAAGCGCCATCCGTAGGCCTATTCAAGGCTATGATGGTAACTTCCCACCGCTTTCGAATCGTGGTCATGGGAGATTTTCCCACCGACCTCAAAATTTTGTGACGCCTGGATTCCCGTGTGGCGGTTGAGTGATTCGCTAAGCAACTAGCAAGTAGTAGTAGTAAACTCTGCATATTAGGTTTGATCAAGTCAAACTTCCTAAAGTTTGACCAAGTTTATATAAAATATAAACATTTACCATAACAAATATGTATGATGTGAAAGTACATTCAATAATGAATCTAATGGTATTTATTTGTTATTGTATATGTTAATATTTTTTGTTATAAGCTTTCTGAGAGTTTACAAAACTTGACTTTGACCAATGCTAATATGCGGACTGAAATAAAAATGGAGGGAGAACACATTTGTTTTCTTAGTTTGTAGTGAACTAATTATTTGTTGAAATTGTGAAATAAATATATTATGCTATTGACTTCGAATGTAATGGTCTATACAATTCAATAGTTACAATCATTATCGAATCCCGAGATGTCTACAAGGTCTATAGTACTTCACAACATGCTCAAACTCACATAATCACAGTCAAATGAGAATCTAAATGCATTTCATAGTTATTACTTTGTAGGATGCAACAAAAACAACCAAAACTCTACATCAACCATTATAGAAGCAACATTTTGACATATCCCAATGTGTGAATGAAACGTGCAGAGAGAGCTTTTGAAGATGGAGCATATAGGGCGGGAAAGATTGTATGTATGTGGACGAGAGAGTAGGAGACAAACCTAACACACACACACACACACACACACACACACACACACACACACACACAGAGAGAGAGAGAGAGAGAGAGGAAGAAGTTAGGTCTGTGAGAAAGATAGAGACATGTAATATACGTGAGATGCATGGGCATCCGGATTCTGTTTACGTGGAAGGAGAAGAGACAACATGTTTGATGAGAGAGCTGGAAAAACATGGACGAGAGGGGAAGGATCTCATGGGTTGAGAGATTGACAATTTTGTGCGGGGGAGAGAGGGATTGGTAATTTTGTGCAAGAGAGAGAGAGAGGGTGGGGGAGGAGTCAGTCAGCCGTCGTCACATCACCCTACTTCCAAATGACCCCGCATTCTCTAGCGCGGTGTGGTTGCCGCCTTTGATCTGCTCGATGCCCTCTTTGAAGATTGAGGTGTAGTGCATGTTGGGGGTGCAAAGAAGCACAAGCGAGAGTGGTCGCCGTATAACCTTGGATGGGGATGAATTGTGTGCTCGGGGGAGTGTGTGTGTGTGTGTTGTGTTGCATGTGTCTGTGTGTGTGTGCGCGCGCGTGCGCGCGTGTGTGTTTGTGTGTGTGTGTCAGATATTGAGCGAAAAGAAACCTAAGGAGAGAAATGGGTATTCACGAAGAGATTGTGCGGGCCTTGAGGTGGGCAGGGGCCGAGTGAGGGTGTCAAAATGTGCGCGTTGATGCATGTGTTGCATGCGATCGTGCGAGGGACAGGCGAATCGAGAGAGATGGTTGTTGTGTTATGGATGCTCCTCTCCCTCTCTCTCTCTCTCACACACACACACACACACAAGTAAACTAGAAGACCGTTCTCTCATGTATCACTACAAAAAAAAGACACATCCGTGACATTTTGGGCCGAATGAAATTTTTTTCTGTCATACATATGACACTTCTATGACGATAATTGTGACAAAACCCGGTATCATCATAGATGTGGTGGACTCCTACTTTATGACAAAAATCATGATGAAAATGGGCTTTTCGTCTGGGCGGGCCGGAGACGCAGCTGCATGACATTCTTTGGGCCGTCCATGACGGAAAAAACCGTGGTAGAAGCAAGGGGGAGGAAAATTTCAAGGAGTTGCCGGTTATGGTGGGAGGTCGGGGGCGGAGCGATGCGTGTTTTCTCAGATACGACACGCGTGTGTGAGGCGTTAGCTCTAATCAACCCGAGCGAGGCGTTGGGCTCTAATCGAACCCGGCGACAGACTGCGCAGCTACGCGTTCTATCGAACCCGAGCGATCAATCGATGGCTGTTAACTAAACCCGATGGAGCGGTTCCTTCGCTACTGCTGCTAACTGAAGCCGATCGATGGATAAACAGTGAGCATTGCGGGGGGGGGGGTGGTGGATGAACAGTGAGCGGTGGCGTTGCCTCTGGATGAACAGGAACCCGTGGTGTGGAGGGCTGGATGAACAGTAGACGGTGGAGGGGTGGCCGTGGAGGGGTGGTTGAATAGGACCCCATGGTGTGGAGGGCTGGATGAACAGTAGATGGTGGAGGGCTGGATGAACAGTAGACGGTGGAGGGGTGGTTGAACAGTAGCGGTGGAGTAGCGCGCGGTGGAGGCTGGATGAACAGGAGCCCGTGGAGGCTGGAGGAGGTCGACCGTGGAGATGAACAGTATCCCGTTTTGCGGTACGCCACACCCCTCGCCCCCGTTTCGACCGTAGTGCTCCAACACAAGTTTGTTTTGTCCCTTTTGCGGTACGCCACACCCCTCCCGATCAACAGGACCCCCGTTTTGACCGTAGGAGGTCCGTTTCCTCTGTTTTGCGGTACGCCACACCCCTCCCGATCAACAGGACCCCTGTTTCGACCGTAGGAGGCCTGTTTCCTCCGTTTTGCGGTACGCCACACCCCTCCCGATCATCAGGACCCCATTCCGAACATGGGCGGTCGAACACAAGGCCGTTTCCTCCGTTCTGCGGAACGCCAGGCCTCATTTCCATCGCCTGTTCCGTCCAAGCCGGTTGGCTCCCACGCGTTTGCCTCCCGATGAACACGACGCGTTCCGTTGCCTCCCTAGGAACACGACACATTCCGTTGCCTCCCCATGAACATGACAACGATGCTGTTTCTCCGTTCCGACCCAGCCATGTACGTATGCGCGAGTAGGCATTCGAGACCCTGCCCGTATGTACGTACGTGGCCGTATTTGCTTTCTTGCACCCTCGCCGATGTACGTACGTGTACATGCTACGTGCGCGCCTCTACTACGACACGTGCGCGCCTCTACATCGACCAGTATATATGTACGTACATGTTCGCGACCAGAATGACAACGCTACGTACGCTTCGACGAGGTGGGTCCCAACTATCAGACACTTCCTTGCCTGCGAAGATGTAGCTGGTGGGTCCCAGCAGTCATGGGGGACGAATCATTTTTTTTGCCCGGACACACTTCCTTGCGTGCGAAGATGTAGCTGGTGGGTCCCAGTAGTCAGGGGGGTGAATCGTTTTTTTGCCGCACGCACTTCCTTGCGTGTGAAGATGTAGCTGGTGGGTCCCAGCAGTCAGGGGGACGAATCTTTTTTTTTGCCCGGACGCACTTCCTTGCATGCGAAGATGTAGCTGGTGGGTCCCAGCAGTCAGGGGGGGCGAATCGTTTTTTTTGCCCGGACGCACTTCCTTGCGTGCGAAGGTGTAGCTGGTGTGTCCCAGCAGTCAGGGGGAAACGTTTTTTTCGCGAAATATGGTGGCCCGTCCGGTAGGTCCCCGCTGTCGGGTGGAGGAATAATTATTTTGCGCGTAATAAGGAGGCACTTCCTTGTCTGCGCCGTGGACCCGGTGTCGGCCTCTCCACGTCTGATCCACGTCCGATGGAAGCCGCCTTGACCACGTTGACCACACGCGCCGAGAGCACCGGGCGGTGGACGACGGCGAGGCCTAGGAAGGGGACGACGCGAGCCGGGAAGACGCGGTAGTGGATGCCCACGCCAGAGGAGTACGAGGGTTCATCGTTCGCTGCGGTGTGAGGCTGTCGCCACCGCAGAATAACAGGGGTGTGGGTGAGTAGAGGATGGCCCGCCAGCGGTGGGAGTAGTAGGGGCGGTGAGGCCTCCCGCCAGATCGTAGCCGCCACGGAGGCAGGAGCACGAGGCACGACCGGCGCTGGTTTGGGCGGCTGGAGCAAGAAGACCAGAGGTTGAAGAAGCACTACGGCCGTTGGATGGACATCGTACGGTCACTGGAGCTACAATCGTGCATATTGACTAAGTTGACAAAGCCCTCCGTCCCCGTCAACTTAGTAGGCCCACAAGTCAGCATGCCACTATACTGGGTCCCAGCTAACAGGTTGAGTATTCATTTTTTTGTGCGTAATAAGGAGACACTTCCTTGCGTACGAAGATATAGATGGTGGGTCTGAGCTATCAGATCTGGCCGCGGGGAGGAGGGAGCAGGCATTCCTGCTGGCGCTTGTTTGAGCGGCTGGAGCAGGAAGAGCAGAGATTGAAGAAGCATGACGGCCGTTGGATGGCCATCCAATAGTCACTGCTTGTGCGTCAACCTTTTTTTAGGAAAGCCTCAAATCTGTGGAAAACAGCATACAACCCATCTGCCATTATTTTTAATAATTTACAGCCCATTTGCTAATTCTTAAGGTTTTTTTGGAGCCCATATTCTTTTTTTTAGCATTACAGCCCATATTGTGGCCACGGTTAAAAACTTATACGAAATTTTGCATATTTCGGTGCGGTCCGAACTGTTTTTAATCCCGAAATTTTGACTCACATTCAAACTGATTTAAAAATGAATGTATATCAATATAAAATCGAACAAATTATCCACGCATAAAAATTAATGTAATTTAAAATCTCGAAATGAAAAAAAAAGATATTTGAAACTAATTGCCGGTTTGATGTGTTTTAAAAATGTACAACCCATTTCTCATTACTGATGGGCCATTTTCTCGCCAAATTAATGAAAGCTCTCTCGTCTTGAAAGATTTGCAGCCCAACAGCCTCGATAAAGCGACTTACTTGGCAAATCACAAAAAAACTGGTGTGGCTATGGACCCAGTATCGGCCTCTACACGCATAAAGATTTCCGATGGAATGTCGCTGACCACAATGACCACGCCTACCGAGAGCGCCAAGGCGGTGGACGACGGCGAGGCCTAGGAAGGGACGACGCGCGGAGCCGGGAAGACGCGGTAGTGGATGCCCATGCGAGAGGAGTACGAGGGTTCTTGGTTCGCTCATGTGTGAGGCTATTGTCGCCGCAGGCTCAAGCTAGCGGTGGGAGTAGTAAAGGCGATGAGGCCTCAACGGCAAAGACACCCGCCACCGGAGGCAGGAGCAAAGCGGTCTCCCCGGCGCTGGTTTGGGCGGCTGGTGCAAGAAGAGCAGCGATTGAAGAAGCAGCAGGACAAATCCAACGATTACTGCTGCTAGAATTGTTTGTTGACTAAGTTGACAAGCCCTGCGTACGCGTCAACGTAGTAGGCCCACAGGTCAGCCTCCCAACCGGTGCGCCCCAGATGTCAGTGGGAGGAATCATTTTTTCGCGTAATAAGGAGGCAGTTGATTGCGTACGGCCAGGCTAGTGGAGGGAGTAGGGTGGGCCGGGGAAGCCTGCGCGGCATCACAGCGGGCCACAAGAGGAGGGAGCAGGCAGTCCCGCCGGCGCTAGTTTAGGCGGTTGGAGCAGGAAGATCAGAGATTGAAGAAGCACGGTGGCTTGAATCATGTGTTCACTGACAAAGCCTTGCGTAAACAAGTCAGCCTCAAAATCTGTGGTGTGTACAGCCCATTTGCTATTATTTTTATAATTTTTACTCATTTTCTAATTCATATGGAATTTATTGCAGTCCATTTTCCATTTTTAGAATTCCGGCCATTTTCTGGTCAGTACCAGGGTCAAAAAATTAACTAAATATGTGGGAAATTTTTGCTAGGGAACGAAATATTCTTAATCCAAAAATTAATAGCCATACTAAAACAAATTTAAAAATAAGTTAGTACTATGTCATGTTAAATCAATGAAATACGTATAAGATATCAGTGAAGAACGAAATTAAAAAAAAAACTAATATCCCATTTGCTTGTCTTGAAAGATTTGCAGCCCAGTAATTCGGTGAAAACAAATAGGCCTAGCTTGGGTATTCTTCAAAAGGAAATACTGGGCTACCTATTTTCCAAAAGAACTGGTGCATGAGCATTTAGCTTTATTTATTTATTTACTTATTCATGTTTAGGGGACCATGAGCATGTACTTGGGCCGGATTCATGCGAGAGCCTCCCTTCCAGTTAATTATGGGCTTCTCTATTGGGCCTTCATCAGTGGGCTGCATGTTATCAACAAGTGGAAAATGTGTTCTGTACGAAAAATAGTATGAGCAACATACGGTACGGGGCACTAAAGGATCGAACCATGCAATGACTTCCAAAACATTGTGTTTGTCGTTCTAACAACACATTTATATTCAACCAACAGATGAAATATACTACTGATTGTACATTGAAAACAGCAAAGCGACAAGAAGAACTGTATGGGGGTGCAATGTATAGAAGGTGCAAGAAGAGTGAAGACGCAACTCTCTCTTCCAAACCAAACATCAGCCATCATTACAAAAGGGCTACCAGAAAAGAACAAGTGTATGCATCACACTAAATAAAGATCCTACTACACCAAGTGTACGCATCTAACTAACTGGCTCAGTTAGACGTTACTATTTATTAAGCTGTGGAGATTGGCTGGCGGCTTGAACCAGATGGGTGCTTGACAGGGGAAACTCCAGCCAGCAGGTCGAAGTCTGATACTTGCGACCCTCTCTCCTACTTTGGGCTGCAGAGCGTGGCGGCACATATCAGGGTATGGTGCATGCAGAGAGCATGGTACGCTGTGTACACACGGTTTTGCCTGATGAATAAAACCGCGTTGCCATCATGATCCTTGCCGTCGGTTATCTCCTGGTTAATCAGATAATTCAGTCCGACAAACAGAGAGCGTGTACCAAGGCTACTTACCAGCCTCCAGTCAAAAATTCCTCAAGGCCCGAGAAGCTGGGATCCCGCCAAAGACCTTGGAGGACTGTGATTGTATTCCGCAAAACAACACGTCCGATGCGTGCGAACGATCATCAATCTTTCACCATCGTCGATCGAGCCAGAACCACCGCGAATCGACATGCCGCTTTTCTTTGAAAGGTTCGGGATTAGGAAGGGTAGGGACACCAGCGCCTACAACATCATATCAAGTTGAGTCAAATAAAAAGGGCTCTTGATTTAGTCAATCTTAAGAACAGCATGTTATGAGCATGAATATTTTTTCATAAATGTTGTGAGAATATAAGCAAGCCATCATGATATCATAGGAAAGTAACATACTTCAGTAATAGCCGTTTGTAGCGATGATCGAGTAGGCCACAATACGTCTAGCCATAGAAGGAGTCGACAGCGTAAATGAAGCCCTTGTGTTCAATGGCATCAGAGAACCATGGAGGATATATGATCCTGCGATTGATGTGCAGATTTATCCACTTACCGCAGTGACCTGTCAGATAGGCGAGACCGCGGTTGAAGAACGCAATTAGCCTGAAATCTTTATAATTCCCAGATCTTGTGGGCACTTGGCAGATTACCACCTTGAGCAAATCAAACTTGGTATCATGTTGGCTACTGTGAGATTTCGAGTATTCTAGGCCGCGGTGCTAAAGCAGTGCAGTGTTAATCAAAGGAAGGGGGATCAATCGCTGGGTGTAGACCTCCACGAGTATCCAGCTGCCGCGACCGTCGACGAGCACCATCCAAGACATGTTCATGCCGACCCAGTACATACCGTTAATGTAGCTGAGGCTGACGGGGATCGGATCGCAGTGAAGGGGGTTGATGCTCGCCACCCTACGATCGTTATGCTGTGTGACACGCCGTTTCTGAAGATCAGGCGGCATTAGCAAGCAAGGAGCTGGCTTAAAAAGCTCCGGCCTGAGGGCTTTGAGTAAACGGTACAGCCCCGACGAGCACGCGGCGAGCGGCATGGTACTGAGATTGTCCACACGCAAAACAATGAGCTTGATTACCTCTGTGGGGAGCGAATTCCAGCCACTCTTTCGGCGGACGCTGCTCGGTTCTGCCATTGTTAGTGCTTGGGTTTCAGATGAGGGGGGAGGCGCCTTAGCGGGGATGGAAGCTTGGACGAGATTATGTGCGGACAAAGATGGAGAAGCGAATATGTGCTGCGAGAAGTGGACAAGTGATGATGACTACAACACGCCGCTTGACTTACGAGACACATACCAGCAGTGTAGGGTCATATCGATGCCAGACAACTTGCTTGAGTGATCACAAGATCTTGGTACTCCTACAAGTACCTACTACAGTACTATGCCCTAGCTTGCTAGAGTAGAGTAGTAGAGTAGGACTCTGCTCTACTACTAGCACCGGAGGAGTAGTATATTCTAATCTAAAATAGTTGCAAACTTCGATGCCCGATCGTGGAACGACTAGGAACCGTGCTCAAAGACCGTGTCTACGTGGTGTTTGGACTTATATGCAAAAAAAATAGCAAGATGCCCGTGCATTGCACGGCACACCATCATCACCAACTCGGTTTTTCCTCTACTCCTACTCCTATAAAAGACTCAGTTAGTAATGATGGAGGCGAGGAGGCGTGTTCAGCCGGGCGTGCAGCGGACGGCGCATCACTATTCGATTTGTTATAAAAAAAAGTACTTGTAGAGATAGAGACATAGGGAGGAGCACGAGGTAAGGCCTTATCTGTATATGTGGAGAGAGGTGCGGGTATCTTTTGTAAAATTGTCATAGTTGGCTTTCTATCCGTCAGATATAGATCAGACGGTCTATATTACAAGATGGCAGGCAAACCATCATCACCAACTCAATTTTCTATAAGAGTAGATATATATCGATATAGATAGATAGAGACTAGGGAGTACTAGCAAGGACACCATCTACTGCTTCGTGTGCTACTCCTACGCTCCATTCGGGACATCGCAACGCCCCCACACCACTCCTTCCTGCGCTCCATTTGGCGGTATTTGTTGAAATCTGGGAGTGCACTCTCGCATCGCCGGCAGCCACGACTTCACCGACGACGACTTCTTCCCCGACCTCGGCAACCTCTTCCTCAACGACATGGGCGACAACCTCAATGCCAACGGTGCTGCTCCCGTTGCACCGTATGTGTTTTTGTCCTTCCTGTTTGAAATCGTGGTAGAATTCATGTTTCTACTCTGTATCCTACTACTATGCTAGCCCACATGATTAGTTTCATCTCTGTTATAGCCGTCATGATTTATTTTGTGCTTATTCGGATTTAATCTCGTAGTAACTTGCTCACATATTCAACTGGCGCAACGTCCCCTACAGCCACTCCCGTTTCATGGATGGCCTGGTCGATGCCTCCAAGGATCCCTTCGTCCACTGCTATGAGTGCCCGATGCCGTTTTGTGGCTCGCCAGCAGACATGGTGCATCACCTCACGGATGCGTGCAGCGGTCACTGCTGGCCCCTGGCGGAGAACATCAAGTATGACACGTGCTACCGGTTCACCATGCCGGAGTTGCTGGAGGATCACCACCGCCTGCTAGTCTCGGAGGAGGACGGCAGCGTCTTCCTCTTGATCGTGGGCACCGGCGAGGCCCGCGTAGGCCGCCGCCCCATCTCTATAATGTGCGTTAGGGGCGTCGCCGCTGACGCTGACACTGGCATGAGGCAGATGTACGGGTGCATGGTAAATGTTACTACCCCTCCAGGCGTGTGCGGCTAAACCGGCCTCATCAGACAGACTTGGACTCTAAGGAGCTGGGACTATCCCGCCAATGTGGACTTGGAAAACCCATGGCATCCGTTCCATCCTTTACCCGCCGACTCGGTGCACGGGGACTCCAAGGAGGTTCACCTGGACATACGCATTATCAAGTGCACTTAGAAAACATGTAGTGTGTGTGTGGGAGCTCATGGCCCGTGTCTTTGCCGCTTTTGATTCTGTAAGCTTGTCATTAAACTTGAGTGGCTTTCGCCGCAGTCCTTCCTTTGAACTGCTCCTCTCAGTGAGCTGATGTAAGACACTTTGGGTTTCATTTGATAATGGTACCGGGGAGGAGCCTCCCTATTCTTCTAAAAAAAATACGGATTATCAAGTTAAATGTTGATCATGAGTCTTCGCTCAATGTAATCCACTGTCTAAGCATGTGGAGACTTCCATGCATGATCTTGCTCTATTGGAGTATTGCGCATGAATAAAAGTGTATCCATTTATGGTTTAGTCTAGAATCTTCCATGTATGAATTTTTACTACATTACTGGTGAGGCTGGTCATATTGGGAGTAACTTAGCAAGTAACATAGCGCATTTCAAGATAGGTTTGCTTATGTGGCATAGAGTTAATGAGGAAAAATGTGTTTGAAGTAACATAATATGTTACTGTAACATAACGCAACCCAAAGCAAAAATGAGTCTATAATGTAATAAATGCTATCATCTATGATACTACTTGTATGTTACTTTGCACTATGAAGGTAGTAACAAAGACTAGTGTTATATGCATGACACTAGTCTAAGTTACTCCCCACTATGACTAGCCTGAAAGACTTACGATGAACCATTTCTTACATCTCCTCTGCCCCCTTGCAAGTCATCCTGATTTAATCCCTCCGTCTAGGTGTATAAGGGCATGGTTAATATTACTTAATAGTATAGCCAACTGTTGACTATAAGAAAGTGCCATGTCATTTGTAGCCAACATGTATAACAATCGATACTCAAAAACTAATTCTTAAAGACCATTTCTTGCAAAGCACAATAAGTGTTATTTCTTCACAAGTTTTGGATGCAGGTTGAACAGCTGAACGCTTTTGTTTGCAAAAGATACCTTTTTATCTATTTCACCCGGATTTTTGTGAGCTCTAGAGATGAGATAATATCCGAAGAAACCTATCGATACCTGTTACACATGAGATGACCCCCACATCCTTTGTCAAAATAAACAACTCCCCGATCAATGCATTTCACTCTTCGGTGCAACGCACTGGCACCTTACAACTATAGATTAGTACGACCAAAAATTGAACTAACATTATATATAGTACGATAAATACTGATGCATGTGACCTAAAATTATATCATTCAAAACTATGTTCAAATACAAATCCAACGATATAGTTTTTGTTGACATGCACTAACATTTTGTCAGTTAAATCTTCAGTCAAATTCAATGGGGGACTAATAAACCACGACCGATGTAGTACAAGTGTAGAGGGCGGCGCTGCACGGGAGTCTCACCTCTCACCCCGCTCGTGGCGCGGCAGTAAAGCCGTCATATCACAAAACCCAACCACTCCCAGTAATAAATGGCCTGGTAAAATAAACGGACAAGCAACCATCACATCCGTCCATCTTTTTTGCATTTCATCTCTCTGCATTTACTTTCTCCGGTTCATCTCCCACACTCGATCCCTAGCTACTACTCCTAGGGCCAGTTCTTTTGGCGGCTTCCCCAGCTTTTCCCACAAGACTAGTCACAGTGGAGAGTAACAATAAGGCGCCTCACTCATTTATTTGGGCTTCTAAACTACTACTCCGTCCTGGTTTATTCCTCACCATTGTAATTTGTGCTAAATTTTGAACAAAGATTTAACTGATAAAATGTTACTCGAAACACTTAGGCGCGGTGCATCTAGGTGTGTAAGTCATCTTACGAAAACCAAATAATACCAAAACACTTAGGCGCGGTGCATTAACTTCTACCTTGTTTCTTGTTTCTTGACATATCAACCAATAAGAGATAAAGAGTGTGCATGCTTTGAATGACTTGTAATATCAAACATGACATGAAGTGGTTAGTTCATTGCATGCAATACTATTAATTAGCAAATAAACATTAACGTTTCTCGTTTTCTCCTCCTTGGTCACGGTGCACAGAGAAATAACCACATAGAAGGAAGCTAAAAGTAAACAATCAAATGAGCATTTTTGCATTTGTTTTGCATTGAATCGTTTCACAAGCTTGACTAGTGCTATTTTTCTACTTTTACAAAAACCGCATCGTAATGTTAAAACGTGCATTTGCACGTACATAAGTAATAGTAGTACTCCCTCCGTCTAGGTGTACAAGTCTTCCCTCCTTCTTGGTCACCGTGCACAACCAAATATGACTTATTGACCTGGACAGAGGGAGTAGCACAGTCTACGAGCATATATCGAGAGAGACGTGTAGTACGATAGTATATAGTAAAGTTTGTGCTATATGCACGTACTTGCAAAATGCGTAATAATGCACAATGTTTCCAAACTTTCCCTTTTACATACTTAATTAAGGACGATAAAAATTCCTGAACATTTGGGATTTATCATTTGCGTCCCAAAACCAATGAGATCGCCTTACGAAACAAAAATTATACTCCTCCTAAAAGCCACGATGCTCGCAGGAGCGCTTGCGGCGCGCCACGAGTGCCCTCGTGTGCGGCTGTTTCCCAGAATGCCGACACAACGCCTCTTCCTCAGCCTCGCAACTCGCGAGGTGCTGATTGGCGGCTTGCCGGCGGGCGAGCGCGATCTCACCGGTGTGGTGATCCGGCGCCAACAGGTACTCCTCCTCGCTAGAAGCATGCACCCGGTCCACGTACCACCAAGCGTAGATGAGGCGCTTGGGCCCAACTGCACTCAGGCCGTCGGCATAGGCGTCCTCTACCACCCTCACGGCCCTCACACGAGCCTTCTACCAAAGAACCAATTGCTTGATTCTCTCGGACGCGACATAGATCTCCTAGAAAGCTTGTTGCGCGGTGCGCTTCTCTTCCTCGGCATTCTTCTCCGCCTCTATTTTGGCGCGCTCTGCTGGAGGCAAAGCCTCCCACAAGGCGACATCCATTTCTTTCCAAAGCTCCTCAAGGCTGGGGGGCTCGGCGGGCGGCGCGGCATTCTCCTCGTAGCGGGGAGCCGACGCGTCCTCCGACGCACGTGCTGGCGAGATTGGGAACGCCGACGCGTCCACCTCGACGCGTCGCGGCGAGGAGCAGAACACCGATGCGTCCTCCTCGACTAGTGGCGGCGAGGAACGGAACAGCGACGCATCGCGTCGCGGCAAGGAGCGGAACACCGACGCGTCCTCCTCGACTAGTGGCGGCGAGGAACGAAACGGCGACGCGTCGTGTAGCGGCGAGGAGGGGAATGCCGACGAGTCCTCCTAGACTAGTGGCGGTGAGGAATGGAACGGCGATGCGTGACCGTCCGTGCGGTGCAACGAGGGGCTCCTAGGGCTTGGGAGGGGAGATGCCATGGTGGCCAACATGAGAGGGAGGGGGAGGAGATAGCGATGAACGTGAACGTGAGGGGGAGGAGATAGCGATGTCATGGGAGGCGCAGTATTTATAGCGAGCAATGGCACACCTACGTAAGATATGGACTGAGCTGCACTGACTTAACTGCAGGTCCAGTTGCATCACTGACATGTGGGCCAGTACAATGTTGGGCCCATATGTCAGTGACCCAATGCACCTGAAGTTAAGTAAAAGCTACGTGGGCATATTTGTTGGAGTAAATTACGGGGGAGCGAAGGGGTGGAAATATTGCTGGTCACAACGGATTGGACGAGCGTGGGGGGAGGAGAGTCATGCATGCAGATTTTTTTCACATGGGGTGGAGTGGTGGGACCGCCGGAGGGAGAAGGAGAGTTTGGCAGGCATATTGTTTATTCATATGGAGAGGAAAAGATTTGGAGACGAACGGGCTTCCTACAGGTATGGGGAACGGTGCATAATAAGTCATCTTGCATGTCGGGCTAGGTATAGTCTCAAGTCATTAAAAACATACACGCCCCACACATGTTTATATTTCAAGGTGCAGTAAATTATTGCATGTGATGATTAAGGCTGGCCATCATGGTGGTATCTTAGCTGGTATCATGCACACGGGAATAGCAAACATGCTGATGTGGCAAAGAATTAAAGAAGAGAGGGGGGTTAGACTAACTAGTGTTCATGCATGCATTGGTAAACACATTTTTTGTGAAGAACGACAACATTAGTTTAGTACTTTTGCAGACTTCAAAAACTAATCCACCGCCTCTACTATCTTGCTAAGAGTAGGTGAAATTTTTGAGTCGAGCCCTTTAAACTAGAAGGGAGGTAGTGGTACTCTAATAGCTTGGTGTGTAAGTCATCTTACGAAAACCAAATAATCCCAAAACACGTAGGCGCGGTGCATTAACTTCTACCTCGTTTCTTGTTTCTTGACATATCAACCAATAAGAAATGAGGGTGTGCATGCTTTTAATGACCTGAGACTATCAAACATGACATGCAGTGGTTAGTTTATTGCATGCAATACTATTTAATTAGCAAATAAACATTAATGTCTCTCGTTTTCCCCTCCTCCTTGGTCACGGTGCATAGGCTAAGATGACTTACTCACCTAGACGGAGGGAGTATCAACATTCACAATGTCAAATCAATATTTTTACACTCATTATAAAACGTAGTTCTTATACTCATTATAATCAGGATTGTAGATATTGATATTTTTAGTATAAATTTGGTCGTGGGATTTCATTGATGCCTCTCAAAGCGTGGAGGAAGCGGAGCTTAGGGCTTGCATTGCTGGTCTCTACATAGGTATTTCTCTTCATAATCCTGTAATTTTAGAGACTGATTGCGCTTTTGTGGTAGCGTCTCTTGCATCGGGGGACTATGACAGGTCTGCTATGCGTGACCTAAAGATGAAAGCGTTGAGCATATCGAAGTTGATCAACAATCTTCAATTGTCAAAGATTAGCCATTCCGCCAATAAGGTGGCACACTTAATCGCTAAGTCTAGCTTTGACAATAGATTAGATGGTATTCTTGTAAATAACGTACCACCCTGTGTGGTGAATATTGTATCGAATGAGTGTACTGGTGTGGCTGGTTAATTAATATAAGGTGGTGTTCAAAAAAAGTATAAATTTGGTCAAACACTTTGCAAACGGTTGACGAGAGTAAAAAGGACCAGAGGGAGTATCATGCATGCGGAGTAGGCAAAAAAATTGCTCATTTATAGCCCGTCGAAGTCTCAAAGGGCGCGACCACGCGAGGGAGGCGAATGTCGTGGGAGGCGCGACGGTTGACGGAATTAAGTGAAGTTACATCCACGCGCTGGCATGGCGTGCGAATATGCAGAAGCTATACCGTCAGGCCTACGATATGGGTCTAGTAGACATGACATCTAGTGGGTCCCACACAGTTCTCGAGAACTCTTTGGGGGCTTGCAGCTGTTTATCCACCGGGCAAGCCAGCAACCCCACGCCGTTCGCACGCCCTACTCGTCCCCGTCTTCTACCTCACAACAGTTCGCTCCCAGTCGTCCCGTCCTTTCTCATTAGTTTGCTCCCAGTTTTTGCGGGTTACAACAGTTCAACTTCTCCTAACCCTCCTCGAAAATCCATGGCCTCCCAAATCTCCATGGTCGCCGTTGAGTACCAGGTTAGAGCCATCACCAGTGATTAGTTCATAGTCATGTACACACGTGGATCCGCGACGGTGAAAGCATGGCTTGCTCGCTTCCAACGCATGTTCAATAGTTCAACGGATGAGTGGGTTGCTGGGCTAGATGTTGAGTACACCACAGTCCTGGGACGAGAGAAGGATCTAAAGGACGAAGAGAGGAAGAAGCCCGCCATGATCCAGGTTTGCGTACATAACGTTTGCTTGGTCTACCACATATGCCATGCCGACGTTGAGTGCCAGGATTTTAAGAACTTCCTCAAGGACAAAAGAGTGAAATTCGTTATTGTAGGCTTTAAGAACGGCAAAGAAGTCCTGCGTCGGATAGGTCTCATTGTAGGCCAGCCCTTCAATCTCCAGAAGGCAAGCCTGGTGTCCTCCTCTCAACCTTGAATGCTGACCCTGGCAGCAGCCATGATTGATCCTTCGTACGCTAAACTGAAGAAACCTCATCACGAGTTTCATCATGCATGGGAGTCGAAGACATTAGATGAAGATCACATCTCAGACGCAGCAATGGATGCCTACCTTTGTTTAAATATCTACATGGGTTGGATGAAGAAGCGAGCCCAAAGGTGTCGGTTCAAGCAAAGAAGCGTCGCGAAGAGGAAGAGGAAGAGGGACGAGGACGAAGTCGAGGGCCTGGACTCGGACTCCGAGTAGGTGGCAGTGTCGTCGCTCATGCTGGTTCTACTGCAGTGTCAAGCTGACTAGTTGCTTAGTTTATTTTCAAGGGTGTGTTCTGCTGACGCCCCAGCAGAACTATGTTTATGTTCTTTCTCGTTTTTTGAACTCTTTAGTACGTACAGTAGTACTAGTACTATGTCTTGCTAAAGTTCTTCTAGCAGTTGGTACTACTGCTCGTACCTTCGTGTTCCTACTGTACTTAATACGTTCGTACTAGTAGTATAATTTGGGTCAGTCAATTTGTGAAAGAATTTCGACGGAGCAAAGGAAGAAGACGACATAAGAGGTGGAAGAAGCCCTTCTAGCCATCCATGTTGCATCAAATGGCTCACATGTGTCGACTGACCCAAATTGCTCCTTCAGATTGCAGGATCCACGTGGCATTCAAGGTCTGAAAGGTAGATTCAGTGTCCGCACCCGGTTTGCAGGCTCGACGCGCGCGTGACTGGCTTCCGCCGCGACAGCCACCATGCGCGCCTCCTCCGCGCGGGCGGAGACGACAATGACACGCTAGTTCCGCCGGCATGCTGGAGCATGCGCTCGTCCTCCTCTTCGTACACTGCATGCATAGATGCGGCTCCACCAGCTGCTCGCGTGCTTGGTAGCGTGGCGACATGGCGAGGAGGGACTGCAGACGACGTGAGTGGGCGAGCCTTCGGCTTCATGGCACAGGGATGGTGGCGACACGGCGGTGATGGGCGAGAAAAATTGTTGGCCGGAGCAGGCGGACGCCGGCATGCGCAACGGCGGCGGCGGCATATTGATGAGTGCGCATATGGGAGCTTACTTTAGTTTTATATGAGGTTGGCCAAACTTAAAAGAAAACCGTACTAGTACACGTAAACATTAGACTTAGGCAGCGCTTTTTTTGAAGTTAGTACCACAGCCACGATACGGGATCCTGTGCAACGCGTGAACCACGGCCACGCGGTCGATCGAACGGTGCGTCACTGTGTCGCGCTCGAAGGACATCCACCGAACCTTTTTGTGTGTGTGAAAACAATCCTCGAATATTACTCAACTTTTTTTTTCCTGGGAAAGTTCTTGACGCTGCAATATTTCCATATATTTGAATTTAGCTCCAGTTTATGTTTATTTGGATTTGGACGTTTTAGGTGCACCCTAGTTTTTTTAATACTTATTTTGTGTGTGTGACTGAGAGAGAACGTGTGTATGTGTCCATATGTGTGTTGTGGTGGAAGGGCAATGTGGAGACGGTGTGCGTGTGATACAGACATAGAGAGGTGTGAATGTGCAAATGATCATGCATGAGTGAGACATAGGCAGATGCCGATACATTGTGTATACATGAGAGAACGGTCTTCTAGTTTACTTGTGTGTGTGTGTGTGTCTGAGAGAGAGAGAGAGAGGAGCATCCGTAACACCACAACCATCTCTCTCGATTCGTCCGTCCCTCGCACGATCGCGTGCAACATATGCATCAACGCGCACATTTTGACACCCTCACTCGGCCCCTGCCCACCTCAAGGCCCGCGCAATCTCTTCGTGAATACCCATTTATCTCCTTAGGTTTGTTTTCTCTCAATATCTGACACACACACACACACACACACACACACACACACACACACACACACACACACACGCAGCACAACACACACACACTCCCCCGAGCACACAATTCATCCCCATCCAAGGTTATATGTCGACCACTCTCGCTTGTGCTTCTTTGCACCCCAACATGCACAACACCTCAATCTTCAAAGAGGGCATCGAGCAGATCAAAGACGGCGACCACACCATGCTAGAGAATGCGGGGTCATTTGGAAGCAGGGTGATGTGACGACGGCTGACTGACTCCTGCCCCCACCCTCTCCCTCTCTATCTCTTGCACAAAATTACCAATCCCTCTCTCCCCCGCACAAAATTGTCAATCCCTCAACCCATGAGATCCTTCCCCTCTCGTCCATGTCTTTCCAGCTCTCTCATCAAACATGTTGTCTCTTCTCCTTCCACGTATACAGAATCACGTATATTACATGTCTCCATCTTTCTCGCAGACCTAACTTCTTCCTCTCTCTTTCTCTTACTATCTCTCTCTGTCTCGTTAGGTTTGTCTCCTACTCTCTTGTCCACATACATACAATCTTTCCCGCCCTATCTACTCCATCTTCAAAAGCTCTCTCTACATGTTTCATTCACAAAATGGGATATGTCAAAATGTTGCTTCTATAATGGCTGATGTAGAGTTTTGGTTGTTTTTGTTGCATCCTACAAAGTAATAACTATGAAATGCATTTAGATTCTCATTTTACTTGGATTATGTGAGTTTGAGCATGTTGTGAAGTACTATAAACCTTGTATACATCTTGGGATTAGACAATGATTGTAACTATTGAATTGTATAGACCATTACATTCGAAGTCAATAGCCTAATATATTTATTTCACAATTTCAACAAAGTCTGTGTATTAGCATTGGTCAAAGTCAAGTTTTGTAAACTCTCAGAAAGCTTATAACAAAAAATATTAACATATACAATAACAAATAAATACCATTAGATTCATTATTGAATGTACTTCCACATCATACATATTTGTTATGGTAAATGTTTATATTTTTATATAAACTTGGCAAACTTTAGGAAGTTTGACTTCTCTCAAACCTAATATGCAGAGTTTACTACTACTACTCGCTAGTTGCTTAGCCGAATCACTCAACACGCCAGACGGGGAGTCCAGTGTCACAAAATTTTGAGGTCGGCGGGAAAATCTCCCGCGACCCTGATTCGACAAGTGGGAAGTTACCATCATAGCCTTCAAAACAGGCCTATGGACGACGCTTGGTAGGGGGCTGTTTTCGTAACTTCAGGTTCACCTTACCCAGCCAGCCCCACCCCGGCACCCAGAGTAGTACACCTGAATACTCCCCATTTTCTATCCCCACCGCAAAATAGACTTCTCCACGGCACTGCAGCCTTCGTGCTCCTCCCCTTTACGTTGGCGCACTCGTCCACCACAGCGCATCTTCCTCATCGACAACCTCGTACACCGCACTAGAGCCGGTCCACCGTCGTCGTCGTAGATGGAGCCTCTTCCCCGGCATCATCTTCCACGGTCTCGGATCTGCTTCCCGGAAGCCGACGCCAAGCGCAGAAGTACCACCGTCGTGGACAATGAACTGACTCCCGTTGCCGACCATGACTCACAGAGGCCGCCGCGACCATCGTTCTCCTCCTCGATTGGTAATGCGTGTATTGAATCACTTAGCAGTACATGTGCAGTTCCAATTTTGTTCATACCTACCCTTCAATTTTCCTGGGTGCTATTGTTCCCGTAAAAGTAATTGGTTATAGCCTCCATTGTCCAACAGAATATCAGCTTGTAATTGTGCGTTGCTCCTGTATCGCACTGTGCTTGGGTAGGTTTTTCATCTGCAACCAGCAGTGTGGCAAATGATGGAAAGGTTTTTAGAACTAGCAAGATGCCCATGCGTTGCACGCATCAAGATGCATTTGTATGAGTAGTTTATCTTGTGGGAGAAAAGGATGAACGAGGGAAGGCCTTATTTGCAAATCTGGAGAGGGGTATGGGTATCTTTTTGCAAAATTCCCATTTGTTTCCTTCCTATCTGTCAGATATAACTCGGACGACCTATATTGCAAAAAAAAGTATAGAGAAAAAAAGTAGACAGTAAAGGAAGTAGAGATAAATATTAAATATTAAATATAAAATAAATATAACCATAGAGAAGAGAGTAGAGATAGTAGAGACGTCGGGAAGGGATCACGCGCGCGCGGGAAAAAGCGGTCGGGCGTGCGCTAGTTTTGGCGCGCGGCGTACGGTGCGCTTTATAAAATCCAACGCCCTCCCGCCGCTCTGTGCCTTGCCACCGCTCTATGCCCTGCCACCGCTCTCTCCCCGCTCTTTTTCGCCTCGCCGCCGCCGCGCCACCATGCCGCTGCGTCGCCTGGAAACTTGGGGATACCGTGGCGTCCGCGCGCGCCCCTCCAGCGGCTTCTCCGCCAAGATCCAGTTCCGCGGGATGCGCCTCGGCCTCGGCAATTTCGACACTGCCACCGAGGCCGCCCGCGCGCACGACGCGGCGGCGTGGCGCCTCCGGTGGCCTCACAGAACATTGAACTTCCCCAACGTGCCGACGCGGGAGCGGGTGCAGGAGCTCGCGCCTCTGCCGTGGCTTAGCACCGACGAGGATTGTCATGACAACCGGAGGCGGGAGCATCGTCTCGGCATCGCCGAGATGGACGAGGAAGCCATTGCACTGTGGCGCCAACGCTTCCTGCAGGACATCATCAACGAGCGCGAGTTCTACGTGCAAAGGAGGGCGGAGAGGGATAAGAGGAGGGCGGAGCGAGCCGCCTATCACGAGGACAAGCGTAGGAGAAAAGCGGACGCTCAATTCAACATGAGGCTAGAAGCAGCGTCGCCCTGGGAATCCGACGACGATCGGTATCTTCACGCCTACAGTCAGACGTTGGAGGAGGACATCACCGAGGAGTAGTTGGACGACGAGGAGTAGTTGAATTATCTTTTTTTATCTATCTATGCTGAGAACTATCCTCTACTCTCTAGTATCTACTTCCCGATCTCAGCACTGTAAACGCTTTTTTAAAGTGCCACGCGTTGCGATTCTGTTGGAGATGCTCTAACATGGCAAATGAGTGCTTTAATGTTTCCCACAAGATCCGCGAGTATTAGTAGTAGTATTTTTCTTGCCATGTTGAGATTTTGAAACCACGAGTGTGAACATGCAGAGGAGCAATGAAGACCAAACACGGGATATTCGGGACATCTTCAAGGATCGTGGCAAGTTAAAGAGGAGCTGCACCGAAACTGTAATACGAGCTTTGGTAAGTAACACCCTTTCTATTACTTTCGTTTAGCCTCGTGTTCTTCGATGTGTATATGTTGTAGTTTCTGTTTCTCTTAAGCATGGTGTTCTTCGATGTGTAATAAGAAGAGTCTTAATCGTCCGAATGCTTTCGTTTTTAACTTGATGTAGGAAGTGGGTGTTCTCACCATGTAGTCTGTTTTTATATTTCTTTTCCTATTGAATTCACTTCTCCGAGTTCTGTTTATCTGACTTCTACTAAATGGATCTAGGTTTCTCTGAGTATTGATCTAAAAAATAAGTAACTTCATGTTAGGATGCAGTTCCTGCGAGGAGGGAAGTATGGTCAACCTCGAGATCATGTTTCCAAAATGAGGCTGGATTACACACAAGGTGCTAGTTCCCTAATGATGCTGGATTAGACACAAGGTGCAAATTCCCAGATGATGCTGGATTACACACAAGCCAGGTGGAGTCGTTAGCTATTCGTGTCCTCGTGACATTAGTAAAGGCTGAAAGAAAGCGTGCAGCAGCCCTTGAGAATGTAGCTGAGTTCTGAAGAAGCTTAAAAGAGCAATCGATGCTCTCTTCACCCAAGACAAAGAAGAGATGGAAGAAGCGTAAATAAGCTAGCAGAGGCAGAGCAGGCTAGGCGTCTTACGGTATCTAAAACTGTTGTCAATACAAAATTTCCTTCATAATAGCTAGGTTCAAATGTTTATCCAACAAGATGCTGTTGTGATGTCTCAGACATCTACCGATGTGGCACAAAATGTTTTTTTTGGGTCATGTAATAACAGCAATTACTTTCCAAACAATAACAGACGAAGCATTGGACATGGTATAGTTCACGCACAAGCCCGACATTCCAAGACCAAGTTCCACATCAAACTCATGTTCACAGATATCTGCACATTCATACGTAATGTACACAACCATGATTCACTTCAAAGCTAAAAAAATGTGAAGAGAGTTATAAATAAAGAAAAACCTCTACTAGTTCCTGCTACCAGTGTGAGCACAACAAGTCAAGACCATGCGTAAATTAATTATATTTTAGTCATTTTTTGTGTTCTAAAAGGCCTGCCAGCTCGCGAAAGGACGTGTTGCCGGCACACGCGCGGATTCAATGAAGGCAGGCAGGGTAGTCTTAAGCTGGTTGCACGCGGCGAGGAGCCGTGCTCAGCCAACTCGGCAGAAAAGACCCTCTTGGCCGGCGCACCGGTTCAATGCCTGCGCTATGAGAGGTCGCGTCCGTGTTAGAGCAATCACTCCCTCCAGTCCTTTTTTGTTTGGGTATAACAAAATCTCGTTTTCCATTCACATTTTACAAGTAAAATTCATGGACAAACTTTGACCCAAAGTACGATGGGGATAGTAAACCAGAATGGAGGTAGTAGTTTTTTTAATCAAAGAAGGGTTTCCCCTTCCGATTACTGAAAACCAGCATCTAAATCTAAACCATAGTATTTACCCTAGAACTACTAGGTTCAACATCTCGTAACATAAACCCATACAACCAAACGCCAACGAGGTACGTAGTACTATGAATTCCATTTTTGCTCCATACCAATCGTTCTAAAAACTACTTACTACTTATAACGTGCCATTTAAAATCGAAACTCTTAACCCCGCTAAAAAATGATATTTTAAACATGGCTACTCGATCTGTGGCAACTGGCGAGCCACCGCGCTCCAAGTCGTTCACCTGTGGTCCCGACCATCAACTCCTCCAAAGGTGCTCCACCACGTACCAGGTACCCGTGAATGCAGCAATCGTGCACCTAGGGTTTTAGGGTTTATTTGTTAACGTCGCCTTTACGTAACACTCATGTATGCGAGACAGCGAGAGGCCGACTGCGTGCGTGCGCCTCTTCTCTTCATATATGTACTCCACAGTTTGTCTGGTGTCCAAAAAATTATTATAACTACTAGCAATGTGCCAATGCGGTGCCACACAATCAAAGTAGATTAATACATATTCACCGATTTGATAGAAAAAAAGTCTAGTTTTGAAATACGTATATCACTAAAAATATGTTATGTTTCACTCAAAATATATTCCTTTGGCGGTTTTGATGAGATAAGGGAGGAATGTTGTTGGTTTCAAGATTCGAGAAGTGGTATATGTCTAATTTCTACTCTTACTAGCAAGATGCCTGTATGCTGCACGGAACATCAAAATCTTGTGGGAGAAAAGGATGAATGAGGAAGGCCTTATCTCGCAAATGTGGTGAAGAGTGTGGGTAAATTGCCATATTTTCCTTCCTATCCGTCGAGATATAAATCGACGACCTACATTGCAGATGGCAGGCCCACCATCATCACCAACTCTATTTTTATCCCTACTCTTATAAAAAGCATTGTCGGTGATGATCGTGTGCCCGCCATCCCGCAATTTAAACTGTCCGATCTATATCGACGGATAGGAAGGAAACTATGGCAATTTTGCAAAAGATACCCACACCCCTCTCCACATTTGCAAATAAGGTCTTCCTCGCTCATCCTTTTCCCCACAAGATAAACTACTCATACAAATGCATCTTGATGTTCCAGGTAACGCATGGGCATCTTGCTAGTTGTTGCAAAAAGCCCATGTGTGTGTGAGAGAGAGAGGGAGAGTGGAGGAGGACGGAGTGCATGTGTGACAAAGACACAAGTAGTGTATGTGCGATAGGTATCAGCTTCAAATGAGGCAATAGTGTGTGTGTGCACGATCGAGAGGGCGTGTCTCAAGAAGGGAAGAAAAAGCTACATAGATACAAGGAGCGGGAGAGAGACATGTATGTGATGGTGGACGCATGAGTGTGCGGGTGTATAAACCTATCTAGAGGCTAGCTAGTCGATAAATGTTTGTGAGAGAAATACGAGTCGGGGTGCAAAAGCGAGAGTTTTGTGTGTGAGAGAGAGAGAGACGGTAGTCGGGAAGGGGAGTGGAAGCAGGAGTTGTGTGTGTATGTCTGTGTGTGAGAGAGAGAGAGGCGACGGTAGTTGGGGTTGTCTGATCGGTGTCAGTCTGGGATGGAGACGAAAAGGAGAACGCAACAAATGTTGTGTCTATAGGAGAGAGAGAGAGAGAGTAATTTTAGTGGTAAGAGTCATATGTAGAGACATATAGGGTGTGTGAGAGAATCCCATAGAGAGAAAGACAAAGTGAAAGACGAGTGGAGACTGTGTGTGTGGCGGTGAAAAAGAAAGCTTAGGTACCGAGTGATACCAGAGAACAGCAGAGACGTGAGAGATAATGAAAACCGTGTAATGTATAATGATAGGGAGAGTGTGACACTTCTCAAGGGAGACGTCGAGAGACCATGTTTGCGAGGATAGGAGAAACATGAAGTGAGCGTGCGGGTGAGCTGGAGAAAATAGTGTGATGGCTACGTGAAGGAGCATGCATGTGAGAGAGATGGGCGTGAAAGGAGTGAACAAAAAAGGGATTCAAATATTTGAATTCGAGATGATGATACATGTAATCCATATTCGAACCAAAATTGATCTATCAAACATGCATACTCATATGAATTCACGCACATCTATATTATTTAATATGTAGATATTACTGATCCATACATTTTAGTAGAACATAATTTGGTTAAATTTTTTCGAATTCAACCTTAAGATTTCGAGATCGTTGTATTTGTAAATCATATTATACATATAAAGGAGCATAATTCTTTGTTGTGCTTTTGAAAGTATATGTAAAAAATGATGTATATAGAATGTAATTCCAATTGAAAATGGATCATGCCCGAAAAAAATAGTAGGATACAAACGGGATTCGAATTGAGTTGGCACATTAAACATGCACTATGCAAAATTTGAATGAAGCGGGGAAAGTCGCAGTAACCACCCGAAACCAAAATTTGCGAGATGGAAATCACTACTGCCTATCCCTACCGCGCAAAAGCCTATCTGCTGGATTTCTATAGGTTTCGATAGGGGTGGGTTTGTAATTTCACCCAAATGTGACGTAACCGCCTCTCACCCGGATTCTTACACGGTGGGCGCCAAAACACAGTGTGCCCTCGGCCGAAATCAACTCCCTCCCCGATTCATATTCATACACGGTGGGCGCCAAAAACAAACTCTTGTCGGCAAATATTCGGTGTATGCGAGATTACCATCCCATCCCCAACCGACTAATGTTGATATGATGTAGTAGAAATTTGAGACGGGGGCTAAGTTTGTAAATTTCCTCGCATTTGAGACAAGCGCGCCCTGAATACATGGTTCCCCCCTTCCTCTCTACCTCCCTTTTCCCCCATTCGTACTCCGTGGGCGCCAAAACACCCTCTCCACCCCACCCTCCTCCGTCCTCCACCCCATCCACCGCCGTCCTCCTCCACCATGCCGGAGCTAATACACCGACACCGCCGTCCATTACAAGAGATCGACCTCTCTCATCCACGCCTTCGGTCAGGGATCCTTGCATCCCGTCCCCTCGCTTCATCCCCGTCGTCGTCCACCTTGTTGGCGCCGCTCCTACGACCGTCTCGTCCACCGCGCTCCGCCGCCACCGTCTACCCTCCTAGATCAGCTTCCACGCCGCCGACAGCCATCGCTACCACAGCACCGTCAAATTCTCACCAGATGCGTACACGGCGCCGCACCACAGGCGGTACTCTTTCGTATCTGCTCAACTTATTTATCGCAGCAAGAAAATAGATCGCCACTGCTTTACTCTGATTTCTTGTCTTGGTTGCGAAGTTGCCTTTGTCCGGTTTGCACCTTCAGATCCGCCATGGCACGCTCAACACTATACTCCCAATGCTTATGGTTTTCCCTTTATATTCCACACTAGTTAAATCACAAGAGACTAAATTTCAAAATTGGGCGGTCGATTTTTGAGCTCACGGAGTTAGCGGTGCGATCCAAGGGCTCGGGTGGTTGTGGGGCCTCGCTGAACAAAGAAAACTCGACGCGGGTGGGGGGGGGGTGACGGAGGAACACATGCGGTGGGGGCCGGTGGTCCGCCGGGCGTCCGCAAGGTGTTCTGTATGGGAAGAATCAGAGACGAGGAAGAAGAAGGGTTAGGAGACGTAGGATCTTCATCCAACCGCCTGAAATGGTCGAGAGACAGCTGGGAGTTGCATTCTTAATGCGCTCTAGTTCATCATGCGTGGGCACTGCGCAACCAACATTTTATTATCCAAAATCTGCTTGCTCTTCTTTACCATGTTCGATAGAGCTGTGACACAAAACGTAGGACTGACTCTAGCAGACTGTACCCATACTTCACTGGCCACACCACTAGCCCCACCACACAGGACCTGCACTCCAGCAAAAGGTATACCGATTTCATTTGCCATAGCACCAGCCGTACCACAGGAAAATCCCACTCCAAAGAAAAAGTACAAACAAGTCCACCGTCAAGACCTATCCCAACTGCAGAGACGGCCAATTCACGAGATTGGAACCCCATTCCATTTATTCCCATTTTAAAGACAATGCTTTCAATGTTGTTAGGGACTACGTGCATATATTCCCAACATGGGAAGATTATTGTGAAGACAAACACCATTTTCACATCTTCCGTCCAACTTACGTGTAAGTGCTATTATTCATGGTTATTATTTTCTGTTTTTTCGCTGATTGAACACATCAATGATTTACATTACATTGTTGTAACTAGGCGAGGGTCAATCTGGATAGTCATGACGATCAAAGCTTGCTTGTGCTTTTCAAGGAAGCATTGCAGCAGTATGGGTGTTACCTGAGGAAATCACACTTTGGTGGCAAATTTATAAACGAATTTCCGGTGAAGTCTCTTGTGCTAAATTTAGACGACATTGAATGGAAAAACATTGTTATGCACTGGTCTCGTTCCCAGGATGAGGTACTGTCTATGAAATCACATGACAATTTGAACTTCTACTTTTTTGCATGTGCCTTACGGATCTTGTTTGCAGGAAATCTACTCGTAGAAGAATTCCAGTTTGAAAAGAACGACAGGATATTGCACATATGCTGCCCGCTGCTTTGCTCTTGTTAGTACGTGTTGTCCTATATCACTGTACTTGCATATATACCTGGTTCATTATGTGACAGCAGTATGCATGATAGCTTGCTTATCAATTGTTCGCTCCAAATTATTTGATCTGTATGAATGGTTACATTAGTGTAGAATATATCCAATGCCAATGTTTTTTTAGCTCTGCATTGTTCTTGTAAGTACATGCTATCCTTTATCAGTGTACTTATAATGACAGGTAGTTGTTCATGTACCATCACTCTGCAGCTTATTTTCCTTTGCCCTCCATTTTCTACACATTAGATCTATATTTACTCTTACCATAAGGTTGGTACTGAAGAAGTTTAGCTGTGCATTGCTCTTGGCTGTACCTTTTGCCTGTATCGCTGCACTTACATTTATAGCTACTTGGTTATGTAGCATCACTCTTCATCTTATCTTAAATATTCTCCATTTTTTCGTATATTATCACATCTATATTTACTCTTAACAAAATGTAGAATAAAGGCAATGCTTATGAAGAAGATTCTGTGGTAAACTTCTTGAATTGCCCCCCCTATCAGCATGGACAAGGCCTTTATAGAGACTGTCTTCACCAATAATGTAAGTTTGTCCATCTCAAGCCTTCAAACTTTGTTGTATATATTTGGTTAGGCATGACTGCACCGGCTGTTTATTTTTGGTGTTTGCATCAAATTGCATGTTTAAAGTTTATTATGTAGTTCATAAACAAAAGTTTGTCCTTTCTCAATTTATGTTTTTAGTTGTACAACCAAGTTCCTTATTCATACCATGTAAATTAAACTATACAGAGCAAGTGATCTTCTTTTGCCTCATCTGTAATCCAGTGGTGCGGTGAACCTACCCACTACAGCACAATGTCATATTCTACAATGTCTTAACTATGAACAATGTCATATCATTCTACTACTCCCTCCGTCCAAAAATACTTGTCATTGAAATGGATGTACCTAGATGTATTTTAGTTCTAGACACATCCATTTTGATGACAAGTAATTCTGGACGGAGGGAGTATTATTTGAACCGTCTCTTATTTGCCAATCTGAAATTGGATAAATTGACAGCACACTAACCATTGATACTTATGAGTTCTTGATCTGTAATCCAGTGGTGTCGTGAAGCTGCCAACTCCTTCACAATGTCATTTCTTGCCATGTCTTGACCTGAACAATACCATATTGTGTTAATGCAATTTTAAACTGTGTCACTTTATTAAATCAAGAAGAAATGTGATGAATTTTCAACCTGAGATACTTTTATGTGCAAAACCCGTCATATATCTCGCTTGTTTATCTTTTGAGTGAGGAAGATTTAAGTGTTGAACAAGCTAGATCTCATCATCTTGCTCATTTGCTATGCTGCAGCTCCCAATGAGGCTAACCTTTCTTGAACTCTATTGAAGTGCTGTCGGTTTTGTATATTATTTTGTCGGCATGTTTATTTGCACTGGTGGTGATCTTTGATGCCCAGTGTATGTAATCTGTTGTCTGGTTGTGCTCTATTATCATAGTGGCGTACTTTGATGCCCAGTGGATGTAATATGTTGTAATTTCTTTATTGTATAGTCTAGGTTTTTTCTTATTCACGATGCTGCAGTTATTTTACTGTATATTTATCCTGTCTTCGCAGTAAACCGGCCAAACCGTAAAATTACAGTACATAATCGGGCCGTCATGCAATCACGATGTAGGTTGGGCCTGAAACATGCCGAACAGCTAACGGGCCGGCAGCAGCCCGAAATGAACCCCGGCCCATGATTGTGCGAATCAAATCACGGGCTTTTAACAGGCCAAAATTGTCTTGGTCTTTGTTTGGCCCAATCAGATATCGGCTGTGAGCAGGCCGGATGCAAACCGGGCCGTAGTTAGGCCCAACTATATGACGGGCATTTAACAGGCCGAAATTAATATAGGGCCGAAATGTTAAACGGGTCCTTAAGAGACCAAAACTAATGTCAGGCTGAATTACTAAGTGGGCCTCTAGCAGGTGGGCCCAAAAGCATAGTGTCCAGTTGACGGGCCGAATCTGATATGGTCCATAATTGAGCCCATAGCCTCTTAAAGGGCCGTACCTGATCTGGGTCGTAATTTGGCCCAGAACGTGGTAGGCTTTTAACGGGGGCAGATCTCATATGGGCCACTATTAAGCCCGGTACGTGGCAGACCATTAATGGACCAGATCAAATATGGGCCGGCATTTGGCCCAAAACATGACAACCAGTTAATGGGCCGGCCTACTAGGGTCCTCAAATTCTTGTGGGCCTATAGCTGGGCCGACCCGTTAATGTCGGCGAAATCTCGTGGGCCTTTAGCCGGGCCGGCCCATTATGATCCGCAAGAATCTTGTGGGCCTTTACCTGGGCCGGCCCATTATGGCAAACAAAAATCTTGTGGGCCTTTACCAGGGCCGGCCCATTATGGCCCGCAAAATCTTGTGGGTCGTTAGCTGGGCCAGCCCATTATGGTCCGCAAAATCTCGTGGGCCTTTAGCTGGGCCGGCCCATTATGGTCCGCAAAATCTTGTGGGCCTTTAATTGGGTGGGCCCATTTAAACTTGATGGGCCGGTCCACGTGTTAACATATCATAGGCGCGTCTCGCCCATTGGATGAGTGACACCTGTGCCAGCGCGGACCTAACACGTTTCTCCTCCAGCCAATGATGATTTTACACGTGTAAAATCCCCATTGGTTGGGGCTGTTAACGGGTTATCGGATCCAAAACCCGACCCAATAGCTTAACGGCGTTCCGTTACGGTGGATGCCATGTGTCGGTCACCCTTGACGAAAGCACTTCTGTGACGCGCGATTTATCGTCATGGAAGTGGACACTCCCGTCATGATAATTTTGGTAATGTCATGGAACACTTCTACGACAGCACAGGTATGACTATCTTGATTCTGTCATAAATTTGTCATGGATGTACATGCATGACAAAAAATGTGACCTACTGTGTCAAACACGTATCATCACGGAAGTGTATTTTTTTGTAGTGTATACATAACGTATCGGCATCTGTCTATGTCTCACTCATGCATGATCATTTGCACATTCACACCTCTCTATGTCTGTATCACACGCACACCGTCTCCACATTGCCCTTCCGCCATAACACACATATGGACACATACACATGTTCTCTCTCAGTCACACACACAAAATAAGTATTAAAAAAACTAGGGCGCACCTAAAACGTCCAAATCCAAATAAACACAAACTGGAGCTAAATTCAAATATATGGAAATATTGCAGCGTCAAGAACTTTCCCAGGAAAAAAAGTTGAGTAATATTCGAGGATTGTTTTCACACACAAAAAAATGTTCGGTGGATGTCCTTCGAGAGCGTCACGGTGACGCACCGTTCGATCGACCGCGCGGCCGCGGTTCACGTGCTTGCACAGGATTCCGTATCGTGGTTGTGGTACTAACTTCAAAATTTTTTTAATAAAAGTGTTGCCTAAGTCTAATGTTTACGTGTACTAGTACGGTTTTCTTTTAAGTTTGACCAACCTTATATAAAACTAAAGTAAGCTCCCACACGCGCACTCATCAATATGGCGCCGCCGCCGTTGTGCATGCCGGTGCCCGCCTGCTCCGGCCAACAATTTCTCGCCCATCACCGCCGTCTCAGTGCCATCCCTGTGCCATGAAGCCGAAGGCTCGCCCGCTCACGTGGTCTGCAGTCCCTCCTTGCCATGTCGCCGCGCTGCCAAGCACGCGAGCAGCTGGTGGAGTCGCGTCTATGCACGCAACATACAAAGAGGAGGATGAGCGCGTGCTCCAGCACGCCGGCGAGAAGGAACTAGTGTGTCATTGTCGTCTCCGCCCGCGAGGAGGATGCGCGCATGGTGGCTGTCACGGCGGAAGCGGGTCGCTCGCGCGTCGAGCCCGCAAACCAGGTGCAGTCGCGGAATCTACCTACGAGACCTTGAAAGCCACGTGGATCCTGCAATCTGAAGGAGCAATTTGGGTCAGTCGACTCATGTGAGCCGTTTGATGCAACATGGATGGCTAGAAGGGCTTCTTCCACCTCTTCTGCCGTCTTTTTCCTTTGCTCCGTCAAACTTCTTTCACAAATCGACTGACCCAAATTGTACTACTAGTACGAACGTATTAAGTACAGTAGGAACACGAAGATACGAGCAGTAGTACTAACTACAAGAAGAACAGTAGTAAGACATAGTACTAGTACCACTGTACGTACTAAAGAGTTCAAATAATGAGAAAGAACATAAACATAGTTCTGCTGGGGCCTCAGCACAACACACCGTTGAAAATAAACTAAGCAACTAGTCCGTTTGACACTGCAGTAGAACTAGCATGAGCGACGGCACTGCCACCTACTCGGAGTCTGAGTCCACGTCCTCGACTTCGTCTTCGTCCCTCTTCCTCTTCCTCTTCGCCAACGCTTCTTTGCTTGAACCGGACACTGGGATCTGCTTCTTCATCCAACCCTTGTAGATATTTAAACAAAGGTAGGCATCCATTGCTGCGTATACGATGTGATCTTCATCTAATGTCTTCGACTCCCATGCATGATGAAACTCGTGATGAGGTTTCTTCAGTTTAGCGTACGAAGGATCAATCATGGCTGCTACCAGGGTCAGCATTGAAGGTTGAGAGGAGGACACCAGGCTTGCCTTCTGGAGATCGAAGGGCTGGCCTACAACGAGACCTATCCGACGCAGGACATCCCTGTCATTCGTAAAGCCTACAGTAATGAATTTCACTCTTTTGTCCTTGAGGAAGTTCTTAAAATCCTAGACCTCAACGTCGGCATGGCATATGTGGTAGACCAAGCAAACGTTATGTACGCAAACCTGGATCACGGCGGGCTTCTTCCTCCCTTCGTCCTTTAGGTCCTTCTCTCGTCCCAGGACTGTGGTGTACTCAACATCTAGCCCAGTGACCCACTCATCCGTTGAACTATTGAACATGCATAGGAAGCGAGCAAGCCATGCTTTCACCATCGCGGATCCACGTGTGTAGATGATGATGAACTGATCGCCGGTGATGGCTCTAACCTGGTAATCAGCGGCGACCATGGAGATTTGGGAGGCCATGGATTTTGGAGGAGGGTTAGGAGAAGTTGAACTGTTGTACCCCGCAAAAACTGGGAGCGAACTAATGTGAAAGGACGGGACGACTGGGAGCGAACTGTTGTGAGGTAGAAGATGGGGACCAGTAGGGCGTGCGAATGGCGTGGTGTTGCTGGCTTGCCCGGCGGATAAACGGCTGCAAGCCCCCAAAGAGTTCTCGAGAACTATGCGGGACCCACTAGATGTCATGTCTACTAGACCCATATCGTAGGCCTCACGGTATAGCTTTTGCCTGTTCGCATGCCATGCCGACGCGTGGATGTAACTTCACTTAATTCCGTCAACTGTCGCGCCTCCAATGACCTTCGCCTCCCTCGCGCGGTCACGCCCTTTGAGACTTCGGCCGGCTATAAATGAGCAATTTTTTTTGCCTACTCCGCATGCATGATACTCCCTCTGGTCCTTTTTACTCCCGTCAACCGTTTGCAAAGTGTTTGACCAAATTTATACTTTTTTTTGAACACCACCTTATATCAATTAACCAGCCACACCCGTACACTCATTCGATACAATATTCACCACACAGGGCGGTACGTTATTTACAAGAATACCATCTAATCTATTGTCAAAGCTATACTTAGCGATTAAGTGTGCCACCTTATTGGCCGAACGGCTAATCTTTGACAATTGAAGATTGTTGATCAACTTCGAGGTGCTCAATGCTTTCATATTCAGGTCATGCATAGCAGACCTGTCATAGTCCCCCGATGCAAGAGACGCTACCACAAAAGCACAATCAGTCTCTAAAATTACAGGATTATGAAGAGAAATACCTATGTAGAGACCGGCAATGCAAGCCCTAAGCTCCGCTTCCTCCACGCTTTGACAGGCATCAATGAAATCCCACGACCAAATTTATACTAAAAATATCAATATCTACAAAACTGATTATAATGCGTATAAGAACTACGTTTTATAATGAGTGTAAAAATATTGATTTGACATTGTGAATGTTGATACTCCCTCCGTCTAGGTGAGTAAGTCATCTTAGACTATGCACCGTGACCAAGGAGGAGGGGAAAACGAGAGACATTAATGTTTATTTGCTAATTAAATAGTATTGCATGCAATGAACTAACAACTGCATGTCATGTTTGATAGTCTCAGGTCATTAAAAGCATGCACACCCTCATCTCTTATTGGTTGATATGTCAAGAAACAAGAAACGAGGTAGAAGTTAATGCACCGCGCCTACGTGTTTTGGGATTATTTGGTTTTCGTAAGATGACTTACACACCTAGCTATTAGAGTACCACTACCTCCCTTCTAGTTTAAAGGGCTCAACTCAAAATTTTCACCTACTCTTAGCAAGATAGTAGAGGCGGTGGAATAGTTTTTGAAGTCTACAAAAGTACTCAACTAATGCTGTCGTTCTTCACAAAAAATGTGTTTACCAATTGAAAGCACATTTTCTCCCTGGGTGGTTTTGGTAATTAATGACAACATACTTTGTGGTTGGACTAATGCTTTCATCAAGTATGTTTCAGGAAAGTCAATCACTCTGGCATGGCAAAAGGACTAGAAAGGTGGACCCCTAGGATGCTAAGGAAAGGATTGGCAAAAGCTCAAGACTCTATTTTTGGTTTAGTGATCCAAGATCACATTGAGTCCATAGGAAAGCCAATACTATTAAAAGGGGATGAGGTTATGATGATGATCTGGTTGCTCAAAGTGCTTAGTGATTTATCTCTCAAACTATCAGCAATCTTTCATTCCAACATAAACCCATAAGTAATCTCGGTCCAACCGATTCCATAAACTCACCACACCGAGATGAACCACCTCAGCCATATACCCAAACCCTAGTAATTTCGGATTTTCCGATTCCAAACTCGGTCATACCGAAATTGGTGTTGCCAAGCTTCTGTAACCTTCTGTACTCAAATTGGTGTCACCGAGATGAGAAAGTCGGTCCCACCGAGATTGGCAAACCCTAGACTTTGGAAGAATCGGACTAACCGAGATTGTATTTTCGGTCCCACCGAAAATCCCAACGTTCACAAGATTTGAACTTTCGGTCTCACCGAGTTGTCAACTTCGGTCTGACCGAGATTGGTCAAATGTGTGTAACGGTTGGATTTTGTGTGGAGGCTATAAATACCCTCCACCTCCTCTTCATTCGTGGAGAGAGCCATCGAAAGAACTACCACTCCTACCTTACATTTCGAGAAGAAAACTACCTACCCTTGTGTTGAGATCAAGTTGCTCCACTCCCACCATATGAAACTTGATTTCTAGCCTTCCCAAGTTGCTTTCCACTCAATCCTTTCTTCCACCACAGCCATATCGGTGAGGAGAGTTGAGTGTTGGGGAGATTATCATTTGAAGCACAAGAGCAAGGAGTTCATCATCACCAACACCATCTATTACCTTTTGGAGGGTGGTGCCTCCTAGATTGGTTAGGTGTCGCTTGGGAGCCTCCGTCAAGATGTGGAGTTGAACCAAGAAGTTTGTAAGGGCAAGGAGATCGCCTACTCGTGAAGATCTACCCCGAGTAAGGCTAGTCCTCCGTGGACGAGGCCATGATGGCATAGACAAGGTTGCTTCTTCGTGGACCCTTCGTGGGTGGAGCCTCCGTGGACTCTCGCAGCTGTTACCCTCCGTGGGTTGAAGTCTCCATCAACGTGGATTGACAATAGCACCACCTATCGGAACCACGAGAAAAATCTCCGTGTCTCCAAATTGCGTTTGCTCTTCACAATCTCTCCCTTACTACTTGTGCAATTTACTTTCCGCTGCCCATACTCTAGAATTGCATGTGTAGTATGTTGCTCGACATGAATGCATGATGCTTGACTTGATCTTCATTGTGAACTTGCTAAAAACTTGTTCTAATCAAAAGGCATAATCTTTTATCTTGTCGAGTTGTCTAATCACCCCCCCCTCTAGACACTCTTGCCTTCAACGATCCTACAATTGGTATCAGAGCTTTGGTCTCCATTGCTTTGGTTTGCACACCATTGGAGGAAGATGGACGGTTCACGCTTGGGAGTGTTAGTCATAGAGTGCCTATTCTTGATGGAGTGTCCTATAACTCGTGGAGGATTGAAATGCTTGCTATCTTTAAGGTGTATAACTTGCGCAAATATGTTGAAACCCCATATGTACCACCATTTGACCCCTTGCACCCTACCATGGATGAAGAGCTTGATTTGCTTCATAACCTTAGAACTGTCAATCTTATCATTAGAGGTTTGCCCGATAACTTGCTTGAGCTTGTCACAAACTTTGAGTGCGCCCATGCTATGTGGAAGTTCTTGGAAGAACTTTATCCGGACTACTCTTTGAGAGGTCTTGATGAAATTCTATACAAGACTGTTGAATTTGATATGATGCGCCCCAAAGATCCCAACTTTGATAAATGCTTCTTTGAGCTTCGTGATCTTATGAAAAAGAAGGGTGATCCCGGTTTTATCAATGTTCGAATTAGAAATGCTCTTGTATTGCATTCCGATGATTATCGTCACTCTGACAAAACTGATACAAGTCATTGTCAAATTGACCTAGGTATTGATGATGAATTATCTATGGGTCAATATGATGATGAGCATGAGCATGATGACGACACTCGATTCGGACACCGAACTAGACAAGATCATGAAGAGTCTCAATCTTATGGCAATCTGAGAGACTACATATCCGTGGAAAAGAGTGGATTCTTGATAGTGGATGCACCGATCACATGACCGGAGATGAAGACATGTTTCGAGAGCTTGCAAAGAACGATGGTCCACGTAAGTATGTGACTTTTGGAGACAACTCAAGGGTAAGGTACTTGGCCTTGGTAAGGTGGCCATATCTCATGATAGCTCCATTAAAATGTCATGCTTGTTGAATCACTTGGATACAATTTACTTTCCGTGTCTAGATTAGTGACTTTGGATTCAATGTGCTATTCACCAAAGTAGATTGCCAAGTTTTTTGTCGTGACAATCATAACATGGTCTTTACCGGTATCCGTAGAGGAGATTTATATATCGTTGATTTCACTAAGAAAGCTCAACCTAGAACTTGCTTTATTGCTAAATCTGCCAAAGGTTGGCTTTGGCATAGAAGGCTTGGACATGTTGGTATGCGTAATCTAGATAAGCTAATTAGAGGTGATCACATTCTTGGTGTTAAAGATGTTTTCTTTGACAAAGATAGACTCAGAGTGCATGTCAAGCAGAAAACAAGTAGGTGGAAGTCATCCGTGAAGAATATCATGACCACAAGGAGACCGCTTGAGCTTCTTCATATGGATCTCTTCGGTCCCAATGCTTACAAAAGACTTGGTGGTAACTCCTTTGGTCTAGTTATTGTTGATGATTTTTCAAGATTTACGTGGGTATTTTTCCTTGATGACAAATCACAGGTTCAGAAAATCTTCAAAACCTTAGCTAGAAAGGCCCAAAATCAATTTGAGGTGAAGATCAAGAAAGTTCGGAGCGACAATTGAACGGAGTTCAAGAACGCCCATGTGGACTCTTTTCTCGATGAAGAAGGGATTCTACATGAGTTCTCGGCTACATACACACCTCAACAAAATGGAGTTGTTGAGAGGAAGAACCGAACGCTCATTGAGATGGCGAGAATGATGCTTGATGAATACAAGACACCGAAACACTTCTGGGGTGAAGCCGTCGAGATAGCTTGTCATGCTATCAACAGGCTTTATCTTCACAAGCTCCTCGGCAAGACTTCATATGAGCTCCTTACTGGTAACAAACCCCAAGTGGGATATTTTCGTGTCTTTGGTTCAAAATGCTATATCCTTGATAAGCATCGTCGGTCTAAATTTGCTCCTAAAACTCATGAAGGCTTTTTCCTCGGTTATGGATCAAACTCTCACACCTACCGTGTTCACAATAATTTCACCCAAAGGTTGAAGAGACGGTAGATGTGAAGTTTGATGAATCTAATGGCTCGCAAGTAGAGCAAATGCCTATTGATGTAGGAGACAAGGACCCATCGGAAGCCATTCAAGATTTATCCATTGGAAAGATTCGTCCCATGGAAGTGAAGGAGAGTACCTCATCTACATATGTGGAGCCCCTACCTCACGGAGAGATGAACCTCAAGGCAACATGGAGGCCTCCACAAGTGGAACTCACCAAGATGAGGAAGTGCAACAAGAAGATCCACCACAACCTCCTTCTCCACCACCTCAAGACAACACCAACAACAATGATGAAGAAGAAGAAGATGAGGATGATGAGGAAGCTCAGCCACGACCACGACAAAAGCTATCTCGAGTTCGAGCAAGAGTCAAGAAGGACCATCCCGTGGAACAAATGATGAATGACATCGACTCGGAGAATCACTCGCCTAAAACTCGCTTAGCTAACTTTTGTGAACACTACTCATTTATCTCTAGTCTTGAACCTATGAAGGTAGAAGAAGCGCTTGAAGACCCGGATTGGGTGAACGCTATGCATGAAGAGCTACACAACTTCGAGAGGAACAACGCTTGGACTTTGGTAGAGAAGCCCAATGATGACCAAAACGTCATTGGAACCAAATGGGTGTTTGGAACAAGCAAGATGAAGATGGACAAGTCATCCGCAACAAGGCTCGCCTCGTAGCACAAGGTTACACACAAGTCGAAGGTATGGACTATGGTGAGACCTATGCCCCGCTGCTAGACTTGAGTCCATTCGCATTCTTCTTGCTTATGCCAACCACCATGACATTACTCTCTATCAAATGGATATTAAAAGTGCTTTCCTAAATGGTGAAATTGAGGAGGAAGTATTTGTGAAACAACCTCCCGGATTTGTGAATCCTAAAAAACCTAATCATGTTTACAAGTTGCACAAAGCTCTTTATGGTCTTAAACAAGCCCCTAGAGCTTGGTACAAATGCTTGACTAGCTTTCTTCTTGAGAAAGGATTTGAGATTGGTAAAATAGACTCAACACTTTTCACTTAAAAGGGTTGACGGTGAACTATTTGTGTGCCAAATATATGTTGATGATATTATCTTTGGTTCAACTAACCCCATTTTAGTGAGAAGTTTGGAAAGCTTATGTCGGAGAAGTATGAGATGTCCATGATGAGTGAACTCAAGTTCTTCCTTGGGTTGCAAATCAAGCAATCTAAGGAGGGTACTTTTGTCTCACAAACAAAGTACACTAAGGATCTCTTCAAGAAGTTCAACATGCAAGAGAGCAAAGGTATGAGAACCCCCATGCCTACTAGTGGACATAATGACTTGACTAAAGATGGAGAACCTGTTGATCAAAAGGTCTATCGATCCATGATTGGTTCTCTACTATATCTCGTGCTTCTCGCCCCGACATAATGTTGAGTGTATGCATGTGTGCTCGATATCAAGCAGCCCCTAAGGAATGTCATCTTAAAGCTGTTAAAAGAATTGTGAGATATTTGATACACACACCTAACTTTGGCATTTGGTATCCTAAGAGGGCCTCTTTCGATCTTGTTGGCTACTCCGACTCGGACTATGCCGGAGACAAGATTGATAGAAAGTCAACTTCGGGTACGTGTCAATTTCTCGGTCGATCCCTTGTATCTTGGTCATCCAAGAAACAAAATTCAGTGTCATTATCTACTGCCGAAGCAGAATATATTGCTGCTGGTTCGTGTTGTGCTCAGTTGCTATGGATGACACAAACGCTTAAGGATTATGGGATACATGCGAGACATGTTCCTTTGCTTTGTGACAATGAGAGTGCGATTAAGATTGGACACAATCCCGTGCAACACTCTCGCACGAAACACATTGAAGTTCGTCACCATTTTATTCGTGATCACATTGCTAAGGGTGACATTGATCTTAAGCATGTTCGATCGACAAACAGCTTGCAGATATCTTCACAAAACCACTTGATGAGAAAGTGTTTTGTCGCTAAGGAGTGAGTTGAACATCATTGATGCTTCAAACTTGGAGTGAAAACTCCATTGATGCATGCAAGGCATGAGCCTAATTGACTAATCCATGATATTTCTCTTATGATGATGATCATATGTCTTGGACACATTTGCCCCTTGTATTGCATCTAACTCCTTGCAGGTACTTGGATGGTCTACATTCAACAAGATTATCACACACTCAAATCATGAGTAATCTTGTCATTGACCAAGTATCTAGCTCTTTGGGAAGTTGAGTTCAAGGAACAAAATTCCACATATCCTTTATGACACCTTATAAGTCTAGTACTTCACTCATGTCATCTTGGATATTCTTGAGTATTTCCTTGCTTGCCTAACCCATGTAGGAAGATGAACTATACAATTGGAAATGGTGCTCCAACTTCACATTCTATGAGCATCTACATCAAGTTCATCTACATGAGCACAAGCAACAACAAGCCCAAGGTATGTTTTTCACATCTTGAAGAAGCTTTGCTCAAAGTCATGAGTACAAGCAGCTTCAAAAGATGTGATCACATCAAATGCTTAATCGAAAAATGGCAACCCCATTTTGAGCTTAAACGATGAGTATGACCTATGATCAAATGTTCTCATTTGACTCCTAAGTCAATATACTCAAACATAGGTGACCTAGTCGCCGACCCCTATCTAGATGAAGTACATATGTTTTGGAGTTTGCTATTGTCTCTTTTGATACTCTCGTTGAGTTTTCCTTTTAATTAAAAAAAACTTCATCTAGCAATCTTTTTACTTCTATTTCTTATGTTTTTTTGTGAATATCTTTTTGGCTCTGATAAATTCCCTGAAAATCTTTTACAAATTCATTGCAAATCTTTTGAAACATTCCTTGCAATGTGAGCTGAATTATTTCTACATTTCCTTGGAATTAAACTCAAGGCCACCGACTTAAAACCTTCGGTCTGACCGAAAAAGGATCTGCCCTAAGTCTCTGACTTTCGGACTCACCGATCCATATTAATTCGGTGTCACCGATTTACATTCACCAGGATATCATCTTTTGCAGTTCAACTAAAAGATTTCTTCTGCATACTTAATTTGCTCCGTTGTGATTCTTAAGGATCCCACTTCTTTCCTTCCATCTTTCCTGTCCTTCCAGGTTTACTGTCCTTTTCGGCACTTGATGTCAAAGGGGGAGAAGATTTAGGGGGAGCTTAAGGGGAGATTGGAGGATAAGGGGAGAAAAGAAAATTTAAAGGAAGAAAAACAATCTTACCTTAAGGGGGAGAGGATCACATGAAAGCTTTGCCATATTCTTTTGATTTTTGCTTCTCTTGCTCTTACAATTGGTATCTTATGAAAAGCACAATTGGTATCTTATGCAAAGCAAAATCTTTCAAAGCTCATTGAAAATCTTTCAGTCTTGGGAGACATGTTTGTTGATTCAAGCTAGTGCTCAACATGAGACACTCTTTATACATGTCATCCCTGGCTTGGTACTCTTGACGTTCTTGCTATTGGTTGAAGAACTACTCTTGTGTTATCTAACCTTGTTTTCCCAAGTTTATTTCTTCAGGTACAATACCAAGAAACTCCAAGATAAGTATATGCATCTTGCAGAATGTGCATGATGGTGACTTGCTTGTGAATACTTGTTTGCAAGAAATCACCATGCACATATGCATCATCACTCATTTATCCTCATCTGCTCTGATGCATATAGCCAAGCTGCATGTAGCACATCTTGCTTTTCTCTCATGTGTACTTGTGGTAGTCCAAAACCAAAATCTAAAGTCTTGCACACTTGTAGGGGGAGCCTGTGTACTACATGTTTGTCAAAGCTTTAATGATAATCCTGTCTTTCTTTTAGTAAGCTTTGATATCTTATTTTGTGTGTTGCCATCAATTACCAAAAAGGGGGAGATTGAAAGCACATTTGCTCCCTGGGTGGTTTTGGTAATTAATGACAACATACTTTGTGGTTGGACTAATGCTTTCATCAAGTATGTTTCAGGAAAGTCAATCACTCTGGCATGGCAAAAGGACTAGAAAGGTGGACCCCTAGGATGCTAAGGAAAGGATTGGCAAAAGCTCAAGACTCTATTTTTGGTTTAGTGATCCAAGATCACATTGAGTCCATAGGAAAGCCAATACTATTAAAAGGGATGAGGTTATGATGATGATCCGTTGCTCAAAGTGCTTAGTGATTTATCTCTCAAACTATCAGCAATCTTTCATTCCAACATAAACCCATAAGTAATCTCGGTCCCACCAAATCCATAAACTCAGTCACACCGAGATGAACCACCTCAGCCATATACCCAAACCCTAGTAATTTCGGATTTTCCGATTCCAAACTCGGTCATACCGAAATTGGTGTTGCCAAGCTTCTCTAACCTTGTGTACTCAAATTGGTGTCACCGAGATGAGAAAGTCGGTCCCACCGAGATTGGCAAACCCTAGACTTTGGAAGAATCGGACTAACCGAGATTGTATTTTCGGTCCCACCGAAAATCCCAACGTTCACAAGATTTGAACTTTCGGTCTCACCGAGTTGTCAACTTCGGTCTGACCGAGATTGGTCAAATGTGTGTAACGGTTGGATTTTGTGTGGAGGCTATAAATACCCCTCCACCTCCTCTTCATTCGTGGAGAGAGCCATCAGAAAGAACTACCACTCCTACCTTACATTTCTGAGAAGAAAACTACCTACCCTTGTGTTGAGATCAAGTTGCTCCACTCCCACCATATGAAACTTGATTTCTAGCCTTCCCAAGTTGCTTTCCACTCAATCCTTTCTTCCACCACAGCCATATCGGTGAGGAGAGTTGAGTGTTGGGGAGATTATCATTTGAAGCACAAGAGCAAGGAGTTCATCATCACCAACACCATCTATTACCTTTTGGAGGGTGGTGCCTCCTAGATTGGTTAGGTGTCGCTTGGGAGCCTCCGTCAAGATGTGGAGTTGAACCAAGAAGTTTGTAAGGGCAAGGAGATCGCCTACTTCGTGAAGATCTACCCCGAGTAAGGCTAGTCCTCCGTGGACGAGGCCATGATGGCATAGACAAGGTTGCTTCTTCGTGGACCCTTCGTGGGTGGAGCCTCCGTGGACTCTCGCCGTTACCCTCCGTGGGTTGAAGTCTCCATCAACGTGGATTGACGATAGCACCACCTATCGGAACCACGAGAAAAATCTCCGTGTTCCAAATTGCGTTTGCTCTTCACAATCTCTCCTTACTACTTGTGCAATTTACTTTCCGCTGCCCATACTCTAGAATTGCATGTGTAGTATGTTGCTCGACTTGAATGCATGATGCTTGACTTGATCTTCATTGTGAACTTGCTAAAAACTTGTTCTAATCAAAAGGCATAATCTTTTATCTTGTCGAGTTGTCTAATCACCCCCCTCTAGACACTCTTGCCTTCAACGATCCTACAATTGGTATCAGAGCTTTGGTCTCCATTGCTTTGGTTTGCACACCATTGGAGGAAGATGGACGTGTTCACGCTTGGGAGTGTTAGTCATAGAGTGCCTATTCTTGATGGAGTGTCCTATAACTCGTGGAGGATTGAAATGCTTGCTATCTTTAAGATGTATAACTTATGCAAATATGTTGAAACCCCATATGTACCACCATTTGACCCCTTGCACCCTACCATGGATGAAGAGCTTGATTTGCTTCATAACCTTAGAACTGTCAATCTTATCATTAGAGGTTTTCCGATAACTTGCTTGAGCTTGTCACAAACTTTGAGTGCGCCTATGCTATGTGGAAGTTCTTGGAAGAACTTTATCCGGACTACTCTTTGAGAGGTCTTGATGAAATTCTATACAAGACTGTTGAATTTGATATGATGCGCCCCAAAGATCCCAACTTTGATAAATGCTTCTTTGAGCTTCGTGATCTTATGAAAAGAAGGGTGATCCCGGTTTTATCAATGTTCGAATTAGAAATGCTCTTGTATTGCATTCCGATGATTATCGTCACTCTGACAAAACTGATACAAGTCATTGTCAAATTGACCTAGGTATTGATGATGAATTATCTATGGGTCAATATGATGATGAGCATGAGCATGATGACGACACTCGATTCGGACACCGAACTAGACAAGATCATGAAGAGTCTCAATCTTATGGCAAATCTGAGAGACTACATATCCGGTGGAAAAGAGTGGATTCTTGATAGTGGATGCACCGATCACATGACCGGAGATGAAGACATGTTTCGAGAGCTTGCAAAGAACGATGGTCCACGTAAGTATGTGACTTTTGGAGACAACTCCAAGGGTAAGGTACTTGGCCTTGGTAAGGTGGCCATATCTCATGATAGCTCCATTAAAAATGTCATGCTTGTTGAATCACTTGGATACAATTTACTTTCCGTGTCTAGATTAGCTGACTTTGGATTCAATGTGCTATTCACCAAAGTAGATTGCCAAGTTTTTCGTCGTGACAATCATAACATGGTCTTTACCGGTATCTGTAGAGGAGATTTATATATCGTTGATTTCACTAAGAAAGCTCAACCTAGAACTTGCTTTATTGCTAAATCTGCTAAAGGTTGGCTTTGGCATAGAAGGCTTGGACATGTTGGTATCGTAATCTAGATAAGCTAATTAGAGGTGATCACATTCTTGGTGTTAAAGATGTTTTCTTTGACAAAGATCGACTCAGTAGTGCATGTCAAGCAGGAAAACAAGTAGGCGGAAGTCATCCGTGAAGAATATCATGACCACAAGGAGACCGCTTGAGCTTCTTCATATGGATCTCTTCGGTCCCAATGCTTACAAAAGCCTTGGTGGTAACTCCTTTGGTCTAGTTATTGTTGATGATTTTTCCAGATTTACGTGGGTATTTTTCCTTGATGACAAATCACAGGTTCAGAAAATCTTCAAAACCTTTGCTAGAAAGGCCCAAAATCAATTTGAGGTGAAGATCAAGAAAGTTCGAAGCGACAATGGAACGGAGTTCAAGAATGCCCATGTGGACTCTTTTCTCGATGAAGAAGGGATTCTACATGAGTTCTCGACTACATACACACCTCAACAAAATGGAGTTGTTGAGAGGAAGAACCGAACGCTCATTGAGATGGCGAGAACGATGCTTGATGAATACAAGACACCGAAACACTTCTGGGGTGAAGCCGTCGAGACAGCTTGTCATGCTATCAACAGGCTTTATCTTCACAAGCTCCTCGGCAAGACTTCATATGAGCTCCTTACTGGTAACAAACCCCAAGTGGGATATTTTCGTGTCTTTGGTTCAAAATGCTATATCCTTGATAAGCATCGTCGGTCTAAATTTGCTCCTAAAACTCATGAAGGCTTTTTCCTCGGTTATGGATCAAACTCTCACACCTACCGTGTCTACAATAATATCACCCGAAAGGTTGAAGAGATGGTAGATGTGAAGTTTGATGAATCTAATGGCTCGCAAGTAGACCAAATGCCTATTGATGTAGGAGACAAGGACCCATCGGAAGCCATTCAAGATTTATCCATTGGAAAGATTCGTCCCATGGAAGTGAAGGAGAGTACCTCATCTACATATGTGGAGCCCCCTACCTCACGGAGAGATGAACCTCAAGGCAACATGGAGGCCTCCACAAGTGGAACTCACCAAGATGAGGAAGTGCAACAAGAAGATCCACCACAACCTCCTTCTCCGCCACCTCAAGACAACACCAACAACAATGATGAAGAAGAAGAAGATGAGGATGATGAGGAAGCTCAGCCACGACCACGACAAAAGCTATCTCGAGTTCGAGCAAGAGTCAAGAAGGACCATCCCGTGGAACAAATGATGAATGACATCGACTCCGGGAGAATCACTCGCTCTAAAACTCGTTTAGCTAACTTTTGTGAACACTACTCATTTATCTCTAGTCTTGAACCTATGAAGGTAGAAGAAGCGCTTGAAGACCCGGATTGGGTGAACGCTATGCATGAAGAGCTACACAACTTCGAGAGGAACAACGTTTGGACTTTGGTAGAGAAGCCCAATGATGACCAAAACGTCATTGGAACCAAATGGGTGTTTCGGAACAAGCAAGATGAAGATGGACAAGTCATCCGCAACAAGGCTCGTCTCGTAGCACAAGGTTACACACAAGTCGAAGGTATGGACTATGGTGAGACCTATGCCCCCGTTTCTAGACTTGAGTCCATTCGCATTCTTCTTGCTTATGCCAACCACCATGACATTACTCTTTATCAAATGGATATTAAAAGTGCTTTCCTAAATGGTGAAATTGAGGAGGAAGTATTTGTGAAACAACCTCCCGGATTTGTGAATCCTAAAAAACCTAATCATGTTTACAAGTTGCACAAAGCTCTTTATGGTCTTAAACAAGCCCCTAGAGCTTGGTACAAATGCTTGACTAGCTTTCTTCTTGAGAAAGGATTTGAGATTGGTAAAATAGACTCAACGCTTTTCATGAAAAGGGTTGACGGTGAACTATTTGTGTGCCAAATATATGTTGATGATATTATCTTTGGTTCAACTAACCCCCATTTTAGTGAGAAGTTTGGAAAGCTTATGTCGGAGAAGTATGAGATGTCCATGATGAGTGAACTCAAGTTCTTCCTTGGGTTGCAAATCAAGCAATCTAAGGAGGGTACTTTTGTCTCACAAACAAAGTACACTAAGGATCTCTTCAAGAAGTTCAACATGCAAGAGAGCAAAGGTATGAGAACCCCCATGCCTACTAGTGGACATAATGACTTGACTAAAGATGGAGAACCTGTTGATCAAAAGGTCTATCGATCCATGATTGGTTCTCTACTATATCTCTGTGCTTCTCGTCCTGACATAATGTTGAGTGTATGCATGTGTGCTCGATATCAAGCAGCCCCTAAGGAATGTCATCTTAAAGCTGTTAAAAGAATTGTGAGATATTTGATACACACACCTAACTTTGGCATTTGGTATCCTAAGAGGGCCTCTTTCGATCTTGTTGGCTACTCCGACTCGGACTATGCCGGAGACAAGATTGATAGAAAGTCAACTTCGGGTACGTGTCAATTTCTCGGTCGATCCCTTGTATCTTGGTCATCCAAGAAACAAAATTCAGTGTCATTATCTACTGCCGAAGCAGAATATATTGCTGCTGGTTCGTGTTGTGCTCAGTTGCTATGGATGACACAAACGCTTAAGGATTATGGGATACATGCGAGACATGTTCCTTTGCTTTGTGACAATGAGAGTGCGATTAAGATTGGACACAATCCCGTGCAACACTCTCGCACGAAACACATTGAAGTTCGTCACCATTTTATTCGTGATCACATTGCTAAGGGTGACATTGATCTTAAGCATGTTCAGTCTTCGACAAACAGCTTGCAGATATCTTCACAAAACCACTTGATGAGAAAGTGTTTTGTCGCTTAAGGAGTGAGTTGAACATCATTGATGCTTCAAACTTGGAGTGAAAACTCCATTGATGCATGCAAGGCATGAGCCTAATTGACTAATCCATGATATTTCTCTTATGATGATGATCATATGTCTTGGACACATTTGCCCCCTTGTATTGCATCTAACTCCTTGCAAGTACTTGGATGGTCTACATTCAACAAGATTATCACACACACTCAAATCATGAGTAATCTTGTCATTGACCAAGTATCTAGCTCTTTGGGAAGTTGAGTTCAAGGAACAAAATTCCACATATCCTTTATGACACCTTATAAGTCTAGTACTTCACTCATGTCATCTTGGATATTCTTGAGTATTTCCTTGCTTGCCTAACCCATGTAGGAAGATGAACTATACAATTGGAAATGGTGCTCCAACTTCACATTCTATGAGCATCTACATCAAGTTCATCTACATGAGCACAAGCAACAACAAGCCCAAGGTATGTTTTTCACATCTTGAAGAAGCTTTGCTCAAAGTCATGAGTACAAGCAGCTTCAAAAGATGTGATCACATCAAATGCTTAATCGAAAAATGGCAACCCCATTTTGAGCTTAAACGATGAGTATGACCTATGATCAAATGTTCTCATTTGACTCCTAAGTCAATATACTCAAACATAGGTGACCTAGTCGCCGACCCCTATCTAGATGAAGTACATATGTTTTGGAGTTTGCTATTGTCTCTTTTGATACTCTCGTTGAGTTTTCCTTTTAATTAAAAAAAAACTTCATCTAGCAATCTTTTTACTTCTATTTCTTATGTTTTTTTGTGAATATCTTTTTGGCTCTGATAAATTCCCTGAAAATCTTTTACAAATTCATTGCAAATCTTTTGAAACATTCCTTGCAATGTGAGCTGAATTATTTCTACATTTCCTTGGAATTAAACTCGGCGTCACCGACTTAAAACCTTCGGTCTGACCGAAAAAGGATCTGCCCTAAGTCTCTGACTTTCGGACTCACCGATCCATATTAATTCGGTGTCACCGATTTACATTCACCAGGATATCATCTTTTGCAGTTCAACTAAAAGATTTCTTCTGCATACTTAATTTGCTCCGTTGTGATTCTTAAGGATCCCACTTCTTTCCTTCCATCTTTCCTGTCCTTCCTGGTTTACTGTCCTTTTCGGCACTTGATGTCAAAGGGGGAGAAGATTTAGGGGGAGCTTAAGGGGAGATTGGAGGATAAGGGGAGAAAAGAAAATTTAAAGGAAGAAAAACAATCTTACCTTAAGGGGGAGAGGATCACATCAAAGCTTTGCCATATTCTTTTGATTTTTGCTTCTCTTGCTCTTACAATTGGTATCTTATGAAAAGCACAATTGGTACCTTATGCAAAGCAAAATCTTTCAAAGCTCATTGAAAATCTTTCAGTCTTGGGAGACATGTTTGCTGATTCAAGCTAGTGCTCAACATGAGACACTCTTTATACATGTCATCCCTGGCTTGGTACTCTTGACGTTCTTGCTATTGGTTGAAGAACTACTCTTGTGTTATCTAACCTTGTTTTCCCAAGTTTATTTCTTCAGGTACAATACCAAGAAACTCCAAGGTAAGTATATGCATCTTGCAGAATGTGCATGATGGTGACTTGCTTGTGAATACTTGTTTGCAAGAAATCACCATGCACATATGCATCATCACTCATTTATCCTCATCTCGCTCGATGCATATAGCCAAGCTGCATGTAGCACATCTTGCTTTTCTCTCATGTGTACTTGTGGTAGTCCAAAACCAAAATCTAAAGTCTTGCACACTTGTAGGGGAGCCTGTACTACATGTTTGTCAAAGCTTTAATGATAATCTGTCTTTCTTTTAGTAAGCTTTGATATCTTATTTTGTGTGTTGCCATCAATTACCAAAAAGGGGGAGATTGAAAGCACATTTGCTCCCTGGGTGGTTTTGGTAATTAATGACAACATACTTTGTGGTTGGACTAATGCTTTCATCAAGTATGTTTCAGGAAAGTCAATCACTCTGGCATGGCAAAAGGACTAGAAAGGTGGACCCCTAGGATGCTAAGAAAGGATTGGCAAAAGCTCAAGACTCTATTTTTGGTTTAGTGATCCAAGATCACATTGAGTCCATAGGAAAGCCAATACTATTAAAAGGGGATGAGGTTATGATGATGATCTGGTTGCTCAAAGTGCTTAGTGATTTATCTCTCAAACTATCAGCAATCTTTCATTCCAACATAAACCCATAAGTAATCTCGGTCCCACCGATTCCATAAACTCACCACACCGAGATGAACCACCTCACCATATACCCAAACCCTAGTAATTTGGATTTTCCGATTCCAAACTCGGTCATACGAAATTGGTGTTGCCAAGCTTCAGAACCTTCAGACTCAAATTGGTGTCACCGAGATAAGAAAGTCGGTCCCACCGAGATTGGCAAACCCTAGACTTTGGAAGAATCGGACTAACCGAGATTGTATTTTCGGTCCCACGAAAATCCCAACGCTCACAAGATTTGAACTTTCGGTCTCACCGAGTTGTCAACTTCGGTCCGACCGAGATTGGTCAAATGTGTGTAACGGTTGGATTTTGTGTGGAGGCTATAAATACCCTCCACCTCCTCTTCATTCGTGGAGAGAGCCATCGAAAGAACTACCACTCCTACCTTACATTTCGAGAAGAAAACTACCTACCCTTGTGTTGAGATCAAGTTGCTCCACTCCCACCATATAAAACTTGATTTCTAGCCTTCCCAAGTTGCTTTCCACTCAATCCTTTCTTCCACCACAGCCATATCGGTGAGGAGAGTTGAGTGTTGGGGAGATTATCATTTGAAGCACAAGAGCAAGGAGTTCATCATCACCAACACCATCTATTACCTTTTGGAGGGTGGTGCCTCCTAGATTGGTTAGGTGTCGCTTGGGAGCCTCCGTCAAGATGTGGAGTTGAACCAAGAAGTTTGTAAGGGCAAGGAGATCGCCTACTTCGTGAAGATCTACCCCGAGTAAGGCTAGTCCTCCGTGGACGTAGGCCATGATGGCATAGACAAGGTTGCTTCTTCGTGGACCCTTCGTGGGTGGAGCCCTCCGTGGACTCTCGCAGCCGTTACCCTCCGTGGGTTGAAGTCTCCATCAACGTGGATTGATGATAGCACCACCTATCGGAACCACGAGAAAAATCTCCGTGTCTCCAAATTGCGTTTGCTCTTCACAATCTCTCCCTTACTACTTGTGCAATTTACTTTCCGCTGCCCATACTCTAGAATTGCATGTGTAGTATGTTGCTCGACATGAATGCATGATGCTTGACTTGATCTTCATTGTGAACTTGCTAAAAACTTGTTCTAATCAAAAGGCATAATCTTTTATCTTGTCGAGTTGTCTAATCACCCCCCCCCTCTAGACACTCTTGCCTTCAACGATCCTACACCAATGCATGCATGAACACTAGTTACTCTAACCCCCCTCTCTTCTTTAATTGTTTGCCACATCAGCATGTTTGCTATTCCCGTGTGCATGATACCAGCTAAGATACCAGCCTTAATCATCGCATGCAATAATTTAGTGCACCTTGAAATATGAACATGTGTGGGGCATGTATGTTTTTAATGACTTGGGACTATACCTAGCCCGGCATGCAAGATGACTTACTATGCACCGTTACCCATACCTGCAGGAAGCCCGTTCGTCTCCAGATCTTTTCCTCTGCATGTGTGGAAACAATATGCCTGCCAAACTCTCATTCTCCCTCCGGTGGTCCCACCACACCACCCCGTGTGAAAAAATCTGCATGCATGACTCTCCTCCCCCACGCTTGTCCAATCTGTTGTGACCAGCAATATTTCCACCCCTTCGCTCCCCCGTAATTTACTCCAACAAATATGCACACGTAGCTTTTACTTAACTTCAGGTGCATTGGGTCACTGACATATGGGCCCAAAGAGGCATCGCCCACATGTCGCTGATTTAACCGAACCGCAGATTAAGTCCGTGCAGCTCAGTCCATATCTTACGTAGGTGTGCCATTGCTCGCTATAATTACTGCGCCTCCCACAACATCGCTATCTCCTCCCCTCTCGTTCATGTTCATCGCTATATCCTCCCCCTACCTCTCACGTCGACCACCATGGCCCCTCGCTGCACCACATCGCCCCTCCCAAGCCCTAGGAGCCCCTCGCTGCACCACGCGGACGGTCACGCGTCGTCGTTCCGTTCCTTGCCGCCACTAGTCGAGGAGGACGCGTCAGTGTTCCGCTCCTCGCCGCTACATGACGCGTCGCCGTTTCGTTCCTCGTCGCCACTAGTCGAGGAGGATGCCTCGGTGTTCCGCTCCTCGCCGCGACGCGACGCGTCGCTGTTCCGTTCCTCGCCGCCACTAGTCGAGGAGGACTCGTCGGTGTTCCGCTCCTCGCCACGACACGTCGAGGTGGACGCATTGGTGTTCCCAATCTCGTGAGCACGCGCGTCGGAGGACGCGTCGGCTCCCCGCTACGAGGAGAACACCGCGCCACCCGCCGAGCCCCCCAGCCTTGAGGAGCTTTGGAAAGAAATGGATGTCGCCTTGTGGGAGGCTTTGCCTCCAGCAGAGTGCGCCAAAATAGAGGCGGAGAAGAAGGCCGAGGAAGAGAAGCACACCACGCAACAAGCTGCCTGGGAGGTCTATGTCGCGTCCGAGAGAGTCAGGCAATTGGCTCTTTGGCAGAAGGCTCGTGCGAGGGCCGTGAGGGTGGCGGAGGACACCCGTGCCGACGCCCTGAGTGCAGTCAGGCCCAAGCGCCTCATCTACTCTTGGCGGTACGTGGACCGGGTGCACGCTTCCAGCCAGGAGGAGTACCTGTTGGCGTCGGATCACCGACCGGTGAGATCGCGCTTCGCCGGCTTGCAAGCCGTAATCAGCACCTCGCGAGTTGCGAGGCTGAGGAAGAAGCGTTATGTCGTTGTATTTGAAACGGCCGCGCACCAGGGCACTCATGGCGCACCGCAAGCGCTCTTGGGAGCGCCGTGGCTTTTAGGAGGAGTATAATTTTTGTTTCGTAAGGCGATCTCATTAGTTTTGGGACGCAAATGATAAATCCCGAACGTTCAGGAATTTTTAGCGTCCTTAATTAAGTATGTAAAAAGGAAAGTTTGGAAACATTGTGTATTATTACGCATTTTGCAAATGCGTGCATATAGCACAAACTTTACTATATACTATCGGACTACGTCTCTCGATATATGCTTGCAGACCGTGCTACTCCCTCCATCCAGTCAATAAGTCATCTTTGGTTGTGCGGTGACCAAGAAGGAGGAAGACTTGTACACCTAGGCGGAGGAGTACTACTATTACTTATGTACGTGCAAATGCACGTTTTAACATTACGATGCGGTTTTTGTAAAAGTAGAAAAACAGCACTAGTCAAGCTTGTGAAACGATTCAATGCAAAACAAATGCAAAAATGTTCGTTTGATTGTTTACTTTTAGCTCCCTTCTTTGTGGTTATTTCTCTGTCGTACTTTGTACTGAGTATCTCACTGGTTGGAAAGGCATGCAAATTCCCAAACCGCTTCCTACACCCTATATCGAATTTTTTGCCAAACAAGTTGTGCCGTGCAATTGGAATTCCAACTTGAGTACTACTACTAGTAGCAGTACCAGGGGCAGTTCTTTTAGGCTTCTAGATTAGTAATCCCATAACTACTACCTCCGTCCTGGTTTATTGGTCCCCATTGTAATCTGTGTCAAATTTTGATCATAAATTTAACTAATGAAATGTTAGTGCATGTCACATGCACTACTCCATCCGTCTAGGTGAGTAAGTCATCTTAGGCTGTGCACCGTGGCCAAGGAGGAGGAGAAAACGAGAAACGTTAATGTTTATTTGCTAATTAATAGTATTGCATGCAATGAACTAACCACTGCATGTCGTGTTTGATATCTCTTTATCTCTTATTGGTTGATATGTCAAGAAACCAGAAATGAGGTAGAAGTTAATGCACCGCGCCTAAGTGTTTTGGGATTATTTGGTTTTCGTAAGATGACTTACACACCTAGATGCACTGCGCCCAAGTGTTTTGAGTAACATTTTATCAGTTAAATCTTTGGTCAAAATTTAGCACAAATTACAATGGTGAGGAATAAACCAGGACGGAGTAGTAGTTTAGAAGCCCAAATAAATGAGTGTGGCGCCTTATTGTTACTCTCCACCGTGACTAGTCTTGTGGGAAAAGCTGGGGAAGCCGCCAAAAGAACTGGGCCTAGGAGTAGTAGCTAGGGATCGAGTGTGGGAAATGAACCGGAGAAAGTAAATGCAGAGAGATGAAATGCAAAAAAGACGGAGGGATGTGATGGTTGCTTGTCCGTTTATTTTACCAGGCCACTTATTACTGGGAGTGGTTGGGTTTTGTGATATGACGGCTTTACTGCCACGCCACGAGCGGGGTGAGAGGTGAGACTCCCGTGCAGCACCGCCCTCTACACTTGTACTACATCGGTCGTGGTTTATTAGTCCCCCATTGAATTTGACTGAAGATTTAACTGACAAAATGTTAGTGCATGTCAACAAAAACTATATCGTTGGATTCGTATTTGAACATAGTTTTGAATGATATAATTTTAGGTGACATGCATTAGTATTTATCGTACTATATATAATGTTAGTTCAATTTTTGGTCGTACAATCTATAGTTGTAAGGTGCCCGTGCGTTGCACCGAAGAGTGAAATGCATTGATCGGGGAGTTGTTTATTTTGACAAAGGATGTGGGGGTCATCTCATGTGTAACGGGTATTGATAGGTGTTAACGCTGGAACACGTCACACGAACACGTCGATGTGTACCCGCGGCGCCGAGGGAGATGCTCCGCGACTCACACCGCGGGAGGCCGACTTCAGTAGCGATCGCAAGACAACAAGCGGCGCTTTTTGGACCAGACGCCCGCTTCGCCGGGAGGGACCCGTCGAGGGCTCATGGCGATGATTGGCTGCTCGAGGTCGGTCTTACCGCCCCTAGAGCCTCGTGGATTCGCAGCCTCCAATCTTGAAGAACGACGAAGAACGAGAAGAAAGATACAAGGGGAGAGATAAAAGTAGATGAACACGGAGAAGTAGTAGATTGATTGATCGATTGTGTGTTGTTCAATCAGCCATCACCCCTTAGATATATAAGAGGTGGCTGGACTTCCCGTGCAAGGAAAAGGCTTGGATTCACGTCCAAAACCCTAGTCAAATTCGGATTGGTCTCGTCCGAACTTTCCAAAACTGTTCGGTTTAAACTGGCTGCACCTTGCGGGTCTTTTTTGTGGTGGTAAATTACCTCGGATGAAAACGAATCCAAAAGCAATCTTGACCGTTTCGACGAGACGAACAACTTTCATGTTGAACGTTTTTTGATCAGAGTTTATCTTGAGGGTCAAATAGCTCACGCAAAAGATCTGTTTACTCGCGCTACCAATCAGACAAGGCGTCTGGTGGGGCGCACCATATTTCGCCTCGTGACAGGGCTACACTCCGATTGCTCTAACTTTTGCATACGAACTCGGATTTGGACGATTTTTATATCAAAAATCGATCATTTCGACGAGACGAAGACAATCCGTGTAGATCAGTTTTCCATTTGGGGTCATCTTGGGGCTTAATCGGCCAAACTGTACTCTGAATATAAGATCTTAGTACTTTGAGCATAGTTTCGGCCTTCGACATGAAATCGGACGGCGATGACCCAAACTTCAAAGATGTTCATATCAATAATACGGAACTCTTTCAGGAAGATCACTTCTCCATTTAAGGCCATCTTAAATAAGTTATTGACCGTGCCAAAATCTGGTGTCAACACATGCCCCCCTGTTTTTCGGCAATGCTTGTGTGCCGAAAAATAACTTGCACATAGCTTGCTCTAAGGACGATGTCAACACTTCATCAGCCATTTTGCATATGCTTAGGACGATAAGTTTATATCGGCCATTGCTTGTGTGAGTATTTCTATGCAAGTTTGGGTGAAACTTTCCCAACTTCAATAACAATCCAGTGATAAGGTTCCATAGATCAAAACCATCCTCCGAACCATATTGTTCACCCTTTCGCTAGGACTTTGCTAATAATCAATAATGAACTTCCTCCAATCCTTACTTCGCCTGCATAAAAGTTTCATTAGTGGCCGAAGCGGTGGGCTTCGGTTCGGCCTTACCTATGTTGACAAAACCTAGCATCGGCTATTGATAGAAATACAATACACCATAGTTAATATAGTAGCCATATGCTTGCTGTGCCAACTCTTTCAAATTGTCATGTCTAGATATATGAACAATTTTAAAGCAACCCAAGGTAAATCTTGCATCTAGTCATATCAAAAGATAAACTATAAATGATTCGTCAAAACATTGATAACCCTTGGACATTTGTTGCACTACTAATAACGAATCACCGGAAGCCTCAATATGTATAGCACCTATAGCAAGGCAAAGCTCCAATCCGAATAACAATGCATATTCGGCTTTGATCATTGTGCAAAAATATCTTAAGCGGCATGAGGCTTCACAAACTAGCTCCATATGGAGATAAATAAACCACACCAACACTTTGGCCATTGCTACAAATTGAACCATCAAAATATAATCTCCATAGTACTAGAGATACAAAGCTAATATCACTTAACATGTACCTTGTCTCGGTTCTAATTGAACTAAGGACGGTGTTAGAATTCCACACCGGCCATGATTAGATAGTTTCTTAGGACGATAGTTAAGTATCGGCCATTACCATGAGGTTCATGTAGAATTCATCCATTAAAACATGTATAGCCGAAATAAACAAATAAAATAGCAATAAAATATTTCGGCTCCTTTGCCTTAGCAACAAAAATGTAACTAACCAAATGTATAGTGATTTGGTAATACTCTGTCATCATATAGAAAATTATTTTGCATCTATGGATCAAAATAAGTCCATGGAGGGTAACTGATCATACCTGTGGATGAATTCCATGGCAAAGGCATCAATGACATTGTTGAAGAAAATGGATGATGTGCTAACCGAAGATTTTGATGTTGTGATGCACACCTTCGGCTTAATTGTTTGTTGCTTCCATCATTCTCCATCTTCATTTTTATTGTACTTGTTGCAATTGAAGCATGCACATCGTTTTTGTTTTGATTGATCCTCTTGGGAACCCATGCCATGTTCCTCTTTCTAAGATCTTGTGCACTAAGATTTTGTAATTCCTTCTTTTGCCAATACGATAAGCCGAGTGAGCACCTCGACTGTGATTTTGTTTCAACCAATGGCAACTAGTTTTGGGCCTTGTGCACCCTCAACTTATTTTCTTCAGATTTGGCACTCTGATTTTTATCAATTGATTGCTTCACTTCTTTGCCTTTTGTAGCCAATGTCAACACTTTAATTGGCTCTTTGTTTTTTGAGATCAAATCTGAAGTAGCACACTTACGACCATCTCTTTTCACGCGGTAAACTTGCTTTACCATCTCTTTCTTCTTCCTTGAGCTCTGGACCGATTCCTTATGATTGAAACGGTCTTTGGTACGTGATGTTCAAATGTTGATCTTCTTGGAGCTGCATAGTATTGGTGAGATGGTCTAGAATAAGATGGAGAATATGCCCTTGTACCATACCTATCCCATGATGAATATGTATCTATATGAGCATAGGGAGGCATCCACGGCATTGGCATTGGCGGCCCAAAATAAGGATATGAATATGTTGCATTAAAATTATCACTTTGCCAATACCAATCTTCATATTTGCACCTTGGGGGTTATCTTGGTTTCTTTGCATGATTTGGCCGATAAGCATTCTTCTCTTCACTCATCTTTTGATATTTATCCAATAGTTCACCGAAGGTGATTTTTGATCTCTTACACTTGCGCTCATTTCGGCCATTGTTTTCTTTTGGTTTGCTTTCATCGTTCATTGGATTTGCTTGCTGCCCCCCAGTCCTTGGCTTCTCTATTGTAGCTTCAATGGAATTCTTGCCCTCAAGATGATGTTCTTTATGCTCTTGAACAACTTCTTTACTTGAAAGCTTGATCCCATCACCTGTAGTTTTTACCTTCTCTTCAAATGGATCGGCTTGAAGCAGCCGATGCAAAAAATTTCTACCATCGGGACCAATCGGAATAGACTGGTCATCTCTTGGTGTTTCAACAAACTTCAATCGTCCTTTTTCAATGGCCGATTTAACTATTTGACGAAACATGTTGCAATCCTCAAAATTATGCTTGGACGAATCATGCAACTTACAATACATTCGTCCTTAGATTGATGGCTTAACATGGTGATCAAGAATTGTAATGTAATTATTTTTCAGTAACAAATCAAATATTTTATCACACATGCCTGAATTGAAAGTATACTTCTTGTTTCCTAGCCGATCTTGCTGTTTGAACGGCTTTGGAGATAAGCAAACGAATGGTTCAGATTTGGAATCTCCCCATTCGGCTATGCATTGTGTTTTCCACTCTATCTCCGATGTCTTTGGACATGATATTATATTAGCATCGGTTTTCTCAATAGAATTTAGCCTTGGCTTTAAATTTCTGAAACGAAGATATTTAGAACATACATGTCTCAGTTGAGACCAAGTGTAAGCCAAGTAAGAAATAAGCAAAGCTACCCAAATAGATATGAACTTTAGAGAAAGCAACGGGAAAAGCTTTGGCTGTAACAATAAGTCATTATCGGTCTTTATAAATGGTGCAATGGGTTGACCGATATGTTCCATAAGAATTTTACTGTGAACAAGTAAATTACCCTTCTTCATTGGTATTTCAAAATTACTTATGAGAATATTTCTTATAGATGCATCAATAATGAAGTTGCGACCAAATCTGAAAATAGGTAAATTACTCGCTATGCATACCTCTTCAAATATGTTGGGAGAGCATGATAGTGGTGCCATTTGAAGAACATCTTGCTCCGTCTTTGGATGGCTACCCAACACCTTGTCATCATCTTTTTCTTGAATCCGTGCGTCATTGCTTTGAAGATTTTTGTCGGCCGAACTTTGTTCGGCTACTTGTTCTTGTCCTTGAAGCTTGTCAATTTCTACGGCATGGAACTCATAGGGCAGGAAGTAGGTTCCATTAACTTCAGAAAAATCAAGCACCGTTGTTTTCCTATGCTTGCCATGCCCTTTCTCAATAATGCTTGCCTCGTTGGATTTGATGGATTCAGAATATATACTACTTGATTGGCTTTTTCAGCGAAGCACTTTCATATTCGAATCATTTTCTTTTCATTGATAGTACCAATTGGCAATGCTTCTTTTATCTGAGCCAATTCTTTTTCCATTTGTTTCGACGGTGAGCGGCAAAATTAGCTTTAAGCTTTTCTCAATTTCAGCCCACTCCGGATATGATTGCCCCCAATGCTTTTAGATTATTTCGCAATGACACGGGTGTTGCGAAATTTTGCAATTGTGTAGGGGGTGTATAATATGATGTAGTACTAGGTGAAGGCATATGCAGTGTTGTAAGACCATACTTTTGCTCGCCAATTTTATCAATTGGCAAAGATTCATCTTCTTGCAAAACTAGCTTTTATTGCGGCATAATCAGGAAATAGCCCCTTTTCATGTTGTTCAAGGCAAAGAGCACTAATTCTCTTATTTTGGGCTAAACTCTTCAATGCAGCCACCACTACCCCATCTTCTACAATGTTGGGCACAACCGCTCCTATAAAATTTACATTCATTTGGCTATAACCAGGAAGGTGTGAAGCCGAATTATGAGCATCTACAGTTGTGTATGGTACCGAAGAATTACTAACATGAGGTGTAGCATATGACGGTTGAGAGTAACTGGCCAAATAGCCATTAGTAGCATGGCCAATTCTCTCATTCATCGGCATGGTTGGATTACTATATTGCACATTAGCTGCCGATGAATAAAAGGGTGAAACACTTTCTTGTATGGCATTGGAAATTCTAACTTGGGGTGTTTCAAAGTGATTAATTGAACTCATCATGTTGCTCATCGGCATATGAATTTGTGGGGTTGCCGATGCATGGGAGTTGGGATACATATGTTGCATGTTGCTAAATTTATAAGAATTTGAAACATGAAGATTGTTTTGCATCGGCCCTTGCACATAATTAGATGCATGATTGATAAAACTAGGGCTAGCCGATACATTATGCTCAATAGGTGATCCAGCAACAACATATGGATTATTTGCATCTACAAAGGGGAATTGGGTATTCATATTACCTTTGTAGATTGCAGCAACTTGATGTGATCTCTTCAGTAGCAAGAACGGGTTGGAGACCGTTCAAAGCTTAAATCCCAGTAGTCGCCAAAAAGTGTGTTGATTTGGAATCGCCACACGAACACGTCGATGTGTACCCGCTGCACCGAGGATATGCTCCATAACTCACACCGCTGGAGGCCGACTTCTAAGCGATCACGCAAGGCAGACAAGCCGGCGCTTTTTCGGACAGCGCCCGCTCGCGCCGGGAGGGACCCCGTCAGGGCTCGTGGCGACGATTGGCTGCTCGAGGTCGGTCTTACCGCCCCTAGAGCCTCGTGGATTCGCAGCCTCCAATCTTGAAGAACGACGAAGAACGAGAAGAAAGATACAAGGGGAGAGATAAAAGTAGATGAACACGGAAAAGTAGTAGATTGATTGATCGATTGTCTGTTGTTCAATCGGCCATTACCCCTTAGATATATAAGAGGCGGCTGGACTTCCCGTGCAAGGAAAAGGCTTGGATTCACGTCCAAAACCCTAGTCAAATTCGGATTGGTCTCGTCCGAACTTTCCAAAACTGTTCGGTTCAAACTGGCTGCACCTTGCGGGTCTTTTTTGTGGTGGTAAATGACCTCGGATGAAAACGAGTCCAAAAGCGATCTTGACCGTTTCGACGATACAAACAACTTTCATGTTGAACGTTTTTTGATCAGAGTTTATCTTGAGGGTCAAATAGCTCACGCAAAAGATCTGTTTACTCGCGCTACCAATCAGACATGGCGTCTGGTGGGGCACGCCATATTTCGCCTCGTGACAGGGCTACACTCCGATTGCTCTAACTTTTGCATATGAACTCGGATTTGGACGATTTTTATATCAAAATAAATCGTTTCGACGAGACGAAGACAATCTGTGTAGATCAGTTTTCCATTTGAGGTCGTCTTGGGGCTTAATCGGCCAAACTGTACTCTAAATATAAGATCTTAGTACTTTGAGCATAGTTTCGGCCTTCGACATGAAATCGGACGGCGATGACCCAAACTTCAAAGATGTTCATATCAACAATACGGAACTCTTTCATGAAGATCACTTCTCCATTTAAGGCCGTCTTAAATAAGTTATTGTCTGTGCCAAAATCTGGTGTCAACAATAGGTTTCTTCGGATATTATCTCATCTCTAGAGCTCACAAACATCCGGGTGAAGATAAAAAGGTATCTTTTGCAAACAAAAGCGTTCAACTATTCAACCTGCATCCAAAACTTGTGAAGAAATAACACTTATTGTGCTTTGCAAGAAATGATCTTTAAGAATTAGTTTTTGAGTATCGATTTTTATACATGTTGGCTACAGATGACATGACACTTTCCTATAGTCAACAGTTGGCTATACTATTAAGTAATATTAACCATGCCCTTATACACCTAGACGGAGCGATTAAATCAGGATGACTTGCAAGGGGGCAGAGGAGATGTAAGAAATGGTTCATCGTAAGTCTTTCACCAGTACTGTCGTGGATTTGTCACGGCAGTTGTCCTAGCGTAAGGACTTAGTCGTGGAGCCATCGCTACGGGTTTGCTTGAAGGGGTTAAAGCGGACTCAAAGACACAAGGGTTTTATACTAGTTCGGCCCCTTCGATGAAGGTAAAAGCCTATGTCTAGTTGTGGTGGAATTGATGTGGTTTCGATGGCTAGGGAGCAAACAAGCTCCGCCTAGGCTCGAATTGTGGTTGTCTGTCTTTGAACCGTCGCCGGGTCGTCCCCTTATATACACGAGTGACGCCCGTCGGTTCGTAGAGTCCCAACCGGTTCATACTCGTATCCCGGTTGGTATCTCTCTATTCCTAACTTACAATACAAGTTATACATCAGGCCGGTTTACGGCTACAAGTTCTAAACCGACTACAGGCCTTGGGCCTTTCTTTGCTTATACCACTAACGGAGTTAACTCGGCCCAAGCTGTCCGTTTTACACCTAGTGGTAATATCCCCAACATTAGGCCCCAGATTGATTTGAACTGGTTCATGTCAATTCTTCATAAGACTTGTATCTTGGACATCTTCTAATGACTGGTAAACCGCCATGTCGTCGTCACTTCTGGTTACTGTAAACCGGCATGACGTCATCCTGAAATTCTATCATTTATAACATCTTCTTTTAATAGCAGTTCCTGAATCCACGCGCTTGACCTAGCTCGGCTGCCTTATAAATAGGACCGAAGGGTCATTTCTTTCTTCCCTTCGTCTCTTCTTCTTCGTCTTCCTCGCGCCGCTGTTCTTGGAGCTCCGCCGTCGCCGTCAACTTCCGCCTTGTCCCGGGCCGCTGCATCAACCTGAACGTACCAGAATATTGCGGCTTTTCTCCGCGTCTTCTCCGTTCTCGGTAAGCTTCTTCCCCTTCTTGACTCAGATCTGTTTTTTAGGGTTCCAGCTTCATACTGTGTTCCTCACACGTTCCTGTTGGTTCTCTTAACTTTGAACAACACCGTGAATCTGTACTGTATCAATGGCGATCCCTGCGCATCCGCTGTATTTTCTCACTTTAAGCCCATAGATCTTCTGCACATGTATCTGCTCCGTAATGCACTTCTGTTTCTGCCTTTCTTCCATGAAATATTTTCTGTTTTCTGTGAACCTGTGTTTGATCCGCAGCCATAATAGGGATTTGTGAAACTTGTTTCTGCAAATAAACTATCCATAGCTTCAATTGCTTCCAAAGCCTGGATTTAGGCGGTTTAACTCACCATAGGAGAAAACTGCTAAACCGGCATATATATATATCATTAGCCCTCGTGTTGAACCGCCAGAATCCACCTGACATCATATCATCGGACACTGGTTTATAAACACTGCCTCCGGTTTATCATAACTTAAATCAACCACCTTGTATCAAACATGCTCTTGAACCGGATCAATTACTTTTTGTAGATCTTATCATGGCCAAACAAGTGTATGAATGCAACTGGGTTCCTTCTCGTGTCACCGAATCCCAGCTGAATGATCTGGTCTTGATTGGCGCTTTAGATGACAAAGAGAGCAGTCCTTTGGAGGGTCCACGAGAGGAATGTCCTCCACACCCCAGGAAGGAGAAGTTGTGGTCTTCGCAGATCACCTGGCCCGGGGCTTCAAACCGCCTGGTTCAAAATTTTATCGGGACGTGCTAGCTAATTTTCAGCTTCGTCCCCAGGACATTGGCCCCAACTCCGTCACCAATTTATGCCACTTCCAAGTACTATCTGAAGTATATCTTCAAGAGGAACCTTCTGTTGAACTGTTTAGAGACCTCTTCCATCTAAACCGTCGTACTGAATTCACTGACGGCCCCAATACTGAATTGGGTGGCATGGCTATTCAAAAGAGGAAAGAGATCACCTATCCCCACGTCAAACTCCATACTCATCCCAAGGAGTGGAATGCGACTTGGTTTTATTACAAGGATACTTCTCACGAAGATGAAAATCCCTTACCTGGTTTTTCGTCCGGCGGCTAAGCAACACTCATCCGTTTCCACAAAGATTAAGCGCCAAAGCGAAGCAAATATGCCCGCGAATTGTCCAAGCTCCGAGCCTTTATGGCTAACGGTTTGGCTGGAATAGATCTTGCACGCTGCTGGTTATCATGGGGCATCTGCCTCGAGCGGCGTTACGGTTTGATGTGCGATTACTTTGGTAGTGTCGACGACCCACTCCGACACGAAACTCGAACTTTCGATGATGAAATTTACGGACTCGGTAAAAGGATGTTGAATGAACGGAGCACCTCGTGCTCAAACCGGTCTAGCTCCTTCTTGCACCACCAACAAGCCGCTGCGATAAGTTTCTAGTTGTTCCATCATTAAACTCATTCTTGCTTCATGTATCCAACATTTAATTATTTCGATCCAGGTGATAATCCGTTTTGGAGCAAGAAAATTTCACAAGACAAAGCGGAGAAAGAGGCGCCAACCCGCCCAAAACTAAAGTTGTCAAGAAACCAGCCCATAAGAGAAAAACCACCGCTTCATCGACCCAGCCATTGGCGATGATGTGGGTAACCGGATCTTGAGGTAGAACTTGATTCTCTTGGCTTGCTTTTTACACGCCTTATTGATGATGATGCTTGTCAGGATGACGCTGAGGCCAGCAATGCAGGATTCGCTGAGGTAACTATTCTCTCTTCTGATTCAGCAAGTTTGCCTTTGCCAAAATTTCGCCAGGCACAGCAACATGTGCAGAAGATCCTCTTGCTTATTTGGATCCCAAATTTCTTATGAAGACACAGCAACATGAAGCTCGCCGCACAACCCGGCACAGTGGTCAGGTAGTTACCTCTGTCGGTTTACCAAACAGCCCGGTTCGAAAGCGCCGCTCCGAGGTCTCCGACCTTTTTATTGCTTTAAATTCCAAAGCGGGTTTCTTCCGTCAACCTCTTAATCCGTCCGACTCCGATTATCAGGTCACTTCCCATTCATCCTCTGGTGAATCCTCGGCCACTCAGCTACCACCATTGAAGATAGCCGCCGGGTAAGCCAAACCGGCCATATGCTTCTAATATATTTTGTAATGGATATGCTTTTCCCTGACTCTTTGTCTCTTAGAACCAAACCGAAACCAAGCAAGAAGGCCCATTTGGATAAAACGGCTGAAGAAGCTGCCGCCTCAGATCATGAGAGAGCGCAGGATCTTGAAAATTTTGCCTCTGAAGACATTCCCAATGATCCTCCGGTACAAGATGATGTTATTCTGAAGAGGCTGTCAACACTTCAATCCTGCCGATCCACCTGCCGGCACCGTCGGTTTGATAAATCTCGCGATCCTGCTAATAAAGCGGCCGTGCCCACACAATCCGTCGAGTCGAAAGATGATGGCGTTGTGATTCTTGGTATGGGCCGCTCTGAACCGGGGAATCCTGCAACCTTAACCAGGCACACTGTGAAAGAGGATGTTTCCACCTTGAATAAAGGAAAATGGGATGTTGAGCTGGAAACATATGCTGCTTTAAGCGCCCAAGACCTTCATTCTGGCTATTTAAACCGGCTTTATACTAGCTGTGACTATGAAGCTGGCCTGGTCAAGTTAATGAGGGACAAGTTTGAGGTAACTCACTTCTTTTCTTACTGCCAGTATATTAGTCCTTGTAGCCCCCAAGGGCCGGTTTGTAATCTTGATGAAAACCGGGACTTGACTATATTCCTTAATAACTTTAAAATCCACCTGCATAGTCCCCAAGGGCCGGTTTAACTGTGCATACTTAAACCGGTACTTCAATAAAAACTGCCTTTGGAGACATTGCTAGATCAAATAGCCATTAGCCCCCAAGTGCCAAGTTAAATCCTGGTATTTAGCTTGGGACTTTGCCATCTAGTATAAAAATCAAAGGTACATTAGCCCCCAAGTGTCAAGCATATAACTTTGTTGTGTGGCTGAGACTTTGACTTTCTTGATAAACTTCTTGAACATACTATCGATACACAGTGAGGTGAAAATCAAGGAGGACGGATTGCCGATTTACAAGCGGCTTTGAAAACCCAATGAGGCGAAGCAGAAAAAGGCCAAAAAGAATTAATTAAGTGCCTTGAGCGCTGCCGAACAAGTGAAGGAAAGCTTGAAGAAAGAACAGAAGATCGGGCCACCGAGAAGGCCAACTTGATCAAGCAAGCGAAAATCTGAAGCTGCCCTTAAACCGGTGGTGGATGATCGGCACCGTAAGCGGCAAGTACACTCTATGATGCGGAAATCTTTGGTAAACTTCCTTTGAGCAGTTGTGATGTGTATCATCACTCCGGTTTGAGACTAACATTTCTTGTTGTAGGCACATGTATTGGGCACTTAGGAAGCGATGTGCGGAAGAAGTCAAGGCTGTCTACACCTTAGTAGAACGAGTTATATACGGAGCCCAACAGTATTATCACCACAGCCTCACATAACAACCCGGCACCTTCCTTGATTCAAGATACTCGAACCGGTTGTCCATGCTTCTGCCGGATTGAAGAGGTGAAAAAATCTCTTTGCTTTCGAACCGGGGCTATTAACGCCTTGATCCGAGCCAAGGCATGGGTACCAGACTTTGATCCTGTGGAAGCAGCTCAAGGCTATCCCAGTGTTAAAGAAGATGGTTCTGATTTCAATGAAGAAGATTTACGGGCTATAAACCATGCAGTACGCCCTCTGGCTTGTCAGCTGGCCGGGGAAGCCGATTTGGAGCATTACCAAGCACAATACAATGACCAAAACAAGCGAGTGCCTGCCCCAACTTTTGAAGCGGAAAATCTAATCCCTCCAATCCGTAAGCATACTTACGCTCCTGTTATTGAACCATCTTCCCTGATCCACGAGGAGGCTGTTTTCCAAGCGCTAATGGGAATCGACTGGACCACTGTTGATTTCCAGCCAATGGGTAGAGACGAGGAGGGTGAAGCGGCGGAGGATGAAGAGCAAGCTTGAACCGGTGGCCGGTTTAAATATCTGTCGTTGGCGGTTTGCCCAAAGAACAATGTCTCACTTGGGCACCGTGTTGCCTTGTAATAACTTTAGTTAAAACTTTCCATTTGAATATGCCTTCGTGCATAAGTAGTGAACTTTTTTGCTTGATTCGTATTTCCTGCAACCAGAAAAATTTGAACCTCGGTGGCAGTGCTACCTTGACCGGTTTATGATATTAAATATATATATCGAAATCCAACAAATATGTGATACAAATACCTGCCGTATGCAGGCATGAAGTGGCGTAGCCAAACTTAAAAGCGGAGGCCTTAAAACCATGACCGTCGTAAGCGGGAGAGAACAACTCCCATATAAACCGTGCTGAATCAGCACTAGCCCCCTTGTTATTCAATAATGATAACAAGAAAAGGGTAAACCGGGCAGATACACTCCGGAGTAAGATTAAACCGTGTTCTGTCAATTTGTAATTGACAGTTGAACCGGATAAACACGTTGTCGGTTTAAAAAACGCAACAAAAAATCGAATATCAATTATGAGAAAATATGGCAACAAAGGCAATAACTTTTTGCAAAAGAAAAGCTTTACTGAGCTGGTCAGATGGCATTACCATGGTCGGGCGCAACCAAGCTCCCGAAGGCGTAGCGATGGTGCCGATCGGCCAGTCCCCAAAAGACTTCGTGGCGTCGCCGGCCAAGTGGCATGACATTGGTTGGGTTCGACCAAGTCCCCAAATGACTCGCCCTATAGGCCGACCAAGAGGCGTGACGGTTCAGACTTGACCGTGTCCCCAAATGATCTGGTGGCTTCGCCTATCAAGAGGTGTTGCATTGGTTCGGACACGACCAAGCCCCCAAGTGATGAAAAACAAATGTCAAGGGGTAAACCGGAGGCGCTTTAAAAGCAGAATCACTCCATGTAACCACGCATGATAAGAAAGCAGAGACCCGCTTTAATTTGAGGCTCGGTTTTATTATATCGAAGATAATATATACATTGTCATGATATGTACATAAATAGAGCCGATGTCTCAAGTGTAGTAAGGCGAAGATGAGCTATATTCCATGGCTGTTGGTCTCCTCCTCGATGTCGTGAGTCTTGGCGCTCTCGAATATCAATCGATAGTATGATCCGTTGTGTAAATTCTTGCGACCACAAAGGTCCTTCCCAAAGGCGGGGATAACTTGTGCATATCATGCGGTCTTGGATGAGGCGAAGCACCAAATCTCCTTCTTGAAAGGTTCGGGTTTTAACCCGGCGACTGTGATAACGACGAAGATCTTGTTGGTAAATTGCCGAACGAGCAGCTGCCATATCACGCTCTTCATCCAATAGATCCAAAGCGTCCTGCCGTGCCATCTCGTTGTCCGCTTCAACATAAGCCGCTACACGGGGCGAATCGTGTCGGATATCACTGGGGAGAACTGCCTCTTCTCCGTAGACCATGAAGAACGGTGTATACCCAGTGGACCGGTTTGGCGTAGTATTGATACTCCATAGCACCGATGGTAGCTCTTCAACCCAGCACCCTGGTGTTCTCTGTAACGGAACCAGAAGTCGGGGTTTGATGCCTCGTAAGATCTCTTGATTAGCTCGTTACGCACTGCCCATTGGGTGGGGATGAGCCAGCGGCGACACGTCAAGCGGATGTGCTCACGTTCACAGAACTCTTTCATAGCCCCTTGGATAAATTAGTGCCATTGTCGATAATGATCTTGTGTGGAAAGCCAAACCGAAAATCACCTTTTGATGAAGCGCACCGCTGTTGCGCATCACACTTGGCCGAGGCTCGCTTCAACCCACTTGGTAAATTTGTCCACTGCCACCAATAGGTGGGTCTTCTTATCCTTGGATCGTTTAAAGGGTCCAACCATGTCCAACCCCCAAGTTGCAAACGGCCACGTTATTGGGATCATCCTCAACTCTTGTGCCGGTACATGAGCACGCCTTGAAAATTTCTGACATCCATCACACCATTTAACCAAGTCCTCCGCATCAGCGTGTGCAGTCAACCAGTAAAATCCGTGACGAAATGCCTTTGCCACCAGAGACTTTGAACCGGCGTGATGTCCACAATCCCCTTCATGGATTTCTCTTAAGATTTCACAGCCTTCCTCAGGGGAAACACAACGTTGAAAGCATACGATACCTTGCAATGATGCAACTCACCATTAAGAATCGTCATAGATTTGGGCGCGGATTATCATGCGGCGAGAATCTCATCTTCGGCAATTCCCTCGAGTCATATCGCAAGAAAAGGAATCGTCAATCCGAATAGCATGTAATGCTGCCACTAATTGGGCCTCCGGATCGAGGAATAGCCAAATCCGCTTCACAGGGGAGCCGGGTGACGGGTTGTGTAATACATCCAAAAAGACATTAGGCGGGACGGTTTCTGCCGAGAACCCAACGGCTTAAAGCGTCCGCCGCTTCATTCTTCCGCGATCCACATGATCCACTTGATAACCTTTGAAGCAACCCGCAATATTATCCACTTCCCGACGATATGCAGCCATAAGCGGGTCCTTGGAATCCCAAGTGCCAGATACTTGCTGAGCCACCAGGTCCGAGTCACCAAAGCACTTAACCCGGCTTAAGTTCATCTCCTTAGCCATCCGGAGACCATGGAGCAAGGCTTCGTACTCAGCTGCATTATTAGTACAAGGGAACATTAAGCGGAGAACATAACAAAACTTATCACCTCGCGGGGAAGTTAAAACGACTCCAGCCCCCGAGCCTTCCAACTGCCTGGATCCATCGAAATGAATAGTCCAATACGTGTGATCCGGCTTCTCCTCAGTGCTTGTAACTCCGTCCGATCATTAATGAAATCGACAAGTGCTTGAGACTTCACGCTGTCCGTGGTATATACTTTAGTCTATGCGCCCAAGCTCTATGGCCCATTTGGCAATCCGGCGATCGCCTCCGGTTACAGATGATATCACCCAAAGGAGCTGAAGCCGACCATTGTGATAGGGTGCCCTTGGAAATCTTGCTTGATTTCCGGTCGCCATAAAAACACCATAGACTAGCTTCGCCAATGCGGATACCTTTGCTTGGACTCAATAAGCACCTCATCGATATAATAAACCGGCGGCTGAACCGGATATTCCTTGCTCGCCTCCTTGCGCTCCACCACAATGGCCACGCTTCTTGCTCGGGCATTGGCTGCCACATATAACAACGATGGCTCCTTGTCGGCGGAGCCGCAAGAAACGAGCGGATTGTCCAATTGCGCTTTAAGTCCTCAAATGCTTCGTCGTGCCGGACTCGAGCGAAATTATCTGCTTTTCCTCGGCATACGGTATAAGGGATGGCCTTCTCCGAGGCGGTGATAAACCGGCTCAACGCAGCGATTTCGCCCGTAAGCGTTGAACATCATTGATACACTTCGGTTTAGCCAAGGAAGTAATAGCTTTAATTTTCTCGGATTAGCCTCAATTCCTCTGTTAGACACGAAACCCCAATAACACTGCGGAACACCAAAGACGCACTTGGCGGATTAAGCATCATCTTGTAGATGCGCAAGTTGTCAAAAGTTTCCTTCAAATCGTCCACCAGTGTGTCCTTTTGCCTTGATTTTACTACAATATCATCCACATAAGCATGCACATTGCGGCCGATCGTGTATGCGAGCAATTTCTGTACACACACCGATAAGTAGCACAGGCGCTCTTGAGCCCGAAAGGCATAGATACATAGCGAAGGCTCCAAAGGGAGTGATAAGCGCTGTTTTCTCCTGGTCCTTAACCGCCATTTTGATCGATGATATCCGAGTATGCATCCAAAAACTTAAGCGCTCACGGACTGCTTGTGGCATCGATAATCGATCAATGCGGGGGGGCGAAAGGATCATTGGGCGAGGCCTTGTTAAGATCCGTGTAATCCACACACATCGCCAAGTGCCATTTTTCTTAAGTACCAGCACGGATTAGCAAGCCACTCCGGATGAAAGACTTCAATGATAAAGCCGGTTGCCAATAGCACAGCCACTTCCTCTCAATGGCTGCGCCTTTCTTCATTAAACCGGCGGAGGCTGTTTCACGGTTTATACTTAGGATCCACATTAAGTGTGTGCTCGGCGAGTTCCCTCGGACACACGGCATGTCGGATGGCTTCCATGCAAAGATATCCGGTTCTCACGGATGAACTTCGATGGCGCGCTTTCCTATTTAGGATCGAGTTGGCACCGACGATGAAGCTGCTTGGGACGAATCGCTTTGCACGAAGTCAACAAGTTTGGTCTCAGCTGCTGATTTAAACTTCAGATCCGATTCATGCTCTGTAGTAGGTTTCTTTAAAGGGGTCATATCTGCCGGATCAACGTTGTCCTTATAGAACTTCAATTCCTCCGTGGCACAGACCGCCTCTGCATAAGCTGCATCACCTTCCTCACATTCCAAAGCGACCCGGCGGCTTCCATGCACCATTATCGTTCCCTTGTAACCCGGCATCTTGAGCTGCAAGTAGATATAACAAGGTCGTGCCATGAACTTAGCATAAGCCGGCCGCCCAAACAAGGCATGATATGGACTTCGGATCTTTACTACCTCAAAGGTTAGCTTTTCAGACCGGGAATCGTGCTCGTCTCCAAAAGCCACATCCAGGGCTATCTTACCAGCAGGATAAGCAGATTTGCCTGGTACTACACCATGGAACACTATATTGGACGGTCTGAGATCCTTATCTGTTAGACCCATGCGACGGAAAGTTTCATAGTATAGTATATTAATACTGCTTCCTCCATCCATAAGTACCTTAGTGAATTTATAACCCCCCACCTGAGGGTCTACCACCAATGCCAGCTGGCCCGGATTATCAACCCGGGGGGGATGATCCTCTCTGCTCCACACGATAGGCTGCTCCGACCAGCGTAAATAACGCGGCAAGGCGGTTCAGCGAGTTCCTTTGCCGCTTGTGAAGCTTTTGGTCGCTTATCCAAACTAGTTGTGAAAACATGATCGCCCACTATTCAATTGCTTTGGTTGGCTCGATAACCCGATCGCCGTTGCTGCTCATTGTTGGCCGTCCCGATTATTCGATTGTTGTGACCACCTGATTTAGACCTGAACGGAAGCCCCATCGTGACCGGCCCGTGGAAACGGATCTGAACGCCACGACCCTGGTCATACCGAAAGCATTAGAATTTTGAACTCCGCATAATGTAACAATCTTTCCGGAGATGGTTAGCTGGTGACTCCTTTGTCCGTGCTTGGGGCAAGGTTGATTCAACAAGTAATTCAAGCGGCTTGCATTAGGATTTTGACCCGATTCGCCTTGCCTCTGCGCGCTGCCCACGTCTGTGCGTTAGTGTTGGCCACGAAATCCGGGTTGCCATCGCCTTGCGCTTGCCTCCGTTCCATGACCCGCCGGTTTGTCTGCTGCCCCTTGAGTTGCGTTCTTCTTTCCTTCCTCGCTTCATCATCATCAGCCTCGGGATCCTTGATGCTTGTCGAATCAGCATACTTCACCAAAGCGGCCATGAGGGTTCCCATGTCATTACAGAACCGCTTCATGCGCCCCAATTTCAATTTTAAAGGCTCAAACCGGCAGTTGCCTTCTAATGTTAAGATTGCCGAGTCAGCGTTGATCCTGTCAGAGGAGTGCAAAATCTCGGAAACACGGCGTACCCAACGGGTTGTTGACTCCCCTTCCTCCTGGACACAAGCCGCCAGGTCTACTATGGACTTGGGCTGCTTACACGTATCCTTGAAATTCGAATAAACCGGCCCGTGAATGGGCCCATGAGTGATAGAGTTGGGCGGTAAGCCCTTCAACCAATCTGAGCCGTGCCTTCCGGCATCATGGTGAAGTACTTTGCACCGTGATCTCATCGACATCTAGCATCTCCATGGCCATCTCATAACTTTCAACCCACGCTTCAGGGGACAGATCGGCGGTGTAATTCGGCACCTTGCGTGGACCCTTAAAGTCTTTAGGCAGGCGCACATTACGTAAAGCGGGGATTAAACAGGGCACCCCTAAAGCGGATGCGGCTCCTGGTCCGGCGAAGGTGGTAGGGCGAACCGGTGTATGTTGACCCGCGTCATCCTGGGCTGCTAATTCGGCCTCCCTGCGTGCCCGGGCCCGGTCCACCACCTCCTGAGCATCACGAATACCACCCGTCAGGTTATTGCCACGGGCCGCATCACGGTCCCGCGCGTTGCTGGATATGGCCGGTTCATCCACACGCCTGCTGTAGCTCCGGCTTGGACGGGGCATAGAATGAATCCGATCACGGCTATATGAATATGCCTCCTATTGAATCAGTGCAGTCCGGAGAAGCTCCTTAACCCGGCGCGTCTCTATTGCTTGCGGGGAATCCCCTTCGACTGGGATAGCCTCTAACCGTGCAGCGGCTGCAACAAGGTTGTCCATAGGATTAGAATAATGACCTGGGGGTGTCTGAACCGGTGGGGGAACCACCATATTCTGCTGAGGAGGCTCCATCTGGCGCGGCTGGACCGTCGCCCCTGGTCCCGGTGCCTCAATCCGGTTTGCCTCCCGGTGCTGAGGCGGATTACTGGGTCCAGCTCCTGGGGTCTGAAAGAGATTTCTAGGATCAAATCCTAATGGCAGGCGTGATCTATACTTCCGCTTCAACACCTCCTGCAATGCACTCTGGTCCAGCATGAGTTTGTAAGCCTGGGCGTCCAGAGCAGCCCGCTCTACGGCCATCCGCTCCTTCTCTGACGCTAGATCCGCTTTGGCTTGCGTGATCTGCTCTTTCACCTTCGCAATTTCTGCATTATGAGCCTCCTGATCCGCCGGGTTGTCCTCCGCCATCAGCGCAGCTAGTGCATCAAACAGATCGATAGAACTTGAAGCGGCGGGCGCACGGGCCTCCTGCCCTGCGCCGCCGCTGCGCTGCTGATCCGGAAAGCATCGCCGCTGCGGTTGAAGAGTGGTTCGCTGCTCGCGCATCGCCATGAATATCCCAACCGGTTGAACGGCTTGGGGGTGCGGAATCTCGTCGCCATCGGAACAGCCCCGATCATATCGTCCTGCGGTGGTACAATGACTCGGTCTCTCTGTTGAAGATTAAATCGCGGAATAAAGCGGTCTCACTACCGTGCTTTCGAACGGCGTCGTGTTCTCCTCCGTGGATGACTCCAGCGAAGACATGCTTCATGGCGGGTTAACTGGGCAGGTCGTGCACGTTGAGCCGTCTCGGCGAGGTCGGTGCAGATGTCGGCTCAGCCAGGCTCCCGATCTTGCCGATGAAAACATGTATGCCCCCAAAGGGACCCGGTACCGTACTCAATTGAATCGGCGTCGGGACCCCATCCGGCGTCGTCGATGTAGATCCGCCGCGACGACTCTTGGTCATCCGGCCCACGACGTAGCCTTGAGTCCTTTGAGCTTGCCCTCCAAGATCGTCAAACCATCGCGGCGATAGCCCCACGGTGGGCGCCAACTGTCGTGGATTTGTCACGGCAGTTGTCCTAGCGTAAGGACTTAGTCGTGGAGCCATCGCTACGGGTTTACTTGAAGGGGTTAAAGCGGACGCAAAGACACAAGGGTTTTATACTAGTTCGGCCCCTTCGATGAAGGTAAAAGCCTACGTCTAGTTGTGGTGGAATTGATGTGGTTTCGATGGCTAGGGAGCAAACAAGCTTCGCCTAGGCTCGAATTGTGGTTGTCTGTCTTTGAACCGTCGCCGGGTCGTCCCCTTATATACACGAGTGACTCCCGTCGGTTCGTAGAGTCCCAACTGGTTCATACTCGTATCCCGGTTGGTATCTCTCTATTCCTAACTTACAATACAAGTTATACATCAGGCCGGTTTATGGCTACAAGTTCTAAACCGACTACAGGCCTTGGGCCTTTCTTTGCTTATACCACTAACGGAGTTAACTCGGCCCAAGCTGGCCGTTTTACACCTAGTGGTAATATCCCCAACAAGTACTGTAGTAGAAATTCATACATGGAAGATTCTAGATAAACGGGTATACTTTTATTCATGCGCGATACTCCAATAGAGCAAGATCCCGCATGGAAGTCTCCACATGCTTAGATAGTGGATTACATTGAGCGAAGACTAATGATCAACATTTAACTTGATAATGTGCAAATTTTTTTAGAAGAACAGGGAGGCTCCTCCCCGGTTCCATTATCAAATGAAACCCAAAGTGTCTTACATCAGCCCACTAAGAGGAGCAGTTCAAAGGAAGGACTGCGGCGAAAGCCACTCAAGTTTAACGACAAGCTTACAGAATCAAAAGCGGCAAAGACACGGGCCATAAGCGCCCACACACACACTACATGTTTTCTAACTGCACTTGATAATGCGTATGTCCAGGTGAACCTCCTTGGAGTCCCCGTGCACCGCGTCAGCGGGTAAAGGATGCCATGGGTTTTCCAAGTCCACATTGGCGGGATAGTCCCAGCTCCCTAGAGTCCAAATCTGTCCGATGAGGCCGGTGTCGCCGGCCACGCGACCCGGAGGGGTAGTAACATTGACCACACACTCGTACATCTACCTCGTGTCAGTGTCAGCGTCAGCGGCGACGCCTCTGACGCACATTACAGAGATGGGGCGATGGCCTGCGCGGGCCTCGCCGGTGCCCATGATCAAGAGGAAGACGCTGTCGTCCTCCTCCGAGACTAGCAGGCGGCGGTGATCCTCCAGCGACTCCGGCATGGTGAACCGGTAGCATGTGTCGTACTTGATGTTCTCCACCAAGGGCCAGCAGTGACTGCTGCATGCATCTGTGAGGTGATGCACCATGTCCGCCGACGAGCCACAAAACGGCATCGAGCACTCATAGCAGTGGACGAAGGGCTCCTTGGAGGCATCGACCATGCCGTCCATGAAACGTGAGTGGCTGTGGGGGACGTTGCGCCAGTTGAATATATGAGCAAGTTACTACGAGATTTAATCCGAATAAGCACAAAATAAATCATGACGGCTATAACAGGGATGAAACTAATCATTTGGACTAGCATAGTAGTAGGATACAGAGTAGAAACATGAATTCTAGCACGATTTCGAACAGGAAGGATAGAAACACATATGGTGCAACGGGAGCAGCACCGTTGGCATTGAGGTTGTCACCCATGTCGTCGAGGAAGAGGTTGCCGAGGTCGGGGAAGAAGTCGTCGTCGGTGAAGTCATGGCTGCCAGCAGTCGCGAGAGTGCCTCCCCAGATTTCAACACGCCCACGAATGGAGCGCAGGAGGGAGTGGCTGTAGGGGACGTTGCGGCCGCCGAATGGAGCGCAGGACGGCAGGAGTAGCACATGAAGCAGTAGATGGTATCCTTACTAGTACTCCCTAGTCTCTATCTATCTATATCTATATATATCTACTCTTATAGAAAACCGAGTTGGTGATGATGGTATGCCTGCCATCTTGTAATATAGACCGTCCGATCTATATCTGACGGATAGAAAGCCAACTATGACAATTTTACAAAAGATACCTGCACCTCTCTCCACATTTACAGATAAGGCCTTGCCTCATTCATCCTTATCTCCCACAACCTCGTGCTCTCCCTATGCCTCTATCTCTACTACTCTTGTTTGTTTTTTATAACAAATCGAATAGTGCTACGCCGTCCGCTGCATGCCCGGCTGAACACGCCTCCTCACCTCCATCATCACCAACTGAGTCTTTTATAGGAGTAGGAGTAGAGAAAAAACCGAGTTGGTGATGATGGTGTGCCGTGCAATGCACGGGCATCTTGCTATTTTTTTGCATATAAGTCCAAACACCACGTAGACACGGTCTTTGAGCACGATTCGTAGTCGTTCCACGCTCGGGCATTGAAGTTTGTAACTATTTTAGATTAGAATATACTACTCCTCCGGTGCTAGTAGTAGAGCAGAGTCCTACTCTACTACTCTATTCTAGCAAGCTAGGGCATAGTACTATAGTAGGTACTGTAGGGAGTACCAGTACTGTGATCACTCAAGCAAGTTGTCTGGCATCGATATGACCCTACACTGCTGGTATGTGTCTCGTAAGTTAAGCGGCATGCTGTAGTCATCATCACCTGTCCACTTCCCGTAGCACATATTCGCTTCTCCATCTTTGTCCGAACATAATCTCGTCCAAGCTTCCATCCCCGCTAAGGCGCCTCCCCCCCCCTCGTCCGAAACCCAAGCACTAACAATGGCAGAACCGAGCAGCGTCCGCCGAAAGAGTGGCTAGAATTCGCTCCCCACAGAGGTAATCAAGCTCATTGTTTCGTGTGTGGACAATCTCAGTACCATGCCACTCGCCGCGTGCTCGTCGGGGCTGTAACGTTTACTCAAAGCCCTCAGGCCGGAGCTTTTTAAGCTAGATCCTTGCTTGCTGATGCCGCCTGATCTTGAGAAATGACGTGTCACGCAGCATAACGATCGTAGGATGGCGAGCATCAACCCCTTTCACTACGATCCGATCCCCGCCAGCCTCAGCTACATTAACGGTATGTACTGGGTCGGCATGAACACGTCTTGGATGGTGCTCGTCAACGGTCGCGGCAGCTGGATGCTCGTGGAGGTCTACACCTGGCGATTGATCCCCCTTCCTTCGATTAACACTGCACTACTTTGGCACCGCGGCCCAGAATACTCGGAATCTTACAGTAGCCAACATGATACCAAGTTTGATTTGCTCAAGGTTGTAATCTGCCAAGTGCCCACAAGATCTGCGAATTATAAAGATTTTAGGCTAATTGCCTTCCTCAACCGCGGTCTCGCCTATCTGACAGGTCACTGCGGTAAGTGGATAAATCTGCACGTCCATCGCAGGATCATACATCCTCCATGGTTCTCTGATGCCATTGAACACAAGGGCTTCATTTACGCTGTCGACTCCTTCTATGGCTGGACGTATTGCTGGCCTACTCCAGTCATCGCTACAAACAGCTGTTATAGCAGTGTGTTACTTTCCTATGATATCATGATGGCTTGCTTATATTACTGCCAACATTTACTGAAAAAATATTCATGCTCATAACATGCTGTTCTTAAGATTGACTAAATCAAGAGCCCTTTTTTATTTGACTCCAACTTGATATGATGTTGTAGGCCGCCTGGTGTCCCTACCCTTCCTAATACCGAACCTTTCAGCAGCGGCATGGAAGTTGCAGGTGGTTCTGGCTCGTCGAACGACGGTGAAAGATTGATGATCGTCGACGCGTCGGACGTGTTGTTTCGCTGAATACAATCACAGTCCCCGCAAGGTCTTTGAGCGGGATCCCGGCTTCTCTGGGCCTTGTGAATTTTTGGTGGAGGATGGTAAGTAGCCTTGGTACACGCTCTCATTTGTCGGACTAAATTATCCGATTAACGGGGAGATAGCGGCGACAAGGATCATGATGGCAGCGCGGTTTTGTTCATCGAGCAAAGCTGTGTGTACCTGACGTACCATGCGTCTCTGCATGCACCATACCTGATATGTACCGCCATGCTCGCAGCCCAAAGTAGGAGAGAGGGTCGCAAGTATCGGTCTTCGACCTCTTGGCTGGAATTTCCCCGTCAGCACCCATCTGGTTAAAGCCGTCCACCAATCTCCTGACTTAATAAATAGTAACGTCTAACCGAGGCGAGTTAGTTAGATCGTACACTTGGTGTAGTAGGATCTTTATTTAGTTTGATGCATACATTTGTTCTTTTTGGTAGCCCTTTTGTAATGATGGCTTATGTTTGGTTTGGAAGAGAGTTGCGTCTTCACTCTTACGGCACCTTATCGCTTACATTGCACCCCCATACAGTTCTTTTGCTGCTGCTGTTTTCAATGTACAATCAGTAGTATATTTAAATGCATTGGTTGAATAAATGTGGTGTTAGAACGACAAACACAATGTTTTGGAAGTCGTTGCAGTTCGATCCTTTAGTGCCCGTACCGTCGTAGCTCATACTATTTTTAAATGCGGAACACATTTTCCACTTGTTGATAACATGCAGCCCACTGATGAAGGCCCAATAGGGAAGCCCATAATTAACTGGAAGGGAGGCTCTCACATGAATCCGGCCCAGGTACATGCTCATGGTCCCGTTGAAAGCACATTTGCTCCCTGGGTGGTTTTGGTAATTAATGACAACATACTTTGTGGTTGGACTAATGCTTTTATCAAGTATGTTTCAGGAAAGTCAATCACTCTAGCATGGCAAAGGACTGGAAAGGTGGACCCCTAGGATGCTAAGGAAAGCATTGGCAAAAGCTCAAGACTCCATTTTTGGTTTAGTGATCCAAGATCACATTGAGTCCATAGGAAAGCCAATACTATTAAAAGGGGATGAGGTTATGATGATGATCTGGTTGCTCAAAGTGCTTAGTGATCTATCTCCCAAACTATCGGCAATCTTTCATTCCAACATATACTCATAAGTAATCTCGGTCCCACCGATTTCATAAACTTCAGTCCTGCGAGAGATGAACCACCTCACCATATAGCCAAACCCTAGTAATTTGGATTTTCCGATTCCAAACTCGGTCTCACGAAACTAGTGTTGCCAACCTTACAGAACATACGTAATCATATCGGTGTCACCGAGATGATAAAGTCGATCCCACCGAGATTGGCAAACCCTAGTCTTTGGAAGAATCGGACTCACCGAGATTGTATTTTCGGTCCCACCGAAAATCCCAACGTTCACAAGATTTGAACTTTCGGTCCCACCGAGTTGTCAACTTGATCGACCGAGATTGGTCAAATGTGTGTAGCAGTTGGATTTTGTGTGGAGGCTATAAATACCCTCCACCTCCTCTTCATTAGTGGAGAGAGCCATCGAAAGAACTACCACTCCTACCTTACATTTACGAGAAGAGAACTACCTACCCTTGTGTTGAGATCAAGTTGCTCCACTCCCACCATATGAAACTTGATTTCTAGCCTTCCCAAGTTGCTTTCCACTCAATCCTTTCTTCCACCACAGCCAAATCGGTGAGGAGAGTTGAGTGTTGGGGAGATTATCATTTGAAGCACAAGAGCAAGGAGTTCATCATCACCAACACCATCAATTACCTTTTGGAGGTGGTGCCTCCTAGATTAGTTAGGTGTCGCTTGGGAGCCTCCGTCAAGATGTGGAGTTGAACCAAGAAGTTTGTAAGGGCAAGGAGATCGCCTACTTCGTGAAGATCTACCCCGAGTAAGGCTAGTCCTCCGTGGGCGTAAGCCATGATGGCATAGACAAGGTTGCTTCTTCGTGGACCCTTCGTGGGTGGAGCCTCCGTGGACTCTCGCAGCCGTTACCCTCCGTGGGTTGAAGTCTCCATCAACGTGGATTGATGATAGCACCACCTATCGGAACCACGAGAAAAATCTCCGTGTCTCCAAACTGCGTTTGATCTTCTCCACTCCTCTTTACTACTTGTGCAATTTACTTTCCGCTGCCCATACTCTAGAATTGCATGTGTAGTATGCTACTTGACTTGTTTGCATGATGCTTGACTTGATCTCCATTGTGAACTTGCCAAATACTTATCGTTGCCAAAAGGCATAATTTTTATCTTGTCGAGTAGTCTAATCACCCCCCCCCCCTCTAGACACTCTTTCCTTCAACGATCCTACAATTGGTATCAGAGCTTTGGTCTCCATTGCTTTGGTTTGCACACCATTGGAGGAAGATGGACGTGTCTACGTTTGGGAGTGTTAGTCATAGAGTGCCTATTCTTGATGGAGTATCCTATAACTCGTGGAGGATTGAAATGCTTGCTATCTTTAAGATGTACAACTTGCGAAAATATGTTGAAAACCCATATGTACCTCCATTTGACCCCTTGCACCCTACTATGGATGAAGAGCTTGATTTGCTTCGTAACCTTAGAACTGTAAATCTTATCATTAGAGGCTTGCCCGATAACTTGCTTGAGCTTGTCACAAACTTTGAGTGCGCCCATGCTATATGGAAGTTCTTGGAAGAACTTTATCCGGACTACTCTTTGAGAGGTCTTGATGAAATTCTATACAAGACTGTTGAATTTGATATGTTGCGCCCCTATGATCCTAACTTTGACAAATGCTTCTTTGAGCTTCGTGATCTTATGAAAAGGAAGGGTGATTCCGGACTTATCAATGTTCTAGTTAGAAATGCTCTTGTATTGCATTCCGATGATTATTATCACATTGACAAAACTGATGCAAGTCATTGTCAAATTGACCTAGGTGTTGACGATGAATTATCTATGGGTGAATATGATGATGAACATGAGCATGATGACGATTACTCCAATTCGGACACCGAGCTAGACAAGATCATGAAGAGTCTCAATCTTATGGCAAATTTGAGAGACTACATATCCGGTGGAAAAGAGTGGATTCTTGATAGTGGATGCACCGATCACATGACCGGAGATGAAGACATGTTTCGAGAGCTCGCAAAGAACGATGGTCCACGCAAGTATGTGACTTTTGGAGACAACTCCAAGGGTAAAGTACTTGGCCTTGGTAAGGTGGCCATATCTCATGATAGCTCCATTCAAAATGTCATGCTTGTTGAATCACTTGGATACAATTTACTTTCCGTGTCTAGATTAGCTGACTTTGGATTCAATGTGCTATTCACTGAAGTAGATTGCCAAGTTTTTCGTCGTGACAATCATAACATGGTCCTTACCGGTATCCGTAGAGGTGATTTGTATATCGTTGATTTCACTAAGAAAGCTCAACCTAGAACTTGCTTCATTGCTAAATCTGCTAAAGGTTGGCTTTGGCATAGAAGGCTTGGACATGTTGGTATGCGTAATCTAGATAAGCTAATTAAAGGTGATCATATTCTTGGTGTTAAGGATGTTTTCTTTGACAAAGATAGACTCTGCAGTGCCTGTCAAGCAGGAAAACAAGTAGGTGGAAGTCATCCCGTGAAGAACATCATGACCACAAGGAGACCGCTCGAGCTTCTTCATATGGACCTTTTCGGTCCCAATGCTTACAAAAGCCTTGGTGGTAACTCCTTTGGTCTAGTTATAGTTGATGATTATTCCAGATTTACGTGGGTATTTTTCCTTGATGACAAATCGCGAGTTCAGAGAATCTTCAAAACCTTTGCGAGAAAGGCCCAAAATCAATTTGAGGTGAAGATCAAGAAAGTTCGGAGTGACAACGGAGCGGAGTTCAAGAACGCCCATGTGGACTCTTTTCTCGATGAGGAAGGATTCTACATGAGTTCTCGACTCGTATACTCCTCAACAAAATGGAGTTGTTGAGAGGAAGAACTGAACACTCATTGAGATGGCGAGGGCGATGCTTGATGAATACAAGACACGAAACACTTACGGGGTGAAGCCGTCGAGACAGCTTGTCATGCTATCAACAGGCTCTATCTTCACAAGCTCCTCGGCAAGACTTCATACGAGCTCCTCACCGGTAACAAACCCCAAGTGGGATACTTTCGTGTCTCTGGTTCAAAATGCTATATCCTTGATAAACATCGTCGGTCTAAGTTTGCTCCTAAAACTCATGAAGGTTTTGTTCTCGGTTATGGATCAAACTCCCACACCTACCGTGTCTACAATAATTTCACCGAAAGGTTGAAGAGGCGGTAGATGTGAAGTTTGATGAATCTAACGGCTCATAAGTAGAGCAAATGCCTATTGATGTAGGAGACAAGGACCCATCGGAAGCCATTCAAGATCTATCTATTGGAAAGATTAGTCCCATGGAAGTGAAGGAGAGTACCTCATCTACATATGTGGAGCCCCCTACCTCACGAAGAGATGATCCTCAAGGCAACATGGAGGCTTCCACAAGTGGAACTCACCAAGATGAGGAAGTGCGACAAGAAGATCCACCACAACCTCCTTCTCCACCACCTCAAGACAACACCAACAACAATGATGAAGAAGAAGATGAGGATGATGAGGAAGCTCAGCCACGACCACGACAAAAGCTATCCCGAGTTCGAGCAAGAGTCAAGAAGGATCATCCGTGGAACAAATGATGAATGACATCGACTCAGGAGAATTACTCGCTCTAAAACTCGTTTAGCTAACTTTTGTGAGCATTACTCATTTATCTCTAGTCTTGAACCTATGAAGGTAGAAGAAGAACTTGAAGACCGGATTGGGTGAGCGCTATGCACGAAGAGCTACACAACCGAGAGGAACAACGTTTGGACTTTGGTAGAGAAGCCCAATGATGACCAAAACGTCATTGGAACCAAATGGGTGTTTCGGAACAAGCAAGATGAAGATGGACAAGTCATCCGCAACAAGGCCCGTCTCGTAGCACAAGGTTACACACAAGTCGAAGGTATGGACTATGGTGAGACCTATGCCCCCGTTGCTAGACTTGAGTCCATTCGCATTCTTCTTGCTTATGCCAACCACCATGATATTACTCTCTATCAAATGGACATTAAAAGTGCTTTCCTAAATGGTGAAATTGAGGAGGAAGTATTTGTGAAACAACCTCCGGTTGTGAATCCTAAAAGCCTAATCATGTTTACAAGTTGCACAAAGCTCTTTATGGTCTTAAGCAAGCTCCTAGAGCTTCGTACAAATCTTGACTAGCTTTCTTCTTGAAAAAGGGTTTGAGATTGGAAAAATAGACTCAACGCTATTCACGAAAAGGGTTGATGGTGAACTATTTGTGTGCCAAATATATGTTGATGATATTATCTTTGGTTCAACTAACCCTCATTTTAGTGACAAGTTTGGAAAGCTTATGTCGGAGAAGTATGAGATGTCCATGATGAGTGAACTCAAATTCTTCCTTGGGTTGCAAATCAAGCAATCTAAGGAGGGTACTTTTGTCTCACAAACAAAGTACACTAAGGATCTCTTCAAGAAGTTCAACATGCAAGAAAGCAAAGGTATGAAAACCCCATGCCTACTAGCGGACATAATGACTTGACAAAGATGGAGAACCTGTTGATCAAAAGTTTATCGATCCATGATTGGTTCTCTACTATATCTCTGTGCTTCTCGTCGACATCATGTTGAGTGTTTGCATGTGTGCTCGATATCAAGCAGCCCCTAAAGAATGTCATCTTAAAGCTGTTAAAAGAATTGTGAGATATTTGATACACACACCTAACTTTGGCATTTGGTATCCTAAGAGGGCCTCTTTCGATCTTGTTGGCTATTCCGACTCGGACTATGCTGGGAGCAGGGGTTGATAGAAAGTCAACTTGGTGCGTGTCAATTTCTTGGTCGATCCCTTGTATCTTGGTCCTCCAAGAAACAAAATTCAGTATCATTATCTCTGCTGAAGCAGAATATATTGCTGCTGGTTCATGTTGTGCTTTCGATTCTTTGTGGATGACACAAACACTTAAGGATTATGGGATACATGCGAGACATGTTCCTTTGCTTTGTGACAATGAGAGTGCGATTAAGATTGGACACAATCCCGTGCAACACTCTCACACGAAACATATTGAAGTTCGTCACCATTTTATTCGTGATCACATTGCTAAGGGTGACATTGATCTTAAGCATGTTCGTACTGACAAACAGCTTGCAGATATCTTCACAAAACCACTTGATGAGAAAGTGTTTTGTCGCTTAAGGAGTGAGTTGAACATCATTGATGCTTCAAACTTGGAGTAAAAACTCCAATGATGCATGCAAGGCATGAGCCTTATTGTCTAATCCTTGATATTTCTCTTATTATGATGATCACATGTCTTGGACACATTTGCCCCCTTGTATTGCATCTAACTCCTTGCAGGTACTTGGATGGTCTACATTCCACAAGATTACCTCTCACTCACATCATGAGTAATCTTGTCATTGACCAAGTATCTAGCACTTTGGGATGTTGAGTTCAAGGAACAAAACTCCACATATCCTTTTTGACACCTTATACATCCAGTATTTCACTCTTGTCATCTTGGATATTCTTGAGTATTTCCTTGCTTGCCTAACCCATGTAGGAAGATGAACTACACAATTGGAAAAGGTGCTCCAACTTCACATTCTATGAGCATCTACATCAAGTTCACCTCCATGAGTACAAGCAACAACAAGCCCAAGGTATGTTCTTCACATCTTGAAGGAGCTTTGCTCAAAGTCATGAGTACAAGTAGCTTCATAAGATGTGATCACATCAAATGCTTAATCGAAAAATGGCAACCCCATTTTGAGCTTAAACGATGAGTATGACCTATGATCAAATGTTCTCATTTGACTCCTAAGTCAATATACTCAAACATAGGTGACTTTGTCACCGACCCCTGTCTAGATGAAGTACATATGTTTTGAGTTCTACAATTTTCTCTTATGATTCTCTCATTGAGTTTTCTTTTAATCAAAAAAAAAACTTCATCTAGCAATCTTTTTCATTTCTATTCTTTTGTTTTTATGAATATCTTTATGGCTCTGATCAATTCCTTGAAAATCCTTTACAAATTCATTGCAAATCTCTTGAAACATTCCTTGCAAAGTGAGCTGAATTATTTCTATGTTTCCTTGGAATTAAACTCGGCGTCACCGATTTGAACACTTCGGTCTGACCGAAAAAGGATCTGCCCTAAGTCTCTGACCTTCGGACTCACCGATCCATCTCACTTCGGTGCCACCGATTTTCTTTCAGGATAGCACCTTATGCAGCTCAACTTAATGATTCTTTATGACTGCTTCTTATTGAACAAGTTGTGATTCTTAAGGATCCCACTTCTTTCCTTCCATCTTTCCTGACCTTCCTAGTTTACTGTCCTTTTCGGCACTTGATGTCAAAGGGGGAGAAGATTTAGGGGGAGCTTAGGGGGAGATTGGAAGATAAGAGGAGAAGAGAAGATTTAAAGGGAGAAGAAGAACAATCTTACCTTAAGGGGGAGAGGATCACATGATAATACATTTGGCATCATTTCCTTTGATTTTGCTTTCTACGCTCTCACAATTGGTATCTTCTGAAAAGCACAATTGGTATCTTATGAAAAGCAAAATCTCTTAGAGCTTATTGAAAATCTTTTAGTCTTGGGAGACATGGTTGCTGATTCAAGCTAGTGCTCAACATGAGACACTCTTTATACATGTCATCCCTGGCTTGGTACTCTTGATGTTCTTCTTTGTTGGTTGAAGAAATACTCTTGTGTTATCTAACCTGTTTTCCCAAGCTTATTTCTTGGTACAATGCCAAGGAACTTCAAGGTAAGTATATGCATCTTGAGAATGTGCATGATGGTGACTTGCTTGTGAATACTTGTTTGCAAGAAATCACCATGCACATATGCATCTTCTTTATCTTATCCTAATCTGCTCTGATGCATATAGCCAAGTTGCATGTAGCACATCTTGTTCTTCTCTCTTGTGTGCTTGTGGTAGTCCAAAACCATAATCTATGAAAATCTTGCACACTTGTAGGGGGAGCCTGTGTACTACATGTTTGTCAAAGCTTTAATGATAATTCTGTCTTTCTCTCAGTAAGCTTTGATATCTTCTTTTGTGTGTTGCCATCAATTACCAAAAAGGGGGAGATTGAAAGCACATTTGCTCCCTGGGTGGTTTTGGTAATTAATGACAACATACTTTGTGGTTGGACTAATGCTTTTATCAAGTATGTTTCAGGAAAGCAATCACTCTGGCATGGCAAAGGACTGGAAAGGTGGACCCCTAGGATGCTAAGGAAAGCATTGGCAAAAGCTCAAGACTCCATTTTTGGTTTAGTGATCCAAGATCACATTGAGTCCATAGGAAAGCCAATACTATTAAAAGGGGATGAGGTTATGATGATGATCTGGTTGCTCAAAGTGCTTAGTGATCTATCTCCCAAACTATCAGCAATCTTTCATTCCAACATATACTCATAAGTAATCTCGGTCCCACCGATTTCATAAACTTCATCACACAGAGATGAACCACCTCGACCATATAGCCAAACCCTAGTAATTTGGATTTTCCGATTCCAAACTCGGTCTCACGAAACTAGTGTTGCCAACCTACAGAACATACGTAATCATATCGGTGTCACCGAGATGATAAAGTCGATCCCACCGAGATTGGCAAACCCTAGTCTTTGGAAGAATCGGACTCACCGAGATTGTATTTTCGGTCCCACGAAAATCCCAACGTTCACAAGATTTGAACTTTCGGTCCCACCGAGTTGTCAACTTCGGTCCGACCGAGATTGGTCAAATGTGTGTAGCAGTTGGATTTTGTGTGGAGGCTATAAATACCCTCCACCTCCTCTTCATTCGTGGAGAGAACCATCGAAAGAACTACCACTCCTACCTTACATTTCGAGAAGAGAACTACCTACCCTTGTGTTGAGATCAAGTTGCTCCACTCCCACCATATGAAACTTGATTTCTAGCCTTCCCAAGTTGCTTTCCACTCAATCCTTTCTTCCACCACAGCCAAATCGGTGAGGAGAGTTGAGTGTTGGGGAGATTATCATTTGAAGCACAAGAGCAAGGAGTTCATCATCACCAACACCATCTATTACCTTTTGGAGGTGGTGCCTCCTAGATTAGTTAGGTGTCGCTTGGGAGCCTCCGTCAAGATGTGGAGTTGAACCAAGAAGTTTGTAAGGGCAAGGAGATCGCCTACTTCGTGAAGATCTACCCCGAGTAAGGCTAGTCCTCCATGGGCGTAAGCCATGATGGCATAGACAAGGTTGCTTCTTCGTGGACCCTTCGTGGGTGGAGCCCTCCGTGGACTCTCATGGCCGTTACCCTCAGTGGGTTGAAGTCTCCATCAACGTGGATTGACGATAGCACCACCTATCGGAACCACGAGAAAAATCTCCGTGTCTCCAAACTGCGTTTGATCTTCTCCACTCCTCTTTACTACTTGTGCAATTTACTTTCCGCTGCCCATACTCTAGAATTGCATGTGTAGTATGCTACTTGACTTGTTTGCATGATGCTTGACTTGATCTCCATTGTGAACTTGCCAAATACTTGTCGTTGCCAAAAGGCATAATTTTTATCTTGTCGAGTAGTCTAATCACCCCCCCTCTAGACACTCTTTCCATCAACGATCCTACACCCGTAAACATAAATAAGTAAATAAATAAATAAAGCTAAATGCTCATGCACCATTTCTTTGGGAAAATAGGTAGCCCGGTATTTCTTTTTGAAGAATACCCTAGCTAGGCCTATTTGTTTTCTCTGAATTACTGGGCTGCAAATCTTTCAAGACGAGGAGGGATGCATTCCGCCCCTGCCAAAGAGTATGGTCAATGTCTATTAAAAGTAATATCAAAAGGGGTTGAAAATTCCAAAAAATTTATAGCAAATGGGATATTAGTTTTTTTGGGGGTTTTGTTCTTCACTGATATCTTATATGTATTTCATTGGATTTAACATGACATAGTACTAATTTATTTTTAAATTTGTTTTCGTATGGCTATTAATTTTTGGATTAAGAATATTTCATTCCCCAGCAAAAATTTGTGAATTTTCAAAATTTCCCACATATTTAGTTAATTTTTTGACCCTGGTAGTGACCAGAAAATGGCCGGCAATTCTAAAAATGGAAAACGGGCTGCAATAAATTCCATATGAATTAGAAAATGAGTAAAAGTTATAAAAGTAATAGCAAATGGGTTGTACATGCCACAGATTTTGAGGTTGACTTGTTTACGCAAGGCTTTGTCAGTGAACACACGATTCTAGTAGCAGTGACTGTTGGATGTCCATCCAACGACCGACGTCTTCTTGAATCTCGATCTTCTGCTCGGCCGCCTAAACTACGCGGTGGGACTGCTGCTCCCTCCTCTTGTGGCCCATTGTGATGCAGCTGTGAGCTTCCCCGCCCACCCTACTCCCTCGCTGGCCTGGCCGCACGCAATCAAGCGCCTCCTTATTACGCGAAAAAATGATTCCTCCCATCGACATCTGGGCGCACCGGTTGGGAGGTGACCTATGGGCATCCACGCGCGTCTTCCACAGCTCTGCATCGTCCCTTCCTAGGCCTCGCCGTCGTCCACCGACACGGTGCTCTCGGTGGCGTGGTCAGCGTGGTCGAGCGGCTTCCATCGGACGTGGGTATGCGTGGAGAGGTGGCGGTGGGTCCACGACCGCTGACAAGGAAGTGCCTCCTTATTACGCACAAAATAATTATTCCTCCACGACGGCGGGGACCCTTTGGACGGGCCACCATATTCGTGAAAAATGTTTCCCTCATTGCTGGGACCCACCGGCTACACCTTCGCACGCAAGGAAGTGCGTCCGGCGAAAAAACAATATGATTCGCCCCCTAAGCTGCTGGGACCCACCAGCTACATCTTCGCACGCATAGCGAAGTGCGTCTGGCAAAAAATGATTCACCCCATTGCTGGGACCCACCAGCTACATCTTATACGCAAGGAAGTGCGTCAAGGCAAAAAAAAGCCGATTCGCCCCCATTGCTGGGACCCACGGCTACATATTCATGAGCAAGGAAGTGCGGCGGTCGGGACCCACCTGGTCGAAGCGTACATAGCATTGCCCTTCTTGTCGCGAAGGTGTACGTACATACTGGTCGATGTAGAGGCGCGCACGTAGCATGTACACGTACGTACAGCGGCGAGGGTGCAACAAGGAAAATACGGCCGCGTACGTACATACGAGAGGGTCTCAAACACCTACTCGCGCATACGTACATGGCTGGGTCGGAACGGAGAAACAACATCGTCGTTGTGTTCATGGAGAACCAACCGGCTGGGTCGGAACAGAATGCGTGGTCGTGTTCATCGGGAGGGCTTGGATGGAACAGGCGATGGAAACGAGGCCTGGCATACCGCTGCGGAGAAGCGGCCTTGTGTTCGACCGGCCACATTCAAAGCAGGATCTGTTGATCGGGAGGGGCTGGCGTGCCGCCAAAGCGGAGAAGCAGGACCTCCTCTGATCAAAGCGGGGTCATGTAGATCGGGGAGGGTGTGGCGTGCCGCAAAAGCGGAGAAGCGGACCTCCTACGGTCGGAGCAGGGGTCTGTTGATCGGGAGGGTGTGGCGTACCGCAAAATGGGCCGAAAGGACTTGTGTTGGGCGCTATGGTCAAAGCGAGGTCATGTTCGCCGGGAGGGTGTGGCGTACCGCAAAACGGGATACTGCTCATCTCCACCGTCGACCTCCTCCAGCCTCCACGGGCTACCGTCGACCTCATCCAACCTCCACGGGCTGTTGTTCATCCAGCCTCCACCGCGCGCTACTCCATCGGCTATTGTTCAACCACCCTCCACGGGCACCCCTCCACCGTCTCTCTTGTTCATCCGACCCTCCACACCACGGGTCTGTTCAACCACCCTCCACGGCCACCCCTCCACCGTCTACTATTCATCCGACCCTCCACACCATGGGGTCTGTTGATCCGGAGGCAAGCGCCACCGCTCATTGTTCATCCACCCCCCCGCAATGCTCCTTTGTTCATCCAATCGATCGGCTTGATTAGCGGTAATAGCGAAGAATCGCTCGATCGGGTTCGATTAACGACCATCGATCGATCGCTCGGGTTCAATAACGCGTAGCCAGCGGTCTGTCGCTTCGGGTTGATTAGAGCCCAACGCCTTGCTCGGGTTGATTAGAGCCAACGCCTCACACACGCAGCAGCGTGCGTGTCACGAGAAAGCGCGCATCACTCGGCCCCGACCTCCCACCGTAACCGGCAACTCCCCAAAATTTTCCTCCCCCTCGCTTCTACCACGGTTTTTCCCGTCATGGACGGCCCAAGGAATGTCATGCAGCTGCGTCTCCGGCCCGCCCAGGACGAAAAGCCCATTTTCTGTCGTGATTTTTTGTCATAGAAGTAGGAGCCCACCACATCTATGATGATACCGGGTTTTGTCACAATTATCGTCATAGGAGTGTCGTATGTATGACGGATTTTTTTTCGTTCGTCCCAAAATGTCACGGATGTGTCTTTTTTTTGTAGTGTCGATGCTTAAGTCTGTCCGAATCATGCTAGCAATTGCCACATTTTATGAAATTTGGCAGGTGGATATCAAAACTGCATTCCTCAATGGATTTATTAAAGAAGAATTGTATATGATGCAACCAGAAGGTTTTATCGATCCAAAAGGTGCTAAGAAAGTGTGTAAGCTCCAGCGATCCATTTATGGACTGGTGCAAGCCTCTCGGAGTTGGAATAAACGTTTTGATAGTGTGATCAAAGCATATGGTTTTATACAGACTTTTGGAGAAGCCTGTATTTACAAGAAAGTGAGTGGGAGCTCTGTAGCATTTCTAATACTATATGTAGATGACATATTGCTGATTCAAAAGGATATATAAATTCTGGATAGCATAAAAGGATACTTGAATAAGAGTTTTTTAAAGAAAGACCTCGGTGAAGCTGCTTACACATTGAGCATCAAGATCTATAGAGATAGATCAAGACGCTTGATAAGATTTTTCAATGAGTACATACCTTGATAAGATTTTGAAGTAGTTCAAAATGGAACTGTCAAAGGAGTTCTTGCCTGTGTTGCAAGGTGTGAAGTTGAGTAAGACACAAAACCCGACCATGGCAGAAAATAGAAAGAGAATGAAAAGTCATTCCCTATGCCTCAGTCATAGGTTCTATAAAGTATGCTATACTGTGTACAGACCTATTGTATACCTTGCTCACGAGTTTGGCAAGGAGTACAATTTTTATCTAAGTAGATCCTTTGGACAGCGGTCAAGAATATCCTTAGTAAGGACTAAGGAAATATTCCTCGGTTATAGAGGTGATAAAGAGTTCGTCGTAAAGAGTTACTTCGATGCAAGCTTTTACACCGATCCAGATGACTCTAAGTCTCAATCTGGATACATATTGAAAGTGGGAGCAATTAGCTAGAGTAGCTCCGTGCAGAGCATTGTAGACATAGAATATTTGCAAAATACATACGGCTTTGAATGTGACAGACCCATTGACTAAACTTCTCTCACGAGCAAAACATGATCATACCTCAGTACTCTTTGGGTGTTAATCACATAGTGATGTGAACTAAATTATTGACTCTAATAAACCCTTTGGGTGTTGGTCACATTACGATGTGAACTATGGGTGTTGATCATATACAGATATGAATATTGGTGTTAAATCACATGATGATGTGAACTAGATTATTGACTCTAGTGCAAGTGGGAGACTGAAGGAAATATGCCCTATAGGCAATAATAAAGTTATTATTTATTTCCTTATTTCACGATAAATGTTTATTATTCATGCTAGAATTGTTTTAGCCGGAAACTTAGTACATGTGTGAATACATAGACAAACAAAGTGTCACTAGTATGCCTCTACTTGACTAGCTCCTTGAATCAAAGATGGTTAAGCTTCCTAGCGATAGACATGAGTTGTCATTTGATTAACGGGATCACATCATTAGAGAATGATGTGATTGACTTGACCCATTCCGTTAGCTTAGCACTTGATCATTTAGTGTGTTGCTATTGCTTTCTTCATGACTTATACATGTTCCTATGACTATGAGGTTATGCAACTCCTGAATACCGGAGGAACACTTTATGTGCTACCAAACGTCACAACATAACTGGGTGATTATAAAGGTGCTATACAGGTGTCTCCAATGGTACTTGTTGAGTTGGCATAGATCAAGATTAGGATTTGTCACTCCGATTGTCAGAGAGGTATATCTGGGCCCTCTCAGTAATGCACATCACTATAAGCCTTGCAACAATGCACTACAAAAAAATACACTTCCATGATATACGTGTTTGTCACAGTAGGTTGGGTTTTTTGTCATGCATGTACATCCATGACAAATTTATGACAGAATCAAGACAGTCATACCTGTGCTGTCATAGAAGTGTTCCATCACATTACCAAAATTATCATCACGGAAGTGTCCACTTCCATGACGATAAATCGCGCGTCACAGAAGTGCATTCGTCAAGGGTGACCGACACATGGCATCCACCGTAACGGAACGCCGTTAAGCTATCGGGTCGGGTTTTGGATCCGATAACCTGTTAACAGCCCCGACCAATGGGGATTTTCCACGTGTAAAATCATCATTGGCTGGAGAAAACACGTGTCGGCTCACCGTTGGGACAGATGTCATCCACTCATTGGACGGAAGACGCCTATGATACGTTGACACATGGCATAGCCCAACAGAAGCCCATTCCTGTGAAAAGGCCGGCCCAGTTAAAATTAGCAGGCCAACCCATATAAGGCCTACTTGTGTCAGGTCCATTTAAGCCCACGACCCATACGAGATGTGCCAATTTGGCCCGTCAATGGCCCGTTAAAGATTTGACACCATTGCAGCCCATTGTCAGTTCGAGCCCGTTAATAGCCCGCTATATATCTGGGCTCAATATCGGCCCGATGAGATTTCGACTTGTTAACGGCCCGTTTAATGGATGGGCTAATTTTCAGGATGTACATCTTTTGGCCTTTTAGCGACCCATTTAAATTTTGGGCTAGTTTCCGGCCCGGTGTGTCTTTCAGCCTGTTGACGGCCCATAAATCTAATGGTCCATTTGTTGTCGGACCTGAGTGTCGGCCTTTTAGCACCCCATTTAAGTGTTGGGCAAATTTTCTGGCCCGGTGTCACTTTCAGCCTGTTGACGGCCCATAAATCAGTTGGGCCATTTGTAGTCGGACCTGAGTTTTGGCCTTTTAGCAACCCATTTAAGTGTTGGGCCAATTCCCGGCCCTGTGTGCCTTTCGGCCTGTTAACGGACCATAAATTAGTTGGGCCATTTGTAGTCAGACCTTAGTTTTGGCCTTTTAAAAGCCCATGCCCTTCATGGTCCAATACCAGCCTGGTTTATCTTTCGTCCTGCTAAAGGCCCACAACACAGTTGGGCCATTTACAATACAACCTGACTTTCGGCCTCTTAGCGGCCCATGGTCTTCATGGTCCAGTACAAGCCCGCTGTCTCTTTCGGCCTGCTAAAGGCCTATAGTATAGTTGGGCCATATGTAGCCCAAACTTAGTAACGACCTGTTAACGGCCCGTGAAATAAACTAGGGTCACCAGTTGCCCGCTTCGATGTCGGCCTGTTAACGACCCGGGAGGTAAGAAGGCCGACCATTAACTTTCGCCTAATGTGGCCCATTAAATTAATGGGCCCACTAAAGTTCGTACATGTCTTTAGGTCAAATTAGATAATTTGAGCCCATTACGATGAGCAATTATGCATAGGACCAAAACCGATCACGCAAAGGTATGGCATACAGGGAATAACGTTGCACATCCAGCATATACTACATGAAATTACATCCACTGGGCAATCAAAGATTGATGCCAGTGCAAATAAATGAGCAGAACCTAACCATCTTCAATGTCACAATATGCAACCTCAGCACAGATGACGCCCATAAGCATGTGGGCAAGTTCTTTCTCGCTTTGCTACTTGTCTCTCGAAAACATTGATCGGTTGTTGTGTCGCACGACTCTGCACCTCTGGTTCATCCACCATTTCCATCATTGCTTGACCATTAATTGGTTCACAAACATACATTTATCCGTTGCATTCGAGGCGGAGGATCTTGAGCAGATTCAGATGGCGATTTTGGCGAGGCTTGTATTATTGATAGTGGAGAGTGTCTCGACCATTGCATCATAACATAAATTAGGGCGGAACCAAGCAGTTAATCATGAGTTATTGCCATATTACCTAGCCTAAATTCTTTGGAAAGAAACAATGGGGTTGCCTTCTTTGTTTTTGAGTTTGTCTTCTTATCTTGAAGACATGCACAAAATTAACACACTAGCATTGCTATCATTGGCCAAGTCAGATAATAGGAAAGCAACATTGAGCCAACGAACGTTTGGGCAAGTAGCCTACAACAAATTAACACAATATGGCACAGCTATCATCAGCCAGGTAAGGTAGTACGAAAGCAACATTGACATAATGAATGAATGGGCAACCAGAGAAGCACTACAATTCAGTAATGTGCGTGATATGAGATAGTACATTCATGCAGCTCAGTATGCAAAACTACCATGTAGTTTTCCTTACAAAAATCAACATTGGCGCCTTTAAAATTTTGCTACAACTAATTTTAGATCAGATAAAGGTTAGATTCACGCGGATTAACAAAATACATGTTGATGTAAAAATATAGTGATATACAACAGGTACTTACATCAACATTGGAGCATAGAGAATTCCATAAGATATTTTCCTCGAATCTGATCCCAATGGAGGAAGTCTTCTATCGTTTAACCTTATTTTCTAAAAGAGATGGGTAAGAAACATGTAGAAAATATGATCGGCATGCTATAAAATTTCATGATGCAAGGATACGCACATGCTTCTTAGAATTGAGTTGACATATTTTTCTTTGGATCGAGCGGACTAGTTCTTTGGCCTTTGGAATCGCTTATTATCGATGGGAGTTGGGTTTCTTTGTGCTGGAGCAGTATCTATAAAAACTAGAGTTGGTTTATTATCTCGTGGCGTTTGGATCTTTTGCAAAGGCCTTGTTTGTAACCCTTCAAATTCTAACATAGTCATCTTCCCCTTGCATGCCTTGTATAGAAGAATGGTGCTTTAATTATAAAACATGCGACAGCAGAGAGATGGAATAGATACTGAAGAATAGAAAGACATGACATATTGACATGTATTCCCTCCATCCGGAAATAAATTGACGGGTCTAGGCGTATTTCAGTTCTAGATACATCCAGTTTTATCCATTTCTGCGACATTTAATCCGGACGAAGGGAGTATGATGTAAGAGCTAGGGATCTGACGAACAACACGGTAAAAAAACTGAAAAACCCAACTGCAGAACCAAAGTATTCAAAACCAGCGATATGAGATAGTACACTCATGCATTTCGGGATGCAAAACTACCGGCAGTTTTCCTTACAAAAATCAACATTGTGGCCTTTAATCATACATTTTGCTACAACTAAATTTATATCAGATAAAGGTTGGATTCACACCGATTAACAAAATACATGCTGATGTAAAAATATATTGATATACAACAGGTACTTACATCTACAATGGAGCACAGAGAATTCCTGCAAGAATCTTTCCTCATAAATGATACCATTGCAGAAATTCTTCTATCTGTTAAGCTTATTTTATAAAAGAGAGATGGGTAAGAAACATGTAGAAAATATGATCAGCATGCTATAAAATTTCATGATGCAAGGATACGCACACGCTTCTTAGAATTGAGTTGACATATTTTTGCTGGACTGGAGCGGACTAGTTCTTTGGCCACTGGAATCTACTTATTATCGGTAGGAGTTGGGTTTCTCTGTCTTTGGAGCGATATCTATAAAAACTGGAGTTGGTTTATTATCTCCTGGCGTTTGGATCTTTTGCAAAGGCCTTGTTTGTAACCCTTCAGATTCTAACATAGTCGTCTTCCTCTTGCATGCCTTGTATAGAAGAATGGTGCTTTAATTATAAAACATGCGACATCAGAGAGATGGAATAGGTACTGAAGAATAGAAAGGCATGACATATTGACATGTATTTCCTCCATCCAGAAAAAAATGGATGGGTCTAGGCATATTTCAGTTCTAGATACATCCTTTTTATCCATTTCGGCAACATGTAATCCAGACGGAGGGAGTATGGTGTAAGAGCTAGGGATACGATAGGACAACACAGCAAAAAAACTAGTCGAATGTAAAACTATATGCTAGCGGAATAAGTACAGAAATAACTAAGGCAACATACATGTGTATGATTGGGAAAATAAGATGGCATTGCAATAGGCACTAGAACAGCACTTCAATGTAAAAAAACATGGTATGGCATACAGATGAAGTACATATTGATGAATAACAATGCATAAGATATTCAGAAGCATGATGTCCAAATTAAGCAGATGGCATTGCGTAGAGTAGAATGATGATGCTTGAATTTGAAAACATGTTATCATGAATGGAATAGAGTCTTGAAAAGCAGGAAGGCATGACATATTTACATGCATGATCAGCATGCTAAGCACATGGCATTATGTGAGTAGATACACTCCGAGGACATTATATGCATGTTGTACCCATATCACAGGCCAAGTTAGAGCAAGGACCTTGTGAGGTGAAGAGGATTCATCATCTTTACGCAAGTCTTCGAAGAAGCGCCTTTACATGTTCCATCATATTGGGTATCATTGACATCAAGTTTATTGGCCTTTACATTGCTCCGTGAGGTTCTTGTGGATATATCGGTGTGTGCAATTATATCGACATGCATGGAAGACAACTAGTAGTTAGATTTATGTAAATGAGTGCTGTAGGAGATGACATAAATAGTAGGACTGGGGTTAACTAGCGCAACAGGTCTCATAAACTAAAGGAGAACAGGATGAAAGCTACGAGAATATGTATTGTTTGTACTAAAGATTAACAAGATGGCACACAAAAGTATTAAAGAACAACATAGGTAATACTAGAAGTGGTATAATACTATAATCACCAGCACTGTGGGATAGCATTGGGCGATGGATGATAACTATGGAACAGCGTAACCTAAAGAACAAGTATCTTAGCTGAACTATGGAACAGCGTGAACTCTGAACAAGACCCGTAAGAGATCAACATGAATATCTGATGAAATGTGATGATCTATTTTACGTGCTTAGATGAATAACAAAGCCATAAATGTTGCACACAAGTAAGATGGGGTACAACCTATCGGCTGCCATCCATAGGAGTGAGCATCATGTCTTGACTTGTCGATGGCCTGCGGTTGTTGTGGATGTCCATGTCGGGCACGCACATTCGATCGAGGAAGCTGTTGAGTGAGGACTATAGCTCCCTTACGGTGTATGCTTCCCTTGTTGGAGCAGCTGCGGTGAGTCGGAAGGCGGTGTGTGCGAAGATGCGAGATAGCGATAATGTTAAAACGACATATCTCTTTGATCGAAGAAATACACTAAGAGATCAACAGCAAGGTACGAGAGTGGTCACACGTTTATTGACTGAAGACTAAATTGGGGTCACATGATTTTATTTTATTTTGGTACTATCTGATCTATGCCGGATGGCTTGATGGCCGTCTTGTGCCTCTCGGTGACAACTTATTGAATCTTCCTCGAAGAGCCGGCGACCAGCGAGAGAGCAACCGCCTCTTCCGTCGTGGCCCGGCCAAAATCCGCTCCCGCCCATTGCCTTTGCCGTGGTTGCTCCGCCCCGAGCCAATCCACAAAGACTCCCGTCATCCAGATCGGCGGCGGCGGTACCTTCAACCCCGCAACTCTAAAGATAGCCATCTAAGTGCTTCTTCGCGGTGAACTTGCGGCAAGACACTTATGTTAGACACCAGCCAACGGCAGCCTAGGAGCTCCGCCGCCTCGAGGTGCTGCTTCCCATTAGAATCGATTGGCCCGAATAAAAATTCAGACAACCGGCGCCTAAATAAAGTGATTTGAGATGAGGTGTGACCTATCTGGCGGCATGGTGAAGTAGGCAGGTCCATTGCCGAGTCGGTGAGGCCGGGCGCGGTTGCGGTGGCGACGGCGGCGAGGAAAAAGCAATGTCGCCACGATTCGGCGGCTACGTGGAAGCAGCGCCGGGACTCGGGCGGATCGAAGTTGGAGCCGCTCCGGCGCCGTGAACAACGGCGGGGGTGAATCGACTCCGGTATGGTTCACACGATCGTTGTCGAGGCAGCACCAGCAGCACGGAGTAAGAGGCACACGGCCCAGTGCATGACGGCAATTGAACAGTGTCTCCGGCATTAGGGAGGAGGGCGGCTGTGAAATTGGTGCGGTGGGGGTGCCATGGAGGTGGGGCTGAGGTTTCGCGGCTCCGGAGAAGGGAGCTTCCAGGGGAGAAGGTGAATTGGCGCCCACGAGGTATGAATGGGGGCGGGGGGGAGGTGGGAGGAGTGGAACCATGTCTTACGGACGCATTTATGCGAAATGTGAGGGGAGTTCTGAGTTCTACCCTTGCCTATAGGCTTCTCGGCTTGGGTGCATGTACTAAGGGTCGAGGATAGTAGAGTAACTTTGCTTCTCCCCAAATAGTGGGCGGGGGCGATTTGAGGCGAGGCGTGTTTTGAACTATAGTGGGCGCAAGCAAATTGAGCAGGAGGCGTGTTTTGAAATAGTGGGCGCGAGCTATTTGAGGCGAGAGGCGTGTTTTGCCGACCATGGTTTATGAATTATTCGGCACATGTCATTTCGCCGAGGAGAAGGCGCTTGGATGAAGTTACAAACCTACCCTCGATGTACAACGGGCCAATTGATGTGTGTCCCACATAGGGGCGGTAATTCGCGTCTCCCATTTATTTGCTCGGCGAATTCCACCGGCGAGAGGATGTTTAACGGTTCATTCAAATTTTGGGAGAACGAGCATCCACGTCTACCTTACCAAGTTGATTCGAATCAAATTTTGAAATATTAGCTTGCCACTTCTTATTTATATGGAGAGATGATGCTCAGGAGTAATGTGTTTTTACATGCTCATTGCTAGCGATTTAGTATAAGACAAATAGTTGACCCACTCAAAAACGCGAATCAAACCCAAAATGAAATATCTTGATTCAATGAACTAGCTCGTTCAGTAGGTCAAAATAGTGAACTAAATCCAAAATTGAACACCTCAATCGAGTAGCATGTTGTACAGTATTATAGTACTCCATGAACATGTTGAAAGTCAAATTAATGAACTTGTTTGATATACGCATATATCTGTTCATGTGTGGATTTCAGACAACATGTTCTCCAATTTAAATATTTGAATGCAAGTTTATATCGAAACATGGTTTATATTAGTCTTTGATGCATAAAACGCGATCTCCCCCTCTCCCGGACTCATGTTCTCTCTCTCTCTCTCACTCTCACTCTCTCGCCGACAATCTTCAATTCTGTCGCACGCATCTGACACAAAAACCTTGTTGGTCCCTCTCCCTTTCTCTCTCTCTCTCTATCTCAATGTGTGTGGGGGGGGTCTCTAGTTCGCATTCATATATACACCATCTATAGGTCTCTCTCGCACACTATGTATGATACTCTAGCTAGTCCAAGCTAGATATCTTGGGTGCACTCATCGTACGCACACAAATTCCTTGGCTCTTTGCCCGTAACTCTCTCACGCACCACTATGTCGTCTCGGAGCTCTCCCCCCCTCTCTCAAACTCTCCATCCACCTGGGTCACACATACACATGCATATCTCACTCGCACTCGATAGGGCCATCTAAAACTCTATCTCTCTCCATCGTTCTCTCTTCATCTCACACGCACACACACACACAATCTCATGCCCAACTAGCCAAGTATGATGGTCTCTCACTCAATTGTAGGCACACGCAGTCCCCCCTATATGTATATGACTAGCTAATCTTAGTCTCCATCACAAACATGTGCATGGTCTATCTCGATTTCTCTCGGGGCATCTTTCTATCGCACGCACTCCTCGATCTCCCACCCATATAGTCCCTCACAATCTCGGGGATCTCTCTATCACAAACACACCCTCTCTCCTCCCCATGCGTCCATGCCATCCATGTGTCCCTCTCGACCTTTTTTCCTTGTTGGCGAGACCTCTATTGGACATGTGCTACTGAGGTGTCTCTCTCCGTTGCAAACAATCACACACTAGCTATCTTCGTGTATCTCCTCGCCTCACTTTTCCATCTCGGAGATGCATCGTGATATGTTCGCATAAGCGAAAAACACACTCTCTCTAATTTATCGTTTGTTGTCACTTTCTCTTTCACACACATACTCTTTTTGCGCACTTACTCATTCTCCTTCACAGGCACTTGATCTGTCTCGACTGAGGCACTCACCTCCGTCCATAGCACATAGATTTATTGAAAAGTCAAACATCATAAAGTTTGACCATGTACGTGGAGAAAAAGAATTACATCTAGTACGGCAAACATATACCATTAGATTCACCATGAGATGTAGTTTTGTATGATGTATCTTTGGTATTGTTGATATAAATAACATTTGCGTATACCTGATCAAAGTTTCCAAAGTTTGACTTCTAAAAAATTTACATGCACTCCATTATCGAGCGGATGGAATATCTCTTTTCCCCTCTCAGCTATCTGACGCACCACTCAGCCTTATCGGGGCTCCTCAATCTCTCTCAAACTTTATTGGTCGGTTTGGTTCGTGACTGACCCTCATGCCTTGATGGTCGGTCTTTGCTGGTGTGGGCGTGAGATGTAAAATATTTCTGCTGGTGGGGCTTGTGTGGTCTTTGAAGCGTTTGGTTCATGCAGGGCGAAGCAAAGCATCAACGTCCCATCAATCAATCCATGCATCAATTATTTAATGCTAATATCCATCCATGTTCTTTGTTAGCCTCGTGGCGCACGACCGAGCATGGCGAGCGTTGAAATCGGTCGCTTGGGCCAGGCTACTTGCAGTATCTGGAGTTCAGCCAGGCTAATTAAAGTGCAAGGGAACCTAGCCCAGGCGGGCTTTCTTTTTCACAGGGTAGCAACCAAACAAGCATGCATGAAATCCAGCCACAACCCCAGACCACGCAAAAGATGCTCACGACACAAGCCAAACAGGCCTTATATCTCCCTGGTTCACACATACACATGTCTCGCTCGCGCTATACATATAGACCCATCCAACACTCTCCGCCCTTGTTCTCTCTCCATGTGACACGCACCCCCCTAAGTACCATAATCCCTCACTCCATCATATGATTATCTCTTACTAGCCATCAGGAACACACGTATTGTCTCCTTCCATCCATATGTCTATCTCGATATCTCTCGGGGCATCTTCTATCGCGCACACACCTTGTCACTCGATCTCCCACCCATGTAGTCCCATCACGATCTCCAGGGGATCTCTCTATGACAAACATACACTCTCTCCTCCCCATGTCTGCATTTTCTCTGTACGTCTCTCTCGACCTCTCCCACTCGTTTGTCAAACCCCTCTTGGCCACGTGCTAGGGGTCTTCCTCTCTCGGTTCCAAACAACCACACACTATCTCCTCACCTTGCCTCCGTTGTCGAAGATGCATGTGTGATATGTTTGCATAAGACACGCACGCTTTTTCTCCACTTTTATCATGTGTTGTCCATGTCTCTTTCACACACGCACACACACTTTCTCTCTCTCTCTCTCTCTCTCTCTCTATCTATCTCTCTCTCTCTCTCTCTCTCTCTCTCTCTCTCTCTCTCGTCAGGGACTCTGTCACGTCCATAATCATATGGATGTTTTGAAAAGTCAAACCTCAAAAAAGTTTGACTAGGTATATGTGGAGAAAAACATTTACATCTGGAACGATCATTACATTCATCACAACATGTACTTACTTCATACTATCATTTATCTTTGGTATTGCAGATATAAGTAATTTCTTTATAAACTTGGTCAAATTTTCAAAAGTTTGACTTAAAAAAATGTTGTAACTACATTATCAAACGGAGGGAGTAGCTCTTTCTCTCTCTCTCTTTCTGCTATCTCTCACGGGCCTCCCCTCTCACTCGAACTCTCTATACCGATGGATTATACGCTCACTGTGTCAGCATATAGCTATGTATATTGTTTAGTTGACGGTCAACCAATCCACATGCTGCGTTGTCATTTCGTGTTACTGTATCTTGGTGTCTTTGGACCATGTGGAAGTGGGTGAAAATAAGTAAACTAGAGGCCCATCTGACACGCGGTGAAGGAAACAAAGTTGAAACCACTCAGGGTAGCACCCCGCACACTAGTAAATTGAGGGTGCATTGAGGACAAACTTCTTGCACGCAAAGGACGCACTCACGCACAATTCACCACTGCGCGGCGGCATGCAAAGAAGGACGCACTCGCGCACACCCAACACACAACACACACCAGCACACGTGTACACCAGCGTCGCCGCTAGTTGAGATGGACGGTGAGGCAGCCAACAAGCGGAGGCCGCTCGAGCCAAAACCGCATCCGGCGAGCCTGGACTTCATCAGCAGCCTTCCCGACGACATGCTGCTCGTCATCATCGGCCTCCTCCCCACCAAATCTGTCGTGCGGACCGCCCTGCTCTCCCGGCGGTGGCGCCCCCTCTGGCGCTGCGCCCCCCTCAACCTCACCGTCGATAGCTGCCTCTGCGACGGGGATTGCAAACACATGGCCGCAGTCTCCAAGATCCTTTCATCGCACCCTGGGCCAGCCAGACGCCTTGACATCCGCATGTTCGGTACCAAGCGCAAGGTCAACCCAAGTTCGACGAGTGGTTCTTATCCCCGCCCTAGATCAGCTAGAGGAGCTCAGCTTTGAAGCGGGCGATGTCGCTCTCTGCCGCCGTCCGCGCTCCGCCTCACGCCAACGCTGCGCCCGGCTTCAGCTCTGCTATCTTCCCAGTTAATGCCGTGCCCGCCTTCTTCTCCCTCAACTCAAGTAGCTCGACCTCTTGACGTTGTCATCTCAAAGAAGGCTATGGAGCACCTACTCCGCAGCTATCTTTGCGCTCGAGTACCTTCGTCTTGAGCAGATCCACGGGTTCATTAGCCTCCACATCGCCTCGGCGAATCTCCGATGGATTTATGTGTCTTGCTGGCCCCGCAACAAGACATCAATTGGGAAGAGATCACTCCAGCTGTTCCACGTTATGGTCATTGAGAATGCGCCTTTCCTTGAGAGATTGCTTGTATCGGATCTAGAAGGTCCAACAAAAATAAGGGTCATTGACGCGCCGAAATTGACAGCTTTGGTGTACTTGTCTGCCAAATTCTCCGAACTCTTTATTGGATCCGTAATCGTTCAGGTACAGCACTCATCTTCTTATCCGTCTTCTTGAAATTCACATTTTTAAATTTCTTCTTGATGTATTTATGACCGTCTTCCAGAAAATGATTCCCACAAGCTTGACCAGGTCCATGCGCACGGTGAAGATCTTAGCACTAAAATCTATCATTTAATCTGGATCAAGTTGTTGGATTCCTTACATGCTTTCCATGCACGGAGAAGCTACTCATCAAGTTGAAACTTCTTTCCTATTAGTAAGCGGTAATCTGGCGTAGCTCAATTTTTTCGTAATTTTGCCAAATTATGATGACAAGTGTAGTGTTCAAAACTACATCTCGCACTTTGCCTTGAAAGAAATGTTTTTAGTATTTTTCTCACGTGATCACTGCATCATTTTTATCTTTGTACTACTATAGTAGCCTAGGCTAGTCATAGTGGAAAGTAACTTAGACTACTCCGTAACTCTATGGTTACCCTAAGGGCAAGTACTACCTCCGTCTGGTTTACTCTTCCAATTTTGTAGTATCAAAATTTGACCATAGATTTAATCGACAAAATGTTAATGCATGTCACTAAGAACTATATCATTGGATTAGTATTTGAACATAATTTCAAATGGTGTAATTTTTAGTGACATGCATTGGCATTTTCTTAGGTAAATCTATGGTCAAAATTTTATACTAAATCTGAGTAGTATTCCTCCGTCCCAAAATTCTTGTCTTACATTTGTTTAGACACGGATGTATCTAACACTAAAATGTAACTAGATACATCCGTATTTAGACAAATTTAAGACAAGAATTTTGGGACGGAGGGAGTACAAAAGTGGGCTATGTAGGCCAAAACATGTGACAAATTCACTTGTGATGCATTCGGCATCGATGCCCCTCCATTTCTCACCTGGTGCCCCAATCTGGATCACCTACTTTGCTCCGGTGCCAAATTAACTCACGCAATGAAAAAACACTGCGTGGGAGAGAGAGAGGACTGAGGCAATAAAAAACACTTGTTTGGGAGAGTGAGAGGCTGGTGTAGTTGGTTTGATTGATTTGTTTATACATGTGGGTGCTGTGTGCACAGTGGTGCCAACTCTCTCACATCGCGAGGCGGTGCCAAAATCTTTGATTTGACATCGATGCATATTATGTGGCATACTTTTGTGAAATATGGCATCGGCCACATAGTGGAAGGCAACAAATGCCCAAGCTCTTCATGTGCTCCTAGTTAAATGAGAGGAAACGAGAGAGAGAGAGAGAGAGAGAGAGAGTGAAAAAATATCACTAGCCAGCCAACCCTATCGTATGAGCGAATGATATTGGTACCTCTTGATGACACAGCAATCTTATGCAGCCAGCTGCTCTAATATGTTCTCTTCTTTTGCAGATAAAAAAAGACCTGAAAGTGAAAAATGTGCTGCACTATAACAATCTCATCGAATGCCTTGATCTCCATCTTACAGAAATTGATTTGATCAACTACCGAGGTAGCACATCTGAGATTAAATTGGCCAGGTTCTTTGTTCTGGAGGCAAGTGTGCTCAAGGTAATGAGGTTTGGCGTTCTCTAGCACAACAATGAATGGCGTGCTGATCACCGCAAGCGTCTAAGCCTAAATGACAAAGTCTCCACAGAAGTTGAATTTGTTTTTGAAATAAGTGGCCAGAGACTCGAAAACTAATTTTCCCATTAGTGACTTGTCAGGGCGGTGGATTTTAGTTTGTACGATAAAGCTGCTTCCACCTAAAGTAACAAAAGTTCTTACGTGAACTTCCTAGTAATTCCCTCTTCCTAGGTGCAGCATTACTCCTAACATTTGTAATATCAGTTTGAAACTTGTAATATTGTCGTGTCCTATTCATGCGTTTTCAAAATCCTGCGAATCAAACAGGTCCTGAGTTGGTGATGATGTTGCGCCTCCCATCTTTCACCAATAGCCGTCGGATCTAGATCGGCGATACAAACCAAGCTTCTCCATTTTGCAAAAAGATGCCGCACTTGTTCCCTATTTACAAACAACTCCTTATCTCTCACAATCAGCCTTATCTCCTCCCCACCACATCTAGAAGGCCGTGGAAAAATCTGGCGCGATGGCGCTGCGAGCAAATCCACCCCAATCTTGGTGTTCCGTGCAATGCACGGGCATCTACGTACGGGAAATTATGTCGAACAGGGCTAGTTGTAAGCAGGCTAGCTCTACAACCATCATGATAGTGACTGCACGGTGAGGCTGACTATGGTATGTCGAACACGGCGCCTATACTCAGGTGTCATCTCCGTGTGAGGTCTTGTCACTTCCTTTGTGGAGCAACACGTAATAATTTGACCAACGGGTAGTACAGTGCTAGTACTCCTAGGAGTACTACATTGGTAGTACTACTACTAGTACTAGTAGAACCACCGTCTGGATTTAGGAGTACTACCACGTCCATCTGGATTTTAGTATTTGACTAGCAATATCTAGTAATGCATGTCACAAAAATGTACTACTCCCTCTGTAAATAAATACATGGTGTTTTATTCCTATCAGCGAGAGAACTTAATGTTTTCTTGCTAACTAGGGTCTTAATAGGATTACATGCAATGAACTACACACTGCATGTCATGTTTGGTAGTCTCAAGTCACTGAAAGCATGCACGACCCACATCTTTCATTGGTTGATATGTCACGAAATAAGAAACAAGGAGGGAGTTAATGCACCGTGCCTAAGTGTTTTGGGATTATTTGGTTTTCGTAATGTGACTTACACAACATTTTTGTTTACATGCATTAACATTTTATTAGTTAAATCAAAGGTCAAAACTTGGCGCCAAAATGCAAAGGGACCTATAAACCGATAAACATCAAACTTCTCTTGTTTGGCCCCAACTAGAGGTCCGATGAGATGACTATCTTTGCACCGCAGACGGAGAGGCACAACTTCATTGACTTCTGACAACTGCCTTTGGGTGAATGACACGTGGGCCCGAGGGTGGCTGGCCCACCTATCATACTGACCAAAGGCGAGGTGCGAGAGAGGCCGAGGAGTAGTACGAAATCCTACGCACCTACGAACGCTAACCAAGGGCAAGAGTGATCACTCGAATCACAAGATGAGTTGGCTACTACTACCTCCGTCCTGGTTTATTAGTCTCCTTTGTAATTTGTGCTAAATTTTGACCAAAGATTTAACTAACAAAATGTTGATGCATGTCAACAAAATTGTATTTTTGGATTCGTATTTGAACATAGTTTCCAGTGATATAATTTTTAGTAACATGCGTAAACATTTTGTTAGTTAAATCTGTGGTCAAAATTTGACACGGATTACAATGGGGACCAATAAACCAGGACGAAGGTAGTAGAAGCTAAGCTAGACCCATGGAGGCGATGAGCGCGAGCATCGGCCGGCTGTGCCAGATGGTCCACGACGCCGGCCTGTGGCCCGGCAACGAGGAACGTCTCCAGGTAGTATTGCTTGAGGCCGGCAGGGCGAGGGGCCACTTGGACGACAGCTTCGTCTCCTTGTTCGACGAGGTCCTCGTCGGTTTCCTCGACAAGTTTACCATCCACCTCGAGGTCGCGCTCGCCGTGCAGCGCCTGGCGCAGCAAGACACCATCGACATAATCACCCACGTCTACGCTCATGCAAGAGGAGGACGATAGGATGCTGGCCTTCTTGGACCGCAGGGCAACCTTGGACGACCTTTGCTCGGAAGCACGTTGAGCTCCCGCCAACGCCGCTGCTCCTCACACGTCGGTTGGTGACCCGGCGCACTAGGGCGTGAGGATGTCGTTGATGGATCCATATGTATTTTTATCTTTCCGTCAAATCCATGTAGTAGTATATGATACTACAGTAATTATCTTACCTTTCGCATCAACTTCATAATTTTTGTACGTACTCCATGCATGAACGGCGCCAGAACCAAACTTCTCATTACTCTAGGCAAAATCATTATTTTCTATCTATCGATCACGCCATGGAGCAGAACCAAATTTTACAAGTTATGAGTTCAAAAGGAAAAGCATGCCGTGTTCGCGTCGCACCCCCACATGGTTGGTCCGGCATGCCGCTCAATCGGGAATGGGTGCGGTGTTGCATTTTCACTTACAAGTGGGACCATAGTTGAGCAAACCGACTATCGGCAAACCCCCACCCCGCCCACCGTGCGATGGCTGAGAAAACAGGAAGGAGAAGAGATGGCTGTAGCACGGACTCCAAGAAAATTGGTGTCGGATGGGACTCGTGTGGGTGGCGTGTGCCGTACTGCTAGACGTGAATGCTAGTTATGGCGCATGCCACCCCACTATATCGAGCCTATATCGAGGTATAGTACGTAGAACAAATTTCTTGCAGTCCATGCTCAGCACTCCTCTATATCTCTCTTCTCAGCCAGCTAGCGGACGCGCGGAGCCCATCGTCTGTTTGCTCACATGCGGTCCCACATGTCAGTGAAAATGCAAGCGGACCCACTGAACCCGCACATCTTTCACCTCGACGTGCTGGTGATGAAAAACAAATCAAGAAAGATCTTGGTGGCGCTTTTGGAGTTACTCAAGAGTAGTATGATTCTATTTCTGATTTAACCCAAGATGCACATCTCGTGGCTTCAACTACCACTCTATTTTCTTTCATGACACGACACGGATCTTTGGATGTCCCGTGTCGGCAAAGGAGGAAGAACCCGACCAAATCTTGGTTGTGCTCTCGGGTTAGACTAGTTTTGCTAACTTAAAATTTTATTGTGTACTCCTCCGTTCCAAAATACTTGACTTCCATTTGTCCAAAAATGGATGTGCCTATATACTAAAACATGTCTAGATACATATATATTTTGACAAATAGAAGGCATGTATTGTGCAACGGAGGGAGTAGAATGGATGCAAGTTTCTGTATTGGGAAGAAGAGTACATCCATATATTGATAGAGCGCAATTTAGTAGATGTTCTATCACTTTTAGCTAGCACAGAGGCTATAGATGAGATTAGTGCACTTGTTGATACTCCTACTTGGTATGCGTGTTGCTGCTTAGATGCAGAGAAAAACGGACCGGAGGGAGTACTAGAATAGAGGCTAGACATGAGACTAGATGCGAGGAAGCAATGTCTACTTCTTTACACTCAAAGAAGAAAGAAGCACGCAAGATCGAGCCTCCGCAGATCAATAACGAATGCATCGAGAAGGCACTAATCCAACTTACAGGAGTAGTAAAATGTATTCTTGTGGTTCTTGTTTTCTTTGGTCTTGCTTTTCTAGTCAAAATTATCGTTGGAGTTCATGCAAAATGGAGGTCAATTTGGGGTCGTGCGTTGCAGTTGGCCTTACAAGTGGGACCGCATGATTAAGAAACCGACTATCGGCAAACCCCACCTCGCTTGCTTGCATGATGGCTGAGTTAGAGAAATGATGAGGTTGAAGAGATTGCTCTATACGGACTCCAAGAAATATGGTGTCGAGATGGAAGTCGTCTTTGGTGGCGTGTCCGTATTCACGGGCGTGAATGCTTGTTCTGGCCCATGCCACCCTAGTACTCCTACTACTTACTAGTACTACTAGTATTGAGGATTTGAGGTGCTGGTTACGTAGTACAGTATGGCTATAGTAAAAACACCCGCACGACGCGCGAAGCATGTGAAGCTAGTACAAATAGTGTACTACTATTGTTGATTGGCCTCATCCGATAACCTGTTGCAATGCACGTACAATTATGTATTCGGAAAATATATGTTTTGCCTCATCGCACCACTCACTCACAGAAGCAACTCGAAAGCCATTCATAAATTTAGTAAGTTTATCACAGGCATATCATTTTATTACATACAACAGGTCATCAACCCACATCGACAACGAGGATACATTATAAATACTAAAGTTTTCACCACACAACAAATAACAAGCAATGAAATGAACCTCAAATCAACCATTCCTCGGTGTTGGAAACACTTGCTTTGAACCACAAGTGATTCTCTAGGACGGGCCATCGATTGTCGATCTGGAGACCAACGCAGGACTGATCATCCAGGCTGAAGCGGCCTACTATATCACTACTAGGGTAGGGAACCACCCAAATGTCCGAGGTATAGACACAGTTGCTTCTCATAAATGGTAGTAACGTTGTGTCAACAGCAGTTGGATCGCCTTTCACCATCATTGGATAGTTTTGTCCAAGGAAGAGCGAGTTTTCTCCAAGACTATCAATTACATGCGGGGAGAAGGAGTTGGCGCTAGCACACTAGTATCCATCCGAATACCATGCAGCGGGTGTTGAAATAGGTCGAAGAGTGCGACCATGGGAGACTACACGCTTCCTTAGCGATAACATCATCAGTGGGCTGTATACACACGAGAAGAGGTGATCCATCGGAATTAGTTGCCAGGCGCCAAATAGTATATGGGCGCTGCTCGTCCTCATACTTGTGATCATCACCATCATCATCTCCCCCTTGGTTATAAAAATCTTCAAGTATAGATGGTGGAATGTTCACAGGACCTTGGAAACACAAGAAGAAGGTTAATTAGTAAGGCTGGCCATAGTGGGGGTAACATAAGTAGTATCATGCACTTGGGACTCGCAAACATGCTTATGTGGTAGGCAATTAAGGAAGAGAGAGATGGTTTAGGTAGATACCGTAACATAATAAATGTGATGCTACTATGTGTCATGCATGGCAATAAATGAGACCACCTATGATACTAATCTAAGATACTATGCACTATAGAGGTAGTAACATAAACTAGTAACATATGCATGTTACTAGTCTAAGTTACTCCCCACTATGACCAGCCTAAAGGGAAACTTGCTAACCCACATGCATGTGGATGAAACAATTATAATTATGGTGGAAGACAAACATACTGAAACAACGAGGATGCCATGCAAAAATAGTGCCATGAGTGGTGGCAGCAAACACAAGGCCCTCGTATTCAATTGCATCACAGTACTCATCCATGTACAGAAACTGATTTTTGAGCAATATCCATCTAGTCAAACCACTGACAACGGCAACAAGCTTGTCGAAGATAGCAACAACTTCATAGTTGTTGTAATTCCAAGAGCGGTTGGGGACTCGAGAAATTGCTATCTTCCGTAGAAGACAGTCACCATGGTTGTTTTTGAACGTGCGTACAATACCGGTGTGCTCAACCTCTGGGCAGTCTGCTGAGATTTTTGGAAGTGGAACCCGGTCATGAGTGTACACATTCACAAGTTCCCACTCATGATTGGACCCAATGTAAACAACCCAATCTCCATTTGTGCTGCCCAAGCCTTGCCCTCAGCGATGGCATCTTAACATCATCGTATCATTATCAAGCGGCATCAACTTGCGTGGTGAGGCCTCCGTCGTAACGGCGCCCGATCATCGTGGTCCTGGCGAAGAAGATAGGGAGATCAAACCGCTCCTTGACTCTTGGGTTCCTTGTAATGATGTTATTAGTTGAGTCGAGAATGGGCTTGAACGAACCTGCCATGCTAGCCGAGGTGATGACATCGCACCCCTCCACCACGTCATCTTTCAGATCGGGGCAAGAATAACGGGGTCGTTTCCGTCCTGTTCCCTCCATGGAGAAGACGATCGAACAATGGTAGAAGAAAGGGTGAAGGGCTGAAGGAAAATGGAGGAGGGAGAGGAAGAGCATGCGACAGCAGTTCCAAATCGAGAGGGAAAGTCGAAGAGTCGATGGACGGTTGCCAGTTTGCGACGGTTCACGAAGGGGCGCCCCGGCCTACACGTCGGTTCGGAAATACTCCTACTACTCGCGGTCATCTCACTAATATGTGGAACGGGACCACATGTCAAGGAAACATGGTGTGTAATTTCTCGTGCAAAATGCGATCTGGCCGCGTTGGCCCGAGGTGCCGCATTAGTTATCGGCCTTTATTTTTTTAATGGTGTGTCGTTCAGTTTTGAAGCACGACTAACTTGTACTGTACGCAGAGAAAATATAAACTACTCTACCACTACTCCACCTCCAATAATAGTAGTATAAAGAAGATATATAGGCTGGAGCTTCAGCGCTTTCTTGCCAAGGGCTGCCCACTTGCTTCTCACACTACCACCCTATCTCCGGATCTAAAAAGACGGCCCTCTCTCCCTCCTCACGGTGGTCACAGATCCATGGGAAGAAAAGGACGTGAAGCATTGGCCTTTTCGTCGTCGGCGAAGCGAGTCGCATAGCGGCGACAAGGCCGTCCTCTCGAGACCTAGCTCCCAGCTGAACGCTACCGTAGTGTGTGCGGAGGGCGAGACCACGAGCGAAGCCACTTCCCGCCGCCCTCAGTACGCTACCTCTTTTGAACCATACCCTTGTTCTATTGCCCCATCGGCATGTCGTTGCATGTGGATCTTTTTCCACTCCACCAACTTCCCAATTTGCTATCCTCTCGCTTTCTGCCGCCACGCATGAGCGAAAACCATAATTTGCACTATTAAAGGCAACCCTACTTCATGCGAGACTAATGCATATGCGGGTTGAATAAGGAAAGGAAGGGAGATCTGTCTTGTCCAAGAGAGTAGGCATCGAACCCACATCTAGGTTGAAAAGGGAAAATCAGTAGCTAAGGAGCGAGTCTCGTGTCTCTTGGTTGAAGAAGGGTAGAAAGGCATGACAACGCAATAGAGAATGACCGGTCGATCGGTTTGTTGTCCTCACATAGGAAAAAGGTGGCTAAAGAGAACAAAATGGGGCGTAATCCACATATCTTTGCTGGATATTTGTTGCTCGGGCAACCATACCTCCCTCACCACTCTGCGTCCTGTGGAGGTACATCGTCTTGGTGCGCCCTTGTCGAATGGGCCTCCCATGCTCTTATTGCCACTTTTTTTGTTGTTAGTATAACACCGGCGGTCAAGTCAAGCAATGCTACTGCTAAAGTGATGCCACATTTAACTAATGCCGCTCTCAGTCTAATGCCACAGATAAATTTATGCAGTTCCATTTAATGTCACTGGATCATTTCAGGGTTAGCTGTTGATTGTGGATGTATTAAAGATTTTTCAACTAAGGAATTCTAATGATGTTGCCTGACCCGATATACCAACGATGAAACTTGTTACTACCTTCAGATTTTTGCTTTGTTAATGCTTATAGATTACATACCTCACTTTCATGAGATAAGTTAATTTTTTGTACAGTGTCACCAAAATGCCAAGGCGTTGATGTCATTTTATTTTGGTTAAACTGCACAGACAATTATGAAGACAAGAGGAAAGGTCAAGAGTGGGCACCTCCTCCTTCAGCTGTTCTCTTGATTCGTTCGATCAAGTTTTTATGTTTGATCGATTATCAAGATTTGGATAGCAATTTTTAAGTTCCCCCGAGTTCGAAATGAGATTTACCTTGGAGGTACATGGTTTGCAAATTTTTTATACTGTCATTAGTTAATAATGCTAGTTACCTTCAGACTTCTGTATTTGGTTTAATGCTCATGCACAGCTAGTATACCAATGCTGAAACTTGTTACCTTTACATTTTGTATTGTTAATTCTTATAGAAACCTTCCAGTGCTAGAGTTCATTGAAATCTATTCAGTAAAACCATTGTATTGTACCCTGTAATAAACTAACTACTCTACTGTTGCACTAGCCACTGGATTAGTGTATATTTGTAGTATTCGAATGGTGTTGCATTAGCGCATGGACATAAATAAAGTGTGGCAAGCTTTCCTAGATATGTGCTCAAGAAAACTACTACCTGTTTTTCTAAATACTAGATGTTTGGGTACTTTAAATTGAACCGCGAAAACGTCTTATATTAAGGAACAAAGGGTGTAGAGTTCACTCAAATTATCCCGGTAAAGCTAGTCACACCTTTGTTAAAATTAATGTTCATTATGTTATCGGAGGAGGTCTGTATGTTTGCCTCTAATGCCTGTCTACTACATACCTGACATCATGATGTAATGTTAAGTCATTTCCTTTTGTATAGTGTAACTAAATTGTCAAGGCGGTGATGGCATTTTATTTTAGTAGAACTGCACTTAAAAGAAGAGGAAAGGTCGGGAATGGCTCAGTTTTTCAGAAAAAAACTATGTATGCCTTCCTGACATCAGCCGTTGTTGCTTTATTTATTCCTTCAAACAAGTGGTTAGAAACAGTCTTGCTAACTTTTCCCATTAATAAATTGGAATGCTTATATTTGTGAGTCTATGCTTCAACTAGTGCCACTTTTATAGTAATCACACTTTCAATATCTATGCAAACAGGGATGCTCGATTTTAGTGGAGCTGCACAAAAAGTCCAACTGGCTCAACATTAGGAGCATGTTTTTTTTCCAAACCTTTATATCCAATTGGTGGCACTATGAGCTGTTCATTACAAAGGTACATGGTTTGCTACTATCTTGCTACTCTTTTTGTACTGTCATTAGATGGTAATACTAGTGGTTTGCATGTGAATTTATTGGCAGGGTGGACCTACATTGGAGGTGCAGGACAGGATTCAATGATTGGATGCTCAATTTCGGTTGTATCGATTTCACTCTTCCATCAGTGCGAACATGGTGTGGTATAAGTTTACTAGCTGCTTGATATTTCTGCAGACAGAGATGTCTGCCCATTGCTATTGGGCAAACAAACAAAGTGTCCGCAATTTTGGTTGAACTGCACAAGAGAATAGTATAGTCACTGCATGCAGTGCCATTTGAAAATAGACACAAAGATTGGATAGTCGGTTCATGGATTTGCAGAAAAGTAATCTTGTACTATTTCTTCGCCAACACTTGGTGCTTCATTGCTTTGGTGCGATTATACAATGGGCATCATTTTCCCTAAGTTAAAGTTTGTATTCGAAAATTCTCGCGGTGTGATCAAGAGAAGACCAAATCATATTGCGATGGATGTTCCTCCATCATGTGTGGTTCATTCTCATGGTTCCAATTTGTTGGTGAAACCACTTACGTTTGCGGAGGAATTGTAGACTTCACAAACAAATTTGTCTTCGATGCATCTTGAATGTTGGCCAAGAGAAGCATCCATGTTAGTAGGAAGAACAGATGTTTTTTCTAGATCTTTGCTTTTGGAGCTACATATTTGTATATGATCTGTGAATCATTGAGATGCATTAACATGTTGATCTTATGTATGGGAATCGTATTAGTTAGTTTTAGTTGCGATGCAAGATCCAAAGTGGCTGATCTTTGCTTTTGGAGCTACATATTTGTATATGATCTGTGAATCATTGAGACACATTAACAGTTACTTATTTTTGTTCGCTCAGTATTTACAAGTTACTGATCGATCACTAGTTAGCCTACAAATGCACTCCTGGCAGTTTTATTTGCGACGCAAGATGCGAAGTGGCAGTTTTTTGAATAAAATGCCTACCTCTGAAGAAACTGACAAGCTACACTATTGATCCTACACGGATAAAAATGCCTACCTCTGAAGAAACTGACAAGCTACACTGTCGATCCTACACGGATAAATAGCGTATCACGCATGTACTACCTCCTTTCCGGTTTGCAGGGCTCAATTCAAGAAACGACCTACTCGATCCTACACGAATAAATAGCGGATCACGCACGTACTAGTACGTCCTTTCCGGTTTGCAGGGCTTAATTCAAACCTCTCACCAACCAAGGTACTCCTCTCGTCGGGTTTATTAGTCCGTGAGCAAACCAAAGCAAGACCAAGGCATGGCAATAATTAAAGGCATGCGAAGTTTAAGCCTAATTAATTCCAGCAATTTAAGTAGTCGCATCGTGCTTCTCGGCTGCGACTCGTTGCATCTTGCTTCACATCTTGCTGCGGCGATTACGAGTGCTCGCATGCAGCCGGCCGTAATTAAGGCAGCTAAGCGATGCGAAAAAGATACGCTTTAATTGTTGCGGGCTTTTTAAATCCGTGCAATCATTATTGACAAGGAGGAGATGATTCGAGTGCACTCGTTTGACCGCCATCTCGCGGCGCGACCCGAGACAGGCGGGATGGCACGATCATAATTTCAGTTTCCCTAGTTTTCCATGGCAAGTGGCGCGCTAAGCCATTATGCATTGAATTCTGATGACCGTCGCGCTACCTTCCCCCTATAAGTACTGTTTCCCGGCCTTCTCCAGTGCCACCATGACCCAACTCGCCATATCCTCATAAGCCCCCACCAGCCCGACGTCGCTCGCCACATCCGCCGTGCCCCCGGTCGTCCGCGGTAGGTGACGCCGGAGGCGGTCACCGCCGAAACTAGTGTTCGGTTTTTCACCGGAAGGCAGATGGAGGGAGGAGGCATTCTATCTGTCTTTAGATGGCAATGCGCAGATCAAGGAGTTGTTGGAGCGCGACCGCATGGCGGAGGAGCAGGAGTTGTTGGAGCGCGACCGCCTGGCGTAGGAGCAGCGTATCGCCGATTTGCGCCGCCAGCGGGACATGGAGCAGCAGCGCACCGATGCTCTGAGTCGCGAGCAGAGCGCCCGCAACTGGGCCAACTACATGGAGGCCGGCGCCCGGCAAATAGCCCTGGAAGCTGTCGGGCACGCACGCATTCGCGACACCGATTTTTACTACCAGCTTGTCAAGTGGGTTTCTCGCTTGGAAGCCGAAGCTTCGGTGGACCACGCCGGCATGGAAAGGGCCAACGCGCGCGAGCAACGCGCCCTATCGCGCCTGTGGCAAGTCCGAGGCGAGGCGCAGGACACCGGTGTAGGCTTTTAGCGTGTACTGCCGGCATCGTCTAGTTAGCTAAGAGTAAGTTAGTACTTGCCTAGTGGGAGTAGATAGTTAACTTGGCTATGATGGTTGTCAACGTGGAAGTTCAGTACTCTATATGTGGATCAGACCTGTTACTTTGCTCTGAATGTTGAACTTTCCGTTTGAACGTATGAAATGGGCTGTTATTTTTTTAAATGGGTTGTATTTGTCCTCCACGGGTTTAGAGGCTGACTTGTGGGCCTAGCAAGTTGACGCGTACACAATCAGAAGATGATTGTACGTGGAGAGTATGACAGCAGGGACCCGCCAAGGTCATGGCAGTACGCAAGCAAGTGCCTCCTTATTTCAAGCCAATAAAAAAAATGGCTCCTCCTAGTGGATTTCTGACATCTGGGTCCCATGCCATTGTCAACGTAGTCAATACACGAGAGAATTGCACAACGAGTGGCTGACACCAGGGACCTAGCAGCTCGCCCAGTTATTTTTGTTTTGGGTTAATTTGATAAATGCCTCCGAGAAATGCCACTGCAATTTCTAAACTTTGAAAAATGCCATTTCATGCCATCTCTAGTGGCATTTTTTGAAGTCGGAGTGGCGTTTTCAAAGTTTGCAAACTGCAGATGGCGTTTTCAAAGTTTGCAAAATTGCGTGGCATTTTCAAAGTTTGGAAATTGCGTTGGCATTTTATGAATCGCCATAATTGGAGTGGCATTTATCTAATTTGTTTTTGAGGACAGGCGTGGTGTCATGGCTGGGTCAAAGGGACACTCTGGCCTGTCTAGACAACCTTTTCTTTTATGTTTACCACAGACCAGCCCAGTAGTTTTTTTTTCTTTTTGAAAATGGCTAGCCCAGTTTTTTTGTGATTTGTCAAGTAAGTCACTTTATCAGGCATGTTGGGCTAGATGAGGAGAGCTTCATTCGGCCGGCCGAGAAAATGGCCTATCAGTAATGAGAAATGGGTTGTAAAATTTTAAAACACATCAAACCGGCAATTAGTTTCAAATATCTTTTTTTCATTTCGAGATCTTAAATTGCATTGATTTTTATGTGTGGACAATTTATTGGATTTTATATTGATATACATTTATTTTTAAAATCAGTCTGAATGTGACTCGAAATTTCGGGATTAAAAACAGTTCAGACCGCACCGACATATGCAAAATTTCGTATAATTTTTTGACCATGGCCACAATATGGGCTGTAATGCTAAAAAAATATGGGCTCCAAAAAAACCCGTAAGAATTAGCAAATGGGCTGTAAACTATTTGAAATAATGGCATGGGTTGTATGCTGTTTTCCACATATTTGAGGCTTTCCACAGATGGCCTGTATACTGTTGGATGTCCATCCAACGGCCGTCGTGCTTCTTCAATCTCTGCTCTTCCTGCTCCAGCCGCTCAAACAAGCACCGGTGGATCGACCGCTCCCTCCTTCCATGCGGCGGCATTTGTCTTTGCCTTGCAGAGCCTCACCGCCCACCGTACTTCCATCGCTGGCCTAGCTATCCCTCTACTCACCCTTAGTCCCACACATGCTGTTATTCTCCGGCGACGGCAGATGAACCATAAACCCTCGTACTCCTCGCGTGGGAAATAAGCGCCAAGTATTCCACGGCTCCGTGTCGTTCCTTCCTAGGCCTCGTCGTCGCCCATCGCCACGTGCTCTCGGGCGGCACGGTGAACGTGGTCGATGAACGACATCCATCGGAAGTGGATTTGACGTGGAGAGGTCGATATTGGGTCCACGGCCGCACGCAAGGAAATGCCTCCTTATTACACGCAAAATAATGATTCCTCCACGACATCCGGGACCCATCGAAGGGCGCTCAGATTTCGCGAACGAAAGCGTTATCGCTACCGACAGCTCGGACCCACCGACTATATCTTCGCACGCAAGGAAGTGCCTCCTTATTACGCCCCAAAATAGAATACTCCCCCGCTGCATTTGGGACCCAATATAGTGGGCCTACTAAGTTGACGGGGACGAAGGGCTTTGTCAACTTAGTCAAAATGCACGATTCTAGCTCGACTGACAGTACGATGTCCATCCAACGGCCGTAGTGCTTCTTCAACCTCTGGTCTTCTTGCTCCAGCCGCCCAAAGCAGCGCCGGTCGTGCCGCTTTGCTCCCGCCTCTCGTGGCGGTTGTCTTGCATGAGGCCTCACCGCCCCATACTACTCCCACGTGGCAGGCCATCCCTCCCTCCACTCACCCACCCCTGTTATTCTGCGGCGACGGCAGCGCAACCGAACCAGTGAACCCTCGTAGTCCTCTCCGCGTGGGCATCCACTGCCGCGTCTTCCCCGGCTCCGCGTCGTCCCCTTCCTAGGCCTCGCCGTCGTCCACCACCGTGGTGCTCTTGGCGCAGCATGGTCAATGTGGTCAACGACTGAATTCCATCGGAAGAATACTGTATGTGGAGAGGCTGACAGCTGGGTCCACGGCAGCCGCAAGGAAGTGCCTCCTTATTACGCGGAAAATAATTATTCCTCCACCTGACAGCAGGGACCCACCAGACGGGCCACCAGTATTTCGCGAAAAAAACATGTGCCCCTGACTGCTGGGACCCACCCATCGGGCCACCGTATTTCGTGAAAGAACGTTCCCCCTGCTGTCAGCTCGGACCCACCGGAAGTGCCTCCTTATTACACACAAAAAAATGAATACCCCCAGCTAGCTGGGACCCACCTTGGTGGGAGGCTGACTTGTGGGCCTACTAAGTTGACGGGGACGGAGGGCTTTGTCAACTTAGTCAATATAAATGATTCTAGCTCTAGTGACCGTACGATGTCCATCCAACAGCCGTAGTGCATCTTCAACCTCTGGTCTTCTTGCTCCAGCCGCCCAAAGCAGCGCCGGTCGTGCCGCATGCTCCTGCCTCCTGTGGGCGGATGTCTTTGCCATGAGGCCTCACCGCCCCTACTATTCCCATCGCTGGCCAGGTTCCTGCGGCGGCACCTCACACCGCTGCGGCCGAACGGTGAACCCTCATACTCCTCTCGGCGCGGGCTTCCATTGTCGCGTCTTCCCGGCTCCCGTCGTCCCTTCCTAGGCCTCGCCGTCATCCACCGCCTGGTGCTCTCGTGTGGCGTGGTCAACATGGTCGAGCGATTTCCATCGGGCGTGGATCAGTATGTGGAGAGGCTGACAGCTGGGTCCACGACCGCAGCAAGGAAGTGCCTCCTTATTACGCGGAAAATAATTATTCCTCCACCTGACAGCGGGGACCCACCAGACGGGCCACCGTATTTCGTGAAAAAAACATTTTCCCCCTGACTATTGGGACCCACCAGCTACACCTTCGCACGCAAGGAAGTGCGTCCGGGCCAAAAAAAATGATTCGCCCCTCTGACTGCTTGGACCCACCAGCTACATTTTCGCACGCAAGGAAGTGCCTGACAGTCGGGACCCACCTGGTCGAAGCATACGCAGCGTTGTCATTCAGTCGTGACGTATGCGTACATCTTGGTCGTTGTAGAGGCGCGCAAGTGTCGTAGTAGAGGCGCGCAAGTAGCATGTACACGTACGTACAACGGCCAGGGTGCAAGAAAGAAAATCTGCCACGTATGTGTACATACTGGGCGGGTCTCAACGCCTACTACGCGCGCACATGCACATGGCTGGGTCGGAATGGAGAAACAAACATCGTCGTCGTGTTCATGGGGAGCCAACCGGTGGGTCGGAACGGAATGCGTGGTCGTGTTCATCGGGAGGGCTTGGGCGGAACATGCGATGGAAGCGAGGCTCGCATACCGTAGAAACGGAGAAGCGGGCCTCCTACATTCAAGCGGGTCTGTTGATCGGGAGGGTGTGGCGTCGCAAAGCGGATTTAAACGGACCTCCTACGGTCGAAGCAGGGGCCCTGTTGATCGGGAGGGTGTGGCGTCGCAAAGCGGACGAAAATGCAGACCTCCCACGGTCAAACAAGTCTGTTGATCGGGAGGGTGTGGCGTACCGCAAAACGGAGAAGCCGACCTCCTACGGCCAAGCGGGGTCTGTTGATCGGGAGGGTGTGGCGCACCGCAAAAGCGGACAAAACGATGCCTCCTACGGTGAAGCAGGGGTCTGTTCGCCGGGAGGGTGTGGCGTCGAAAGCAGGACTCCACGGGATACTGTTCATCTCCACCATCGACCTCCTCCAGCCTCCACGGGCTACCGTCGACCTCCTCCAGCTTCCACGGGCTCCTGTTCATCCAGCCTCCACCGCGCGCTACTCCACCGTCTACTATTCATCCAGCCCTCCACCTTCTACTGTTCATCCAGCCCTCCACACCACGGGGTCCTGTTCAACCACCCCTCCATGGCCACCCCTCCACCGTCTACTGTTCATCCAGCCCTCCACACCACGGGGTCCTGTTCATCCATAGGCAACGCCACCGCTCCTTGTTCATCCACCCCACCCCCCAACGCTCATGCTCATCCCAGGCGGCATCGATCGGCTTCAATTAGCGATGAGCGAAGAATCGCTCCATCGGGTTGATCGACCATCGATCGATCGCTCGGGTTCGATGTAGCGTAACTGCGGTCTGTCGCTCGGGTTCAGTTAACAGCCATCGATCGATCGCTCGGGTCCAGGTTCCGCTATTGGTTATTGACCGGAGACATGTCTCGGTCATGTCGACATAGTTCTCGAACCCGTAGGGTCCACACGCTTAACGTTCGATGACGATTTATATTATGAGTTATGTGTTTTGATGTACCGAAGGTAGTTTGGAGTCCCGGATGAGATTGGGGACATGATGAGGAGTCACAAAATGGTCGAGACGTAAAGATCGATATATTGGACGACTATATTCGGACATCGGAAAGGTTCCGAGTGATTGGGTATTTATCGGAGTACCGGAGAGTTATGTGAATTCGCCGGGGAGTATATGGGCCTTATTGGGCTTTAAGGGGGAAAGAGAGAGAGGCAGGCCGCGCGCCCCCCAAGGCCTAGTCTGAATTGGACTAAGAGGAGGGGCGGCACCCCCTCCTTCCTTCTCTTCTCTCTTCCCTTTCCTTGACTCCTACTCCTACTACATGGAAGGGGGGAATCCTACTCCCGGTGGGAGTAGGACTCCCCAGGGCGCGCCATAGAGAAAGCCGGCCCCTCCCCTCCTCCACTCCTTTATATACGGGGAGGGGGGCACCCCATGAATACACAAGTTGATCTGATCTCTCTCCGGCCGTGCGGTGCCCCTCCCACCATATTCCACCTCGGTCATATCGTAGGCGGTGCTTAGGCGAAGCCTGCATCGTAGCAACATCATCACCATCATCAAGCCGTCGTCTTGTGGAACTCTCTCATGAAGCTATCTTTGGATCGGAGTTCGCGGGGCGTCATCGAAGTGAGCGTGTCTTTGAACTTCGGAGGTGTCGTACGTTCGGTACTTGGATCGGTCGGATCGTGAAGACGTACGACTACATCAACCGCGTTGTGCTAACGCTTCCGTTTTCGGTCTACGAGGGTACGTGGACTCACTCTCCCCGCTCGTTGTTATGCATCACCATGATCTTGCGTGTGCGTAGGATTTTTTTTTGAAATTACTACATTCCCCAACATTTACACTTAATGATATCCTAAGATCTGGAAAACATTATCATCAACAACCTTGAGCTAGTTTTAGAGACGAGACTCGGAATCTTATTTTACCGTTTATCATTCCACACATGCATATGAGTTTTCCACTAAATCGCATATTCCAGGATCATAGTAGTTATAACATAGAATATAAACTCTTAATTATGAATGTAGAAATATAATAATACACTATTATTGCCTCTATGGCAAATTTCCAACAGAATCCCACTTGCACTAGAGTTAATAATCTAGTTACATTGGATCTAATACATTGAAATCCGCGTGAACCTTGAGAATCTTCACCAAACCTTTGCCGACATACCGTCAAATAATGTGATACTTGCACTCGATGTGTCTGGTCTTCATGTGGGATCTTGGATCCTTCCTTGAGCAACAATACCACTATTATCACAACAGAGTGCCATCAGGTTAATTGCACTTTAGACCACACCAACTTCTTCAAGAAACTTCTTGATCCAGACTGCCTCCTTCGAAGCTTATGCGACTGCAATATACTCTGCTTCTGTCGTAGAATCCGTAACAATGTTTTGTTTGAAACTCTTCCAAACCCCTGGACCACCATTAAGGGTGAAAGCGTAGCCCAGTTGAGATTTATAGTCATCTATATCAGTCATAAAGCTAGCATTGGTGCAACCTAAATACAATTAAAGGCTCTAAACCTGTCAAACAGGTGCCCCGCCGATTCTTCGAGCCCAAGCGTCAGGCTTTGGGCGAGGAACTGGCCAAGCTATACGGGGGCTACACGGGAAGATTAGATAAAGAATCTCTGAATAACAAATAGATGGTGCAGTCTTTTATTTTAGCTCCTTTTCGCGAGATATATAGCCTAGTTGTATGAATTGTGTAGGTTCTTGAAACCTATGTATGCTGCTTTTCATGTTAGTAGTGCTGATTTAGCCTTAGAGGCGACAACTAGCTCTGGATTTTGATATTTAGTTGTCACATCTGGAAGCCATTTTTTATTTTTGTTTCGTTGTCTTGTTGATAGTGGAACTTGATCCTGGTTTGAGATCGTACAAATAATAAAAATGTTAAGGTACTTTAACCACGGGATAAGTTGAATGAACTTACATATAATCTAGGACTTCTGCCGACCTAGCCGTCCAACCACAAGTTGGTTCATATGAATTATAAGCCTCCTCCTCCTCCCCAATTAGGGATCCCCTGCCTTTCACTGGCGTCGCCGCCGGTCTGCCTTGTCTCTGGTGGCCTTAGGGTCATGGGAACGCGGTGGATCTCGACCCTTGCCAGTGCGAGGTCTCCGTTTTTAGATATGTCTTCGAGATTTGTTATGGTTTGTGTCCTGCTAAAAAAGGCGAGACGATGACGGCTCCCTGAAGATGGAATAAAGTCCACCTCGCCTAGCCCCCGTTCCCGTGATGTGTCCAGCATTGTCGGCGGACATGTGGAGGTGTGTCTCTGGTGGATCTGTCCTTGGTGGAGTTGCTTGGATCTGTTCGTTGTTCGTGTATGCTCGTGTGTTTTCAGGTTGGATTCTTTTGATCTATGTTACTCTTCATTGACGATGGTTGATGTTCTGTTGGTGCTGGTCCTGCGGGGCCTTAGCACGACGACTTCCCGACTGTGTACTACAACAAGTTTTACCCGGCTCCGTGAGAGAGGCGATAATGGCCTTCACTTTGCTTGATGCTTGTAGTAAATCCTTTGGGTGGTCTACGGACCTAGATTTAATTTATATTATTTCCGCTGTTCGTTGTACTGCCATGATTGAAAATGAATAGATGGGATGTTTTCTTGAATATTTTTTATAAGCAACACTTATGGTGAGCAATCCAAACAGTTCAAAAAAAATTGCAAAAAAAAGCAGGACGTTTTTATTTCGGCACGTGTGACCAAGAGTCCAAGAACCAGCAGGGGCTGGCTGACCCCGACAACTGAACCAACCGCGCCAGCTCACACTGGCAGCACAATCATCCGCTTCGGGGCCCACCTGTCAGCGGGACATTAGCCCAGAGCAAGGCACGCCGGGGAGGTGTAAATTGTAAATTGCGCACGAGACAGCGCTGTTCGTCGTGACCAGGGATCAAAATTGGGGGAAAATATCTCCCCCATTGCGGCGGCCGCAAAACCAAAAACGAGATTCAGCTCATCGGCGAGCTCGCGTTTCGCTCTTGGATATTGGGTCGTGGATTCGGCCTCTCCAATCCAGGTTAGTCTCCTCCCGTCCTTCTTCCCCCAATTTTTTCTCGGGGAAATTGGCATCTTTCCGCGGTAGTTCGCCCCGGGATTTCGTCAAGTTTGTGAAATTCGAGGTGGATTTGCTTCGGGTCTGCAATTCCCCGTACGGATTTGCTCGAAAACATTGTTTTGGATTAGATTTCTTAAGCTATCCGTGCGTCCGTGCGAGCTCTTGGATCACGGAGCAACCCTTGTGCTGACCTGATTGCGTAGCAAACTTCTGTGCTAATCTTTTCGCTTCTTGATCTGATTACGCAGATGGGTGCTACGATTCTCGCCTAAAGGATACTTCTTGGGGCGAAGCCCTCGGGGGATTGCTGGAGTTCCCCTGGGTGTTCGGTGGCAGCTAGGGTTTGCTCTTCCAGAGCCGCATCGTCTCCGCGGGCCTTTTACATTCGTCCTGTTCCAAGATGCAGCCTTCCAAGAAACTTGCTCGCGTCGACACGGCGGAGATCAAGTCGCAGCTAGTCAGGAAGCTCGGCCACCAGCGCTCTGAGCTCTACTTCCATAGCCTCAAGAAGTTCCTGAGTTTTCAGCTAGGCAAGAGCGAGTTTGACAAGATCTGCGTGGCCACACTGGGGAAGGAGAACATCAAGCTTCACAATTTCCTTGTCCAGTCAATCCTCGGCAATGCTTATATGTCGCTGGGGCCACCGCCCAGCAGGCAGACGCCAACTGGGAATTCACAGACTAGCGCTGTGACAAATGGGACATTGGCCAGTGGTGTGCCGCTAGCAAGGAGAGTGCGGCCGGTGGCTAACCGTGACAAGAGGTTTGCTGATAAGCCGAGTCCACTCGGAAAGTCCCCTCTTGGTCATCCAGGGGCCGCGGAGTTTGTGTCCGTCGAGGATGGCGAGGAGGTTGATCAAGCCAGGGGCAGCCCTGTATGTGTGCAGAGTCAGAGCCCAATCAGGGCTCCGTTGGGAATCCCCCCAAAGGCCCAGAATTCTCAGCCTTCGATATCTTATCCCTCAGAGATTTGCTATAATAATGGTGAATTGCCAGGTAGTGAGGACCTGTCGAAGCTACTTGAGAATAAGCTGAAAGCCGAAGGCCTTAGCATATCCGTAGAGTGTGCTGATCTGCTGAACTCTGGGCTGAACGTGTACATAAGTCAGATGCTGAAGTCTTGTTTGGGGGTTGCAAAAGCAAGGGGAAAGACAATGAGGATGCCAGAAGCTAACAGGAGTGCCTCTGCTGCTGTAAATGGTGGGCGGGATAATGCCACTGCTTCAGATTTAGGCTGTTCCTACCAAGCTTCACTGGTAGATCTCTGCACAGCTGTACAGTCTAATGCTCGGTTACTGGGGTGTGACTACGCCAGGCAATACGAGAAGATTGCTTCCCACCTTGACAGCTAAATGGCAGCACCCAATTTTCTCATAGAACTTCATCGGTTGTTATGTTGGGCAGAGTAGGCAATCCTTTGCCATAGATTGGTGCTGTAGAAATCTACAGCTAGTTAGGTTGAGGTGAAGTAGATTTTGACTGCCATAGGGCTGAGGGTGTTTTTGGTTAGGATGATACATCATGGAATTTCAATACATCACAGTTCACTTTCATTACTTGTGACTATTCACAAAATAAAGAGTTTCTGCCAATACACCTTCACTTTGTTTCCGCTGCTCACAGATTGTTTACATACCTGTACTGATAACCAGGTTCCGTTGCTTGGGTTTGTCACTGTTTTGTTTGATAATTTGAACCTGTTAGCTTCGCTCTGCTGAAGAAATATTGTTCACCCCTATTTTCTTTCATGTGTGCATAATCTTTGTTCTTTTACCATGCACTTGGAAGCAGTGTTCTTGCTAGCTGCCAAGTTGATTTTTTTTTAATCCTTCCTCTTCGGAGTTTCCATAGGTATCTGAATTTTGGCACGACCTGTCTATTTCTATCTTTAATAGAAACTAGCATTTGTTCTGACAGTGCAGACTAGGAGCCCTCGCAACGATTTGGAAAGGGTTTACGTTTGATTTGGATCTCACGGTGCTCTCCGCCTGTGCTGTCGCAAGCTGGGCCATCGGCCACGCTGGCCTTGCTTGGAGTAGCTACAGTGTCCGATGGGCTGCTACTCCACGTGCAGTTTGGGCTTCTATCCACCGGCATTCGACGATTTTGCTCCGAGCTCGCCTGCAAATGTGTGATGGCTCTCTTCGTCTGCCTATTTGTGTGTTCATCCGTTTTCTGTTTGCCTTGCATTTCCCGTTGTGTCTTCAGCTTGTTTTGAGGGACTTAAGCCTTGCCCCCCCGCCTCTTCAATCCCTGATATAATGCTTTGTTTGTGTATTCTTTCTGCTCCTATCTTCTTCCCTTGTTCCCTTTGGTTCTTCCCGACTGATGTTTTAATAACTGGCTTGTTTCCTTGCTAGATCAAACTGATGGTTCTTCATTTGGTGTCTGCTGGGTTTATTGTTAGCCTTTAGCTGATCTTCTTTCATGTTCTTAAGTGTGTTCCCAGTTGTATTTATGGAGACTTCCGCGATTATGGGAAGTGTTTTGTACTGTGGCTTGAACCTGCTCTCTCTGAGTTTCCGATATGGATCCTGCATCCCGGGCTGCAGCGACCGAGTGGCGCCCTTGCCGTCGGTGGCACTTCATCGACGCAGAAATGGCTCACTGTTAACTTTTAAGTTCACTTTGCACAAGTACTTCCTTTGATTTTGCTCTCCATCCGAAGAACTGATGCTAGGCTTACAAATAATGGGCTGCCCTTGGTATCCTGAAGTTCTGTTGCCGGGTTAGCTATTCTTCACGAAAATTTACATCCTAAACTGAAGTGTTGGGAATGGTTCGCGAAATGGCCCTTCTTGGCTCTTCATTTGGATATTAAATGGATAAACTGCCTGAAGGTTTTGACTTGTGAATAGCCAGATGAGCTCAGAAGAAGGTTTAATTCTTTTACATCTGTTTCATCGTAACAGCTGAATTACTCGCTAGCCTCAGTTGTTCTTATCCATGAGAGTGAGTGAGTGAGTGAGTGAGTGAGTGAGGGAGGGAGGGAGGGAGGGAGGGAGAGAGAGAGAGAGGAGAGAGAGAGTACAAATTAATGAAAAAAAAACTGAAATAAATTTACTATGGCCCTTAGTAAAATTATTTGAGTTTTTGTCAGTTTGTGCAACTTATTCTCATGGAATTTGCTCTTGATACGTACCTGTCTATTCCCACGACATATTTCGGAAGCCTATAACTACTGCTCATGTCGAGGCATTTGAACGGTTTAAATGTTGTCAGATGCATCTACCATTCTGATTTTATTTTATTTTACATATTTTGGTGTTCTAATCAGGATTTGCGGTTGTGGCAGCATGCACATTAATGTTCTAGTGTGTGCACATTTTAACACAAATTCGGTGCCTCTACCTCTGGAACACTTTTGAGCAGCACTTAATATTCCTGCATAATTTCTTGCCTTGTTTGTAGAAGGTCGATTTGCCAAAAAAAAAAACTCTGCCTCAAAAATTGAGAAAATAAATTTAGTTATCAACACTTGTCGAAGAGTTAAGGGAATATGTGAGCCCATACACGGCATCATATCTGTTAAGTACATCTGAAGCTGGCACTGGATCTTCACTCTGGTACTTTCAGCTAGCATGCTTCGTCCGGTTACAAGATTGAATTAAATCTGGCGATCGTCGCTGCTGCTATTCAGAATCTGAGTATGCCCGGTACAAGATCGCTGCTGTCCTGTCGGACTCTGTTTCACACATCAGTCACCAACGAAACTTTGTTTCTTCACCAAAGCGCATGAAGATTGTTCTGCACTCGGCTTCCCATCTTTTAGTGAAGTACAGATATACTACTATCACTAGTACAAAAACTATTTTACCTGAGCCACATTAGTTCCGGATTGTAAACGGACCGGTACTAATGTGACCATTAGTGTAGGTTCCAATGACTAGGGGGCGGGAATCATTAGTCCCGGTTCGTGTTGAACCTTTAGTACCGGTTCGTGACACGAACCGGGACCAAAGGGATGGTGGCAGGCTGGGGCCCCACTAGCACTTTTAGTCCCGGTTCGTGACACAAACCGGGACTAGTAGCTCCGGGACTAAAGATGCTTATATATAAACCCTTCGTCGAGTCCGAGCTCTCAGTTTTTCCCCTCTCTTCTTCTCTCTGTTCTTCCCCTCTTGCTCGAGCCCATCCTTCATTTTTGCAAAATTTGTCAAGGTTTGAAGGCACTTCAAACATCCAAGTGTTCACAAAGGTTAGCAACTTTGTCCTTTCATTTCTCATTGCTAGATTAGCTCTTGCAAGGGTCTATAAGTATAGTGAGTTGTGGGTTTTAGTTTGGGAGTATTTATATGTGGTAGTTTATTTGATTTATATGCAATTTGAGCTCAAATTAACTTTTTAGTTTGCATGTGTAGGTGTGGTTTACTTAGTGCCTTCCCGTCCCCATCCTAATCACCGTCGATCGCCTGCACCGTCCCGTCGCCAGCACCACCTTGGTGAGCCTCTTGTTCTTATCCTTTTTATATATAAAAATCATGTTTGTGTGATTTAGATAGTTACTTGTATAATTTTCTTACCCGAACGTTGTTTGTTATACATAGTGGCATGGTTTTGACATCCGTCCCCGTCGGCCCTCGTCCGGTTTATGATTCGATGTGGTATATATATTCTCTTTTATAACTATTTATAACATTTCTTGTTTATGACAATTATGCCGACCAACGTGACATAAATGTTTTTATCTAGGACGTATGTGAACCGGAAATTCCAACCGACCCTCTTGTCGAGAGATTAAATTTAGTAAAACAAGAAAACGAGTATTTGAAGAAAAAATTAAAAAGAATTGAGGAGGAGAAGATGGGATTGAAGTTGCATATTGCCGATGTCGTCGATGGTCACAAGATCAAGATGGATGCAATGCACTTGAAGATTAGAAATATTAGAAAATATGCCATTGATAGTGAGGTTTGGTATCATTATGTTGTTGGTTCAATTGTTACCTTAGTTGCGATCTTGATCGCATTTGTTGTTGCATTTAAATGCTTTATCTAGAGAGTTTGTATGTTATTTTATGAGAATAAGTGTGTATGAACTTGTATTAATTTGGTCTTTTCAGTGTTGTGTAATGAAGATGAGCCGGCAGTGGATGTACGATGACCGATGCTCTACCCATTTCATTAAAAGCGTGCATACTTTTCTGATTGCGGTTGAGGCAAACAAATGGGCGGATGGTTTATGTGTTGTCCATGTGCTGACTGTAAGAATGATCGAAATTACTCTAACTCAAGAACCATTCACGTCCACCTGTTTGAGTCCGGTTTCATGTCTGGCTACAACTGTTGGACCAAGCACAGAGAAAGAGGGGTCCTAATGGAAGAGAATGAAGAAGAAGAGGATGAGGACAATTATCCTGGCCATGGGTTCCCTGAATACGATGGTACAACAATGGGAGAAGAAGCTGAGCCGGCAATGTGGGAAGAAGCTGAAGAAGAGGAATCAGATGAGCCCGCTGATGATCTTGGTCGGGCCATTGCCGATGCAAAGAGAAATTGCGCAAGTGAAAAGGATAGGCTGAAGTTGAAGCACATGTTAGAGGATCACAAGAAATTATTGTACCCAAATTGCGAAGCTGACAAGAAAAAGCTGGGCACCACACTGGAATTGCTGCAATGGAAGGCAAAGAATGGTGTATCCGACAAGAAATTTAAAAAGTTGCTGATAATGTTAAAGAAGATGCTTCCAAAGGACAATGAATTGCCCGACAATACGTATGAAGCAAAGAAGGCTGTCTCCCTCTAGGATTGGAGGTGCAGAAGATACATGCATGCCCTAATGACTGCAACCTCTACCGTGATGAGTACGAGGATTTGAATGCATGCCCTGTATGCGGCGCAATGCGTTATAAGATCAGCCGCGATGACCTGGTGATGTTGAGGGCGATCGTCCTAGGAAGAAGATTCCTGCCAAGGTGATGTGGTATGCTCCTATAATACCACGGTTGAAACGTTTGTTCCAAAACAAAGAGCATGTCCAGTTGATGCGATGGCACAGATAAGACCGTAAGAAAGACGGGAAGTTGAGAGTACCCGCTAATGGGTCGCAGAGAGAAAAATTGAGAGAAAGTGGCGGGACTTTGCAGATGACGCAAGGAACGTATGGTTTGGTCTAAGCGTAGATGACATTAATCCTTTTGGGGAGCAGAGCAGCAATCATAGCACTTGGCCTATGACTCTATGTATGTATAACCTTCCTTCTTGGTTGTGCATGAAGGGGAAGTTCATTATGATGCTAGTGCTCATCCAAGGCCCTAAGCAACCTGCTACGTCTTGAGCTTGCGTTGGTCTTCCTTGAAGAGGAAAGGGTGATGCAGCAATAGTAGCGTAAGTATTTCCCTCAGTTTTTGAGAACCAAGGTATCAATCCAGTAGGAGACTCCTCAAAAGTCCCACGCACCTACACAAACAAACAAAGAACTCGCAACCAACGCAATAAAGGGGTTGTCAATCCCTTCATGGCCACTTGCAAAAGTGAGATCTAATAGAGATAGTATGATAAGATAAATATATTTTTGGTATTTTATAATATAGATGCAAAAATTAAAGATGCAAATAAAAGTAGATTGGAAGCAAATATGATAAGAGATAGACCCGGGGGCCATAGGTTTCACTAGTGGCTTCTCTCAAGATAGCGTAAGTATTACGGTGGGTGAACAAATTACTGTCGAGCAATTGATAGAAAAGCGAATAATTATGAGATTATCTAGGCATGATCATGTACATAGGCATCACGTCCGCAACAAGTAGACCGACTCCTACTTGCATCTACTACTATTACTCCACACATTGACCGACTCCTGCCTGCATCTAGAGTATTAAGTTCATAAGAACAGAGTAACGCCTTAAGCAAGATGACGTGATGTAGAGGGATAAACTCAAGCAATATGATATAAACCCCATCTTTTTATCCTCGATGGCAACAATACAATCGTGCCTTGCAACCCTTTACATCCACCGGGTAAGGACACCGCAAGATTGAACCCAAAGCTAAGAACTTCTCCCATGGCAAGAAAGATCAATCTAGTAGGCCAAACCAAACTGATAATTCGAAGAGACTTGCAAAGATAACTCAATCATACATAAAAGAATTCAGAGGGGATTCAAATATTTCTCATAGATAAACTTGATCATAAACCCACAATTTATCGGATCTCGACAAACACACCGCAAAAAGAGTTTACATCGAATAGATCCCCACAAGAGAGTGGGAGAACATTGTATTGAGATCCAAAAAGAGAGAAGAAGCCATCTAGCTAATAACTATGGACCCGTAGGTCTGTGGTAAACTACTCACAACTCATCGGAGGGGCAAGGATGTTGATGTAGAGGCCCTCCGTGGTCGACTCCCCCTCTGGCAGAATGCCGGCGAAGGTTCCAAGATGGGATCTCGCGGATACAGAAGGTTACGGCAGTGGAAATTGTGTTTCGGTGGCTCCCTGGATGTTTTTGGGGTACGTAGGCTTATATAAGAGGAAGAAGTACGTCGGTGGCCGCCCGAGGGGCCCACGAGACAGGGGGCGCGCCCTATAGGGGGGGGGCGCCCTCCTATCTCGCCGCTGCCTCGGCTGCTTCTTGACTTGTACTCCAAGTCCTCTGGATCATGTTCGTTCCAAAAATCACGCTCCCGAAGGTTTATTCCGTTTGGACTCCGTTTGATATTCCTTTTCTTCGAAATACTGAAATAGGCAAAAAAAACAACAATACATTTGGGCCTCCGGTTAGTAGGTTAGTCCCAAAATGATATAAATATGTAAAATAAAGCCCATAAACATCCAAAAGGGTAATATAATAGCATGGGACAATAAAAATTATAGATATGTTGGAGACATATCAAGCATCTAAGCTTAATTCTGCTCGTCCTCGAGTAGGTAAATGATAAAAAGAGAATTTTTGATGTGGAATGCTACCTAGCATAATTCTTAATGTAATTTTCTTTATTATGGCATGAATGTTCAGATCCAAATGATTCAAAATAAAAGTTCATATTGATAAAAGAAATAGTACCACTTCAAGCATACTAATCAAAGTAATCATGTCTTCTCAAAATAACATGGCAAAAGAAAGTTCATCCCTACAAAATCATATAGTTAGGCTATGCTTCATTTTCGTCACACAAAGATGTTCCCAACTTCTATACCCCCAATGACAAGCCAAGCAATTGTTTCATACTTAAATAATCTCAAACTTTTTCAACCTTCACGCAATACATGAGCGTGAGCCATGGATATAGCATTATGGGTGGAATAGAATATGATGATGGGGATTGTGTGGAGAAGAAAAAAAAGGAGAAAGTCTCACATTGACGAGGATAAGCAACGGGCTATGGAGATGTCAACATGAGGAGTAGGGATTGCCATGCAATGGATGCACTAGAGCTATAAATGAATGCTCAACAAAAGAAAACTAGTGGGTGTGCATCCAACTTGCTTGCTCATGAAGACCTAGGGCATTTGAGGAAGCCCATCGTAGGAATATACAAGTCAAGTTCTATAATGAAAATTTCCCACTAGTATGAAATAGACAACTTATGAGACTCACTATATGAAAAACATGGTGCTACTTTGAAGCACAATATATAAGACTCACTACATGAAGAACAAGGTGCTACTTTGAAGCACAAGTGTGGAAAAAGAGATAGTAACATTGCCCTTTTTTACTTTTATTTTTTTCTTTTTTCTTTTTTTTTCTTTTTTTTCTTTTGGGCCTTTATTTTTTTGGCCTTTCTTTTTTTCTTTTTTTCTTTTTTGGCAATGCTCTAATAATGATGATCATCACACTTTTATTGATTACAACATATGAATTACAACTCGAAACTAGAACAAGATATGACTCTATATGAATGCCTCCGGCGGTGTACCGGGATGGTGCAATGAAACAAGAGTGACATGTATGAAAAATAATGCATGGTGGCTTTGCCACAAATACGATGTCAACTACATGATCATGCAATGGCAATATGACAAAAGTAAAGTATGTCATGATGATGATGAACGGAACGGTGGAAAGTTGCATGGCAATATATCTCGGAATGGCTATGGAAATGCCATAATAGGTAGGTATGGTGGCTGTTTTGAGGAAGATATAAGGAGGTTTATGTGTGATAGAGCGATCGTATCACGGGTTTGGATGCACCGTGAAGTTTGCACCAACTCTCAAGGTGAGAAAGGGCAATGCGCTGCATCAAGAGGCTAGCAATGGCGGAAAGGTAAAAGTGCGTATAATCCATGAACTCAACATTAGTCAAAAGAACTCATATGCTTATTGCAAAAATTTAGAAGTCATCAAAAATCAAGTACAACGCGCATGCTCCTAGGGGGATAGATTGGTAGGAAAAGACCATCGCTCGTCCCCGACCGCCACTCATAAGGATGCACAAGCCAGGTACACTTCATGTTTCAAATTTGTTACACAACTTTAACCATACATGCATGCTACGGGACTTTCTAACTTCAAGACAAGCATTCTTTAAATTCATAATCACCCAACTAGCATGACTTTAATATCACAACCTCCATATCTTAAAACAATTATCAAGTATCAAATTGATCATAGCATCCAATTCACTTCCTATGATAGTTTTTATTATACCCAACTTGGATGCCTACCATTCTAGGACCAATTTTTTAACCATAGCAAATACCATGCTGTTCTAAAAGACTCTCAAAATAATATAAGTGAAGCATGAGAGACTAGAAAATTCTAATCAAATAGACTTCTCCCAAAAGGTGTGTACAGCAAGGATGATTGTGATAAACTAAAAAGGAAATACTAATATAATACACGACGCTCCAAGCAAAACACATATCATGTGGCGAATAAAAATATAGCTCCAAGTAAAGTTACCAATGAACGAAGACGAAAGAGGGGATGCCTTCCCGGGGCATCCCCAAGCTTAGGCTTTTGGCTATCCTTGACTATCTTGGGGTGCCTTGGGCATCCCCAAGCTTAGGCTCTTGCCAATCCTTATTCCATAGTCCATAATAGCTTTACCCAAAACTTGAAATTTCACAACACAAAACTCAACAGGAAATCTTATAAGCTCCGTTAGTGAAAGAAAACAAAACCACCACATAAGGTACTGTAATGAACTCATTCTTTATTTATTTTGGTGTTAAACCTACTGTATTCCAACTTCTCTATGGTTTATAAACTATTTTACTAGCCATAGATGTATAAAAATAAGCAAACAACACACGGAAAACAGAATCTGTCAAAAACAGAATAGTCTGTAGCAATCTGTAACTAACGCAAACTTCTGGAACTCTAAAAATCCTACCAAAATAGGAAGTCCTGGAAAATTTGTCTATTGATCAGCAGAAAAAATAATCAACGCAAAAGCACGTTTCTGTGATTTAACAAAACTAAATTCGTGCGCGCAAAGTTTATGTTTTTCAGCAGAATCAAATCAACTATCATCATAGGTTATCCTATAGGTTCTACTTGGCACAAACACTAATCAAAAGATAAAAACACATCTAAACAGAAGGTAGATGCAAGATTTATTACTAAACAGGAATAAAAACAAAAAACACAAAGAAAATTGGGCTGCCTCCCAACCAGCGCTATCGTTTAACGCCCCTAGCTAGGCATAAAAGCGAAGATAGATTTAACGAGTGCCATCTTTGGCACTAAATTCATAAGTAGCTCGCATGATAGATTCATAAGGTAATTTGACTTTATTTCTTGGAAAGTGCTCCATGCCTTTCTTTAATGGAAATTGGAATCTAATATTCCCTTCCTTCATATCAATAATCGCGCCAATCGTTCTAAGGAAAGGTCTACCAAGAATAATAGGGCAAGAAAGATTGCAATCTATATCAAGAACGATAAAATCTATGGGCGCCAAATTTCTATTTGCAACAATGAGAACATCATTGATCCTTCCCATTGGCTTTTTAATGGTGGAATCCGCAAGGTGCAAATTTAAAGAGCAATCATCAAGATCATGGAAACCTAGAATATCACATAAAGTTTTCGGAATCGTGGAAACAGTAGCACCCAAATCACAAAAATAAAAACACTCATGATCTTTAATTCTAATCTTTATAGTAGGTTCCCACTCATCATTAAGTTTTCCAGGTATAGAAACTTCCAAATTAAGTTTTTCATCATAAGATTGCATCAAGGCATCAACGATATGTTTGGTAAAAGCTTTATTTTGACTATAAGCATGAGGAGAATTAACAACGGATTGCAACAAGGAAATACAACCTTCTAAAGAACAATTATCATAATCAAAATCCTTGAAATCTGAGATAGTGGGTTCAATACTATTTAAAGTTGTGACCTCTCCAATCCCACTTTTACCAAATTTAGTATCAAGATCTAAAAACTCCAAATTCTTGGGACGCCTTCTAGGTAAAGTTGACTCATCGTCAGTCCCATAATTATCAAGATTCATATTGCAAAACATAGATCTAATAGGAGACGCATCAATAACTTTAAGATCTTCATCATTATTTTCATGGAAACTAGAACACGCTTTTATAAAGCAATCTTTCTTTGCACGCAATCTAGCGGTTCTTTCCTTGCACTCATCAATGGAAATTATCATGGCTTTGAGAGACTCATTGATATCATGCTTAGGAGGAGAAGATCTAAGTTTAAGAGAATCAACATCAAGCGAAAGTCTATCAACGTTCCTAGCCAAATCATCAACTTTAAGCAATATTTTTTCAAGCAAAACATTAAAATTCTTTTGAGAATTCATAAATTCTTTCACACTATTCTCAAAATCAGAGGACATCTTATTAAAATTACCATAAGAATTATTGTAGGAATTTTCATAATTATTAGAGGAATTACTAGGGAACGGTCTAGCATTAAAGTTTCCTCTATAAGCATTGTTTCCAAAACTATTCCTACCAACAAAATTCACATCCATAGATTCATTATTATTCTCAATCAAAGTAGACAAAGGCATATCATTGGGATCAAGAGGAGTACTTTTAGTAGCAAATAATTTCATAAGTTCATCCATCTTTCCACTTAAAACATTGATTTCTTCTATAGCATGCACTTTTTTTACTAGAAGATCTTTCGGTGTGCCATTGAGAATAATTAGCCATAATATTATCAAGAAGTTTTATAGCATCTCCTAACGTGATTTCCATAAATGTTCCTCCCGCGGCCGAATCTAAGAGATTTCTAGAAGCAAAGTTCAAACCGGCATAAAATTTTTGTATGATCATCCATAAATTCAAACCATGAGTACGGCAATTGCGAAGCATAAATTTCATTCTTTCCCAAGATTAGGCAACATGCTCATGATCAAGTTGTTTAAAATTCATAATATCGTTCCTAAGAGTGATGATCTTAGCGGGAGGAAAATACTTAGAGATAAAAGCATCTTTGCACTTGTTCCAAGAATCAATACTATTTTTAGGCAAAGACGAAAACCAAACTTTAGCACAATCTCTAAGTGAAAACAGAAATAACTTCAATTTAACAATATCGTTATCCGTATCTTTCTTCTTTTGCAAATCACACAAATCAACAAAATTGTTTAGATGAGTAGCGACATCTTCACTAGGAAGGCCGGCGAATTGATCTTTCATAACAAGATTCAGCAAAGCAGTATAGATTTCACAAGACTCAACATCATTAAGAGGAGCAATCGGAGTACTAAGGAAATCATTATTATTGGTATTCGAGAAATCACACAATTTGGTATTATCTTGCGCCATGGCAACAAGTAATCCAACACACAAGCAAACAGAAAAAGGCAAGCGAAAAAGAGGAGGAGATTGGGAAAGAAGTGTGAATTAAATGGCAAGGGTGAAGTGGGGGAGAGGAAAACGAGAGGCAAATGGCAAATAATATAAATGCGAGGGAGATGGGTTTGTGATGGGTACTTGGTATGTCTTGACTTGAGCGAAGACCTCCCCGGCAACAGCGCCAGAAATCCTTCTTGCTACGTCTTGAGCTTGCGTTGGTTTTCCTTGAAGAGGAAAGGGTGATGCAGCAATAGTAGCGTAAGTATTTCCCTCAGTTTTTGAGAACCAAGGTATCAATCCAGTAGGAGGCTCCTCAAAAGTCCCACGCACCTACACAAACAAACAAAGAACTCACAACCAACGCAATAAAGGGGTTGTCAATCCCTTCACGGCCACTTGTGAAAGTGAGATCTAATAGATATAGTATGATAAGATAAATATATTTTTGGTATTTTATAATATAGATGAAAAAAGTAAAGATGCAAATAAAAGTAGATTGGAAGCAAATATGATAAGAGATAGACCCAGGGGCCATAGGTTTCATTAGTGGCTTCTCTCAAGATAGCATAAGTATTACGGTGGGTGAACAAATTACTCTCGAGCAATTGATAGAAAAGCGAATAATTATGAGATTATCTAGGCATGATCATGTATATAGGCATCACGTCCGCAACAAGTAGACCGACTCCTACCTGCATCTACTACTATTACTCCACACATTGACCGACTCCTGCCTGCATCTAGAGTATTAAGTTCATAAGAATAGAGTAACACCTTAAGCAAGATGACATGATGTAGAGGGATAAACTCAAGCAATATGATATAAACCCCATCTTTTTATCCTCGATGGCAACAATACAATACGTGCCTCGCAACCCTTTCTGTCACTGGGTAAGGACACCGCAAGATTGAACCCAAAGCTAAGCACTTCTCCCATTGCAAGTGAGGGAGTCCTGGACTAGGGGGTGTCCGGACAGCCGGACTATCATCGTCCGCCGGACTCCAAGACTACGAAGATACAAGATTGAAGACTCCGTCCCGTGTCCGGATGGGTCTTTCCTTGGCGTGGAAGGCAAGCTTGGCAATACGGATATGTAGATCTCCTACCATTGTAACCGACTCTGTGTAACCCTAGCCTCCTTCGGTGTCTATATAAACCGGAGGGCTTTAGTCCGTAGGACACAACATACATTACAACAATCATACCATAGGCTAGCTTTAGGGTTTAGCCTCCTTGATCTCGTGGTAGATCCACTCTTGTACTACCCATATCATCAATATTAATCAAGCAGGACGTAGGGTTTTACCTCCATCGAGAGGGCGAACACAGGTAAAACATCGTGTCCCTCGTCTCCTGTTACCATCCGCCTAGACGCATGATTCGGGACCCCCTACCCGAGATCCGCCGGTTTCGACACCGACATTGGTGCTTTCATTGAGAGTTCCTCGTGTAAATCGCCGATAGGGCGGATGCCTCCACCTGTCTTCAAAGACGGTGTTTTTTCGCTTAAAGAGGCCTTGGCCGCCGCCAAACTATCCGGCTAGGTGGTTTCTTATGACCGCTTTGTCCGCCGCCGCTCGACAATGACTTCTCAAGTCGCCGAAGCAATCTTCGCGTCACTCGAAAAGCTGCCGAACATTTGGATCCAATAGAGCTCTCGTCGTTAACGAGCTCTTTGATCGCATCGCCGCCACAGGAGTCGCTACGGACTACAACCAGATTGGGCTTAAAACCGATCTGAGAGAGATTAACTCTCCCCAGGCCACCCACCACGTCGCAATGGTAGAGGAACAATACGGCAACTCTTCGCCTGTATTGAAAACTATTCATGTCCGGATTCCCGAACCCTCCATGCCGGATTTCCGCGGAGGGACAGACTTCGATCGAGCATTGAACTTAAAACCATGCATCGCTCCGGACTCGCTGGATCGTGTCCAGCAACCCAAGCTTTCAAATTCGGAAACTCCTCGGCCTTTGAGACCCAAGATGGGCAGGGATCCGGACTTTAGTCCACCCACCCGCCCAGACATATGCGATCTATCTCTAATACGGCAAGAGCCCGCTGAAATAGTACATCACTACTGGGCCAGATTCCTCCTGGTTATGGACAGGATAAAGGACTGTCGAGAGGAAAACGCAATCTCAATTTTCTGCAATAATTGCACGGACAAGGGAATATTGAACGCCATAGATCGTCGCAAAATTACACGTTTAGCGATCCGCATCCATAGTCTGAAATATTGTGCGATGGAGAGTTTCCGGAAAACCGAAAACCAATTTTGGGATAATCCGGCCCCAACCCCAGTCTGCAATAAAAGGGTGCCTCACACTCGGGCCCCAGATGCAAAAAAGAAAAAGCAAAAACCCAATAAGGGGCACGGAACCGTCTTTCGAGGGATGGCTCAATGGACCTGTAAGCTTCATAGTACGAGAGGAGCCGTCCCAACACATAGCCTTCGAGCATGTTGGATATTACGGCGGTGGCCAAAAGTGGCGAGGAGCTTCTAGCCCCGGGAAACCACTCCAACAATACCAGTACGGTATCAACAGTCTTTGAGACCTTCGCATCATACAATATGCGAAAGCGAACAATCCGCGGACTCGCCGAAGTGTACCAAGTAGCAACAAATCCATGGAGGACACGGCTATTACCTTCAACGCCAGCGACGAGCCTAAATTCGAACAGCGAGCGCCCAACTGACCGGTGCTTAGTCCCATAGTGGACGGCTTTCGACCGACAAAAGTCCTCATGGATGGCGGCAGCGGACTAAACCTCATTTACGAGGAAACTGCGAAAAATGGAAATCGATTGAACCGTATTGAGCGAAGCAGCACAACCTTCAGGGAATAATCCCTAGCCGGAAGCGCTGCACGGAAAAATCACACTCGATGTGGTGTTCGCTCACGGACAATTACAGATCCGAAGAATTCACGTTCCAAGTGGCCCCGTTCAGCAGCGGATATCACGCCATATTAGGACGAGAGGCATTCACAATTTTCAAGCAATTACCTCATTACGGGTACATGAAGCTCAAAATGCCTGGGCCCAGCGGAATAATCACTCTCGTTAGTGATCCGGAAATAGCACTCCGCGCCGAAAACAAGACAGCCGCACTAGCCCTCGAGGCACTATCCGAAGCCTTAGCGGCAGAAGAACTCACCGCGCTGCACTCTACGGTGAACAGGGACGATGTGATACTCGATAAAAGATCCAAGTCCACCTCCTTCAAACCAGCAGATGAAATAACTAAATTCCAGGTCCATCCAACGGACCCAACAAAGACGGCCTCCATTGGGGCACAATTGAACCCCGAAGTAGACGCCGCACTGCGCGAATTTCTTCGGGAAAATTGGGACATTTTCGCCTGGCATCCTTCGGATATGCCCGGAATCCCGCGCAGATTGACAGAACATAGCCTAAACATCCTAAAAGGATTCAAGCCAGTCAAACAGGCTCTTCGACGATTTTCCGAACCCAAAAGACAGGCAATGGGAGAAGAGCTAGCCAAACTATTGGAAGCCGGATTCATCAGAGATATCAAACATCCGGATTGGCTAGCAAATCTGGTAATGGTACCAAAGAAGGACAAATCCTGGCGCCTTTGTGTCGATTTTAAAGACCTCAATAAGGCCTGCCCAAAGGATCCCTTCCCTCTCCCCCGCATCGACCAAATTATCGATGCTACCGCAGGGCACGATTCATTGTGTTTCCTCTGCGCATACTCTGGCTACCATCAAATCAAGATGGCGGAAGCAGACCAAGCCGCCACGGCATTCATCACCCCTTACGGACCATTCTGCTTCAACACGATGCCCTTCGGACTTAAAAACGCTGGCGCAACATATCAGCGCATGATTCAAACATGTCTGGCTACCCAGATCGGCAAAATAGTCGAGGCATACGTAGACGACGTAGTCGTCAAAACAAAACACGTCGAAACTCTAGTAGACGATTTGAGGCTCACGTTCGACAACCTTAGAGCATACGACATCAAGTTGAATCCGGAAAAATGTGTTTTCGGCGTACCAGCCGGAAAGCTGCTGGGCTTCATCGTGTCCGGCAGAGGAATCGAAGCAAACCCGGCTAAAATCCGAGCTCTGTCACAGTTGGACATTCCAAAAGACCTCAAACAAATACAAAAATTAACAGGATGCGTGGCAGCTCTAAGCCGCTTTATCTCCCGTCTAGGAGAAAAGGCGTTGCCCCTCTATCGCCTCCTTAGGCGCACCGAACACTTCGAGTGGACGGATGCTGCCACTGCTGGACTCGAAGAAATAAAGGCCATATTAGCAACAAATCCGGTCCTGGCTGCGCCCAATTTGGGCGAACCAATGTTGTTATACATCGCAGCAACGCATCAAGTTGTAAGCGCGGTCCTCGTCGTCGAACGAGAGACAGAAGGGCACAAATTCCCTCTTCAAAAACCAGTGTATTATGTATCCACTGTGTTAACCCCCTGCAAGTCCCGTTACCCGCACTATCAGAAGATAGCATATGCGATGTTCATGGCGTCCCGGAAGCTCCGGCACTACTTTCAAGAGTGTTCGATAACAGTGGCCTCTGAAGTACCACTCAATGACATTATAAATAACCATGACATAGCAGGCAGGATTGCAAAATGGGCCATTGAGCTCTTACCATTCGATATAACTTACAAACCTCGGCGAGCTATAAAGTCACAAGTTCTGGCTGACTTTGTCGCCGAATGGACCAAAGCCGAACTCCCTAAAGAGTACGGCGCATACTCCAATTGGACTATTCATTTCGACGGCTCTAAAATGTTGGCCGGACTGGGGGCTGGTGTCGTATTGACGTCCCCAACCGGAGACACAGTCCAGTATATACTTCAAATAATGTACGCGGACTCCAACAATGCAGCCGAATACGAGGCCCTGTTACATGGTCTCCGGATGGCAGTCTCCATGGGCATTCAACGCCTAGAGGTGTGCGGGGATTCAAACCTTGCAATATCCCAAATAAACGGAGACTTCGACGCCAAGGATCCAAAAAATGGCAGCATATCGCAGCGCTGTCCTAAAAATGTCAGCTCGGTTTGAAGGACTCGAATTCCATCACATAGCCCGAGATAATAGCCAAGTGGCCGACGTACTGGCACGCATCGGTGCCAAACGTGATGCTGTCCCTCCAAATATCTTCCTGGAACGGCTCTTCAAGCCATCCGTACTATGGGAAGAGGAGCCCGGAAGTGACAAACCGGAAAAAACCGCGCCAATCGGCGATTCAGCCGATGACATAACGCCTTCTGCCCATGTCATAATGGCAGTAATCGCCCCGTGGACAGAACCTTTCCTAGCCTACTTACTTAGGCAGGAACTTCCAGAAGACCAAAACGAGGCCCGCTGCATAGTCCGGCGATCGAAAGCCTACAAGGTCCATGAGGGAGAACTTTATAAGAAAAGCACAACCGGAGTCCTTCAAAGGTGTATCTCCGAAGAGGAAGGGCGAAACCTCCTGGCTGAAATTCATGCCGGACTAGGCGGATACCACGCAGCAGCCCGGGCCCTTGTAGGAAAGGCATTCCGTACAGGATTTTATTGGCCGACGGCCCGGGCAGATGCCCATGACTTAGTCCAGAAATGTGTTGGTTGTCAGCTCTTTGCTAATCAGTGCCACATGCCGCCCACCGCCCTCAAAACTATACCCATTACCTGGCTGTTCGCGGTCTAGGGGCTTGATATGGTTGGACCCCTAAAAGGGGGAACCCACAAGCAAAGATACCTATTGGTCATGGTGGACAAATTCACCAAATGGATAGAGGCCAAACCGGTCAAAACGGCAGAGTCCGGACCAGTGATAGACTTTATATCCGGGGTAGTACACCGCTACGGAGTCCCCCACAGCATCATCACCGACAACGGCACGAACTTCACAGCCGACGAGGTTAAGTCATGGTGCAAAAATATGGGCATCAAGCTCGACTACGCTTGATCTATCACCCTCAAACCAGCGGTCAAGTGGAACGAGCAAATGGTCTAATAATGGCGGCATTAAACCCGGACTAGTGCGGTCACTTACTAAATCGACACGCCTTTGGGTCGAGGAGCTCGACTCCGTACTCTGGGGGCTGCGGACAACGCCTAACCGCACTACCGGATTCACACCATTTTTTATGGTATACGGCGCAGAGGCAGTCTTGCCCTGCGACATTATTCATGACTCACCTCGAGTGCGCATGTACGAGGAAAGAGAGGCCGAGCTTGATCGGCAGGACAGCTTGGACACATTGGAGGAAGAACACGACGTCGCGAAGGCTCGTTCCGCATTTTATCGGCAAAGAGTCGAAGATATCAAAGCGAGAAGCACGGGCCAAGACTTACAACGTTGGTGAACTAGTTCTCGCTGCGGAGAAGAAAAAGGACAAGCTCAAGCCCAAATGGGAGGGCCCTTCATTATCGATCAAGTCCGACCGGCGGAGCATACCGTTTCTTAAATCGTCGGATAACCGACTCGAGCCGAACCCATGGAACGCAGCCCGCCTCCGACGATTCTATGCCTAGCGCCGGACTAAGAGTTCGTCCCCTTCCCCCGTCAAAATTTTTACACTTCGGCTGTCTTTTGTTTCTCTTTTCATACCTTTATTCAAAAGCCCTTACGGGCCTATTTTCGCATTTTTCGCATACACATGATGTGCCATCCGCACTCATTATTCCTGGGGGCTTCTTTTACAGAAGCTCAAATATAAGGGTTTCATACCCAACACATGTTTCAAGCTTCCACATGTACCTTTTACTCACCATTATATGCATCGATATGACTTAAGTTTTGGCCAAGCTGGGTTGCCTGGCTCCTGTGCTTACCCCTACGTTCCCGATTGTTCGGCTAGGAGGTAAAGGGAGCACCTCTGCGATTGTTCTTGCGGGTCACCGGATGTGTACCTCGGTGGGTGAAGTCGAAAGCTAAGCGTTCTTAAGGGAATATTCGGTTGGTGACTTAAAAGATGACTTTTACCTATTTATTTATCCGCCCCAAATGTTTTTGCTTTCTTTGCAGTCGGACATGCACTTTAGGGCATGCCTCGAGAAAGGAACCCTTAACGGAACTATTCTCCTGGAAGATGTTTCTTACTAACCATGTAATATAACATAACTAGTTGGGCACTTGTCCGATAAAGCACTAATGACCCCTACGCTTTGGTCTCCATGCATACCACGGTTGTTTCTTAACCAAAAAGGTATTCGGACACACTCTGGACTCTAGGGTCCCGAGGTTGAAGCGAAAAGGTCGGCAAAGACAAACGATCTACAATCCGGCTAGAAGGCATTTCACATGTCACTTTAAAAGAAAACATACATTGTCAAATTTACTGATTGTATTCCTCCTCAATCCCGTCTAACAGGCTGTCTAACTTACAGTCCCGTTGGGAAAATTTAGCAGCCAAATCTACTTGGCTGTACACTAAACTCACAGGGATCTCCTTCCCATCATGCCCCACCGGTCCAACTTCGGCCATGTGGTTGGGATCCGCCTTCTTGTAACGCGTCTTCACCATGGCCCAAGCCTCCCTGGCACCTTGACGACAAGCGAAATCTTCCATAAGCGGAAGCGCCTCCCCAAGACTTCTCCATAAGCTCCCCAAGGCCCTCGGGTAAGGAGTGGGCTGGCCATAAAGCCTGGACGACGCCGCTCATCGCCTGCCGAACTTGTTCGAGCAGTTGCAACAGCTCGGGAAGTTGATCACCCATTGATATGGGCATCTCCTCCGCAGGGCGACCTGTGAGTATACCTACAAGACATATTATGTCAATTTACTTCCTCGCCGAACTCTTCTTTTCAAAAGAGTCCACTTAAGCACTTACTATAAATGCTGCGACGAAGCCGCTGATTCTCCTTAACGGAGCTGGAAAGCCCGGCTTGAGCGCCTTTCAGCTCTTCTCCGAGCTGGGCGTTGGCATCTTGGAGCTTGTTCCTTTCTTGCTGCACCCTATTCAGCACCCTCTCGTCGGCCTTCAGCTGGCGCAGTAATTCTTGCCTATCCGGATTTTGTCCGGCGGCACCTGCAATGTCACTATTAGACTTGCGCGCACGCCGCACAGCGCTTATATTAATAAAAATGTGTTACCAGGAGGGGTCTCTGCGTCTCCTCCTGCGGCAGCAAGTGCGGCCTCAAGTTGGGCCTTGCATTCTTGCAGCTCCTGAGACAGCTGGGCATTCTTCTCGGTAAGAGCCTGCGTTTCAAATGATCCTTAAATCAGTTAACATAACTACTTTAAGTCTCGGGGGGCTACTGGTATATATAACCATTAAAATTCCTTTACCCGTATGTATTTCACATACTGCTCCGCGGCTCTGGTAAAACCATCTTGAGCAGCACGGAGATGCGCGTCTCCCGCGTTAAAGGCGTCTAATGCCTCAGGGGAGAAGCACGCTTCACGAAATACTGTCCGGCGGCGCCTATGGTTCATGGTGCTCTCCACCTCAGACTTGGTGGCGGACAGTCTGTCGGTGTCCTCCGTTGGAGAAGGATCCGGCCCGCGTCTTGCGCTTGCCTCCCCCTCCGGGCGGGGCTGGAGCTGGCGGTGTAGGTTGGATCAGCAACTTCCGTGCCCGCGATCCGCGGCGCTTTTTCTCCTATAAAGATCATGAGCACTCGGGCGCTTCCTAGGGCGTTGCTCGAAAATTCAAATCTGAGCTATACCTTTGCGGCGGCGTTTACGTCCGATCGCGCCTCCTTTTCCTTTGCGCTGTCCGGACTGACCTCTGTAGGTCAGGCGCCGCGGGCTCGGCTTCCCGCCGTGAAGGCGCTTCCTGCAAAAAACCATCGTTCGCGAAGGTTAGAAATGGGCAAGGAAGAGATAATGGTGTCCGGACCTCGGTCACAGTCACCTGGGAAGCTGGACACAGTCCGGGGTAGTCCACCGTAATGGCAACCAAAGCATTGTCCATGCTGAGCTGGTAAAATACCCCGTCGATCAGCTCCACCTCGATGTCCGGATCCTCTTCGGAGGCTGGATCCAGGGATCTTTCCGGATCCTCGGGTTGCGGCGCAGGACTTACCATGTCCTCCACAGTCCGGCGTAGATCCTGCGCCGAAGACATAATGTAAGAAGCCTAAGCTTCGAAAGCATGGGTTGAGCCCTTAAAAGTGTTCGCTTACCCATCCTCTAGGGTTGTTCATGGAAAACCCATTTAAAGGGTTCGTTCGTAGGAAGTCCTCCTTCTCCCCCTTGTACAGACTGGACATGATCTTCACCAGGTCCTCGGTCGAGTCCGGCCCTTTGCGGCCATGACGGGTAGCGTTATCTTCCCCGTTGAAATCCCACATAGGGTGGCCTCTATATTGCAATGGTTGTACCCCCCGCATGATGCATACCACCATGACTCCAATCATGGTCAACCCAGAGTGGGCCAGCAATCTTATTCGGCCCATCAAGTAATGGACGCTCTTGTCTTCCTCCAAGTGGAGGCTCCGTGGGCGCCAGCTGAGGCGTTTCTTCAGGGGAGCAACACTAAACTCCGGGAGGCCGATCCGGACTGGGTCCGACAGCGGAGCATCTCCTATGTAAAACCACTCTGAAGGCCAGTCTTCGGACGCCTTCTTGGGAGTACCGGATGGGTATCCGATCCCGGCGATGCGCCATATTTCGGCGCCGCCCACTTGATATATGGACCCCTCGTGAGAACGGGGTACGAGGCAGAACAGCCTCTTCCACAATGCAAAATGGGGCTCAATGCCCAGGAACAGCTCGCAAAGAGCTACGTAGCCCGCGATATGCAAAACAGAGGCAGGTGTGAGGTGGTGAAGTTGGAGTCTGTAGAACTCCAGGAGCCCGCGGAGGAACGGATGTATTGGGAATCCGAGTCCCCTTATCAGATAAGGGACGAAGCATACTCGCTCCCCCTTATTGGGGCTTGGGGTAGCCTCCGCTTGCCTCCCACCTTGATAAGTGACCAGCCCGGCTCGAACCGGGACCATGAAGGCCGGAGGGAGATATCCCCCCACTTGGAGCTTCACTAGCTCGTTGTGCGAGCAGCACCTCCTCCAATCCCCTGGCGGTGGGCTGGGGCGCGAGAAGAGGAGCAGCGTCGGACGGTCCATGATGGAATGGATTTTTAGGTCAAAGGCGCTCCGATGAAGTATTCGCGGGAGGAAGATGGTGTGGTTTGGATCTGGAGTTTTGCCTCTTTTGTAGGCGGACGGCTCGCACGACTAGGGGGTAAAACGCAAAAGACACCCTGGCTTTTCGCATTCGTGCGACGCGTGGAAAAGGGCCATTATTTGGCGTAGAAGCCGAGGAACACAGTATTTATGATGAAGCCGGACACTGTTCGGCAGGTACATGGAATTTGAAGGGAGAACCCGCCTTGTAACGCCGAAGACTATAAACACGCTGGACTTATCGTCATTGAAGCCTGGTTAGGGGCTCTTGAGGAGTCTGGACTAGGGGTGTCCGGACAGCGGACTATCATCGTCCGCGGACTCCAAGACTACGAAGATACAAGATTGAAGACTCCGTCCCGTGTCCGGATGGGACTTTCCTTGGCGTGGAAGGCAAGCTTGGCAATACGGATATGTAGATCTCCTACCATTGTAACCGACTGTGTAACCCTAGCCTCCTCCGGTGTCTATATAAACCGGAGGGCTTTAGTCTGAGGACACAACATACATTACAACAATCATACCATAGGCTAGCTTTAGGGTTTAGCCTCCTTGATCTCGTGGTAGATCCACTCTTGTACTAACCATATCATCAATATTAATCAAGCGGGGCGAGGGTTTTACCTCCATCGAGAGGGCACGAACACAGGTAAAACATCGTGTCCCTCGTCTCCTGTTACCATCCGCCTAGACGCACAGTTCGGGACCCCCTACCCGAGATCCGCCAGTTTTGACACTGACAACAAGAAAGATCAATCTAGTAGGCCAAACCAAACTTATAATTCGAAGTGACTTGCAAAGATAACTCAATCATACATAAAAGAATTCAGAGGAGATTCAAATATTTCTCATAGATAAACTTGATCATAAACCCACAATTCATCGGATCTCAACAAACACACCGCAAAAAGAGTTTACATTGAATAGATCTCCACAAGAGAGGGGAGAACATTGTATTGAGATCTAAAAAGAGAGAAGAAGCCATCTAGCTAATAACTATGGACCCGTAGGTTTGTGGTAAACTACTCACAACTCATCGGAGGGGCAAGGATGTTGATGTAGAGGCCCTCCGTGGTCGATTCCCCCTTCGGTAGAACACCGGCGAAGGCTCCAAGATGGGATCTCGCGGATACAGAAGGTTACGGCGGTGGAAATTGTGTTTCGGTGGCTCCTTGGATGTTTTCGGGGTACGTAGGATTATGTAGGAGGAAGAAGTACGTCGGTGGCCGCCCGAGGGGCCCACGAGACAGGGGGCGCGCCCTATAGGGGGGGCGCCCTCCTATCTCGCCGCTGCCTCGGCTGCTTCTTGACTTGCACTCAAAGTCCTCTGGATCACGTTCGTTCCAAAAATCACGCTCCCAAAGGTTTCATTCCGTTTGGACTCCGTTTGATATTCCTTTTCTTCGAAATACTGAAATAGGCAAAAAACAGCAATCTTTATGCGGGCCTCCGGTTAGTAGGTTAGTCCCAAAATGATATAAATGTGTAAAATAAAGCCATAAACATCCAAAAGGGGTAATATAATAGCATGGAACAATCAAAAATTATAGATACGTTGGAGACGTATCACAACCCGGCGACGACATTGATGTGTACCTAGGGCCATTAGTTGAAGAACTCTTATAGCTCTGGAATGAAAAAGATGTACGTGCGTGGGATGAGCACAGACAGGAGGAATTTGACCTACATGCGTTGCTGTTTGTGACCATCAATGATTGACCGGCTCTCAATAACCTTTCAGGACAGACAAACAAAGGATACCACGCATGCACGCACTGTTTAGATGATACCAACAGTATAAATTTGGATAAATGTAAGAAGAATGTGTACCTGGGACATCGTCGATTTCTTCCGAGCAGGCATCCCGTAAGAAAGAAGGGCAAGCATTTCAAAGGTGAGGCAGATCATCGGAAGAAGCCTCGCCACCGTACTGGTGATGATGTACTTGATATGCTCATGGATTTAAAAGTAATCTTTGGAAAGGGTCCTGGTGGACAATCTATTCTGAATGACGCTGACAGACGCGCACCCATGTGGAAGAAGAAATCTATATTTTGGGACCTACCCTATTGGAAAGACCTAGAGGTCCGCTCTGAAGGAAATATGCCCTAGAAGCAATAATAAAGTTGTTATTTATATATTTCCTTATATCATGATAAATGTTTATTATTCATGCTAGAATTGTATTAATCGGAAACTTAGTACATGTGTGAATACATAGACAAACAGAGTGTCACTAGTATGCCTCTACTTGACTAGCTCGTTTATCAAAGATGGTTAAGTTTCCTAGCCATAGACATGAGTTGTCATTTGATGAACGAGATCACATCATTAGAGAATGATGTGATTGACTTGACCCATTCCATTAGCTTAGCACTTGATCGTTTAGTATATTGCTATTGCTTTCTTCATGACTTATACATGTTCCTATGACTATGAGATTATGCAACTCCCGAATACCGGAGGAACACTTTGTGTACTACCAAACGTCACAACGTAACTCGGTGATTATAAAGGTGCTCTACAGGTGTCTCCGATGGTGTTTGTTGAGTTGGCATAGATCGAGATTAGGATTTGTCACTACAATTGTCGTAGAGGTATCTCTGGGCCCTCTCGGTAATGCACATCACTATAAGCCTTGCAAGCAATGTGAGTAATGAGTTAGTTACGGGATGATGCATTACGGAACGAGTAAAGAGACTTTCCGATAACGAGATTGAACTAGGTATTGAGATACCTGAAGGAAATATGCCCTAGAGGCAATAATAAAGTTATTATCTATTTCCTTATTTCATGATAATTGTTTATTATTCATGCTAGAATTGTATAACATAATACATGTGTGAATATATAGACAAACAGAGTGTCACTAGTATGCCTCTACTTGACTAGCTTGTTAATCAAAGATGGTTATGTTTCCTCATGGACAAAGAGTTGTCATTTGATTAACAGGATCACATCATTGGGAGAATGATGTGATTGACATGACCCATTCAGTTAGCTTAGCACCCGATCGTTTAGTATGTTGCTATTGCTTTCTTCATGACTTATACATGTTCCTATGACTATGAGATTATGCAACTCCCGTTTACCGGAGGAACACTTTGTGTGCTACCAAACGTCACAACGAATCGGGTGATTATAAAGGTGCTCTGCAGTGTCTCGAAGGTACTTGTTGGGTTGGCGATTTGAGATTAGGATTTGTCACTCCGAATGTCGGAGAGGTATCTCTGGGCCCTCTCGGTAATGCACATCACTTAAGCCTTGCAAGCATTGCAACTAATGAGTTAGTTGTGAGATGATGTATTACGGAACGAGTAAATAGACTTGCCGGTAACGATATTGAACTAGGTATTGGATACCGACGATCGAATCTCGGGCAAGTAACATACCGATGATAAAGGGAACAACGTATGTTGTTGTGCGGTTTGACTGATAAAGATCTTCGTAGAATATGTAGGAACCAATATGGGCATCCAGGTCCCGCTATTGGTTATTGACCGGAGACATGTCTCGGTCATGTCTACATTGTTCTCGAACCGTAGGGTCCGCACGCTTAAAGTTTCGATGACAGTTTCATTATGAGTTTATGTATTTTGATGTACCGAAGGTTGTTCGGAGTCCCGAATGTGATCATGGACATGACGAGGAGTCTCAAAATGGTCGAGACATAAAGATTGATATATTGGACGGATATATTTGGACACCGGAAAGGTTCCGGGTGAGATTGGAAATATACCGGAGCTCCGGGAGGTTACCGGAACCCCCCGGTAAGTATATGGGCCTTATTGGGCCTTAGTGGAAGGGAGGGAGAAGGAGCAAGGGAGGGGGCGCGCCCCCCAAGCCCAATCCGAATTGGGAAGGGACCGGCCCCCCCTTTCCTTCTCTCCTCCCCCTCTTCCTTCCTTCTCCTACTCCGAATAGGAAAGGGGGGGGGGCCCAAACCTACTTGGAGTAGGTTTGCCCCCCTAGGGCGCGCCTCCCCCTTGGGCCGGCCTCCTCCCCCTCCCTCCTTTATATACGGGGGTGGGGTGGGGGCACCCTAGACACACAAGTTGATCATTGAGATCATTCCTTAGCCGTGTGCGGTGCCCCCCTCCACGATATTACACCTCGGTCATATTGTAGCGGTGCTTAGGCGAAGCCTTGTGACAGGAGAACATCAAGATCGTCACCACGCCGTCGTGCTGACGGAACTCCTCCCCGCGCCTCTGCTGGATCGGAGATCGGGGTGCGTCATCGAGCTGTACGTGTGTCAAGAACTCGGAGGTGCCGGAGTAACGGTGCTTGGATCGGTTGGACCGGGAGGACGTACGACTACTTCCTCTACATTGCGTCAACGCTTCCGCTTCGGTCTACGAGGGTACGTATACAACACTCTTCCCTCTCGTTGCGATGCATCACCATGATCTTGCGTGTGCGTAGGAATTTTTTTTGATATTACTACGTTCCCCAACAGTGGCATCCGAGCCAGGTTTTTATGGTTTAATGTTATATGCACGAGTAGAACACAAGTGAGTTGTGGGCGATATAAGTCATCTTGCTTACCAAAGATGTCATACTTTGGTTGGCGGTATTGTTGGATGAAGCGGCCGGACCGACATTACGCCAGACGCTTACGCGAGACTGGTTTTACCGCCGTGCTTTGCACACGGTGACTAGCGTGTCGGTTTCTCCAACTTTAGTTTAAGCGAGTGTGGCTACGCCCGGTCCTTGCGAAGGTTAAAACATCATCAACTTGACAAACTATCGTTGTGGTTTTGATGCGAGGTGAGATTGGTTCTTGATTAAGCCCGTAGCAGCCACGTAAAACTTGCAACAACAAAGTAGAGGACATCTAACTTGTTTTTGCAGGGCATGTTGTGATGTGATATGGTCAAGACGTGATAAGATATAAGTTGTTGTATAAGATGATCATGTTTTGTTGAAGTTATCGCAATCGCGAAGCCCTATGGATGTCTCTTTGTTGCATAAGATGCAAGTGCCAAATAATTGCTTTACTTTATCGCTATACGATAGCAATAGTTGCAAGAGCAATAGTTGGTGAGACAACCATGTGATGACACATTGATATAGATCAAGATGATGAAGATCATGGTGTCGTGCCGGTGATGATAGAGATCATGACAGTACTTTGGAGATGGTGATCAAAGGCGCAAGATGATCATGGCCATATCATGTCACATATTTTGATTGCATATGATGTTTATCTATTATACATCTTATTCTTGCTTTGATTGACGGTAGCATTTTAAGATGATCTCTCACTAATTATCAAGAAGTGTTCTCCCTGAGTATGCACCGTTGCCAAAGTTCGTCGTGCCCAGACACCACGTGATGATCGGGTGTGATAAGCTCTACGTCCATCTACAACGGGTGCAAGCCAGTTTTGCACACGCAGAATACTCAGGTTAAACTTGACGAGCCTAGCATATGCAGATATGGCCTCGGAACACGGAGACCGAAAGGTCGAGCGTGCATCATATAGAAGATATGATCAACATAGTGATGTTCACCATTGAAAACTACTCCATCTCACGTGATGATCGGTTATGGTTTAGTTGATTTGGATCACGTGATCACTTAGATGACTAGAGAGATGTCTGTCTAAGTGGGAGTTCTTAAGTAATATGATTAATTGAACTTGAATTTATCATGAACTTAGTCCTGGTAGTATTTTGCAAATTATGTTGTAGATCAATAGCTTGCATTGTTGCTTTCATATGTTTACTTTGATATGTTCCTAGAGAAAATTGTGTTGAAAAATGTTAGTAGCAATGATGCGGATTCGATCCGTGATCTGAGGTTTATCCTCATTGCTGCACAGAAGAATTATGTCCTTAATGCACCGCTAGGTGACAGACCTATTGTAGGAGCAGATGCAGACGTTATGAACGTTTGGCTAGCTCAATATTATGACTACTTGATAGTTTTGTGCACCATGCTTTATGGCTTAGAATCGGGACTTCAAAGATGTTTTGAACATCATGGACCATATGAGATGTTCCAGGAGTTGAAGTTAATATTTCTAGCAAATACCCGTGTTAAGAGATATGAAGTCTCCAACAAGTTCTATAGCTAAAAGATGGAGGAGAATCGCTCAACTAGTGAGCATGTGCTCAGATTATCTGGGTACTACAATCGCTTGAATCAAGTAGGAGTTAATCTTCCAGATAAGATAGTGATTAACAGAGTTCTCTAGTCACCATCACCAAGTTTGTAGAACTTTGTGATGAACTATAGTATGCAAGGGATGACGAAATCAATTCCCGAGATCTTCGTGATGTTGAAATCGACGAAGGTAGAAATCAAGAAAGAGCATCAAGTGTTGATGGTTGACAAGATCACTAATTTCAAGAAAAGGGCAAAGGGAAAGAAAGGGAACTTCAAGTGGAAAGACAAGCAAGTTGTCACTCCCACGAAGAAGCCCACAGCTGAACCAAAGCCTGAAACTGAGTGCTTACACTGCAAAGGAAATGGTCCACCGAAGCGGAAATGCCCAATATTTGGTGGATAAGAAGGATGGCAAAGTGAACAAGAGTATATTCGATATCTGTGTTATTGATGTGTGCCTTACTAGTGTTTATAGTAGCCCCGAGTATTTGATACTTGTTCGGTTGCCAAGATTAGTAACTCGAAACAGGAGTTACAGAATAAACAGAGACTAGTTGAAGGGGAAGTGACGATGAGTGTTGGAAGTAGTTCCAAGATTGATATGATCATCATCGCACACTCCCTATACTTTTAGGATTAGTGTTAAACCTAAATAAATGTTATTTGGTGTTTGCGTTGAGCATGAATATGATTTGATCATGTTTATTGCGATACGGTTATTCATTTGAAGTTAGAGAATAATTGTTGTTCTATCTACATGAATAAAACCTTCGATGGTTATACACCCAATAAAAATAGTTTGTTGGATCTCGATCGTAGTGATACACATATTCATAATATTGATGCCAAAAGATGCAAAGTTAATAATGATAGTGCAACTTATTTGTGTAATCGCCGTTTAGGTCATATTCGTGTAAAGCGCATGAAGAAACTCCATCTTGATGGGATTTTGGAATCACTTGATTATGAATCACTTGATGCTTGCGAACCATGCCTCATGGGCAAGATGACTAAGACTCCGTTCTCGAACAATGGAGCGAGCAACCGACTTATTGGAAATAATACATACTTGATGTATGCGATCCGATGAGTGTTAAGGCTCGCGGCGGGTATCGTTATTTTCTGACCTTCACAGATGATTTGAGCAGATATGGGCATATCTACTTGATGAAACATAAGTCTGAAATAGTTGAAAGGTTCCAAGAATTTCAGAGTGAAGTGGAAAAATCATCGTAACAAGAAAAATAAAGTTTCTACGATTTGATCACGGAGACAAATATTTGAGTTACGAGTTTGGTCTTCAATTAAAACAATGTGGAATAGTTTCACAAATTCATGCCACCTGGAACACCACATCATAATGGTGTGTCCGAACGTCATAACCGTACTTTATTGGATATAGTACAATCTATGATGTTTCTTACCGATTTACCAATATCGTTTTGGGATCATGCATTAGAGACAATTGCATTCACGTTAAATAGGGCACCATCTAAATCCGTTGAGACGACACTATATGAACTGTGGTTTAGCAAGAAACCAAAGTTGTCGTTTCTTAAAGTTTGGGGCTGTGATGCTTATGTGAAAAAGTTTCATTCTGATAAGCTCCAACCCAAATCGGAGAAGTGCGTCTTCATAGAATACCCAAAGGAAATTGTTGGGTACACCTTCTATCACAGATCCGAAGGCAAAACATTCGTTTCTAATAATGGATCCTTTCTAGAGAAGGAGTTTCTCTCGAAAGAAGTGAGTGGGAGGAAGTAGAACTTGATGAGGTAACTGTACCTTCTCCCGAATTGGAAAATAGCTCATCACTGAAATCAGTTCTAGTGATTTCTACACCAATTAGTGAGGAAGCTAATGATGATGATCATGAAACTTCAGATCAAGTTACTACAGAACCTCGTAGGTATTCCAGAGTACGGTCCGCACCAGAGTGGTACGGTAATCATGTTCTAGAAGTCATGTTACTAGACCATGATGAGCCTACGAATTATGAGGAAGCGATGATGAGCCCAGATTCCGCAAAATGGCTTAAGGCCATGAAATCTGAGATGGGATCCATGTATGAGAACAAAGTGTGGACTTTGGTGGAGTTGCCCGATGATCGGCAAGCCATATTGTATAAATGGATCTTCAAGAGGAAGACGGACGTTGATAGTAGTGTTACTATCTACAAAGCTGGAATTGTCGCAAAAGGTTTTCGACAAGTTCAAGGTGTTGACTACGATGATAGTTTCTCACTCGTATCTATGCTTAAGTCTGTCTGAATCATATTAGCAATTGCCGCATTTTATGAAATCTGGCAAATGGATAAACAAAGCTGCATTCCTTAATGGATTTATTAAAGAAGAGTTGTATATGATGCAACCAGAAGGTTTTGTCGATCCTAAAGGTGTTAACAAAATGTGCAAGCTCCAACGATCCATCTATGGACTGGTGCAAGCATCTCGGAGTTGGAATATACGCTTTGATAAGTTGATCAAAGCATATAGTTTTATACAGACTTGTGGTGAAGCCTGTATTTACAATAAAGTGAGTGGGAGCACTACAACGTTTCTGATAAGTATATGTGAACGACATATTGTTGATCGGAAATAATGTAGAATTATTCTGCAAAGCATAAAGGAGTGTTTGAAAGGAGTTTTCAAAGAAAGACCTCGGTGAAGCTACTTACATATTGAGCATCAAGATCTATAGAGATAGATCAAGACGCTTGATAAGTTTTTTCAATGAGTACATACCTTGACAAGATTTTGAAGTAGTTCAAAATAGAACAGTCAAAGAAAGAGTTCTTGCCTGTGTTACAAGGTGTGAAATTGAGTAAGACTCAAAACCCGACCACGGCAGAAGATAGAAAGAGAATGAAAGTCATTCCCTATGCCTTGGCCATAGGTTCTATAAAATATGCCATGTTGTGTACCGGATCTATTGTATACCCTACAATCGAGTTTGGCAAGGGGTACAATAGTGATCTAGGAGTAGATCATCGGACAATGGTCAAAATTATCCTTAGTGGAATAAGGATATGTTTCTCGATTATGGAAGTGACAAAAGGTTCATTGTAAAGGGTTACGTCGATGAAAGTTTTGCCACTGATCCAGATGACTCTAAGTCTCAATCTGGATACATATTGAATGTGGGAGCAATTAGCTAAAGTAGCTCCGTGAAGAGCATTGTAGACATAGAAAATTGCAAAATACATAACGGATCTGATTGTGAAAGACCCGTTGACTAAGATTCTCTCACAAGCAAAACATGATCACACCTTAGTACTCTTTGGGTGTTAATCACATAGTGATGTGAACTAGATTACTGAATCTAGTAAACCCTTTGGGTGTTGGTCACATGGCGATGTGAACTATGGGTGTTAATCACATGATGATGTGAACTATCGATGTTAATTACATGGTGATGTGATCTAGATTATTGACTCTAGTGCAAGTGGGATACTGAAGGAAATATGCCCTAGAGGTAATAATAAAGTTATTAATTATTTCCTTATTTCATGATAATTGTTTATTATTCATGCTAGAATTGTATAACATAATACATGTGTGAATATATAGACAAACAGAGTGTCACTAGTATGCCTCTACTTGACTAGCTTGTTAATCAAAGATGGTTATGTTTCCTAACCATGGACAAAGAGTTGTCATTTGATTAACAAGATCACATCATTGGGAGAATGATGTGATTGACATGACCCATTCAGTTAGCTTAGCACCCGATCGTTTAGTATGTTGCTATTGCTTTCTTCATGACTTATACATGTTCCTATGACTATGAGATTATGCAACTCCGTTTACGGAGGAACACTTTGTGTGCTACCAAACGTCACAACGAATCGGGTGATTATAAAGGTGCTCTAAGGGTGTCTCAAGAAGGTACTTGTTGGGTTGGCGTATTTCAAGATTAGGATTTGTCACTCCGAATGTCGGAGAGGTATCTCTTGGCCCTCTCGGTAATGCACATCACTTAAGCCTTGCAAGCATTGCAACTAATGAGTTAGTTGTGAGATGATGTATTACGGAACGAGTAAAGAGACTTGCCGGTAACGAGATTGAACTAGGTATTGGATACCGACGATCGAATCTCGGGCAAGTAACATACCGATGACAAAGGGAACAACGTATGTTGTTGTGCGGTTTGACCGATAAAGATCTTCGCAGAATATGTAGGAACCAATATGGGCATCCAGGTCCCGCTATTGGTTATTGACCGGAGACATGTCTCGGTCATGTCTACATTGTTCTCGAACCGTAGGGTCCTTGCACGCTTAAAGTTTCGATGATGTTTCATTATGAGTTTATGTATTTTGATGTACGAAGGTTGTTCGAAGTCTCGGATGTGATCACGGACATGACGAGGAGTCTCGAAATGGTCGAGACATAAAGATTGATATATTGGACGGATATATTTGGACACCGGAAAGGTTCCGGGTGAGATTGGAAATATACCGGAGCTCCGGGAGGTTACCGGAACCCCCCGGTAAGTATATGGGCCTTATTGGGCCTTAGTGGAAGGGAGGGAGAAGGAGCAAGGGAGGCCCCCCAAGCCCAATCCGAATTGGGAAGGGGGCCGGCCCCCCCTTTCCTTCTCTCCTTTCCCCTCTTCCTTCCTTCTCCTACTCCGAATAGGAAAGGGGGGCCAAACCTACTTGGAGTAGGTTTGCCCCCCTAGGGCGTGCCTCCCCCTTGGGCCGGCCTCCTCACCCTCCCTTCTTTATATACGGGGGTGGGGGGGCACCCTAGAACACAAGTTGATCACTGAGATCGTTCCTTAGCCGTGTGCGGTGCCCCCCTCCACGATATTACACCTCGGTCATATTGTAGCGGTGCTTAGGCGAAGCCTTGCGACAGGAGAACATCAAGATTGTCACCACGCTGTCGTGCTGATGGAACTCCTCCCCGCGCCTCTGCTGGATCGGAGATCGGGGTGCGTCATTGAGCTGTACGTGTGTCAAGAACTCGGAGGTGCCGGAGTAACGGTGCTTGGATCGGTTGGACCGGGAGGACATACGACTACTTCCTCTACGTTGCGTCAACGCTTCCGCTTCGGTCTACGAGGGTACGTAGACAACACTCTTCCCTCTCGTTGCTATGCATCACCATGATCTTGCGTGTGCGTAGGAAATTTTTTGATATTGCTACGTTCCCCAACAATACCGACGATCGAATCTCGGGCAAGTAAAATACCGATGACAAAGGGAACAACGTATGTTTTTATGCGGTTTGACCGATAAAGATCTTCGTAGAATATGTAGGAGCCAATATGAGCATCCAGGTTCTACTATTGGTTATTGGCCGGAGACATGCCTCGGTCATGTCTTCAAAGTTCTCGAACCCGTAGGGTCCGCATGCTTAAAGTTCGGTGACGATCGATATTATGAGTTTATGTGTTTTGATGTACCGAAGGTAATTCGGAGTCCCGGATATGATCACGTACATGACGAGGAGTCTCGAAATGGTCGAGACATAAACATCGATATATTGGATGACTATATTCGGACGTCGGAATAGTTTCGGGTGAGTTCGGGCATATACCGGAGTACCGGGAGGTTACCGGAACCCCCCGGGATGTATATGGGCCTTATTGGGCCATAGTGGGAGAGAGGAGAAGGGATCAAAGGAGGGGGCGCACCCCAAGCCCAATCCGAATTGGGAGGGGGGCCGCCCCCCTTTCCTTCCTCCTTCCTCCTCCTTCCTTCTCTCCTAATCCAACTAGGGAAGGGGGGGGATCCTACTCCCGATGGGAGTACGACTTCCCTTGGGGCGTGATACGTCTCTGTCGTATCTACTTTTCCAAACACTTTTGTCCTTGTTTTGGACTCTAACTTGTATGATTTGAATGGAACTAACCCGGACTGACGTTGTTTTCAGTAGAATTGCCATGGTGTTGTTTTATGTGCAGAAAATAAAAGTTCTCGGAATGACCTGAAACTCCACGGAACACCTTAGAAAAAACAATAAAAAATCCTCGCAAAAGATGAAGACTGGGGGGGCCCACACCTGCCCACGAGGGGGGGCGCGGGCGCGCTTCTACCTCGTGGGCCCCCTGGTGGCCCTTCGACGCCAACTCCAACTCCATATATTGGCTTTTGGGGAGAAAAAATCAGAGAGAAGAAATCATCGCGTTTTACGATACGGAGCCGCCGCCAAGCCCTAATCTCTCTCGGGAGGGATGATCTGGAGTCCGTTCGGGGCTCCGGAGAGGGGGATTCATCGCCGTCATCATCATCAACCATCCTCCATCAGCAATTTCATGATGCTCCCCGCCGTGCGTGAGTAATTGCATCGTAGGCTTGCTGGACGGTGATGGGTTGGATGAGATTTATCATGTAATCGAGTTAGTTTTGTTAGGGTTTGATCCCTAGTATCCATTATGTTCTGAGATTGATGTTGCTATGACTTTGCTATGCTTAATGCTTGTCACTAGGGCCCGAGTGCCATGATTTCAGATCTGAACCTATTATGTTTTCATGAATATATGTGTGTTCTTGATCCTATCTTGCAAGTCTATAGTCACCTACTATGTGTTATGATCCGGCAACCCCGAAGTGACAATAATCGGGACCACTCCCGGTGAGGACCATAGTTTGAGGAGCTCATGTATTCACTATGTGCTAATGCTTTGTTCCAGTTCTCTATTAAAAGGAGGCATTAATATCCCTTAGTTTCCAATAGGACCCCGCTGCCACGGGAGGGTAGGACAAAAGATGTCATGCAAGTTCTTTTCCATAAGCACGTTTGACTATATATGGAATACATGCCTACATTACATTGATGAACTGGAGCTAGTTCTGTGTCACCCTATGTTATGACTGATACATGATGAACCACATCCGACATAATTACCCATCGCTAATCCGGTGCCTACGAGTTTTCCATATACTGGTTCTCGCTTATTTACTTTTCCATTGCTACTGTTACAATCACTGCAAAATACCAAAAACATTACTTTTGCTGTCTTTACTTTTGTTACCATTATCACCACTATCATATTACTTTGCTACTAAACACTTTGCTGCACATACTAAGTTTCCTGGTGTGGTTGAATTGACAACTCAACTGCTAATACTTGAGAATATTCTTTGGCTCCCCTTGTGTCAAATCAACAAATTTGGGTTGAATACTCTATCCTCGAAAACTGTTGCGATCCCCTATACTTGTGGGTTAGCAAGACCTTTTTCTGGCGTGGTTGCCGGGGAGCATAGCTCTATTCTTTGAGTCACTTGGGATTTATATCTGCTGGACACTATGAAGAACTTGATAGACGATCGAACTACTATTTTGCCCTCAACTACGAGGGGACGTAAGGGACTGCTATCTAGCCTTGCACTAGATTCTCCTTCTATTATGAGTAAGTTTGCGACACCTAAACCTACTACTGCTATGAATTCTGATATGTCGCATGTTATTGATGATGCCACTTCTGCTATGCATGATACTTATGATGAAACTACTTCTATGCTTGATACTACTGTGCCCCTAGGTGAATTTCTTGATGAGCAAATTGCTAGGTCTAGAGAAAGAGAAATGATTGAACCTGAACACGATGATGTTAGTGATGATGAACCTATGCCTGCTATTCCTGAGGGTTATCTTTTTGATGCTGAATCTTCTGCAGCTATTCTTGCCTGCCAGGATAGACAGGAACTTAAGAGGTTGCTAGTTAAATGGAGTAAAGAATCTTTTAGAGATAGAATGAAACCCGACCCTGCTTTTGCTACTTCACCTATCTGTGTTCCTGATCAGGATTATTATGATTTTTCTGTTGATCCAGATATAATTACTTTGGTTGAATCTGATCCTTTTTATGGCTATAAATCTGAAACTGTTGTGGCACATCTTACTAAGTTAAATGATATACCTGCCCTGTTTACTAATAATGAGAGATCACGCTACCTTTATTTACTCAAAATATTTCCGTTCTCATTAAAGGGTGATGCTAAGATATGGTTTAATTCTCTTGATCCTGGTTGTGTGCAAAGTCCCTGTGATATGATTTATTACTTCTCGCTAAATATTTCCCTGCTCATAAGAAACAAGCTGCTTTGAGGGAAATATACAACTTTGTGCAAATTGAAGAAGAGAGTCTCCCACAAGCTTGGGGGAGGCTTCTCAAGTTACTTAATGCTTTGCCTGATCATCCTCTTAAGAAACCTGAAATATTTGATATCATGGACTAACTGATGCTTCCAGAGATTACCTGGATAGTTGTGCTGGTTCTCTTTTCAGGGAAAGAACACCGGATGATGCTGAAATTCTATTGAATAATATGTTGGCAAATGAAAATAACTGGGCACCTCCCGAGCTACCTCCTGAGCCAGTTCCTGAGCCAATTACTGAGCCTATTCCTAAACCAACTCCGAAGAAGAGAGGTGTTCTATTTCTCACGAAGATATGCAAGAGGCAAAGAAATTTATGAAAGAAAAAGGTATTAAAGCTGAAGATGTTAAGAATTTACCTCCCATTGAAGAAATACATGGTCTTAATTTACCGCCGGTTGAAGAAGTATATGATCTCAAATACTTATTTACTGAAGAACCTCCCGATATCCCGACACAGGTAGTAAATGTAAATTCTCTCTGTAGATATGATAAAGCTGAAGTCCCTCCTACTAAAATTGCTAGTCGGTGCTTGGATGAGTTTGATGACTTTATGTTTAAGCAAGATGACTTTAATGCTTATTTTGGTAGACAATTAAAACAGAATACCTTTATGATCAAACGCTTGGGTGATTATATGGCTGATATTAGAGGTGAACTTAAACTTGTTAGCAAACATGCTTCTATGGTTACCACTCAAGTAGAACAAGTACTTAAAGCTCAGAAAGAAGTGCTTGATGAAATGAATAGTAAGAAAAATGATTATGCTGTTAAAGTGGCTACTAGAACTGGTAGAATGACTCAGGAACCTTTGTATCCTGAAGGCCACCCTAAGAGAATCGAGCAATATTCTCAAAGAAATAATATTGATGTACCTAGTTCTTCTAAGAGGAAGAAAAAGAAAAATGATAAGACTTTACACACTTCTAGTGAACCTATTGCTGAACCACCTGAGAATAGAAATGATATCTCTGTTTCTGATGCTGAAACACAATCAGGTGATGAACATGAACCTAGTGATAATGTTAATGATAATGTTCATGTTGATGCTCAACCTAGTAATGATAATGATGTAGAAGTTGAACCTGCTGTTGATCTTGATAACCCACAATCAAAGAATCATAAAAGAGATTTTGTTGCTAGGAAACACGGTAAAGAAAGGGAACCATGGGTTCAGAAACCCATGCCTTTTCCTCCGAAACGATCCAAGAAAAAGGATGATGAGGATTTTGAGTGCTTTGCTGAAATGATTAGACCCATCTTTTATGTATGCGATTAATCGATGTGCTCAAAACAAATCCTTATGCTAAGTATATGAAGGATATCATTACTAATAAAAGAAAGATACCTGAAGCTGAAATTTCCACCATGCTTGCTAATTCTACTTTTAAAGGTGAAATACCAGAGAAACTTGGAGATCCAGGAGTACCTACTATACCTTGCTCCATTAAGAGAAATTATGTTAAAACTTCTTTATGTGATCTTGGAGCCGGTGTCAGTGTTATGCCTCTCTCTTTATATCATAGACTTGACTTGAATAAGTTGACACCTACTGAAATATCTTTGCAAATGGCTGATAAATCAACTGCTATACCTGTCGGTATTTGTGAGGATGTGCCTGTTGTGGTTGCAAATGTTACTATTTTAACGGACTTTGTTATTCTTGATATTCCCGAGGATGATAGTCTGTCTATTATTCTTGGAAGACCTTTCCTTAATACTCTAGGGGCTATTATTGATTGCACCAAAGGCAATGTCACTTTTTATGTTAATGGCAATGAGCACGCGGTACATTTTCCAAGGAAACAACCTCAAGTTTATAGTATCAACTCCATTGGAAAAATTCCATCGATTATATTTGGAGGTTTTGAATTTCCTCTCCCTACTATCAAGAAAAAGTATGATATCCTTATTGTTGGGGATTTTCATATCCCCGTTGAGGTAACTTAGAGTTATTCGAAATTTCTCCGGTTCCGGGATTATTCGGAATGAGTTTGTTAACAAGACTTGATCAACCTTGTTAGTGGGTTCATTTTGATGATCACGAGATGGATGAAACTAGAAGCACAACCTTCTGCACCCTCTTTATATTTCCTGTTATTTAGTAGAAATAAAGTAAAATAGTATTTTTCTGTCTGTTTCCTGACTTATTCGTGCAATATAAAAATATCCCAAAAGTAAAAGACCTCAGAATGCCATGCCAATTTAATATGATTTTTTCGGGAATATTTGAGAATTTACTATGCAAAAATTACCACGAGGGGAGCTGCCACCTGGTCACGAGGGTGGAGGGCGCGCCCTACCCCCCGGGCACGCCCCCTGCCTCATGGGCCCATGGTGGCCCTCCTCCACTTATTCCTGCACCCATCTTCTTCCTCTATCTCACACAAACACGAAAAACCAACTCAAGCACGAGTTCCAGCCCCCGTTGCTGTGATTTTCGATCTCCTTGCTCAAAGCACCTCTCGCAAAACTTGCATGGGGAGATTGTTCCTTGGTATGTGACTCCTCCATTGGTCCAATTAGTTTTTGTTCTAGTGCTTTATTCATTGCAAATTTGTGCTGCATAGGTGACCATGTTCTTCAGCTTGCATGTCAAATTTATATGGTTCCAGGTGGTTCCAAATGCTTTATATAGGCTCTAGGCACTTGTGGGAGTTGTTGCTATCAATTTTATTGAAGTTGGTTCACTTTTATTTGAAGTTACTAAAAATTTCAGAAATTTTTCAGAGGAAACAATATGCTTAGGAGGATGTTCCAAGGTGGTCCTTCAAGGAAGCAAGGTCCCAGGCTTGCAATACGTGATGCTGACGAGGAACCACCAAGAGACGCTCCTGTGAGGCCTTGTAAATGGCCATCGGAAAATTTTATGAATCAAGTGGGAATCAAAGAATAATTTAGCACATATTTGAGTAACGCCGGTCTTGAGGACTTTGAAGCTGACAAATGCCCCCAGTATCATGATCTCACAAGTTCATTTGTGAGGAGGTTTGAGTTTTCATCTTTGCGTAATTCTCCTTCAGTCATGTTTGACCTTTATGAAATTTTTTATACCATGGACTTAGAGGATTTCATTTCCGCTTGCAAACTCCCGTCTTGGGGTAATGTCAGGGATCCCCCTAAATCTGAATATAGAGACTTTCTTGCTAGAATAACTGTGGGGGAATCTAGAGATATAACACAAGCCACTATAGGGAGCATTCACTTTCCTGCTATACATTATTTTGCTCTCTTCACAGGTAGATGCATAAATGCTAAGGATGAAGCATGTCACATGTGTGTCCCTGATCTCAGCATTCTCAGGAGTGCTGTGTTAGGAGACCAAACTTATCATATGTGAGCCATTGTAGTTCGCAGGTTGCATCAGAATAGACATAGCAGAGATTTCTTTGGAGGAATTTATGCGACCCGCTTAGCTAGTTTTCTTGAGATAGACATTCATGAGGGTGATATGGAATTACCCCCTTCTTATTTAGATTTTGATTCTATGGTTTCCCACCAGTTTGTTGAGAGGACTGAACCACCTCTCCAGTATCGACTAATCTTTGATGACGCCCTATAGTCCATATTGCTCTTCCTGCTCCTGCTTTCTTTGATTCACAGGCCAAAAGAAGATATATTATTACCAGAGAGGAGGCAGATGAGTACGAAAGGAGAGCGGAGGCTGCTAGACTCCACGCTACACCTCAGGCGGCGATAGCTGATGTGTCACAGTATGACCCCAGCTACACCTACGGGTATCCGCCAGGCTATCCCTGGCAATAGACCAACTTAGGCCAAAAGCCTAAGCTTGGGGAAGTACGTATTTCCCACCGACATTACATTCATGTTCACACACACTCATTGCTAGATGTCGGTGCTCATACTCTTTCACTGTATTATCCATGCTAGTTTAAATTTCTTTTTCCTGCTTTCTTCTTGTGTGTTTGTTAAACTTAAGAAAAAACCAAAAAAATTAGTAGTAGCTTATTTGCTTGTAGTAGAATTAAAAAGAAAACCCAAAAATATTTCCCGTTCTTCTTTTACTTGTTGGGAGCTTTCCCGTGTAAATAGTTTTTATTTCTTTTCCTTTCCTTGGGGGTCGAGAAGGCCATATTGAAAATGCTTAGTGGCTCTTATATGCATGATTGTTTATTTAACTTAGAGTCCATACTACTTGTCTTCTCTCTTGAGTTGAATGCTTGCAGATTCCAGCTTAGTCCAATGCACGTGCATTCTTATTATTATACACACCGTTCGGTCGTGCAAGTGAAAGGCAATAATGACGATATATGATGGACTTATTGGGAAGAGAAAAGCCGGTATGAACTTGACCTCTCTTGTTTTTGTAAATATGATGATTCATTGTTCCTGATTCAGCTATTATGAAGTAAACATATTTGCAATGACATTTAGAGATTATACTTGCTTGTGCCATGCTTGATTAGCTATGAGTTATAATGGTTTACCTTGCGTGCCAACATGCTATTAGAATGATTATGATGTGGTATGATGGGATGGTATCCTCCTTTAAATGTATTGAGTGACTCGACTTGGCACATGTTCACGCATGTAGTTGAATCAAATCAACGTAGCCTTCATGATATTTATGTTCTTGGTGGATTATATCCTACTCATGCTTGTATTCGGTGTAAATTAGTTTTAATGCATGTTTACGACTGTTGTCGCTCTCTCAGTTGGTTGCTTCCCAGTCTTTTGCTAGCCTTCACCTGTACTAAGCGGGAATACTGCTTGTGCATCCAAACTCCCTAAACCCCAAAGTTTTTCCATATGAGTCCACTATACCTTCCTATATGCGGTATTTACCTGCCGTTCCAAGTAAATTTGTATGTGCCAAACTCTAAACCTTCAAATAAACATTCTGTTTTGCATGCTCGAATAGCTCATATGTCAACTAGGGCTGCCCTTATCTTCCGTGTTAGGCGGGTTATTCTCAAGAGGAGTGGACTCCGCTCCTCATTCACGAGAAAATGGCTGGTAACCGGATGCCCATTCCATGCTTTATGCAAACTAAATCAAAATAACGCAAACAAAACTCCCTTGGGACCCGTTGAATGTTGGAGGCACTCATTGTTTCGAGCAAGCCATGGATCGATGCTTTTGGAGGAAGGGGAGTATAAACTTTACCATTCTGTTTGGGAACCGCCTATAATCATTTAGCATGGAAGATATAAATCGTCTTTTAGTTGTTATGTTGACAATGAAAGTATGCCGCTCAAAATATAATTTATCTCTATTTCAAAACCGAGCTCGCACCTCTACAAATCCTCGCTTCCCTCGTGAAGGGCCTATCCATTTACTTTTATGTTGAGTCATCACCCTTCTTATTAAAAAGCACCCATCGGAGAGCACATCGTCGCTTGCATTCATTATTATTTGTTTATATTGGGTATGACTTATTTGGATCTCTTTACCATGAATTACAATGTTTAGTCAGTCCTTGATCTTTAAAGGTGCTCTGCATTTATGTTTTGCGGTCTCAGACAGGGCTAGCGGGATACCATTTTGTTATATCATGTTATGATTATTTTGAGAAAGTGTTGTCATCCGAGTTTTATTATTATGGCTCGCTAGCTGATTATGCTATTGATATGAGTAACTGTGATACCTATGTGTTATTATGAGTATGGTTAGTTCATCATAATTGCTGAAACTTGAATGCTGGCTTTTCATGTTTACAACAACAAGAGCAAATAGAGTCTGTAAAAGTTTTCCTTTTTCTCTTTTAGTTTGTTAACTGAATTGCTTGAGGACAAGCAAGGGTTTAAGCTTGGGGGAGTTGATACGTCTCCGTCGTATCTACTTTTCCAAACACTTTTGCCCTTGTTTTGGACTCTAACTTGTATGATTTGAATGGAACTAACCCGGACTAATGCTGTTTTCAGCAGAATTGCCATGGTGTTGTTTTATGTGCAGAAAATAAAAGTTCTCGGAATGACCTGAAACTCCATGGAACATCTTAGAAAAAACAATAAAAAATCCTCGCAAAAGATGAAGACCAGGGGGCCCACACCCTGTCCACGAGGGTGGGGTGCGCCCCCCCTGGGCGTGCCCCCCTACCTCGTGGGCCCCCTGGTGGCCCCCCGACGCCAACTCCAACTCCATATATTGGCTTTCGGGGAGAAAAAAATCAGAGAGAAGAAATCATCACGTTTTACGATACGGAGCCGCCGCCAAGCCCTAATCTCTCTCGGGAGGGCTGATCTGGAGTCCTTTCGGGGCTCCGGAGAGGGGGATTCATCGCCATCGTCATCATCGACCATCCTCCATCACCAATTTCATGATGCTCACCGCCGTGCGTGAGTAATTGCATCGTAGGCTTGCTGGATAGTGATGGGTTGGATGAGATTTATCATGTAATCGAGTTAGTTTTGTTAGGGTTTGATCCCTAGTATCCATTATGTTTTGAGATTGATGTTGCTATGACTTTGCTATGCTTAATGCTTGTCACTAGGGCCCGAGTGCCATGATTTCAGATCTGAACCTATTATGTTTTCATGAATATATGTGTGTTCTTGATCCTATCTTGCAAGTCTGTAGTCACCTACTATGTGTTATGATCCGGCAACCCCGAAGTGACAATAATCGGGACCACTCCCAGTGATGACCATAGTTTGAGGAGTTCATGTATTCACTATGTGCTAATGCTTTGTTCCGGTTCTCTATTAAAAGGAGGCCTTAATATCCCTTAGTTTCCAATAGGACCCCACTGCCACGGGAGGGTAGGACAAAAGATGTCATGCAAGTTCTTTTCCATAAGCACGTATGACTATATACGTAATACATGCCTACATTACATTGATGAACTGGAGCTAGTTCTGTGTCACCCTATGTTATGACCGTTACATGACGAACCGCATCCGGCATAATTACCCATCCTTAATCCAAAGGCCTCACGAAGTTTTCCATATATTGGTTCTCGCTATTTACTTTTCCGTTACTCTTTGTTACAATCACTACAAAATACCAAAAACATTACTTTTGCTGTCTTTACTTTTGTTACCATTATCACCACTATCATATTACTTTGCTGCTAAACACTTTGCTGCAGATACTAAGTTTCTAGGTGTGGTTGAATTGACAACTCAGCTGCTAATACTTGAGAATATTCTTTGGCTCCCCTTGTGTCGAATCAACAAATTTGGGTTGAATACTCTACCCTCGAAAACTGTTGCGATCCCCTATACTTGTGGGTTATCAGGGCGCGCCTAGGAGGCCGGCCTCCCCCCTCCTCCACTCCTTTATATACGGGGGAGGGGGGCACCCCATAGACACACAAGTTGATCATTGATCTCTTAGCCGTGCGCGGTGCTCCCCTCCACCATAATCCACCTCGGTCATATCGTTGCGGTGCTTAGGCGAAGCCCTGCGTCGGTAGCTTCATCATCGCCGTCATCACGCCGTCGTGCTGACGAAACTCTCCCTCGACACTTTGCTGGATCGTAGTTCGTGGGACGTCACCGAGCTGAACGTGTGCAGATCGCGGAGGTGCCATACGTTCGGTACTAGGATCGGTCGATCGTGAAGACGTACGACTACATCAACCGCGTTGTCATAACGCTCCAGTTTCGGTCTACGAGGGTACATGGAGAACACTCTCCCCTCTCGTTGCTATGCATCACCATGATCTTGCATGTGCGTAGGAATTTTTTTGAAATTACTATGTTCCCCGACAGTGGCATCCGAGCCAGGTTTATGCGTAGATGTTATTTGCACGAGTAGAACACAAGTGAGTTGTGGGCAATAATAGTCATACTTCTTACCAGCATGTCATACTTTGATTTGGTGGTAATGTTGGATGAAGCGGCCCGGACTGACATTACGCGTACGCTTACGCGAGACTGGTTCTACGGACGTGCTTCACACACAGGTGGCTGGCGGTTGTCGTTTCTTCAACTTTAGTTGAATTGAGTGTGGCTACGCCCGGTCCTTGTTGAAGGTTAAAATAGCACATACTTGACGAAAAATCATTGTGGTTTTGATGCGTAGGTAAGAACGGTTCTTGCTAAGCCCTTAGCAGCCACGTAAAACTTGCAACAACAAAGTAGGACGTCTAACTTGTTTTTGCAGGGCATGTTGTGATGTGATATGGTCAAGACATGATGCTAAATTTTATTGTATGAGATGATCATGTTTTGTAACAAAGTTATTAGCAACTGGCAGGAGCCATATGGTTGTTGCTTTATTGTATGCAATGCAATCGCCCTGTAATTGTTTTTACTTTATCACTAAGCGGTAGCGATAGTCGTAGAAACAATAGTTGGCGAGACGACAACGATGTTATGATGGAGATCAAGGTGTCGCGCCGGTGACAATGCTGATCATGACGGTGCTTTGGAGATGGAGATCAAAGGCACAAGATGATGATGGCCATATCATATCCTTATATTGATTGCATCTGATGTTTATCTTTTATACATCTTATTTTGCTTAGTTCGACGGTAGCATTATAAGATGATCTCTCACTAAATTTCAAGGTACAAGTGTTCTCCCTGAGTATGCACCGTTGCGAAAGTTCGTCGTGCCGAGACACCACGTGATGATCGGGTGTGAAAAGCTCTACATTCACATACAATGGGTGCAAGCTAGTTTTGCACACGCAGAATACTCGGGTTAAACTTCACGAGCCTAGCATATGTAGATATGGCCTCGGAACACTGAGACTGAAAGGTCGAGCGTGAATCATATAGTAGATATGATCAACATAGTGATGTTCACCATTGAAAACTACTCCATCTCATGTGATGACCAGCCATGGTTTAGTTGATTTGGATCACGTGGTCATTTAGATGATTAGAGGGATGTCTATCTAAGTGGGAGTTCTTAAGTAATATGATTAATTGAACTTTAATTTATCATGAACTTAGTACCTGATAGTTTTTTGCATGTCTATGTTGTTGTAGATAGATGGCCCGTGCTGATGTTCCGTTGAATTTTAATGCGTTCCTAGAGAAAGCTAAGTTGAAATATGATGGTAGCAATTACATGGACTGGGTCCGTAACTTGAGGATTATCCTCATTGCACGGAAGAATTATGTCCTGGAAGCACCGCTAGGTGCAAGACCCGCCGTAGGAGCAACGCAGGATGTTGTGAACATTTGGCAGAGCAAAGCTGATGACTACTCGATAGTTTAGTGTGCCATGCTTTACGGCTTAGAACCGGGACTTCAAAGATGTTTTGAACCTCATGGAGCATATGAGATGTTCCAGGAGTTGAAGTTAATGTTTCAAGCAAATGCCCGGATTGAGAGATATGAAGTCTCCAATAAGTTCTATAGCTGCAAGATGGAGGAGAATAGTTCACAAGGAACATATACTCAAAATGTCGGGTATAACAATCACTTGATTCAACCGGGAGTTACTCTTCACGATGATAGTGTCACCGATGTAATTCTTCAATCATCGCCACCAAGCTACAAGAGCTTCGTGATGAACTATAATATGCAAGGGATGAACAAGACAATTCCCGAGCTCTTCGCAATGTTAAAGGCTGCGGAGGTAGAAATCAAGAAGGAGCATCAAGTGTTGATGGTCAACAAGACCACCAGTTTCAAGAAAAAGGATAAAGGGAAGAAGGGGAACTTGAAGAAGAACGGCAAGCAGGTTGCCGCTCAAGTGAAGAAACCCAAGTCTGGAGCTAAGCCTGAGACCGAGTGCTTCTACTGCAAAGGGACTGGTCACTGGAAGTGGAACTGCCCCAAGTATTTGGCGGATAAGAAGGATGGCAAAGGTGAACAAAGGTATATGTGATATACATGTTATTGATGTGTACCTTACTAATGCTCGTAGTAGTGCCTGGGTATTTGATATTGGTTCTGTTGCTAATATTTGCAACTCGAAACAGGGGCTACGGATTAAGATTGGCTAAGGACGACGTGACGATGCGTGTGGGAAATGGTTCCAAAGTCGATGTGATCGCGGTCGGCATGCTACCTCTACATCTACCTTCGGGATTAGTTTTAGACCTGAATAATTGTTATCTGGTGCCAGCGTTGAGCATGAACATTATATATGGATCTTGTTTGATGCGAGACGGTTATTCATTTAAACTGAGAATAATGGTTGTTCTATTTATATGAGTAATATCTTTTATGGTCATGCACCCTTGAAGAGTGGTATATTTTTATTGAATCTTGATAGTAGTGACACACATATTCATTATATTGAAGCCAAAAGATGTAGAGTTGATAATGATAGTGCATCTTGTTTGTGGCACTACCGTTTGGGTCATATTGGTGTAAAGCGCATGAAGAAACTCCATTCTGATGGACTTTTGGAATCACTTGATTATGAATCACTTGGTACTTGCGAACCATGCCTCATGGGCAAGATTACTAAAACTCCGTTCTCCGGAACAATGGAGCGAGCAAAAGATTTGTTGGAAATCATACATACTGATGTATGTGGTCCAATGAATATTGAGGCTCGCGGCGGGTATCATTATTTTCTCACCTTCACAGGTGATTTAAGCAGGTATGGGTATATCTACTTGATGAAACATTTGAAAAGTTCAAAGAATTTCGGAGTGAAGTGGAAAATCATCGTAACAAGAAAATAAAGTTTCTACAATCTGATCGTGGTGGAGAATATTTGAGTTACGAGTTTGGTCTTCATTTGAAACAATACGGAATAGTTTCGCAACTCACGCCACCCAGAACACCACAGCGTAATGGTGTGTCCGAACGTCGTAATCGCACTTTATTAGATATGGTACGATCTATGATGTCTCTTACTGATTTACCGCTATCGTTTTGGGGTTATGCTTTAGAGTCGGCTACATTCACGTTAAATAGGGCACCATCTAAATCCGTTGAGACGATGCCATATGAACTGTGGTTTGGCAAGAAACCAAAGTTGTCGTTTCTGAAAGTTTGGGCCTGCGATGCTTATGTGAAAAAGCTTCAACCTGATAAGCTCAAACCCAAATCGGAGAAATGTGTCTTCATATGATACCCAAAGGAAACTGTTGGGTACACCTTCTATCATAGATCCGAAGGCAAGATATTCGTTGCTAAGAATGGATCCTTTCTAGAGAAGGAGTTTCTCTCGAAAGAAGTGAGTGGGAGGAAAGTAGAACTTGATGAGCTAATTGTACCTGCTCCCTTATTGGAAAGTAGTTCATCACAAAAAGCAGTTCCTGTGATCCCTACATCAATTCGTGAGGAAGCTGATGACAATGATCATGAAACTTCAGATCAAGTTACTACCGAACCTCGTAGGTCAACCAGAGTAAGATCCGCACCAGAGTGGTACGGTAATCCTATTCTGGAGGTCATGTTACTTGACCATGACGAACCTACGAACTATGAGGAAGCGATGATGAGCCCAGATTAGGCGAAATGGCTTGAGGCCATGAAATCTGAGATGGGATCCATGTATGAGAATGAAGTGTGGACTTTGGTTGACTTGCCCGATGATCGGCAAGTGAGGGAGTCCTGGATTAGGGGGTATCTGGACAGCCGGACTATATACTTTGGCCGGACTCTTGGACTGTGAAGATACAAGACTCAAGACTACGTCCTGTGTCCGGATGGGACTCTCCTTTGCATGGAAGACAAGCTTGGCAATCCGGATGTTAGATCTCCTTCTTTGTAACCGACTCTGTGTAACCCTAGCCTCCTCCGGTGTCTATATAAACCGGAGGGTTTAGTCCGTAGGACAACAACAATCATAATCATACGCTAGCTTCTAGGGTTTAGCCTCTACGATCTCGTGGTAGATCAACTCTTGTAATACTCATATCATCAAGATCAGTCAAGAAGGTAGTAGGGTATTACCTCCATCGAGAGGTGTCGAACCTGGGTAAAACATCGTGTCCCCTGCCTCCTGTTACCATTAGCCTTAGACGCACAGTTTGGGACCCCCTACCCGAGATTCGCTGGTTTTGACACCGACATTGGTGCTTTCATTGAGAGTTCCTCTGTGTCGTCGTGGCAAGGCTCGATGGCTCCTCCAATCATCAACTACAACGCGGTTCAGGGTGAGATTTTTCTCCCCGGACAGATCTTCATGTTCGGTGGCTTCGCACTGCGGGCCAATTTGCTTGGCCATCTGGAGCAGATCGACAGCTACACCTCTGGCCATCAGGTCAGGTTCGGGAACTTGAACTACACGACCGATATCCGTGGAGACCTGATCTTCGACGGATTTGGGCCTACGTCAGGAGCGCCGAACAGTCACGACGAGCACGACTTAGATCTGCTGTCAGACAATATTCGGGATATCGCACCTGCAGTAGCTCCGGACCTAAATCTGGGGCAGATTGTGTCGTCCGAGGACGGGTGGATGGACCCCGCCCTGGAGGCTGCATACTCATCGGTGGTAGAGCTGAACACAGAATCCCCCTCCAAGGAAATCTGTGTCAACGGACCCCCGGACTTGCGTCCCGTCAGAGGTTCCGGATCAGACGCACCTGTGCCCATCGACTCCGATTGGGCTCCGGTAATGGAGTTCACCGCTGCGGATATCTTTCAGCACTCGCCCTTCGGTGACATGCTGAATTCATTAAGGTCTCTCTCTTTGTCAGGTGACTCTTGGCCAAACTATGTCCGGCTCGAGTGGGAGGCAGGCGACGAGGAAATTCGTTACCCACCCACAACCCACTTCATCGCCACTGTCGATGATTTAACCGATGTGCTTGACTTCGACTCCGAAGACATCTACGGTGTGGACGAGGATACAGGAGAAGAACAGGAACCACCACCCACGGGGCGGTGGATAGCCACCTCCTCGTATGATATATATATGGTGGACACTCCCAAAGAAACCAATGGTGATGAGGCAATAGAGGATAACCCCTTACAGAAGAAATCAAAGCATGGGCGTCATCGGCGCCGCTCTAAGCCCCGCCATAGCAATATCGGCACAGGAGACGAAAACAATACGGATGGTGCTGAAGATGAATACAATCCCGATCAGCCTGCCTTCGAGCAGGACGGACGGGAAGACGGGCAGGTTAGCCCAGATGAACAGGCGACAGACGGATACTTGGAGGAGGACAACTACATGCCCCCTCCGAAGACGAGGTGAGCCTCGGGGATGATGAATTCGGCATGCCTAATGATCCCGTAGAGCAGGAGTGCTTCAAGCGCCAGCTTATGGCCACTGCAAGAAGCCTGAAAAAGAAGCAGCAGCAACTCCAAGATGATCAAGATCTGCTCACAGACAGATGGACTGAGGTCCTGGCAGCCGAGGAATATGGACTCGAGCGACCCACCAAAGGGTACCCAAAGCTCAAGTTGCTACCTCAACTTGAGGAGGAGGTCCCAAAGCCCACGCCCCGACACCAATACATCATGGTCCGGGGCAATACGCAGGAAATGCGAGGCAACATCCATAAACCTCGACGCAACAGACATAAGAGTCACAAAAATAATGATGACGCCCAAGACACGGCAGTCGATGTCGGATTCCGCGGCTCCCAGTCCGGTCAGCGGAAAGAGAACAATAAAGGCCATCCGGCCCGGGCAGCATACTCAACCAACCATGTCAAATTCATGGTACCCCTGGAACGGCAGCCAATCATACCAATAGAGAATGTCGGATCTTCAAAACAAACCGGCCGATCACGCGCCGGAAACAATAAGAAGGGGTCTCAAAGCTATGAAGACAACGAGGTGCCCAGACCATCAATCATTATGAGGCAAAAGAAAAATTCTCCACAAACCAACAAGGGAACGAATGTGTACTCCTCGGGATGCCTACTCAACAATACAAGTCACCCCACGGTACAAAAATACGGCCGTACATCTCCGATCACACAGACCGTCCAGCCAATTTCAACCATGGCAATTCAATTGCACTTACCATAGACCCAATAGTTGGTGGGTTCCACCTCATACGAGCCCCTATTGTCATAAACAACAGCCCAAACTTGCTGCGCCAGGACACAATGCACCAGATAGGTATTGATCGCTCGAGGATCAAACCCACTAAAAACATCGTCTCAAAGATGCCGTTCCAGGTGTAAAGGCCAAGTTTTACAGGCCTACCACCCTGGAGGTTGTCTCCGGATCACCAAACAAACACCATACCGAAGAGTAAGTCTTCGGCATTGTCCCCTTATACAGTAACTATTATATACTACTGGGACGAACCGCATTGGCTCGATTCAACGCGGTACCACACCCACGTGACATAGTCACAATTATGGGCAAGGCCGAACTCCACCCCGACACTGGAAAGTATACCGTTGCTGAGGTAGCGAGTTGTGCCTTTCCATCGAACCTCGATTCGACAGCCAACCCCCCGGACACCAACAAAGGAGTCCGAGCTACTTTACGGCATGATAGCCTGGCTCGACCAGGCTCCAATCAAGCACTCCGACATAAGCTGGGGAAGGGCCCTGCGTTTCAACCACCCTATGACACGCAAACGCCTCTAAGCATTTTTCTTTACAGGCTCACTTTTGCGCAGAATAGGACTGGCGACATGGAATCAGCTCGGACGCACAAAGAGGGAATACAAAAGTACTCCCCAAGAAGACAGTCTGGATACACTTCGGATCCGCACATAGCTTCCTCCCGTCCGGTTGCAACAGGTTCCGCCAGCACACCTCCTTTCATAGCATAAAACCGTACTCATACGCATAGACGTGTCACTCCACTACAACACGTAGAACTATATGACACTTACCGACCGTCATTCCTCATTGACGCCTTTTTCGTCACAACGGCACCTACACATAGTGTCATGCCCCACTATGCTAGGGGCTTCATTGTACTCATAATATGGCAACAAAGTCCGGCCACCTTCTCGGTCGCTCGGCACCCCGAACTTATAGCACTATATGCATCATCTCCGAATCATGTCTTGGGTCATTAGTTGGGTTTGACCGGCTCCCATGTTTTGGTACCTTACGTCCCGCTCCATCGGCTAAGGTAGCGCTGGGAGAACTACTGCGATTGTGTCCCGGTTCTTCCGGACGAGCACCTTAGTAGAGAAAGCCAGAAACTGACTGTCATGATACGGCAAGAGCTGGTCAGCTGTTCGAGAGGTTGTAAAATCTTTAAGGATTTATTCCGCATAATGCCATAACAAATGCAGAGTGCGACAGATTGGTCATCCGATCGGTATTTGTTAGAGCCCTCGACGGTCTTAGAACACCGGGGTTGCGCCTACCATACTCAAATTCCTATGGCTAAGTGAGAGTGATAAAGCCCTATAGTCCGATTGCTCGTTCATTTGTGATGAACACCTCCTTCAAGGACCCAAAATGGGATAAAGAGTGTTCAGTATGTCCCAACACCCCGCATTTCTACGTGGGGCGAGAAGTTTACAACCGCGAACTCTCGTGATTCATATATATCAAACGACCACACAGAAGAAAAACTTTCATATAACAGCAATAAATAATAACAATGCGTTGTTCCAGACATAAAGGACAACATGACTGTCTTCAGGGAAATATAATGTCTTTGGTACATTGCTCCGCCACAAGGCGGGCTCCTTTCAGGACAGCATCATAATATAATTCGGGCTTGCGGTGCTCCTTACCCTTCGGACTTTCACAAAGTACATACCTTGATAAAGTTTTGAAGAAGTTCAAAATGGATCAAGCAAAGAAAGGGTTCTTGCCTGTGTTACAAGGTGTGAAGTTGAGTCAGACTCAAAGCCCGACCACTGTAGAAGATAGAAAGAAAATGAAAGATGTTCCCTATGCTTCAGCCATAGGTTCTATCATGTATGCAATGCTGTGTACCAGACCTGATGTGTGCCTTGCTATTTGTTTAGCAGGGAGGTACCAAAGTAATCCAGGAGTGGATCACTGGACAGCGGTCAAGAACATCCTGAAATACCTGAAAAGGACTAAGGATATGTTTCTCGGTTATGGAGGTGACAAACAGCTCGTCGTAAATGGTTACGTCGATGCAAGCTTTGACACTGATCCAGATGACTCTAAGTCACAAACCGGATATGTATTTTTATTGAACGGTGGAGCTGTAAGTTGGTGCAGTTCTAAGCAAAGTGTCATAGCGGGATCTACGTGTGAAGCGGAGTACATAGGTGCTTCGGAAGAAGCAAATGAAGGAGTCTGGATGAAGGCGTTTATATCCGATCTAGGTGTCAACCTAGTTCATCGGGTCCAATGAAAATCTTTTTTGATAACACTAGAGCCATTGCCTTGGCGAAGGAATCCAGATTTCACAAGAGAACAAAGGACATCAAGAGACGCTTCAATTCCATCCGTCATCAAGTGTCAGAAGGGACATAGAGATTTGCAAGATACATACGGATCTTAATGTTGCAGACCCGTTGACTAAGCCTCTCTCATGAGGAAAACATGATCAGCACCAAGAATCCATGGGTGTTAGAATCATCACAATGTAATCTAGATTATTGACTCTAGTGCAAGTGGGAGACTGAAGGAAATATGCTCTAGAGGCAATAATAAAGTTGTTATTTATATATTTCCTTATATCATGATAAATGTTTATTATTCATGCTAGAATTGTATTAATCGGAAACTTAGTACATGTCTGAATACATAGACAAATAGAGTGTCACTAGTATGACTCTACTTGACTAGCTCGTTTATCAAAGATGGTTAAGTTTCCTAGCCATAGACATGAGTTGTCATTTGATGAACGGGATCACATCATTAGAGAATGATGTCATTGACTTGACCCATTCTGTTAGCTTAACACTTGATCGTTTAGTATATTGCTATTGCTTTCTTCATGACTTATACATGTTCCTATGACTATGAGATTATGCAACTCCCGAATACCAGAGGAAAACTTTGTGTGCTACCAAACATCACAACGTAACTGGGTGATTATAAAGGTGCTCTACAGGTGTCTCCGATGGTGTTTGTTGAGTTGGCATAGATCGAGATTAGGATTTGTCACTACGATTGTCGTAGCGGTATCTCTGGGCCCTCTCGGTAATGCACATCACTATAAGCCATGCAAGCAATGTGACTAATGAGTTAGTTATGGGATGATGCATTATGGAATGAGTAAAGAGACTTGCCGGTAACGAGATTGAACTAGGTATTGAGATACTGACGATCGAATCTAGGGCAAGTAACATACCGATGACAAAACGAACAACGTATGTTGTTATGTGGTTTGACCGATAAAGATCTTCATAGAATATGTAGGAGCCAATATGAGCATCCAGGTTCCGCTATTGGTTATTGACCGGAGACATGTCTCGGTCATGTCTACATAGTTCTCGAACCCGTAGGGTGTGCACGCTTAAAGTTCGGTGACGATAGGTATTATGAGTTTATGTGTTTTGATGTACCGAAGGTAGTTCGGAGTCCCGGATATGATCACGGACATGACGAGGAGTCTCAAAATTGTCGAGACATAAAGATTGATATATTGGACAACTATATTTGGATGTAGGAATAGTTCCGGGTGAGTTCGGGCATATACCAGAGTACCGGGAGGTTACCGGTACCTCCGGGAGGTATATGGGCCTTATTGGGCCATAGTGGGAGAGAGGAGAAGGGAGCAAAGGAAGGGGCGCGCCCCCCCAAGCCCAATCTGAATTGGGAGGGGATGGGCCCCCCTTTCCTTTCTCCTTCCTCCTCCTTCCTTCTCTCCTAATCCAACTAGGGAAGGGGGGGGGTCCTACTCCCGGTGGGAGTAGGACTCCCCTTGGGGCGCGCCTAGGAGGCCGGCCTCCTCCCCCTCCTCCACTCCTTTATATACGGGGGAGGGGGGCACCCCATAGACACACAAGTTTATCATTGATCTCTTAGCCGTATGCGGTGCCCCCCTCCACCATAATCCACCTCGGTCATATCGTTGCGGTGCTTAGGCGAAGCCCTACGTCGGTAGCTTCATCATCACCATCATCGTGCCGTCGTGCTGACGAAACTCTCCCTTGACACTTTGCTGGATCGGAGTTCATGGGACGTCACCGAGCTGAACGTTTCCAGATCACAGAGGTGCCATATGTTTGGTACTAGGATCGGTCGATCGTGAAGACGTACGACTACATCAACCGCATTGTCATAACGCTTCCGCTTTTGGTCTACGAAGGTACATGGATAACACTCCCCCCTCTCGTTGCTATGCATCACCATGATCTAGCATGTGCGTAGGAATTTTTTTGAAATTACTACATTCCCAACACGCTCTGCAATCGACGTGATGCACGTGACGAAGAATCTTTGTGTGAACCTGCTAGGCTTCTTGGGCGTGTATGGTAAGACAAAAGATACACCGGAGGCACGGGAGGACCAGCAACGTATGCATGGAAAAGACGGCATACTTCAGGGTCGTGCCAGCTACGCTCTTACCAAAGAAGAGAAGGAAATCTTCTTTGAATGCTTGCTCAGTATGAAGGTCCCGTCTGACTTCTCGTCGAATATAAAGGGAATAATAAATATGGCAGAGAAAAAGTTCGAGAACCTAAAGTCTCATGACTACCACGTGATTATGACGCAACTGCTTCCTGTTGCATTGTGGGGGCTTCTGCCGAAAAACGTTCAGTTAGCCATTGTGAAGCTAAGTGCATTCCTCAAGGCAGTCTCTCAGAAGGTAATCGATCCAGAAATCATACCAAGGTTAGAGAATGATTTGGTGCAATGCCTTGTCAATTTCGAGTTGGTGTTCCCACCATCCTTCTTCAGTATTGTCAGGACCCCGACTCAATGCCACATCGATCTAGCATGTAACACCTCATATCACTTTGCGGCCTCATGCACGGTATCCCCACGGGTGCCGCCTTACCTTTGCCCGGGACCATTTGCGCCATTTGGCACACGTATATGATAGTGTCGCTAGCATCCATATGATAAGGAGCCCGGGCTGACATGGCTAGTCATAAAACCAAAGTGGCACAAACTTACAGGACAGCATCCATGACCCAACATCGAGCGTGTCGGTCATCACGAGTGAATCAGAGCTATAGCACTGGGCCAGCAGGATGCGGTGAACCGGGCAGAAGGGCTAATAGGCCTCCGGTATTCATTGCGTGACATTTCCCGGCGATGGATACATGAACGAAGAAGGACACATGCCGCCAGCCTAAGTGTTAGGAGCAGTAGCAAGATACCATGGCTCAATGGAAGCACTAGGAGACATTTCCCGGTAAGAGAGGCTACTAAGGATAAACAACTAGATAGTCAGATCCCACACATACCAAGCATTTCAATAACATACACACAATATGCTCGATATGTGCAAATACAACATGGCATCACAACATGACTCTACAACTCAAGTATTTTATTCAATAGGCTCCGAGGAGCGAGATATTACAAACATGGGTCTCATGACCCAACATTCAGAGCACACAAGTCAAGCACAAGCGGAAGCTTAGCATGTTTGAGTACAGACATCTACGGATGAAAAAGGCTGAGAAGCCTGACTAACTACCAGATCCTGCCGAGGGCACAAGATCATAGCTGAGGTAACAAGCTAAACGTCGAGGTCCACGTGGAACTACTAGCAAGACTGAAGTCTCTCTGCAAAAAACATAGAATAGGCAAACGTGAGTACAAATGTACCCATCAAGACTTACATCAAAACTATCTACATATGCATCATTATCAACAAGGGGGTGGTGGAGTTTAACTGCAGCAAGCCAGCTTTGACTCGGTGGCTATCCTGAACTACGACTTCATGTAACACTTTTGAGGTGGCGCACACGAGTCCACATATTCACCATATCAACACACCACTATGGATCCGCTCCCATCTCCCTACGAGAACGCCATCCATAGCACTCACGCTTATCTTGGCGATTTTAGAGTATCCACTTTCACTTGTCTATGAACTGCACAGCAACCCGTAAGTCCTTTTCCATGACACGGCTATTCAAATAGATCATATTAACCCCGCAGGGTGTACTTCTTCACACACGCCTCGCCACTTACCGCCATGTACACCTCGTGTATCTTGGCAACCTTCAAGCGAAGCTTTGGCGAGGAGTCGGCCACGACCGACTAACCACACAAGTCTCTCGTCCAGGTTTATCGCCTATTCGGGTTCCATCCGCAAGGAGATCCGCGGGGTGTCGCCACGGCCCCAAACGATGTGTGCAGGGTTCCCAAGCCCACCATTCGGGTGCCACTTGGTACACCGGCCATCAGGTTTAGTCTGTCCCAAGCCCACCTGCACTGGTGCCACTTGGTAGGCTACTAACACTACCTACAAACACCAGAAACTAGTTGCAACTCCTGGACAGAGATCAAGTTGATTAATAAGTCGAGAGGGGCCGAGTTACCAGAACCCAATGTGTGGTAGTAACTGTTCATGGATCACAAACACAAAACTCAGTTCCAAAGGACGGCTTCAATGAGACAACCCACCATGTACTCCTACATGGCCTCTCACCGCTACCTTTACCAAATCGTGTTCACACACTTAGCTCTCAACAGTAGGACATGTTCACACACCTCCAATTCATCCCTGATGAATCAGACCTGATACAACTCTAAGCAATAGCAGGCATGACAAACAAGCATGAATGAGTAGGCACATTAGGGCTCAAACAAGTCCTACTCATGCTAGTGGGTTTCATCTATTTACTGTGGCAATGACAGGTCATGCAGAGGATAAAGGGGTTCAACTACCACAACAAGTAACAGTTGTATCATTGTTGTCCTAATGCAGTAAAATAGAGCAGGAGCGAGAAAGTGGGATTGTATCGGAATGAACAAGGGGCTTTTGCTTGCCTGGCCCTTCTGAAGATAGCATTGAGTCTTCATCAGTGTCAACGATCACAACGCTTGCATAACGCTCACCGAGGGGGAACAACACCGGCAAACAGAGAAGAAACACGATCAATGCAATGCACAATATGATGCATGCTATGACATGGCAATATGAGTGTGTTGGCCCGATGCAACTACAACCAGATGGGTTTGAACCATTTTGAATCAAAGATTCAAGTTTCAAGCTCATGCATGGTCATTATTAGTGCTTTATCTTGTTCTGCACTAAACAGCAGGTTAACTTTTTTAAACATGCAGGAAACTAGTACAGATGGATAGATTGGATTTTTCTGATAATTTTTCATATATAATTTGTTTGATATGGAGTTATGGTTGAATTACTATGAATTTTTGAAGTTTGCAACATTTTCTGGAATTTTCCTATATAAGAATAAATTTAGAAAAGGATTTACTGCGTCAGTATGACGTAGATGTGATGTCAGCAGGTCAACTGGGTCGGCCAGGTCAAACCTGACCAGTGGGACCCATACGTTAGTGTCTCAGGCTGGTTTGGGTGGATGACAGGTGGGACCGGTCAACGTTGACTTGACCAAAGTCAAAGCTGACACGAGGGGTCCACACGTATTAGTACTAACCTTAACAGAAAATTAGACTAACCTAATTATGCTCCGGGACCCACATGTCATTGACACAGGCAATAACTAAACACGATTAGCACCTAAACTAATGGTGCCACGTCAGCCACCGGCGTTTAACCGCCGGCGACGACAGACCGCGGCTATGCCCGCGTCGGGTTTGCTCTACGGGCCACCTTTCGAAGCGTGTCTGGGTGCGTTGGAAAGCTCTTGCTCCCGTGCGTCGAACGGTGCAGCTGCTGGGTTGTGGGGAGGCCGGTGCTCGCCGGAGTGGAGCCTGCGGCGGTTGCCGGAGCTCGGGATCGAGCGGCGCAGCACTATGGTGCATGGGAAGACAAGCTGGTGGCGGTGTTAGCTTGCTGCGGAGCTGCTGAGAACGTAGTCGTGCTCGGGAACGAGCTTTGCTAGCTCTTGTTACAGCGGCAACAAGAACGGCGGCGGCCGGCTCTCGGCTCCGGTGGAAACGGCGGGTACACGGCGCAACAGAGAACAGGAGAGAGGGAGCGCAGAGGAGCTCACAGTGAGTCGACGGAGGGTCGGCCGAGCTCGGGAGGCACCGAGGCAAGAATCGACGGTGACGATCTCCGGTGGCCGACGAGGGGAACGGCGGTGCTTGCGCGTCCTGGGGCTTCCGGCGTCGGGCGGCTCTGTGAGGAGGAAGAGAGGGACGAGGCGGAGCTCATGGGCGTGTCGGTGAGGCGTGGGGTGACCGGTGGTCGCGACAACGGCGGGCGGTGGCGACGGCTGCGCTCAGGCATGAGAGGGAGAGGGAGCAGAGGAGGGGAAGAGCTCGAGAGAGAGTGAGGGGCGGTCGGGGAGGCTGCGTGGCGTGCGCGGAGGCATCCAGGGCAGCGGGACGCAGGCAGCGTGGAGCTCGCGTGGCGCTGGAGAGCGACGCTGCCGCGCACGCGCCCGTCCGACCGGGCGAGAGGACAACGACGACTGGCACAAGGCAATGGGCTGGGCCGTGCTGGGCCAGGCTAGGTGAGCGCCAGCTAAAACTCTCTCTCTCTGCTTTCTGTTTTTGTTTTCTATTTTTGTAGTTTGTTTGATCCAGTTTTTAAAAAACCAAATCAATTTTATAAATCCTAAAAATATTCATGAGCACTTTCTGAATTATGTGAGTGTCCCACAAATAATTCCAACATTATTTGAGCATTTAAATTATTTATAGCGTTTAAATGCCCAAAGTCAAATGCAATATGATTTAATTCAAAAATCCAAATATAATCTAAGAATATATTCATCATTTTTGGCAGAGGTTTCCACCTTAACCAGAGATCATGAACTTTTCTTAGGAACTTTTTGGGTTTATTGAAAAAGATTTTTATCCACCCTAGTTGAGTTTATTTAATGCTAGGGTTTGAACATCCCCATTTGAAGTTTAAGCAAAATTTAAACATGATGCACACATGAAGCTAGCCTAGTGCAATACCAGAAGCAAGGGATGTGACAAGTATCATGACGCACGTCCTAGTTCACCTAGCCGAAGAGATTGGCATTCTGGGTCCTTTATTTCTACACAGTATGTTCCCCTTTGAGACGTTCATGGAAGTCTTAAAGAAATATGTTCATAACCGTGCTAGGCCAGAAGGAAGCATCTCCAAGGGCCATGAAAAGGAGGAGGTCATTGAGTTTTGTGTTAACTTTATTCCTGACCTTAAGCCGATTGGTGTTCCTGAATTGCGGCATGAGGGCAGACTGGTGATACGTCTCCAATGTATCTATAATTTTTGATTGTTCCATGCTATTATATTACCCTTTTGGATGTTTATGGGCTTTATTTTACACATTTATATCATTTTTGGGACTAACCTACTAACCGGAGGCCCAACTGTATTCCTTTTTTTGCCTATTTCAGTATTTCAAAGAAAAGGAATATCAAACGGAGTCCAAACGGAATGAAACCTTCGGTAGCGTGATTTTTGGAACGAACGTGATCCGGAGAACTTGGAGTGCAAGTCAAGAAGCTTGCGAGGCGTCAAGGAGACAGGAGGGCGCGCCCACCCCCTCTAGGTGCACCCCTATCTCCTGGGCCCCACAGGCGGCCACCGACGTACTTCTTCCTCATATATATACCTACGTACCCCGAAAACATTTAGGGAGCCAACGAAACACAATTTCCACTGCCGTAACCTTCTGTATCCGCGAGTTCCATCTTGGAGCCTTCGTCGGCGCTCCGCCGGAGGGGGAATCGACCATGTAGGGCTTCTACATCAACACCATAGCCCCTTCGATGAGTTGTGAGTAGTTTACCACAGACCTTCGGGGCCATAGTTATTAGCTAGATGGCTTCTTCTCTCCTTTTGGATCTCAATACAATGTTCTCCCCCTCTCTTGTGGAGATCTATTCGATGTAAACTCTTTTTGTGGTGTGTTTGTCGAGATCCGATGAATTATGGGTTTATGATCAAGTTTATCTATGAGAAATATTTGAATCTCCTCTGAATTCTTTTATGTATGATTGAGTTATCTTTGCAAGTCTCTTCGAATTATCAGTTTGGTTTGGCCTACTAGATTGATCTTTCTTGCCATGGGAGAAGTGCTTAGCTTTGGGTTCAATCTTGCGGTGTCCTTTCCCAAAGGATGTTAGGGCAGCAAGGCACGATTCTATTGTTGCCATCGAGAATAAAAAGATGGGGTTTATATCATATTGCATGAGTTCATCCTCTACATCATGTCATCTTTCTTAATCGTTACTCGTTCTTTATGAACTTAATACTCTAGATGCAAGGTGAGTCGGTCGATGTGTGTAGTAATAGTAGTAGATGCGCACAGAGTCGGTCTACTTGTCACGGACGTGATGCCTATATACATGATCATGCCTAGGTAATCTCATAATTATTCGCTTTTCTATCAATTGCTCGACAAGAATTTGTTCACCCACCGTAATACTTATGCTATCTTGAGAGAAGCCACTAGTGAAACCTATGGCCCCGGTCTATCTTTTATCATATAAGCTTTCAATCTACTTTTATTTGCATCTTTACTCTTTGCATCTATATTATAAAATACCAAAAATATATTTATCTTATCATACTATCTCTATCGATCTCTTTATGCGCAAGTGGCCGTGGAAGGGATTGGCAACCCTTTATTGCGTTGGTTGCAGTTCTTTGTTTGTTTGTGTAGGTGCGTGGGACTTTTGAGGAGCCTCCTACTGGATTGATACCTTGGTTCTCAAAAACTGAGGGAAATACTTACGCTACTATTGTTGCATCACCCTTTCCTCTTCAAGGAAAACCAACGCAAGCTCAAGACGTAGCAACTGGGTGGAAAAGGCACACTAGGACAGAAAGCAATAATTTGTATGGACGGGCATTCTCTCACTCAAGCGCACTACACAGTTCTACAAAATTCCTCCTTGGTGGCTCCGTACATCAAGGAACATAAGAATATTCTACGCTCCAATCACCCGGAGCATTCTGACGACTGGATTACACATGAACAAACGGGGACTTTTGCCAGTTGGTTACAGACACGTCTCATGCATGACGACGCTGTTGAATATGAGATGTACTTGCTGTCCAAGTTACCATCTTCGAATATATTGACTTTCAAAGGGTACGAGGTAAAAAGAGCACCAAGATAAAAAGAGCACCAACCAAAACAGTGGTGTCCACTTTGATGCAGCAAACACCAATAGGCCAAAGGACGCATATTATGGTTACATAGAGGAGATATGGGAACTTGACTATGGACGTGATTTGAAGGTCCCTTTGTTTCAGTGCAAATGGGTAAATCTGACAGGAGGCGAGGTAACGGAAGGCCCGCAGTACGGAATGACAACAGTGGATCTCAACAATCTTGCATACATAGATGAACCATTCGTCCTAGCCAATGATGTGGCGCAGGTTTTCTATGTGAAGGACATGTCTACCAAGCCGGGAAAAAGAAAAGATAAGGAAGCGAATACATCATACGATGAGCCAAAGTGCCACATAGTTCTTTCAAGGAAAAGAAACATCTTGGGAGTGGAGGACAAGACAGACATGTCAGAATATGATGAAAAGTTTCATGAAATTTCTCCCTTCACAGTGAATATTGACCCGAGCATCCAATGAAATGATGAAGATTGTCCATGGTTATGGCGCAAAGGTACACACGCGAAGAAAATGTTTTATACCCAAAGATCCCACTCTGGGATGTGACCGGCTTCACTATCATCACTTTCTTCTCTAGTGAGTTTTCGGACTTATATATCTGGAAAGTGCCACTTCAGACAAACTAGAGGGAATCTTTATAATAGTTAGGGTACTTATGTGTTTTGGCATTTGAAACGTGAAGAAATATTATGTATAAACAAATTTTCAACCCTTTCTGATTTCATTTGCTATTTTTCATGCATTTACTGATTTTTTTGAGCTAAATGACCCTGAAAATGAAAAGAACTACAAATGAACTCTGAAAAGGTGGAAAGTTGGCATGGTATCATCATTTCACCCACATAGCATGTGCTAAAAAGTTGAGAGGGTTACGACAAAAACTGGATGCACTTCGTATACAAAATGGACAATCTCTTTCAAAGTATCAGGGTTTTAGACGAAAACTTGTCTGCTTCAAAGGCATTTCATTATTTTAAACTTATTTCAACTCCAGACTTTTTATGCGTTCAGTATGCACCATTCGAAGCCAAGTCAGCAATTTTCAACCCTTTTTGACTTCATTTGCTATTTTCCATGCATTTACTGATTTTTTTGAGCTAAATGAACCTAAAATTGAAAAGAACTACAAATGAACTCTGAAGAGGTTGAAAGTTGGCATGTTATCATCATTTCACCCACATAGCATGCTAAAAAGTTGAGAGGGTTACGGCAAAATCTGGATGCACTTCGTGTACAAAATGGACAATCTCTTTTGAAGTATCAGGGTTTCTGACAAAACTCGTCTGTTACAAAGGCATTTCATTTTTTAATAACCTAAGAATTACCAAATTGAATATAATGATAAAACACACTAATATTAAACAATATAAAAAAGAATCATTGAAGAATCTATTTTTAAAGTAAAGTTATTCACAAACTAGTGATTCACAGAAATTTCAAATAATTCAAATTTAAGCTATTCAAATTTCAAAACTACTAGCACTAACAGAAATTTATAATTTTTTTTACCTAAAGCAAAAAGATTCACAAAGAAACTCTAAATAAAGCAAAAAACAACTCAAAAACAAAAGAAAATAAATAACTTGGAAAACAAAAAAAATCCTGCCTATTGGGCCACCACGGTCTGCATACGACTAGAAACCCAACCTCTAGTTGCGCCTGGATGCAGGCCCGCAAGGCCTAGTAGGCCCAATAGGGCACGAAGATGCGGTAGGCCCAGAAGGCCTGCATTAGAGAGGAGCTCGATGTAGAGGCTGCACCGGGGCTTATAAACAGGTGCTGGCTCCTCTCAACTAGCGCGGTGGGACTAAACATCCACCGCGCCCCTCGCCTGGCACCACACCACCTTTAGTCGTGGTTGGTGGCTCCAACTGCAACTAAGGGCCCCGTTTAGTCGCGGTTGGAGCCACCAACCGCGACTAAAGGCATGCGCTTCCTGCCGCTTCGGCTGGCCAAAAAGTGACCTTTAGTCCTGGTTGATGGCTCCAACCGGGACTAAAGGGGGAGCATATATAGAGACTACTTGAAAAATTTCACATCTCTCTTTGCTTCTTATCGACGCTGAATGGCCACTACGACACAGAGGACGCCACCAGGCTGCCGCCGTCGCCAGCCCCGACACCGTCTCGCCTCCCCCGACGCCGGAGCTCGCGTTCAGCCTCCTCCCCGCGCGACGCACGGTCGCGCTCGCCTCCTCCCCCGGCCAAGCCCCGTCGACGCCGCCCATGCCCTCCTCCCCGATCGAGCCTCGTCATCGCCTCACCCCACTGTGAGCTCGCCGCCCCTCGATCTCCGATGATTTTTAATAAATGGATGAATAGAAATGTTAGATTTTTTGTGTAGATGAATTAGTGTAGTTTTTTTGTGTACATGAGTGCATGTTAGATGGATATAATTAGTGTTTAATTAGTATAGAATTGTTTTTTAATGTTGTTTTCCTCTTTTTTTATGGATGTATAGAATGTATGCTTAATTAGTGTTTCTTTTTCTGTTTTTTAATTTTATATAATGTTGTATATCATACTCCCTCCATTCCGAAATACTTGTCTTTCTAGGCATTTCAAATAAGCACAACATACGGATGTATGTAGACATATTTTAGAGTGTAGATTCACTCATTTTGCTCCGTATGTAGTCACTTGTTAAAATCTCTAGAAAGACAAATATTTGGGAACGGAGGGAGTAGTATAGAAAAAATTTGCATAGAAAAAAGTTGGCCATATATATATTTCTTAGGTTTTTTTGTGTAGATGAATTAGTGTAGTATGTAATTTTTTTGTGTACATGAATGCATGTTAGATGGATATAATTAGTGTTTAAATAGTATAGAATTTTTTTATATAATGTTGTTTTTCTGTTTTGAATGGATGTATAGAAGTTGCTTAATTAGTGTTTCTTTTTTGTTTTTTAATTTTATATAATTCTCTATATCATAATATAGAAAAAATTGCATATAAAAAAGTTGCATAGGAAAAAGTTGACCATATATATATTTGATAGAAGGACTATAAGTTGGAAAAATTTCAGAATTTTTTGAGAAAGGAATATTATTAGGGTAGTTCTAAGCTAGGAATTGGACATTATAATCGAAAAGAGGATATTTTGCTCAGAATTTCCTAATAAAATGACATTGCATATATAGGATTTTTTCATAAGAATTTGTTCTTGACGTCAACGATGCCCGACCCACATCCTCGTCGTCGACTCGTTCGCGACGACGTCCTGCTTTAGAGGTGCCATGTCCGGGACTGGGCTCCGCCAGGCTGGCACTGGGAGGTGCTACCTTCAGGGGCGTGCAACTTGGTGAGAAACCCGGCCCCGGGTCCCGTCGTCGACCCGGAGCTCCTTTTTGGTGGCGTTCATGTGGGCCACTTTCGGTGCGGAGGCAGCCAGCCCCGTTGGAGGTGGTACGTCGCCGTGTCAGGGAGGATGAGTTATTGAACACGTCCACCGCTACATGGATGTGCTGGACGTCAGGTTCTCCAATACCTGGCAGGTTCTTCAGGGATCTCACTCAAGCTATGATCTTGTGACAGTTCCTGCTCTTTGGGTGTCCACCGCCCGTGCCTCAGGAACCGCGAGTGAACTAGATTCTTTGATAATATTTGATCTGTATTAGCTAGTGATGTTATATATATGATCATATTTGGGATGTATTAGTGATAATACTCGTGATGTATTTGATATTATATTCGATAATATCCAAGACAATGTATTCGAGATTATATTATTCAATAATATTTGAGACGATGTATTTGAGATTATATTCGATGATGCATATTATCTGGATTTTGGGAGATGTATATATATTATCAAATATGATTCAGTTTTTCCTTATTGATTGCATGCATGCATTCTAATTTGAATACTAAATTGTTTTATCTTTCTTCTGGATTAGTTAAATAAAAGCTGGACAATACCGGCAGAGAAGGAGAAGAGGCCCTGTTCAAGATCATACGCTCCCCGAGACAAGATGAGAATGAAGAAGATGAAGGCTCGCAATATCTGAACAATACCGGTGAGGGTATGATATTCGATGAAGACTAACAAATAGATCAAGTCCAGAACAATGATAACGAAGGAAATGTTGTTCTTCAAATAACAAAGACCGGTGAGGTATATTTATATAAGGCATCTGGTGATCATCACATGTTTTAATTGATTTGTATATATATTAACGAATCAATCTTTCTTCTTTTATCCCTCTAGATTGAGCAAATCTTCTACAAGCAGCAGGGCAGTTCGAGGCCCGACCAAAATGTTGCCGGTGGCGTAAATTACAACATCGATGCCATCAAATCTAATGGAAAACCTGATGAACCTAAGAAGAATGCGAAGAAGTTCATTCGTCAATGCGGAGTTATTGGCATGGACCAAATCCCGATCTCCATTTAAGAATGGAAAAACCCAGCAAAGGGAGATCCAAATGTTACTTTTGTTGACAAAAGAGCAAAAGATCTGCTTTGAGAATCGCTTATGTCACATTACACCCTACTAGATCATTTGACAGATGCAGATCTGGAGAAAGTCAAGAACAGTGCTCTTAAGGAGATGGCGATAGCATTCAATAACCACAAGAAAACTATATGGGCCGCATATGTCAATGCTGGAAAGCAGACTCCAGAATTCAAGGGAACACTTGAGAAGGCAAGAGATCACTGGGACGCTTTCGTGAACTTCAAGGAATCACAAGTAGCTCAGGAACGGTCGAGAAAAAACAAGATTAATGCCGCGAAAAAGCAGTGGCACCATAAGCTTGGACCAAGTGGCTACGAGGCGGTCCGGCCTAAGTGGGATCTCACTGAGAAGAGATGATGGACTCAGGGGTCACTCCAGTTACATTGAGCTGGCCCCAAGGTGCAGGACTTGGTTCTATGTGCATGGGGGGAAGTTGGACAAAAAGACAGGCGAGGTTTTGGAGCGGGCATGTCTTAAAGGAGCCGATGAAAGTTTACTTGTTGCAACAGAAGAGGCTCGAGCGGGGGTGTTCACGCCCAACAGAGAGAACACGAGCTTACGCGCGCCTGATACGTCTCCAACGTATCTATAATTTATTAAGCATTCATGCTATTTTATTATCTGTTTTGACTGATTACGGGCTTTATTATACACTTTTATATTACTTTTGGGACTAACCTATTAACCGGAGGCCCAGCCCATATTGTCGCTTTTATTGCCCGCTTCAAAGATTTCAAGAAAAGGAATATCAAACGGAGTCCAAACGGAATGAAACCTTCGGGAGCGTGATTTTTAGGAAGAATATGATCCGGGAGACTTGGAGTTCACGTCAGAAGAGCATCGAGGGAGCCACAAGACAGGGGGGCGCCCACCCCCCTAGGCGCGCCCTACCCTCTCGTGGGCCCCTCGAGGCTCCCCCGACCGATTTCTTTCACCTATATAAGCCTACATAGCCTAAAAACATCGAAGAAGATAGATCAGGAGTTCCGCCGCCGCAAGCCTCTGTAGCCACCAAAAACCTCTCGGGAGCCCGTTCCGGCGCCTTGTCGGAGGGGGAATCCATCACCGGTGGCCACCTTCATCATCCCGGCGCTATCCATGACGAGGAGGGAGTAGTTCACCCTCGAGGGTGAGGGTATGTACCAGTAGCTATGTGTTTGATCTCTCTCTCTCGTGTTCTCTCTATGGCATGATCTTGATGTATCACGAGCTTTGCTATTATAGTTGGATCTTATGATGTTTCTCCCCCTCTACTGTCTTGTGATGAATTGAGTTTCCCTCTTGAAGTTATCTTATCGGATTGAGTCTTTGATTTGAGAACACTTGATGTATGTCTTGCCATGTTTATCTATGGTAACAATGGTTTATCACGTGCCACTTCATGTATGTTTTGGTGACCAACTTGCGGGCTCCACCCATGAACCTATGCATAGGGGTTGGCACACGTTTTCTTGACTCTCCGGTAGAAACTTTGGGGCACTCTTTGAAGTAGTTTGTGTTGGTTGGACGAATCTGAGATTGTGTGACGCATATCGTATAATCATGCCCACGGATACTTGAGGTGACAATGGAGTATCTAGGTGACATTAGGGTTTTGGTTGATTTGTGTCTTAAGATGTTATTCTAGTATGAACTCTATGATGGATCGAGCGGAAAGAATAGCTCTATGTTATTTTACTACGAACTCTAGAATAGATCGATCAAAAAGGATAACTTTGAGGTGGTTTCATACCCTACCATAATCTCTTCGTTTGTTCTCCGCTATTAGTGGCTTTGGAGTGACTCTTTGTTGCATGTTGAGGGACTGTTATATGATCTATCTATGTTATTATTGTTGAGAGAACTTGCACTAGTGAAAGTATGAACCCTATGCCTTGTTTCCTATCATTGAAATACCATTTACGCTCACGTTTATCATTGGTTACCTTGCTGTTTTTATATTTTCAGATTACAAGAACCTTTATCTACTATCCATATTGCACTTGTATCACCATCTCTTCGCCGAACTAGTGCACCTATACAATTTACCATTGTACTGGGTGTGTTGGGGACACAAGAGACTTTTTGTTATTTGGTTGCAGGGTTGTTTGAGAGAGACCATCTTCATCCTATGCATCCCACAGATTGATAAACCTTAGGTCATCCACTTGAGGGAAATTTGCTACTGTCCTACAAACCTATGCACTTGCAGGCCCAACAATGTCGACAAGAAGAAGGTTGTGTAGTAGACATCAAGCTCTTTTCTGGCGCCATTGCCGGGGAGGTGAGTGCTTGAGGTATATCTTTAGATCTTGCAATCGAATCTTTTTGTTTCTTGTTTTATCACTAGTTGAGTTTACAAAAGAAAACTACAAAAAAATGGAATTGAGTGTGTCTCATATGCTTCATCTTTTTAATATCTTTCGTGAGTTTGATGGAAAGGAAAATTGTGCTCAAGTGCTAGAAGAAGAGTGCATTAAAATGCTTGGTACTGAATCTTTGAATGATGAGCACGATTGCAATGTTGTTAGTATGAACTCCTTGAATATCCATAGTACTAATGATGATTTCTCTAGTCATGATTAAAATATCTCTTATAAGCATGTCAACTTTTGTGGAGTGCATGTTTGCATGAACACACCAAATAGAGAAGATATATATTGCAAGAGGAATAAGCATTTAGAAACTAAATGGTTGCAAGAAAGGCTAAATGTGAGTGCTGAAAATTTAAATTTCCTTTGCCGTACTTGTGAACTTTGCAATGAACGTGGTCATTTACATCTCCGATGCAAATTGTTTCATGATCGAATCGTGTCAAAAAATTGTGATGATTTGATCTCCCTTGCACATTACAATGAACTTAGTTTACTTTTGGGTTATGAAGAATTGAAACGTTTAATTAAGGACCTTCCAGAATTAGCCCATAAGAAATTCCTTGATATTGATCTAGAGAAGATTTATTTGTATTGTACGGTGAATTGCATTGAAAATTCTTATATTGCCAATCACATAAAGAAAAGAAAGAAAATAGAAGATGATGAGAATACTAATGAAAGGGAAGAGACTTTCCAATATCCTCCTATTATTTTTTATGATGAATCAAGTAACGAGGAGGAGCTTTCTATTCAACCAATCTCGTCAATAAGGAGCTCAAAGAGGAAGATTAAACCCACACATAATGTCAAAAAGAAAAGGAAAAGAAAGGGCAACAAAGGTGAAAAGGTATCCCTCCCAAATGATGTTGCTCCTACTACTCATTGTGATGATGATAATTGCTATACTATTGGTGCTATCCATACTATTAATGATGAGAGTGATTATGCTTATGATATGAAAAGGTCCAAGCTTGGGGAAGCTATGTTTGATGAGGATGAAATATTTGAGAATATATTTGCTGAAACTAATATTTGTCCCAAGCTTGGGGAAGCTATGTTTAATGAAGATGATATTTTTAGCATTCCAAGTTTTGATATGCAAAGTTGTTATGATGATAGCATGCCTCTTACCTATGATGATTATATTGATGAAAGTGGGTTTGGAAGAGTGCCAACTTTAGGAAGTAGTGATCCCACTATTTTGGAGGATGTTGAATTTTATTGTGATGAATACGAAAGTGGATTTGGAAGAGTGTCAACTTTATTTAGTGATTCCACTATCTTGGGAGAGGTTTCAATCGATTATGATGAGAACGAAGTTGCTACTTATGATGATTATTGTGATGAAACTTATGCTATAAAAAGTAGTGATGATTATATTTATAGAACTTGTCATGATTATGATTACCCTTCTTCTGAACATTACTCTTATAATGTGGAAACAATTTTTAGTGTTCAAGTCTCTTATGATACTCCCACTATTCCGAATGAGAAGAATTTTGCTTATGTGGAGAGTAGTAAATTTTCTATGCTTGTAGATCATGAAAAGAATGCTTTAGGTACTGGTTATATTGTTGAATCATTCATGATGCTACTGAAAACTATTATGAGGGAGGAATATATGCTTGTAGGAATTGCAATAATGTCAAGTTTCCTCTCTATGTGTTGAAAATCTTGAAGCTATGCTTGTTTTACGTTCCTATGCTAGTTGAATATTGTTCCCATAAGTTGTTTGCTCACAAAATCCCTATGCATAGGAAGTGGGTTAGGCTTAAATGTGCTAGTCATATGCTTCATGATGCTCCCGTTATGTTTCAATCCTTATCTTTTATGTGAGCATCATTGGCATCATCATGCCTAGCTAGAAAGGCATTAAAGAAAAGCGCTTGTTGGGAGACAACCCAATTTTTAACCTTACTGTTTTTGTGTGTTAACATGATTATGATACTGTAGTAATCATGTTTTATAGGTTTTGTTTCAATAAAGTGCCAAGTAAGACCTTTAGGATAGCTTACGGTGGTAGTTGTGTTGATCCTGCTGAAAATCAGAAACTTTTGCACCCAGTAAATTAGTTTTGGTAATTCACAGAAACGTGTTTATGATCTGATTCTTTTTGATATGGATTTTTACACAAATTTCGTAGGACTTCGTAATTTGGTAGGAGTTTTGGATTTCCAGAAGTATACGTTTGATACAGATTACTACAGACTGTTCTGTTTTGACAGATTCTATTTTCTATGTGTTGTTTGCTTATTTTGATGAATCTATGAGTAGTATCGGAGGGTATGAACCATGGATAAGTTGGAGTACAGTAGATATTAAACCAATATGAATTTAGAATGAGTTCATTACAGTACCTAAGTGGTGGTTTTATTTTCTTATACTAACAGAGCTTACGAGTTTTCTGTTGAGTTCTGTGTTGTGGAGTTTTCAAGTTTTGGGTAAAGATTCGATGGACTATGGAATAAGGAGTGGCAAGAGCCTAAGCTTGGGGATGACCACACCCAAGGTAATATTCAAGGAAAACAAAGATCCTAAGCTTGGGTATGCCCCGGAAGGCATCCCCTCTTTCGTCTTCGTTCATCGGTAACTTTAATTGGAGCTATATTTTTATTCACCACATGATATGTGTTTTGCTTGGAGCGTCATTTTATTTTATTAGAATTTTCTTTCTGTTATTTAGAATAATGTTTTTCATCTTTATTTTCAATAAAAATGTCAAGGATAGCCTTTGCCATGCTTATTTTGCTAGTATACATGTTGCTGTTTGAAAACAGAAAGTTTACCGCTGTTGCAACAATTCCCTAGAAAATTCAGAGAATGGTATAATGTTGAAATTTTTTGCATATTGAGATCTGATAAATTTACTACAGTGGGAATTTTCTCTCATAATTTTTGGAGTTAGGGAAGTATTGATACTCTTGCATTCTTTACAGACTGTACTATTTTGGCAGATTGCTGTTATGTTTGCGTTGTTTGCATATGTTTGCTTGTTTAATGATTCTATTTGAGGATAGGACTATTAAATATGCAGAGGCATTTAGTATGCAATGTTGAATAATAATTTTAGTGATTTGTTACAGTAGAAAATGATAAGGTTTTGCATTGGTTTATACTAACCTATCTCACGAGTTCTTGTTGAGTTTGTTGTGGATGAAGCTTTTGAGAAATAGAGAAACCATGATATGAGAGGAATTAAGGAGACACAAAAGTTCAAGCTTGGGGATGCCCAAGGCACCCCAAGATAATATTTCAAGAAGTCTCAAGCATCTAAGCTTGGGGATGCCCCGGTAGGCATCCCACCTTTCTTCTTTAACCACTATCGGTTAGTATCGGTTGAGCCTAAGTTTTTGCTTCTTCACATGAGTTGAGCTATCCTTGCAATGTCATTTTATTTTGTTTTGCTTGTTGTTTGAATACAATACCAAGATCTGAAATTCTTTAATGAGAGAGAGTCTTCGCATAGTTACATAATTATTTAGCTACTCATTGATCTTCACTTATATATTTTTGGAGTAGTTTTTCATTTACTCGTGTGCTTCACTTATATCCTATGAGTAAACGGTTGAATAAGTTGAATGTCATAAATATGAAATTATGTATGCTTCATTTACTTATCCCATGGGGAGTAATGACTTCACATCTAAGTAGAGGTTGTAAATTTATTGAAGGTTAGCAAGCATTGTATTGGTCATTTGAACAATTCATGAAAGAATATTGAAGGAAGAGATATTTCATATATAAATACACTATCCTAGACATCTTTTATAATTGGGAGCACTCATTAAGTATGACATGCTAAAGAGTTTATGTTGGACAAGGAAGACAATGTAATGGGTTATGTTTTCGCACATCTCAGTTAAAGTATATTGTCATGGATCATTCAAACATGTTGAGCTTGCCTTTCCCCCTCATGCTAGCCAAAATTCCTTGCACCAAGTAGAGATACTAATTGTGCTTCCAAATATCCTTAAACCCATTTTTGCCATGAGAGTCCACCATACCTACCTATGGATTGAGTAAGATCCTTCAAGTAAGTTGTCATCGGTGCAAGCAATAAAAATTGCTCTCTAAATATGTATGATCTTTTGGTGTGAAGAAAATAGCTTTATACGATCTTGTTATGGAAGCAATAAAAGCGACGGACTCCATAATAAAGGTCCATATACAAGTGGCAATATAAAGTGACGTTCATTCGCATTAAGATTTTGTGCATCCAACCCTAAAAGCGCATGACAACCTCTGCTTCCCTCTGCGAAGGGCCTATCTTTTACTTTATGTCTTTTACTTTATGCAAGAGTCAAGGTGATCACCTTTCCCTTTTTCATTTTATCCTTTGGCAAGCACCTCGTGTTGGGAAGATCCTGATATATATATATATATATCCAATTGGATGTAAGTTAGCATGAACTATTATTGTTGACATCACCCAAAGGTGAATACGTTGGGAGGCAACACTATAAGCCGCTATCTTTCTCAGTGTCCTATTGAAACTCCATAACCATTAGTATTGCGTGAGTGTTAGCAACTGTAGAAGACTATATGATAGTTGAGTATGTGGAGTTTGCTATTCCTGAAAATAAGATGAATTGCAATTGTTTGATGACTGAGAATGAAGTTTGCTAGTTTTCAAGAAATTTTATGGCATATGCTTTGACATTTGAATTGCTTGTTACTTTATCATGAGAAGTTTTATGAGATGAACTACTGTTATGGCACATTATCATGCTAGAAAAGGTGATTGAAATTATCATTGATCAAACTTGTGCACCTTCTAGCATTCACACTTCATAAATTCTTTCTTTATCATTTACCTATTCGAGGACGAGTAGGAATTAAGCTTGGGGATGCTGATACGTCTCCAATGAATCTATAATTTATGAAGCATTCATGCTATTTTATTATTTGTTTTGAATGATTACGGGCTTTATTATACACTATTATATTACTTTTGGGACTAACCTATTAACTGGAGGCCCAGCCCATATTGCTGTTTTATTGCGTGTTTCAGTATTTCGAAGAAAAGGAATATCAAACGGAGTCCAAACGGAATGAAACCGTCGGGAGCGTGATTTTTAGGAGGAATATACTCCGGGGGACTTGGAGTTCACGTCAGAAGAGCATCAAGGGAGACACGAGACAGGGGGGCGCGCCCAGCCCCCCTGGGAGCGCCCTACCCTCTCGTGGGCCCCTCGAGGCTCCCCCGACCGATTTCTTTCGCCTATATAAGCCTACGTACCCTAAAAACATCAAAGAAGAAGATAAATCGGGAGTTCTGCAGCCGCAAGCCTCTGTAGCCACCAAAAACCTCTCAGGAGCCCGTTCCGGGGCCCTGCCGGAGGGGGAATCCATCACCGGTGGCCATCTTCATCATCCCGGCGCTATCCATGACGAGGAGGGAGTAGTTCACCCTCGGGGCTGAGGGTATGTATCAATAGCTATGTGTTTGATCTCTCTCTTTCTCTCGTGTTCTCTCTATGGCACAATCTTGATGTATCGTGAGCTTTGCTATTATAGTTGGATCTTATGATGTTTCTCCCCCTCTACTCTCTTGTGATGAATTGAGTTTCCCTCTTGAAGTTATCTTATCGGATTGAGTCTTTGATTTGAGAACACTTGATGTATGTCTTGCCGTGTTTATCTGTGGTGACAATGGGATATCACGTGCCACTTGATGTATGTTTTGGTGACCAACTTGCGGGTTCTGCCCATGAACCTATGCATAGGGGTTGGCACACGTTTTCTTGACTCTCCGGTAGAAACTTTGGGGCACTCTTTGAAGTACTTTGTGTTGGTTGGATTAATCTGAGATTGTGTGACGCATATCGTATAATCATGCCCATAGATACTTGAGGTGACAATGGAGTATCTACGTGACATTAGGGTTTTGGTTGATTTGTGTCTTAAGGTGTTATTCTAGTATGAACTCTATGATGGATCGAGCGGAAAGAATAGCTCTATGTTATTTTACTACGAACTCTTGAATAGATTGATCAAAAAGGATAACTTTGAGGTGGTTTCGTACCCTACCATAATCTCTTCGTTTGTTCTCCGCTATTAGTGGCTTTGGAGTGACTCTTTGTTGCATGTTGAGGGACTGGTATATGATCTATCTATGTTATTATTGTTGAGAGAACTTGCACTAGTGAAAGTATAAACCCTATGCCTTGTTTCCTATCATTGCAATACTGTATACGCTCATGTTTATCATTAGTTACCTTGATGTTTTTATATTTTCAGATTACAAAAACCTTTATCTACTATCCATATTACAGTTGTATCACCATCTCTTCGCCGAACTAGTGCACCTATACAATTTACCATTATACTGGGTGTGTTGGAGACACAAGAGATTTTTTGTTATTTGGTTGCAGTGTTGTTTGAGAGAGACCATCTTCATCCTACGCCTCCCACAAATTGATAAACCTTAGGTCATCCACTTGAGGGAAATTTGCTACTGTCCTGCAAACCTGTGCACTTGCAGGCCCAACAACGTCTACAAGAAGAAGGTTGTGTAGTAGCGCCCTGAAGAATCCTGAACACCCGGGAAGAACAAGGCAGAGGCGTTGTTCCATGGTTTGAGGGGTTTACTGTGGGGACCCCGACTCGCAAGTCGTGATCACCGAATGCACGTGTACAGTGATCCCAGAGATCAATGCTCACTGAACACACAGAAGCTGAATAACAAGAGTCTTACATCCATACATACCGTCTTACACAAATTATGACCATTATGGTCAAGTCTTACATCGATAAAGCCTTAAGGGCTGAACATCAAATGAAACAAAGCAGCGGAAATCGTTGTTGATAAGTAGAACCCATGTCATCTGCCTTAACCCTACGGGCATTCTCGATTGGGAAGCGCCCTAGTTCGCATGGTCGTCTCCAAAGGACTCTTCTTGAACTCCGGTTCTTCCATGCCCGGTCAATTAAATAACCGTTGGCAAGCCAATGAGTACTTTGAATGTACTCGCAAGCAACCCATGATTTGGTTCAAGGTACAGTAATGCATAACATAGGTAAAGTTTTGCATAAAGCTAGTTTTGAGTGCAATGACATGTTCAACATCCTATAAAGCATGCATCAAGAGAATTTAAGTAACCATAAGAACAGGTCACAGATATCAACATAAATAGAATGGGCACCAACCAATTGTCATAAACAAAATGGGCACCAACCCATTATCATACATAGTGTGGGCACCAACCCATCTCAATCGTGTCAAGTCCGTTGACTTGATCCAAGACATTACCATCATCTCACTCACACGGTTGAAAACCCTGGACATAGTTTAAGCAAAGACCGCCTAACCGTCCTTGACCGTGGACACGGCTATTCGAATAGTTTTACACTCTGCAGAGGTTGCACACTTTACCCACTAGATCCGGGGAACTTCCGTGTCATCCACGACCCGCGGTACCTCAAGTACCCGGGGTAAGCACCCGATCACCGCCTTTCCCTAGACGACACTAGCATAGAGTCCACTCGATTGGTAGTAACCCCCGTGCCAAACATTTCTCATCATAAAGTTGTGGAGCCTCGCTCCCATATTCATCACATATCACAAGCACGGGGTACCAACGGTGTGTTCGGTGCCCTGTGAAAACAGTCATGGCCGCCCTACCTGGCACGACCCCGTCCCAAGAGAGAGCACCAACTCTCCCCCGTCACTAGTAATGCGGGCTCCAAGCTAGTATCGGTCTAGGTACTCAACAATGCCCTTTCCCATATAAGGGTAGAGTGGTCGCGCATGTAGGGTTGGGACAGTCATCAAAACTTAAATCTAATCCGTTTTCAAAAACAACACACACTTGCCTCGGTACACCACTTCGTCATCAAGTGGTTACCTTTCTCATCATCTCCCTCGGGCATAAATGGCACCCGATGGGGTTTTCGAAAGTGTTTGAAAATATTTTGTCTCCATCACATGCATATCCCCGTCCTTTTTGCGTAGCACTACTTAGCATCCTATCTACTCCCATCGTCATAACCCTCATAAGGAGGTAGGGTCATGCACAATGCAAGTGTCAACGAGAAAAGCAACGGAGGCAACCCACCAAAGTGGTTACCCTTCCTTCTTGATTCGATCGACAATAATAAGTGCTAAATGGCATGCATAAAAAGGGTTTCATAGACATGGTCAAAGGGCTGCTTGCCTGGCTCAACAAAGTCTTCGGGGTCTTCAAAGTCTTCTGGTCCAACTCCTTCGTCAGCAACGCAATCTATCGTCGCAAAATAATAACGGGAAAATAAGGCAATAATAAAACAGAAAAATCAAAGTGCTCAGAAAAATGTCAACTCTTTTTGTAAAATATTAGATGGAAATATAAGATGGGGAAACTTGCTAGTTTTGGATTTGAAGTGGTGGAACAGGAGATATGGATTTTCAAAGGCTTATTTAAATGCTAAAAATCACATTTAAATATTTACAGAGAATAAAAGGTGGTTGGATTTGAGTGAAAGTTGCACCATTAAATAGGTTGCAATATTCTAGGAATTTAGAAATTGGAATCAATGCATTTGGATTATTATTTAATCTGTGGAATTTTGGAATCTTGATGAAAAAAAAAAAGGAAAAGGGCATCGTGCACTTTGGGCTGTAACAGCCACAGGCAAAGAGCCTGGGGAAAAGAGGCTCAGCGAGCAGTAGCCTGGGCCAGTTTTAAACTTGACGGGCGGGGCCCAGCTGCCGATGGGAGAGAGAGGGCGAGAGAGGTGAGGATGACAAAGGGCCCGCTGTCATCTCGACTCGACGAGAGGGCAGCGTGCTCGGGCGTGCTCACCGGGCGGCGATGCTGGCACGGCTGGTCGAGCTGATGGCACCGCTGGGCTCCTCGTCGTGTCGCTGTTCGGGTGGTGCGGAGTTGGCCGCCGAGTCGAGGGGTTCGCCGGCGACGAGGTTTCTGCGGAGGAGCTTGGAGGCGGCTGCCCGGCTGCTTCAAGCTGCAAAAGAGAGGGAAATGGAGGGAACTGATCAGGAGGTGCAGGGGTTCCAGACGAGAGAGAGAGATGGCGACGGAGGCCTATACCACGAGTTCGCGGAGTCGAGGCGGCGGAGCTCGAGCTCGATCTCGAGCTCGGGCGCTCCTGGGGGAGAACTGGGGGTGCAGGGGGAAGCCTTGGTGGTGCAGAGAGCGAGGGGTGAGGGTGGAAGGGCTCGGGGAGGCCTTTATATAGGAGGACGGCGGTCCACCGTGGGCTCGTCTTGCCGGGCGGGCTCGTGTTGCCGCCACGGGCCTCTGGAGGGCGCTGCACCGTGTCTAGGGGGCTCGTGGGGGTCGAATACTCCCAGGGGATGAAGAGAGAGAGAGAGCAGGGGGCCAGGGGCACCGCGCGTGTGAGCACGCTCACTGGTGCGCTCGGGCGGCCCTTGTTCGATAGCGCGGAGGCGCGGGGAGGAGGAGAGAGGAGGGGGACAGCGCCGTGGCGTGTCGTGGACGTCGAGGCGCCTCGGCTGGCGCGAGGGGATGGCCCGAGGTGGCCGGAGCCGTTGGGCAAAGGGCGGCTCTGATGCCTAGTCAAGATCAGAAGGCTCTGGAGCGTGCAAATGGCCGGCATGGCATTCTTTTTGGCAATGTGGGCGCGGCCACTGGTGTCTGGTAGTGCTTGGGGGTAGTAAAGAAGGGTTTAGAGGCATTGGATGCCCTGGGATCCACCGAGTGAGGAGGGAGGTTGAGAGAGAGAGAAATGCAGCTGTCCAGAAGGGTAAATGGGGGGTTTTCACCCCTCAATCATTGAGCTGAGGCCAGGGAAGAGTTCTTGGAGATAGGAGAAGACTAGGAGGGCTGTGGTAAAATTGGAGCTCCCAAGAATAGTGAAAGGGGTAAAACAAAGTGGTTTTGCAAAATGTCAGAAGGTGTTTGATAGAGTTTTGAGCAAGCAAATGGACTCCAATTGCCATGATACTCCACAAGGTGAAATGACTCATATAAATATAGCCTTCCACCAATTAGGAGATTATTTGGGAAATGTTGCCAATGCAACTTTTGTGAACCCTAGAAATGAGCAGAAATGGATTTGTGTAGATCTAGTTGAGCATAACACTTCTCCTTGATGAACCACTTTGTGTAGTGTCCTCATTTGGTCATGTGAACATGCTCACAAAAGTTGGGGTCTTGGAGAAGAAGTTGGTAGAACAAAGTTGTTCAAATTTGATTCTGGTCAGAGAGGGTTTTGAGGCACTTTGACCAAGATTTCCTCCTCTCCAACCTGTGCCATTTGGTCCAGATGCATCATTAGACCAATGAAGCATGTCCACCAAGTTTGAGAACATTTGGACATACTTGGCAATGTAAAGTTGATCAAACTTCAGAATGGACAGAAATAGTTTTGAGGGGTTTTGATGGTGTTATCTTGTTCTCCAAGTCATGAGACTTGGCAAGATCATCTAATATGTCATATGTGACATGATAGAATTTTCTTGGAATTTTTGGAGAATATTTCCTTTGTAAATATTTCAAAAGCTTGAAATATCCAGGAAGGGTTTTAGGGGGATTTGACCAATATTTTGAACATGACCATGTGTTGAAACTCTTATATATGGACAATATATGTCCTATGAGTTTCCCTAAATTTTGTCAAATATTTTTAAAACAATAAAATAATTTTTCCCTATTAAATACCATTTCTGGCCTTAAGAAAAAGCTTTTAAATAAAATAGTAAAACAACTTTTAAAATTATATTTTTGTGGTTTCTGGGTATCCTATATCTAATAGGAGTCAAATATATTTTTGGAAAGATTTTTACTTCCCTTAATCAAGTACTTGCGGTGCAATCCTCAATTCAGGGTTTTTGAAAACTAAATTTAGAAAATACTTTTCGCCAAATTATTTTTGTAAGAAAATTCTATATTGCACTATACACATGGCATGGTCATTGGTCAGGAGCTTGGGGTAGGAGATGAAATATAGAGTGGTTGACTATTAAGAGCACTTGAAAACCACATAGGGAAAACCAACACCAAATAAAAGCCAAATAAAGCAAAAAGTTTTTGTTGGTCCAAATTTTCATGCTTTATTAATGAAAATGAAATGTTACAAAATGCAGGTGTGACAGACCTACCCCTTACAAGAATCTCGCCCCGAGATTCCTAAACTAGGCTTTAAAGAGATACGGAATTCGGATCTAAGGTAGTCTTCACGCTCCCAAGTTGCTTCGCTTCAAATGTGGTTGCTCCATTGGACCTTGAAGTACTTGATGGTTCGGTTGAAAAGGCGTCGCTCAGCCTCATCCGAATGCAGATGGGCCTCTCACGATAAGTCAAATCAGGTGAAGGTCAATGGCGTGGTGATTGACGTCCTTGTAGAGTTCAGCTTGTGCGGAACTTGGAGACACTTCCGAGTTGTGACACGTGGAACACGTTGTGCACATCGAAAGTTCGTGGAAGTTCCAACTGGTAAGCCACTTCTCCTCGTGCTCCATGATCTTGAAGGGCCAATGTATCTCGGAGCGAGCTTTCCTTTGACATGGAAGCGCGGGCTCCTTTGAGAGGGGTGACCGGAGATAGACATGGTCTCCAACTCGAAGTTTATGTCTCTACGACGTGAGTCGGCGTAGCTCTTCTGTCTTGACTTGGCAGACTTCAGACGCTCTCTGACAAGCTGGACTTGCTCTTCGGCTTCACGGAGGATATCCGGCCCAAAGACAAGTCCTTCACCGGTCTTTGACCAATTGAGAGGTGTACGACACTTCCGCCAGATAACACTTCAAATGGTGCCATCGAAGGCTTGCACGGTGCTGTTGTTGTAAGAGAACTCGGCGAAAGGGAGGCAATCTTCCCACTTAGCTCCATAAGCTAAGACACGTGCTCGGAGCATGTCTTGAGTATTTGATTTACTCGCTCGGTCTGACCTCCGGTCTGTGGGTGGAAAGCAGTGCTGAAGGACAGCTTGGTCCCCATGGCCTCCTGGAATTTCTTCCAAAACCTTGAGGTGAACTGGGTTCCTCGATCTGACACAATCTCCTTGGGAACACCATGAAGGCTCACGATTCGGTTGATGTAGAGAGTTGCCCGGTGGTTGCCGTCATGGGTAGTCTTAACAGGAATGAAATGGGCCACTTTGGTCAAATGATCGACTATGACCCAGATGGAGTCATGTCCCTTGTTTGACCTAGGTAGTCCCGTGATGAAATCCATCCCGACTTTATCCCATTTCCACTCGGGAACCTTGAGTGGTTGGAGTAATCCAAAGAGGTCGCCGATGCTCAGCTTTGACTCTCGGCATACGCCACACTTTGCAACATAGGTGGCAATCTCCTTTTCATCCCGTGCCACCAAAATCTTTCCTTGTGTCTTGATACATCTTGGTGCCTGTGGTGGATGGAGTATGGGCTGTCATGAGCTTCTTGCAAGATCGGGTTCTTGAGCTCAACCTTGTTGGGCACGCAGATGCGATTCCCAAACCACACAATTCCTTCCTCATCCTCCGAGAATCCTCGAGGCCTTGCTGCCTTGATCTTCCTCTTGATGCCTTCAATACTCTCATGCCCCTTCCGAGCTTTCTTGATATCATCCATCAAGGTAGGCTTAACTTCGAGGTTGGCCAAGAATCTGGTGCAACCAGGCCCAACCCAAGCTTTCAAGTTCCTCATACAAGGCGGGTAGCTTGTGCTTTAGCATAGCATTCAAGGAGCAAGCCTTCTGCTCAACGATCTGCTACCACATTAGCCTTTCCAGGTGGTATTGAACACCGAGGTCATAATCCTTGATCAACTCCAGCCATCTTCTCGCCTCATGTTCAATTCCTTTGAGTGAAAATATACTTGAGACTTTTGTGGTCCGTGTATATTTCACATCGCTACCCAAGAGGTAATGTCGCCAAGTTTTCGTGGCATGAACCATCGCTGCTAGCTCAAGGTCATGAGTAGCATAATTCTCCTCGTGAGGTCGAGTTGCCTTGAAAGGTAGGCTACGACTCGCCTTCTTGCATCGTAACACCTCCCATCCGATTCTTGACGCATCACAATATATCACAAACTCCTTGTGTATATCTCGGTGTGGCCAAGATCGGGCGATGGTTAGCCTCTCCTTCACTCTGGAAGCTCTCTTCGCACCGGCGCCCATTCAACTTCTTGTCCTTCTTCAAGAGCTGAGTCATGGGTGGGCAATGCTCGAGAATCCTTCAACGAACTTGCGGTAATATCCTGCGAGTCCGAGGAAGCTTCGACTTCCTTCACATTGCTCGGGATTGCCATTCACCACGGCTTCGATCTTAGCAGGTCGATCGACAATCCCTCTTCGATTAGAACATGACCCAGAATCCAACTTCACGCAGCCGTAATTCACACTTGCTGAACTTGGCATACGGTTGGTGCTCTCGAAGCTTGTCTAGGACCATCCTCAAGTGTTGCTCGTGTTCTTCTTCCGACTTCGAGAAGACAAGGATGTCATCAATGAAGACAACGACAAACTTGTCCAAATATTCCATGAAGACCTTATTCATGAGGTACATGAAGTAAGTGGGGCATTGGTCAATCCAAAGGACATGACCGTGCATTCATCTGAGCCATATCTGTTCTGAATGCCGCCTTGAATATCTTGGGGTCGATCTTGATTAGTAGTACCCAGATCCGAGGTCGATCTTGGAGAACACCTTGGCCCCATTGAGTTGATCAAACAGATCTTCAATCTTGGGAAGTGGGTACTTGTTCTTGATTGTAACTTCATTGAGGGAGCGGTAGTCAATGCACAAGCGGATGGTACCGTCCTTCTTTGCCACAAATGTAATAAAGCGATCCCCAAGGGGAGGCACTAGGGCGGATAAATCCTTCCTCAACTGCTCTTCCATTGCTTCTTCAATTTCGCTAACTCCTCCGATCCCATCCTATAAGGCTTCTTATAGATGGGTCCTGCTCCGGTATGAGCTCGATGATGAACTCAATGTCCCGATCAGAGGCATTCTGGTAGCTCATCGGGAAAAACATCGGGATACTCGTGATACTACGGCACTTGTTCCAATCCAACTTCAATCAGACAGTTGACTTGGTTGGCTTGAGCAGAGGAGGGTTGGAGGCAAACTTAACTTCGACTCCTCGGTCATTGGTCATAGTGACCGTCCGGTTGGCGCAATCAATCAAGCCTTGGTGCTTCTTGAGCCAATCCATTCCCAAGATCACATCCAAGCCTTGTGATTTTAGGATGATAAGGTCTGCTAGAAATCTACCCGTTAATGGTAATCCCGACTCCTTACATCCTATCTTGGCTCTCATCTCCGCTCGGGGTTTGTACCACCATAGGGTTATTCAGGTGTAGGGTTCATGCCACTTTTAATGCAAAACTTTGGGTGACAAAAGAATGCGTGGCTCCGAATCAAACAAAACGATTCTTGGTGCTGAATTGACAAGGAACGCACCCAAAGACGACGTCCGGTCTTCTGGGCTTCTTCATGGTGACATGATTCACACGACCCTGCCATTGTTGGGCAGGTTGCGGGAGCTTGGTTCCTTGGTGGCATTCCACGGCCTTGTCTGGGTTCTGCGCATTGGGGGCGGGCGTCGGGCTTCTTGTTGGGGCAATTCTTGAGTAATGCCCTGGCTGTCCACATCCGAAACAAGTGACTTGGTTGGGGACGACGCCTTGCCAAGATTGTTATTGGGGTTGTTGTAAGCTGGCACAGGGGTTGGCATCTTCGCTGAGGTGGATAGTTGGTGCGGGTGCAGGAGCTCTTGGCTGCCGATAGGTTGGCTTGACCGGGGCTGGCTGCCACAGGCGAGGCTTCGTTGCCGGAGCTACCCTTGCCGATCATCTTGCGCTTCGAGTGTCATCCAAGGCACGCCGCTTGTCCTCAAGCATGAGTGCCTTGTTCACCGATCAGAAAGGTTGGGCAGTCACACACAACAAGCGAAGTCTCGCAGAGTCCGGTTAAGGCCTTCCATGAAGCGCCCTTTGGCGCATCGGTCTTGACATCCTCGGGGCATACCTTGAGAGGACACCGAACTTCGCATGTACTCCTTGACGGTGCTACTACCTTGCTTGAGGCTCGAACTCACGCTTCTTGATGGCCATGATTCCAGAGGGAATGTGGGCCTTGCGGAATTCTCGACTTGAAGGTGTTCCAAGTGATGTCTTGCTCAACATGCATAGCCTTGAATCCATCCCACCAAGCTCTGGCAGTCCCCCGAGACGATGGGCAAGATACGCCACTTTATCACGGTCCTCGGTGCATCCGACTCGTGCAGCAGATCCTCAATGGTGCGGACCCGATCGTCGCATCCGGGGTTCAGCAGATCTCGATGAAAGTGGGTGGTGCATGCTTCTTGAACTCCACCGGTGTGGAACGTCCATGGCCGTGTCCCCGGTGGCGGTTGACAACTTGAGCAATCATCTGGAGGGCTGCAGTGTTGGCTTGGCGTTCCTCTCGGAAGGCTTGGAGAAGCTGAGCCAAGTCCATGCTTGGAGGAGGTGGTGGAGGTGGAGTTTGTCCTTGGGCTTGGTCCTGGCTGACTCCCGCTTCAGCAGAACCTCCGGCTTCTTGCTGCTGGGTAGAGGTACCAAGACGTGTTACAACAGCATCCCTGTTGGAGTGGTCAAGGTTCATGATTGGGGAAAGATGGGAAAGCAACATAGAGGGATGCCTAGTAAGGGGTTGGTATGACACTAATTGATTTCATGCAAGGGCCAAAGGGCCAAACACATTCATTAAAATCCAAATGGGTGATGTAGTCGTTTACAAGTTCCCAAGGAAAGTACGACGTCCATCAAACACAAAGAAAAGCAAACACAACACTACATGGTTTCATAAAACCATTACATGGACTCGACTTAGCATAGGGGTACATCGACCTATCCTAACGGAGGGTTACTAACGGGCATATCCAAGTTGTGAATGATGCCTAAGTGGTGGAATGCTCGGTCGCGTAGTCTGGCTCTTCTGGGTCTTCCTCCTCTTCATCAGTAGCGCGGCTTTCCTCACTGCTTGAAGGGGTGTGGAGGAGCTCAACGCGGCGTTGCTTTGCTGGTGGGGTGAAGAGCCTGCGGTAATCCCTTGCGCTCATGCGGGGTTGCTGTGGTGGTTCTCCATCCTTTGGGGGTCTTCCGCCTCTGTATGCGATTGTGGGCTGTCCAGGGGGAGCACCTTCCTTCTTGATCCTATCCGTCTTCTCTTGTGCTTGGCGAAGAAGTGCCTTGGTCTCATGAAGTTCCTTTCGGAGTTCCATTGATTCCGCGGCCAAGTGTTGTGCCAAACTATCGGCACAAAGGCTGAAGTAGGTCTGGAATCGGAGTGGAAGTCCTTCTTCTAGTGGTGGAGCTGGTGCATTGCTCTCATCCTCACCTTCCTTCCGATAAGGCAAGAAACGGGTTGCCAACTCGTCTGCCATCTCTGGGAGAAGGTCTCGGAGGCGAGTGAGTGCCTTGAGGGTTGCCGTCTCGATGGCAAGAACTAGTGTTGCCATCTACAAAGGTTGAATGGGAGAGGTCAATAAGGGAAAATGCATCTTGGGTGGGGTAAGCTTCAGAAAAGAAGAGAGGTTCAGATGGTCTCAAGTTTAACTAACGCCCATGCTAACTAAGGCTTCCTACAGTCAGGATGGCTCTGATACCAGCTCTGTGGGGACCCCGACTCGCAAGTCGTGATCACCGAATGCACGTGTACAGTGATCCCAGAGATCAATGCTCACTGAACACACAGAAGCTGAATAACAAGAGTCTTACATCCATACATACCGTCTTACACAAATTATGACCATTATGGTCAAGTCTTACATCGATAAAGCCTTAAGGGCTTAACATCAAATGAAACAAAGCAGCGGAAATCGTTGTTGATAAGTAGAACCCATGTCATCTGCCTTAACCCTACAGGCATTCTGACTGGGAAACGTCCTAGTTCGCATGGTCGTCTCCAAAGGACTCTTCTTCGAACTCCGGTTCTTCCATGCCTGGTCAATTAAATAACCAGTGGCAAGCCAATGAGTACTTTGAATGTACTCCCAAGCAACCAATGATTTGGTTCAAGGTACAGTAATGCATAACATAGGTAAAGTTTTGCATAAAGCTAGTTTTGAGTGCAATGACATGTTCAACATCCTATAAAGCATGCATCAAGAGAATTTAAGTAACCATAAGAACAGGTCACAGATATCAACATAAATAGAATGGGCACCAACCCATTGTCATAAACAAAATGGGCACCAACCCATTATCATACGGTGTGGGCACCAACCCATCTCAATCGTGTCAAGTCCGCTGACTTGATCCAAGACATTACCATCATCTCACTCACACGGTTGAAAACCCGGACATAGTTTAAGCAAAGACCGCCTAACCGTCCTTGACCGTGGACACGGCTATTCAATAGTTTTACACTCTGCAGAGGTTGCACACTTTACCCACTAGATCCGGGAACTTCCGTGTCATCCACGACCAGCGGTACCTCAAGTACCCGGGTAAGCACCCGATCACCGCCTTTCCCTAGACGACACTAGCATAGAGTCCACTCGATTGGTAGTAACCCCCGTGCCAAACATTTCTCATCATAAAGTTGTGGAGCCTCGCCCCATATTCATCACATATCACAAGCACGGGTACCAACGGTGTGTTCGGTGCCACTGTGAAAACAGTCATGGCCGCCCTACAGCACGACCCGCCCCAAGAGAGAGCACCAACTCTCCCCGTCACTAGTAATGCGGGCTCCAAGCTAGTATCGGTCTAGGTACTCAACAATGCCCTTTCCCATATAAGGGTAGAGTGGTCGCGCATGTAGGGTTGGGACAGTCATCAAAACTTAAATCTAATCCGTTTTCGAAAACAACACACACTTGCCTCGGTACACCACTTCGTCATCAAGTGGTTACCTTTCTCATCATCTCCCTCGGGCATAAATGGCACCCGATGGGGTTTTCGAAAGTGTTTGAAAATATTTTGTCTCCATCACATGCATATCCCCGTCCCTTTTGCGTAGCACTACTTAGCATCCTATCTACTCCCATCGTCATAACCCTCATAAGGAGGTAGGGTCATGCACAATGCAAGTGTCAACGAGAAAAGCAACGGAGGCAACCCACCAAAGTGGTTACCCTTCCTTCTTGATTCCGATGCGACAATAATAAGTGCTAAATGGCATGCATAAAAAGGGTTTCATAGACATGGTCAAAGGGCTGCTTGCCTGGCTCAACAAAGTCTTCGGGGTCTTCAAAGTCTTCTGGTCCAACTCCTTCGTCAGCAACGCAATCTATCGTCGCAAAATAATAACGGGAAAATAAGGCAATAATAAAACAGAAAAATCAAAGTGCTCAGAAAAATGTCAACTCTTTTTGTAAAATATTAGATGGAAATATAAGATGGGGAAACTTGCTAGTTTTGGATTTGAAGTGGTGGAACAGGAGATATGGATTTTCAAAGGCTTATTTAAATGCTAAAAATCACATTTAAATATTTACAGAGAATAAAAGGTGGTTGGATTTGAGTGAAAGTTGCACCTTTAAATAGGTTGCAATATTCTAGGAATTTAGAAATTGGAATCAATGCATTTGGATTATTATTTAATCCTGTGGAATTTTTGGAATACTGACAGAAAAGAAAAAGGGAAAAGGGCACTGTGCCTTTGGGCGTAACAGCCACAGGCAAAGAGCCTGGGGGAAAAGAGGCCAGAGCGAGCAGTAGCAAGGCCAAAGTTTTAAACCCGACGGGCGGGGCCCACTGCTGATGAGAGAGAGGGGGAGAGAGAGGTGAGGATGACAGGCGGGGCCCTTTGTCATCTCCGACCTCGCGACAGAGGGCCGGGCGTGCTCACCGGGCGGCGGCGCAGGCACGGCGGGTCGAGCTGATGGCACCGCTGGGCTCCTCGTCGTGTCGCCGTTCGGGTGGTGCCGGAGTTGGCCGCCGGAGTGCAGGGGTTCGCCGGCGACGAGGTTTGCGGCGGAGGAGCTTCGGGAGGCGGCTGCTCCGGTCGTTTCAAGCTGCAAAAGAGAGGGGAAATGGAGGGGAACTGATCAGGGAGGTGCAGGGGTTCCAGATCGAGAGAGAGAGATGGCGACGGAGGCCTATACCACAAGTTCGCCGGAGTCCGAGGCGGCGGAGCTCGAGCTCGATCTCGAGCTCGGGCGCTCTGGGGAGAACTGGGGTGCAGGGGAAGCCTTGGTGGTGCAGAGAGCGAGGGGTGAGGTGGAAGGGCTCGGGAGGCCTTTATATAGGAGGACGGCGGTCCATGTGGGCTCGTCTTGGCGGCTGGCTCGTGCTTTGCCGCCACGGGCCTCGGGAGGGCGCTGCACCGTGTCTAGGGGCTCGTGGGGTCGAATACTCCTGTGGGATGAAGAGAGAGAGAGAGCAGGGGCAGGGGGCACTGCGTGTGAGCACGCCACCGGTGCGCCAGGCGGCCCTTGTTCGATAAGCGGAGGCGCGGGAGGAGGAGAGAGGAGGTGACAGCGCCGTGGCGTGTCGTGGACGCCGAGGCGCCTCGGGCGCGAGGATGGCCCGAGGTGGCCGGAGCTGCCGTTAGGCGAGGGCGGCTACAGTGTCTAGTCAAGACTCAGAAGAAGCCTGAGCGTGCAAATGGCCGGCATGGCATTCTTTTTGGCAATGTGGGCGCGCCTTTGGTGTCTGTAGTGCTTGGGGGTAGTAAAGAAGGGTTTAAAGGCATTGGATGCCCTGGGATCCTTTGGAGTGAGGAGGAGGTTGAGAGAGAGAAATGCAGCTGTCCAGAAGGGTAAATGGGGGGTTTTCACCCCTCAATCATTGAGCTGAGGCCAGGGAAGAGTTACTGGAGATAGGAGAAGACTAGGAGGGGCTGTGGTAAAAATTGGAGCTCCCCAAGAATAGTGAAAGGGGTAAAACAGTGGTTTTGCAAAATGTCGAAGGTGTTTGATAGAGTTTTGAGCAAGCAAATGGACTCCAATTGCCATGATACTCCACAAGGTGAAATGACTCATATAAATATAGCCTTCCACCAATTAGGAGATTATTTGGGCAATGTTGCCAATGCAACTTTTGTGAACCCTAGAAATGAGCAGAAATGGATTTGTGTAGATCTAGTTGAGCATAACACTTCTCCTTGATGAACCACTTTGTGTAGTGGCCTCATTTGGTCATGTGAACATGCTCACAAAAGTTGGGGTCTTGGAGAAGAAGTTGGTAGAACAAAGTTGTTCAAATTTGATTCTGGTCAGAGAGGGTTTTGAGGCACTTTGACCAAGATTTCCTCCTCTCCAACCTGTGCCATTTGGTCCAGATGCATCATTAGACCAATGAAGCATGTCCACCAAGTTTGAGAACATTTGGACATACTTGGCAATGTAAAGTTGATCAAACTTCAGAATGGACAGAAATAGTTTTGAGGGGTTTTGATGGTGTTATCTTGTTCTCCAAGTCATGAGACTTGGCAAGATCATCTAATATGTCATATGTGACATGATAGAATTTTCTTGGAATTTTGGAGAATATTTCCTTTGTAAATATTTCAAAAGCTTGAAATATCCGGGAAGGGTTTTAGGGATTTGACCAATATTTTGAACATGACCTTGTGTTGAAACTCTTATATATGGACAATATATGTCCTATGAGTTTCCTAAATTTTGTCAAATATTTTAAAACAATAAAATAATTTTTCCTATTAAAGACCATTTCTGGCCTTAAGAAAAAGCTTTTAAATAAAATAGTAAAACAACTTTTAAAATTATATTTTTGTGGTTTCTGGGTATCCTATATCTAATAGGAGTCAAATATATTTTTGGAAAGATTTTTACTTCCCTTAATCAAGTACTTGCAGTGCAATCCTCAATTCAGGGGTTTTTGGAAAACTAAATTTAGAAAATACTTTCTGGCCAAATTATTTTTGTAAGAAAATTCTATATTGCACTATACACATGGCATGGTCATTGGTCAGGAGCTTGGGGTAGGAGATGAAATATAGAGTGGTTGACTATTAAGAGCACTTGAAAACCACATAGGGAAAACCAACACCAAATAAAAGCCAAATAAAGCAAAAAGTTTTTGTTGGTCCAAATTTTCATGCTTTATTAATGAAAATGAAATGTTACAAAATGTAGGGTGTGACATTTACGGACTGGAACGCCGACTACAGAAGCCGTGTGACAATGAAGCGGCAGGAGGAGTAGAAGAGAAAGCTAGAGGAGGAGCAGAGGAAGCAGGAAGCAGACTGCCTTCGCATCGTAGAATCAAAGCACACAGAATTGGAACTCGCTTTCAAGCGGCAGCAACAGCTGATTGACTCACTCAGCTAGGAAAGGGGGTCTGATATATCCATTTTGCATCATGTTGTCCTACTGTTATTTATGTTATTTTATTGTATAATAATGCTTTTTGGAGTAATTCTAATGCCTTTTCTCTCATAATATGCAAGGTATGCACCAAGAAGGAGAATTCTGGCAGCTGGAAATCTGGACCTAAAAAAACTACGTCAAGCTACCTGTTCTGCACAACTCCAAATGAGCTGAAACTCCCCGAGGATTTTTTATGAAATATTTAAGGAATATTGGAGCAAATAAGTACCAGTGGAGGGCCACCAGGTGGGCACAACCCACCTCGGCGCGCCAGGAGGCCCAGGCACGCCCTGGTGGGTGCTGCCCTCCTTGGCCCACCTCCAGTGCCCATCTTCTGGTATATAAGTCAGTTTGACCTAGAAAAAATAAGGAGAGGACATTCAGGACGAAGCGCCGCCGCCTCGAGGCGGAACTTGGGCAGGAACACTTTTGCCCTCCGGCGGAGCGATTCCGCCAGGGGAACTTCCTTCCCGCAGGGGGAAATCATCATCACCACCATCACCAACAACTCTCCCATCTTGGGGAGGGCTATCTTCATCAACATCTTCACAGCACCAACTCCTCTCAAACCCTAGTTCATCTCTTGCGTTCAATCTTTGTATCAAAACTATAGATTGGTGCCCGTGGGTGACTAGTAGTGTTGATTACTTCTTGTAGTTGATTACTATATGGTTTATTTGGTGGAAGATTATATGTTCAGATCCATTATGCTATTCAATACCCCTCTGATCTTGAGCATGTTTATCATTTATGAGTAGTTACTTTCGTTCTTGAGGTCACGAGAGAAATCATGTTGCAAGTAATCATGTGAACTTGATATGTGTTCGATATTTTGATGATATGTATGTTGCCATTCTCTTAGTGGTGTCATGTGAACGTCGACTACATGACACTTCACCATATTTGGGCCTAAGGGAATGCATTATGGAGTAGTTATTAGATGGTGGGTTGCGAGAGTGACAGAAGCTTAAACCCTAGTTTATGCGCTATTCCGTAAGGGACCGATTGGATCCAAAAGTTTAATGCTATGATTAGAATTTATTCTTAATACTTTTCTCGTAGTTGCAGATGCTTGCGAGAGGGTTGATCGTAAGTAGGAGGTTTGTTCAAGTAATAACAGCACCTAAGCACCGGTCCACCCACATATCAAATTATCAAAGTACCAAACATGAATTAAGCCAACATGATGAAAGTGACTAGACGAAATTCCCGTGTACTCTCAAGAACAATTTTCTTATCATAAGAAACCGTTTTGGCCTGTCCTTTGCCTCGAAAGGATTGGGCTACCTTGCTGCACTTTTGTTACTACTATTGTTACTTGCTCGTTACAAATTATCTTGCTACCAAACTACTCCGCTACTTACAATTTTAGCACTTGTAGACATTACCTTGCTGAAAACCACTTGTCATTTCCTTCTGCTCCTTGTTGGGTTCGATACTCTTACTTATCAAAAAGGGCGACAATTGACCCCATACACTTGTGGGTCATCAGGGTCTCACTAACGGCAGTAGCTAGCAGATCCAACATTGGATAGCACCATCCCATCTATGCCGAGAAGCAGTGTGGGTTCCGCCGAGGGCGATGATGCACTGCTGGATAGATACCCTGTGGATGATATAATAGATACGACAACTTGTGAGCTACACATAAAGGTGAAGAACACATCCATGAAGGTGGCTTAGAGCTATGCTTATACAAATCCCCCTGAAGCAACCTTCCATTGCAATTTGATTCCAGCTGGCTATGCTCGTGTCGGGGTTGATGAAGTGGTGGCAGGATATTCCGGGCTAGAGCTTGACATTCCTGGAGGTGACGAGGAGCGCACATTGGGAGAGGCCATACATCATATCATTCTATGGATAAAGGATTGCATCTTATTTCCATGGCCACCGACACCACGTCAGCCGGCTCCTCCTCCAAGTCCGCCACCGCGCCAGCAGACTCCTGCTCCTCCAAGTCCGCCACCACGTCAGCAGACTCCTGCTCCTCCAAGTCCACCACCGTCAGCCCACTCCTCCTCCTCCAAGTCCGGCACCGCGTCCGCCAACTCCTCCTCCTCCAGGTCCGGCACCGTGTCAGCCGACTCCTCCTCCAAGTCAGGCACCGCGTCAGCCGTCTTTGCTGCCTCAGCAATAGCGGAAGAGAGGCGCCCCAGCTACATCAGCTAGCGGTACAACATGAGGCAAGAAATTCAGATATGGTCCAAGCCTCAAGCCTCTTCCGAGGTTTCCTTACCACCTCACTGAGGAGGAAAACAAGGCCGAAGGGGCTGCCCATGTTAAGGCCCATTTTGGACCGAAACAACCCCCGCCGCCAAAGGAGAAAGCACCTGAGCATGTCATACAACACTTTATTGATAATGCTTAACCAGTTGTCAAGCATAGGGACACAGACTATGAGAGCTCTATCAAGAAGTCATATCAAGCACAAAAAAAGAAGGAGTCGAGCTCGAGCTCGAGCCAAGCAGCTGGCAAAAAAAGCGGGAAAACAGTTCCCCAGCTGGGAGAACAGGCAGTGCAATCGATCCACCGCACATTGTACAAACACATCTGAGTATCGCCGATCAGCAGCTGGTAATAACCAATGATCATAGAAGGCAGGCTAAAGAGGCCGATATCACTGTAGAACAACTCCTAGGCATCGAAGACTTCCAAATATTTATAGAGGAGGAACTCCAATGAATATTGTTGGGGAACGTATCATGCAATTTCAAAAAAAAATCCTACGCTCACGCAAGATCTATCTAGGAAATGCATAGCAACGAGGGGGAGAGTGTGTCTATGTACCCTTGTAGACCGTAAGCGGAAGCGTTTCACAACGTGGTTGACATAGTTGAACTTTCTTCGTGATCGACTGATTGAGTACCGAACGTACGACACCTCCGAGTTCTGGACACGTTCAGCTCGGTGACGTCCCTCGCCTTCTTGATACAGCAAGACGTCGAGGTAGTAGATGAGTTCTGTCAGCACGACAGCATGGTGACGGTGACCGTGAAGTGATCCTCGCAGGGCTTCGCCTAAGCCCTACGAAGATATGACCGTAGGAGTAAACGGTGGAGGGGGGCGCCACACACGGCTAACAATTGTCTGGGTTGTGCTAGGGGTCACCCCCCTCACATATATATAGGTGGGAGGGAGAGGGGAGGGGCCAGGAGGCACCCCAAGTAGGACTGAATCCTACTTGGGTTCCTCCTAGGCCGCCCCCTTCCTTATTTATCAGAGGGGGAAGGAAAGAGGAGGGAGGAGGAAAGGAAGGGGAGGCTGAATCCCCCTTTCCTTTCTCCCTTCCCATCTTTCCTTCTCCTCTGGTTCGGCCCATATGGGGGGCGCACCAGCCTGTGGTGGCTGGTGCGTTTCCCCTCTTGGCTCACTAGGCCCATATCTTTTGCTGGTGGTGCCCGGAACCCCTTCTGGTGTCCGAATACTATCGTCCTATATATCAATCTTTACCTCTTGACCATTTCGAGACTCCTTGTCATGTCTGTGATCTCATCCGGGACTCCGAACAACATTCGGTCACCCAATCACATAGCTCATATAATATTATATCATCATTGAACATTAAGCGTGGGGACCCTACGGGTTCGAGAACTATGTAGACATGACCGAGACACCTCTCCGGTCAATAACCAATAGCAGAACCTGGATGCTCATATTGGCTCCCACATATTCTACAAAGATATTTATAGGTCGAACCGTTATGACAATATACATTATTACCTTTGTCATCGGTATGTTACTTGCCCGAGATTCGATTGTCGGTATCTTTATACCTAGTTCAATCTCATTACCGACAATTCTCTTTAATCGTTCTATAATACATCATCCTGCAACTAACTCATTAGTCACTTTGCTAAAAAGGCTTCTTATGATGTGTATTACCGAGAGGGCCCAGAGATACCTCTCCGATACTCGGAGTGACAAATCCTATTATTGATCTATGCCAACTCAACAAACACCTTCGGAGACACCTGTAGAACATCTTTATAATCAACCAGTTATGTTGTGACTTTTAATAGTACACAAGGCATTCCTCCGGTATCCGGGAGTTACATAATCTCATAGTCGAAGGAATATGTATTTGACATGCGGAAAGCAACAACAATAAAACTAAACGATCATTATGCTAAGCTAACGAATGGGTCTTGTCCATCACATCATTCTCCTAATGATGTGATCCCATTATCAAATGACAACTCATGTCCATGTTTAGGAAACCTTAACCATCTTTGATCAACGATCTAGTCAAGTAGAGGCTCACTAGGGACACAGTGCTTGTCTATGTATTCACACATGTATTTAGGTTACCGATCAATACAATACTATCATGAATAATAAACATTTATCATGAATAAAGGAAATATAAAATAACAACTTTATTATTGCCTCTAGGGCATATTTCCTTCAGTCTCCCACTTGCACTAGATTCAATAATCTAGTTCACATCGCCATGTGATTTAACACCAATAGTTCACATCATCATGTGATTAACACCCATAGTTCATATCGCCATGTGACCAACACCCAAAGGGTTTACTAGAGTCAATAATCTAGTTCACATCACCATGTGATTAACACCCAAAGAGTACTAAGGTGTGATCATGTTTGGCTTGTGAGAGAGGTTCAGTCAACGGGTCTGTCACATTCAGATCCGTATGTATTTTGCAAATTTCCATGTCTAAGAAGCTCTATATGGAGCTACTCTAGCTAATTGCTCCCACTTTCAATATGTATCCAGATTGGGACACCGAGTCATCTGGATCAGTGTTAAAGTTTGCATCGATGTAACCATTTACGGCGAACCCTTTATCACCTCCATAACTGAGAAACATTTCCTTAGTCCTTTTATGGTAACTAAGGATAATTTTGACCTTTGTCTAGTGATCTACTCCTAGATCACTTTGTACCCACTTGCCAAACTCATAGCAAAGCACACAACTGGTCTGGTACACAGCATGGCATACTTTATAGAACCTATGGCTGAGGCATAGGGAATGACTTCATTATCTCTCTATCTTTTGTTGTGGTCGGGCTTTGAGTCTTACTCAACTTCACACCTTGTAACACAGGCAAGAACCCTTTCTTTGATTGATCCATTTTGAACTTCTTCAAAACTTTATCAAGGTATGTGCTTTGTGAAAGTCCTATTAAGTGTCTTGATCTATCTCTATAGATTTTGATGCCCAATATATAAGCAGCTTCACCGAGGTATTTCATTGAAAAACTCTTGTTCAAGTATCCTTTTATGCTATCCAGAAATTCTATATCATTTCCAATCAACAATATGTCATCTACATACAATATCAGAAATGCTAGAGAGCTCCCACTCACTTTTTTGTAAATACATGCTTCACCAAAAGTCTGTAAAACCATATGCTTTGATCATCTCATCAAAGCGTATATTCCAACTCCGAGATGCTTGCACCAGTCCATAGATGGATCGCTGGAGCTTGCACACTTTGTTAGCACCTTTAGGATTGACAAAACCTTCTGGTTGCATCATATGAAACTCTTCTTGGAGATATCCATTTAAGGAATGCCGTTTTGACATCCATTTGCCAGATTTCATAAAATGTGACAATTGCTAACATGATTCAGACGGACTTAAGTATCGCTACGGGTGAGAAAGTCTCATCGTAGTCAACTCCTTGAACTTGTCGAAAACCTTTTGTGACAAGTCCAGCTTTGTAGACAGTAACATTACCATCAGCGTCAGTATTCTTCTTGAAGATCCATTTATTCTCTATGGCTCACTGATCAACGAGCAAGTCCACCAAAGTCCACACTTTGTTCTCATACATGGATCCTATCTTAGATTTCATGACCTCAATCCATTTGTCGGAATCTAGGCTCATCATAGCTTCTTCATAGTTGAAAGCACAAGTGCTCCCTAGGTGGTTTTGGTAATTAATGTCAACATATCTCTTGTTGGACTAACACTTTTATCTAGTATGTTTCAGATGAGTTCAACAATGGAGTGGCATGGACTAAAGGATGTGGGAACTCCTTCAAGATGCTAAGGACAAAGGATTGGCTCAAGCTTCAAGCTCAAGACTCTTCAGTTTATATTTAGTGATCCAAGATCACATTGAGTCTATAGGAAAAGCCAATACTATAAAGGAGGGATGAGGTGTTGCTTAATGAGTTTCTTGCTCCACAGTGCTTAGTGATATGCTCCAAAACCCTCAACTACTTTCCCACTTCCACACATATGTCCTAAAACCTAAAGTCAAACTCGGCCCCACTGATTCTTTCTATCCGGCGCCACCGAGTTTTGATGTCTTAGCCACTGCCACAAACCCTAGGCAAATCGGTCTTACCGATAGGGATCTCGGTCTCACCGAGATGGGATTGTAATCTCTCTGTGTATGTCCATTATCAAAATCGGTCTCACCGAGTTTGAGCAATCGGCACTACCGAGATTACAATGCAAACTTCCTGGTTGACTCATTACCAAAATCGATCCCGCCGAGTTTGTGTAATCGGTCAAACCGAGTTTGCCTGACCAACTCTCTGGAAAGCTTATTACCAAAATCGGTCTCACCGAGTTTGTGTAATCAGTCTTACTGAGATTACGTTATGCCCTAACCCTAGCCATATCGGTCTCACCGAGTTGCATTTCGGTCCCACCGAAAATCCTAACGGTCACATTATTTGCTAAATCGATCTGACCGAGTTTAACGATTCGGTCCCACCGAGTTTGGTAGATTGTGTGTAACGGTTAGATTTTGTGTGGAGGCTATATATACCCCTCCAGCTCCTCTTCATTCGTGGAGAGAGCCATCAGACTGAACCTACACTTCCAGCATACATTTTCTGAGAGAGAACTACCTACTCATGTGTTGAGGCCAAGATATTCCATTCCTACCATATGAATCTTGATCTCTAGCCTTCCCCAAGTTGCTTTCCACTCAAATCTTCTTTCCACCAGATCCAAATCCTATGAGAGAGAGTTGAGTGTTGGGGAGACTATCATTTGAAGCACAAGAGCAAGGAGTTCATCATCAACGCACCATTTGTTACTTCTTGGAGAGTGGTGTCTCCTAGATTGGCTAGGTGTCACTTGGGAGCCTCCGACAAGATTGTGGAGTTGAACCAAGGAGTTTGTAAGGGCAAGGAGATCGCCTACTTCTTGAAGATCTACCGCTAGTGAGGCAAGTCCTTCATGGGCGACGGCCATGGTGGGATAGACAAGGTTGCTTCTTCGTGGACCCTTCATGGGTGGAGCCCTCCATGGACTCGCGCAACCGTTACCCTTCGTGGGTTGAAGTCTCCATCAACATGGATGTACGATAGCACCACCTATCGGAACCACGCCAAAAACATCCGTGTCTCCAATTGCGATTGAATCCTCCAAACCCTTCCCTTTACATTCTTGCAAGTTGCATGCTTTACTTTCCGTTGCTCATATACTCTTGCATGCTTGCTTGATATGTATTGTGAATGTTAAACTTGTGCCTAAACTCCACTTAAACTTAAGGAAACTTAAAAACTGCAACTTTGGTACTTAGTGTCTAATCACCCCCCCCCCCTCTAGACACCTCTTCTCAAGGTCCTACAAGTGGTATTAGAGCATTGGTCTCCATTGCCTTGGTTAATCACCATTGGAGGAAGATGGATGAGTCTACTTTGGGGAGTCTTAGACATAGAGTGCCTATTCTTGATGGAGAGTATTTTCATGAGTGGAAAAATGAGATGCTTGTCATTTTCAATCAATATCATTTGAACAAGTACATTGCTAGCCCTTGTGCACCTTACGTTGATCCTATGCATCCTACCCATGATGAGTCAATTGACATGATTAGGAAATAGAACTGCCGAACTTATCATTAGAGGATTGCTTAGAAACTTGATTGGATGTTTGCCTACTTTTAAGTGTGCCTACACTATATGGAAATTTCTTGAGGAACGCTTTCCAAACTATTCCTTGAAAAATCTTGATGAAATTCTCCATAAGTTTATTGCTTTGAGTAAGATGAATACTAGTGATCCTATGTTTGGTGATCGTCCATTTGAGCTTACAAACCATGTTGGAATTATTAGTGATATTATTTCCGAAGCTATAAAAATTCATAAGCAAGATCATTGTCAAACTCATTCTAATGAATCACCCTCTCTAGGATTTGATCCACCACATGACGATGTTGAACATGGTTACTATGATGAGGATGATGATAGTTACTTCGATCTTGATGATGCAATGAGACATTTTGGTCTTATGGCAAATCTTCGGGGATATATGTCAAGAGGAAAGGAATGGGTTCTTGATAGTGGATGTACCGATCACATGACCGGAGATAAAGACATGTTTTGTGAGCTTGCTGATAATGATAGTCCTCGAAAGTATGTCACTTTCGGTGACAACTCAAAGGGTAAGGTGGTTGGCCTCGGTAAGGTGGCCATATCACACGATAGCTCCATACAAAATGTCATGCTCGTTGAATCTCTTGGATACAACTTACTTTCAGTATCTAGACTTGCTGATTTCGGTTTTAATGTCCTGTTTAATGAAATAGATTGCCAAGTGTTTCGTCGAGATAATCATAAAATGGTCTTTACCGATGTGCGTAGAGGTGATCTATACATTGTTGATTTCACTAAAAAGGCTGAAACTAAAACTTGCTTCATTGCTAAATCCTCAAAAGGTTGGTTATGGCATAGACGATTAGGTCATGTTGGTATGCGAAATCTTGACAAGCTTATTAAAGAAAATCATATCCTTGGAGTTAACGATGTCATATTTGATAAGGATAGACTTTGCAGCGCTTGTCAAGCAGGTAAACAGGTTGGAGGAAGGCATCCCGTGAAGAACATCATGACCACAAGGAGGCCACTCGAGCTACTTCACATGGATCTTTTTGGTCCCAACTCTTACAAGTCTCGGTGGAAATTCTTTTGGTCTAGTTATAGTTGATGATTTTTCAAGATTTACGTGGGTGTTCTTTCTCGATAACAAATCGCAGGTCCAAAAGATCTTCAAAAACTTCGCTAGGAAGGCCCAAAATCAATTTGAAGCGAAGATCAAGAAGGTTCGCAGTGACAACGGAACGGAGTTCAAGAACGCAAATGTGGACACCTTTCTTGACGAAGAAGGGATTTCACACGAGTTCTCGGCTACGCACACACCTCAACAAAACGGAGTTGTTGAGAGGAAGAACCGGACGCTCAACGAAATGGCAAGAACGATGCTTGATGAGTACAAGACACCGAAGCACTTTTGGGCAGAAGCGGTTGAGACAGCTTGTCATGCAACAAATCGCTTGTATCTTCACAAGCTACTCGGCAAGACGGCATACGAGCTCCTCACCATTAACAAACCCCAAGTTGGATACTTTCGAGTATTCGGTTCAAAGTGCTACATTCTTGATAAGCATCGTTGTTCTAAATTTGCTCCTAAGTCTCATGAAGGTTTCCTACTAGGTTATGGCTCAAACTCTCACACTTACCGTGTCTACAACAATTTCATCCGAAAGGTTGAAGAGACGGTAGATGTGAAGTTTGATGAATCTAACGGCTCGCAAGTAGAGCAATTGCCAATTGATGTAGGAGACAAAGAGCCTTCGGAAGCAATCCAAGACTTGTCTATTGGCAAGGTCCGTCCAACGAAGGTGAAGGAAAGTACCTCGTCCGTCCAAGTGGAAGCTTCTACTTCACGACAAGGTGAACCAAGATTTGATACGGAAGCATCCACAAGTGGGACACACCAAGATGAAGAAAACGAGGAAGTGCATCAAGATGAACGTCAATAACCTCCTTCTCCACCACGACAAGAGAACGACAACGCCAACAATGAAGAAGGCCAACAAAATAACAAGATGAAGAAGATGTTCAACGAAGACCCAAGCAAAAACTTTCACGAGTTCGAGCAAGAATTGCTAAAGATCATCCCATCGAGCAAATCTACAATGACATTCAAACCGGGAGAATCACTCGCTCTAAAACTCGTTTAGCTAACTTTTGTGAAAACTATTCTTTCATCTCTAGCATTGAACCTATGAAGGTTGAAGAAGCATTGGAAGATCCGGATTGGATAAATGCTATGCATGAAGAGCTACACAACTTTGAGAGGAACCAAGTTTGGACATTGGTTGAGAAGCCCGACAACAACCACAACGTCATCGGTACCAAATGGGTGTTTCGCTACAAGCAAGATGAAGATGGACAAGTAGTTCACAACAAAGCACGTCTCGTAGGCTACACACAAGTCAAAGGTATGGACTATGGTCAGACTTACGCTCCCGTTGCTAGACTTGAGTCCATTCGCATCTTACTTGCCTATGCTAATCATCATGATATCACCTTGTACCAAATGGACATTAAAAGTGCTTTTCTAAATGGTGAAATAGAGGAGGAAGTTTATGTTAAGCAACCTCCCAGCTTTGTTGATCCTAAGAAACCCAATCATGTTTACAAACTTCACAAAGCTCTTTATGGTCTTAAACAAGCTCCTAGAGCATGGTATAAATGCTTGACCAAGTTCCTTATTGAAAAAGGCTTTGAAATTGGGAAAATTGATTCTACTCTTTTTACTAAAAAGGTTAATGGAGAACTATTTGTGTGCCAAATCTATGTTGATGATATTATATTTGGTTCAACTAACCCTCATTTTAGTGAAAAGTTTGGGAAGCTAATGTCGGAGAAGTTTGAGATGTCTATGATGAGTGAACTCAAATTCTTTCTTGGGTTGCAAATCAAGCAAACTAAGGAAGGTACCTTTGTTTCTCAAACGAAGTACACCAAGGACTTATTCAAGAAGTTCAATATGCAAGAATGCAAAGGTATGTCTACACCCATGCCTACTAGTGGACATCTTGATTTGACCAAAGATAGTGAACCGGTTGATCAAAAGGTTTATCGCTCTATGATTGGTTCATTGTTATCTCTATGTGCTTCACGTCCCGATATCATGCTAAGTGTGTGCATGTGTGCACGATATCAAGCTGCTCCTAAAGAATGTCATCTTAAGGCCGTGAAAAGGATAGTGAGATACTTAATCCATACACCAAATTTTGGCATTTGGTATCTGCCTCTTTCGATCTTGTTGGCTACTCCGACTCGGACTATGCCGGAGACAAGGTTGATAGAAAGTCCACTTCGGGTACTTGTCAATTTCTTGGTAGATCTCTTGTGTCTTGGTCCTCCAAGAAACAAAACTCGGTATCCTTATCCACCGATGAAGCGGAATATATTGCAGCTGGTTCATGTTGTGCTCAATTACTTTGGATGACCCAAACTCTTAAAGATTATGGGATATATGTGAGACATGTTCCATTGCTTTGTGACAATGAAAGTGCTATCAAAACTGGTCATAATCCTGTGCAACATTCTCGAACTAAGCATATTGAAGTTCGTCATCATTTCATTCGAGATCATGTTGCTAAGGGCGACATTGATCTTAAGCATGTTCGCGCCGAAAAGCAATTAGCGGATATATTCACTAAACCTATTGATGAGAAAGTGTTTTGCAGGTTAAGAGGAGAATTGAACATCATCGATGCTTCAAACATGGAGTAGAAACTCCATTGGATACATGCAAGACATGAGCTTATGACTAATCCTTGATATCTCTCTTATGATGAAAATCTTATGCCTTGGATATATTTGTATCTTGCATGTTATCTAACCCATGTAGGTACTTGGTGGAATCAAATTCCATGAGATTGTAATCTACTCGCATCTTGAGCAATCTCTACATCACCAAGTCTCTACACTATGGTGGTTGAAGACAAGGAAGCACGAAACCATTCAAACATATCCTTTGACAAATTCTATGTTGAGATTTATGATTGTCATTTTGGATACACAAGTGATCTTCCTTGCAAGAACTAACCCATGTAGGTAGATGGACTCAAACTCCAAGTGGTGCTCCAAATTCTTGATGAGCTACATCAACCTTGAGCAACCCAGACAAGTTCAACTACATGGACAACACCACCAACCAAGGTATGTTATTCCATCTTAGAGAAGCTTTACTCCAAGTCATGAGCTAAAGCAACTCGACAAGATGATAATACATCAAGATGCTTAAACGAAAAATGGCAACCCCATTTTGAGCTTAAACGATGAGTATGACCTATGATCAAGTGATTTCACTTGACTCCTAAGTCAATATACTCTAACATAGGTGACTTTGTCGCCGACCATCTCTAGATGAAGTTCTCTTGTGTTCTTTTCTGTGTTTTTGCATTTATCTCATGCATATTTGTTTCCCCTTTCAAAAAAAACTTCATCTAGCTTTCCTTTTGTTTGCTTTGCATTTTCTGCATTCCAATTCTGTGCATATCTTTCAGTAAATTCCTTGCAAATCTTTGTGAAATCTTACTAGTCTAGTGAGCTAAGGTGACAAGTGTTTTCTCTGTGACAAACTCGGCTTCACCGATTTGTTGTCTTCAGGCCAACCGAATCCTTTCGGTGCAACCGAAGAATACCACTCGGTGCCACCGATTTCACAACAGGAAAAACAGTTTGCCACTTATTCCGTGTTTCTTCTGATCCAGCTCCACTCGATGAATCTTGTCCTCTACAAGCATCACATTTTTATCATTGCTTTGTGTTGTGTCTCAAGGACCAAACCCATTCGACAGATTCCAGAAAACCCTTCTTGGAAATTGATGTCAAAGGGGGAGAGAGAGATTACATCAAAGCTTATCATTTAGAGAGAGATCACATCAGAGAAAGAGTATATCACCTTCTTAAGGGGGAGAGAGATCCTCAAGGGGGAGAGAGAGAGATCTCCAGGGGAGAGAATACTTAAGTATTTCTCAAGGATCCCAGATGCTTGGTGTTCAAGAGGAGAGATGCCCACATGTCTTCTTGAGGGGAAAGACATGTTCATATGTGCTTATTTGCATTAGTTTGCATTAGCTCTGTTCATAAGTTATATATTTCAGCTCTAATTTTCTGTTCCCTATCTTCTCCCAGTATCCCATGCTAGATTCAGGGGGAGCAAGACATCTAAGGTAAAGAAATCATTTAAATTCATTGCATATCTTTACTCTTGGGGACATGTCTAATCCAATGTGGTACTTAGTACTCACTCTCTACATGTCATCCCAGTCTTGGTATTCTTGTGGTTTATTTTGTTTGCTCTGGCTAGTAGGTGCATCTGTGTTATCTAACCTTGTTTACGCAGGTTCATTCTACCCTAAGCCAACTCAAGACTACAAGGTAAGTATATGCATCACAATCATGTGTATGAGGAATTCTTGCTGATGTACATATTGTTTGCAAGAAGGACTCATGAGCATGAAGGTATTTTCTTTAATATTCTTTGCTCTAATGCATATGACCAAGATACATGTAACACATTGTCTGCTCTATCATGGTTATGCTCTCACATGCTCCTATATTCCACATTTACATGATTGCATACATGTAGGGGGAGCCTATGCTTGTTACATGCCTTTCCAAAGCTTTACTTGCTATTATTTCTATCTTTATCTAAAGCTTTGATGTATGTTGTCATCAATTACCAAAAAGGGGGAGATTGAAAGCACAAGTGCTCCCTAGGTGGTTTTGGTAATTAATGTCAACATATCTCTTGTTGGACTAAAACTTTTATCTAGTATGTTTCAGATGAGTTCAACAATGGAGTGGCATGGACTAAAGGATGTGGGAACTCCTTCAAGATGCTAAGGACAAAGGATTGGCTCAAGCTTTAAGCTCAAGACTCTTGAGTTTATATTTTAGTGATCCAAGATCACATTGAGCCTATAGGAAAAGCCAATACTATCAAGGAGGGATGAGGTGTTGCTTAATGAGTTTCTTGCTCCACAGTGCTTAGTGATATGCTCCAAAACCCTCAACTACTTTCCCACTTCCACACATATGTCCTAAAACCTAAAGTCAAACTCGGCCCCACTGATTCTTTCTATCAGGCGGCACCGAGTTTTGATGTCTTAGCCACTGCCACAAACCCTAGGAAAATCGGTCTTACCGATAGGGATCTCGGTCTCACCGAGATGGGATTGTAATCTCTCTGTGTATGTCGATTATCAAATTCGGTCTCACCGAGCTTGAGCAATCGGCACTACCGAGATTACAATGCAAACTTCCTGGTTGACTCATTACCAAAATCGGTCCCGCCGAGTTTGTGTAATCGGTCAAAGTGAGTTTGCCTGACCAACTCTCTGGAAAGCTTATTACCAAAATCGGTCTCACCGAGTTTGTGTAATCGGTCTTACCGAGATTACGTTATGCCCCAACCCTAACCATATCGGTCTCACCGAGTTGCATTTCGGTCCCACCGAAAATCCTAACGGTCACATTATTTGCTAAATCGGTCTGACCGAGTTTAACGATTCGGTCCCACCGAGTTTGGTAGATTGTGTGTAACGGTTAGATTTTGTGTGGAGGCTATATATACCCCTCCACCTCCTCTTCATTCGTGGAGAGAGCCATCAGACTGAACCTACACTTCCAACATATATTTTCTGAGAGAGAACTACCTACTCATGTGTTGAGGCCAAGATATTCCATTGCTACCATATGAATCTTGATCTCTAGCCTTCCCCAAGTTGCTTTCCACTCAAATCTTCTTTCCACCAGATCCAAATCCTATGAGAGAGAGTTGAGTGTTGGGGAGACTATCATTTGAAGCACAAGAGCAAGGAGTTCATCATCAACGCACCATTTGTTACTTCTTGGAGAGTGGTGTCTCCTAGATTGGCTAGGTGTCACTTGGGAGCCTCCGACAAGATTGTGGAGTTGAACCAATGAGTTTGTAAGGGCAAGGAGATTTCCTACTTCGTGAAGATCTACCGCTAGTGAGGCAAGTCCTTCGTGGGCGACGGCCATGATGGGATAGACAAGGTTGCTTCTTCGTGGACCCTTCGTGGGTGGAGCCCTCCGTGGACTCGCGCGACCGTTACCGTTCGTGGGTTGAAGTCTCCATCAACGTGGATGTACGATAGCACCACCTATCGGAACCACGCCAAAAACATCCGTGTCTCCAATTGCATTTGAATCCTCCAAACCATTCCCTTTACATTCTTGCAAGTTGCATGCTTTACTTTCCGCTGCTCATATACTCTTGCATGCTTGCTTGATATGTATTGTGAATGTTAAACTTGTGCCTAAACTCCACTTAAACTTAAGGAAACTTAAAAACTGCAACTTTGGTACTTAGTGTCTAATCACCCCCCTCTAGACACCTCTTCTCAAGGTCCTACAATAGGTCATAGGTTCGCCATGGTCTAGTAACATGACTTCCAAAACAGGATTACCGTACATCTCTGGTGTGAATCGTGTTCTGGTTGACCTACGAGGTTTGGTAGTAACTTGATATGAAGTTTCATGATCATCATCATTAGCTTCATCTCTAGTTTGCGTAGGCATCATGGGAACGGATTTATCTGATGAGCTACTTTCCAAATTGAGAGAAGGTACAATTACCTCATCAAGTTCTACTTTCCTCCCACTCACTTCTTTCGAGAGAAACTCCTTTTATAGAAAGGTTCCATTCTTGGCAACAAAGATCTTGCCTTCGGATCTGTAGTAGAAGGTGTACCCAATTGTGTCCTTAGGGTATCCTATGTAGACGCACTTCTCTGATTTGGGTTCGAGCTTAGCAGGCTGAAGCCTTTTGACATAAGTGTCGCAACCCCAAACTTTAAGAAATGACAGCTTAGGTTTCTTGCCAAACAACAGTTCATATGGTGTCGTCTCAACGGATTTAGATGGTGCCCTGTTTAATGTGAATGCAGTTGTCTCTAATGCATAACCCCAAAATGATAGTGGTAAATCGGTAAGAGACATCATAGATCGCACCATATCTAATAAAGTACAGTTAGGACGTTCAGACATACCATTACGATGTGGTGTTCCAGGTGGCGTGAGTTGTGAAACAATTCCACATTGTTTTAAATGAAGGCCAAACTCGTAACTCAAATATTCACGTCCACGATCAGATCATAGAAACTTTATTTTCTTGTTATGATGATTCTCCACTTCACTCTGAAATTCTTTGAACTTTTTCAAATGTTTCAGACTTGTGTTTCATCAAGTAGATATACCCATATCTACTTAAATCATCAGTGAAGGTGAGAAAATAACGATACCCGCCGCGTGCTTCAACACTTATCGGACTGCATACATCGGTATGTATTATTTCCAATAAGTTATTAGCTCGCTCCATTGTTCCGAATAACAGAGTTTTAGTCATCTTGCCCATGAGGCATGGGTCGCAAGTATCAAATGTTTCATAATCAAGTGATTCCAAAAGTCCATCCATATGGAGTTTTGATAGGTCTCCAACGTATCTATAATTTTTTTATTGTTCCATGCTATTATATTATCATTCTTAGATGTTTTACCATCATTTTATAATCATTTTATATCATTTTTTGGTACTAACCTATTGACATAGTGCCTACTGCTAGTTGGCGTTTTCTGCTTGTTTTTTACATCGCAGGAAATCAATACCAAACGGAGTCCAAACGCAGCAAAACTTTTTGTGGATTTTTTTTCTGGACCAGAAGACACAAGATGGGCCTAAGAAGTACCAGAGGGATGCCCCAGGGGGGCACACCGCACCAGGGCGTGCCTGGGGGCCTAGGCGCGCCCAGGTGGGTTATGCCCACCTCGGTGGCCTACCGCACCGCCTCTTTGCTCTATAAATACCCCAATATTCCAGAAACCCTAGCAGAGTAGACGAAAATCAATTCTAGCTGCCGCAAGTTCCAGAACCACCAGATCCAATCTAAACACCATCACGGAGGGGTTCATCATGTCCATTGGTGCCTCTCCGATGATGCATGAGTAGTTTTATTGTAGACCTACGGGTCCATACTTAGTAGCTAGATGGCTTCCTCTCTCTCTCTCTCTCTCTCTCTCTCTCTCTCTCTCTCTCTCTCTTGATTCTCAGTACAATGGTCTCTTCGAGATCCATATGATGTAACTCTTTTTGCGGTGTGTTTGTTGGGATCCGATGAACTTTGAGTTTATGATCAGATCTATGTTTTTATCCATGAAAGCTATTTAAGTCTTCTTTGATCTCTTATATGCATGATTTCTTATAGCCTCGTATTTCTTCTCCGATATTTGGGTTTTGTTTGGCCAACTTGATCTATTTATCTTGCAATGGGAAGAGGTGCTTTGTGATGGGTTCAATCTTACGGTGCTTGATCCCAGTGACAGAAGGGGAACCAACACGTATGTATCATTGCTATTAAGGATAACAAGATGGGGTCTATTTCTACATAAATAGATATTGTCTACATCATGTCATCGTTTTTATTGCATTACTCCGTTTTTCCATGAACTTAATACACTAGATGCATGCTGGATAGCGGTCGATGTGTGGAGTAGTAGTAGTAGTATTAGATGCAGGCAGGAGTCGGTCTACTAATCTTGGACGTGATGCCTATATAATGATCATTGCCTGCATATCGTCATGAGTATTTGAAGTTCTATCAATTGCCCCACAGTAATTTGTTATTCCAGCGTTTGCTATTTTTCTCGAGAGAAGCCACTAGTGAAACCTCGCCCCGAGTCTCTTCTTTAATATATTTGCCTTCACGATCTATTTTTATTTGCTTTTATTTTCAGATCTATTAAACCAAAAATACCTTGCTGCAATTTTTAGTAATTTATTTTATCTCGCATTCATGCGAGATCTATTTATCCAATCTACTACAATTTTACCTATCTTTTTACCCATGGGATTGACAATGCCTCTCTTACGTCAGGTTGCAAGTATTTGTTCTTTTTGTGTAGGAGATGTTTACGTGGTGTTACGTGGTTCTCCTACTAGTTCGATAACCTTGATCTCATCACTGAGGGAAATACCTATCATTGCTATGCTGCATCATCCCTTCCTCTTTGGGGAAATACCGACGTAGTTCAAGCAAACATCAAGTTTCTTCATGCGCTTTACACCAATATGACCTAAACGGCAGTGCCACAAGTATGTTGCACTATCATTATTAACTTTGCATCTTTAGGCGATATGTGTATCACTATGATCGAGATTCATTAAGCCATTAACATTGGGTGTATGACCATAGAAGGTTTTATTCATGTAGACAGAATAACCATATTGCAATAAACACGATCCTATCTTGTTCATGCTCAACGCAAACACCAAATAACATTTATTTAGGTTTAACACTAATCCCGAAAGTATAGGGAGTGTGTGATGATGATCATATCAATCTTGGAACCACTTCCAACACACATCGTCACTTCACCCTCAACTAGTCTCCATTTATTCTGCAACTCCTGTTTCGAGTTACTAATCCTAGCAACCGAACAGGTATCAAATACCCATGGGCTACTACGAGCACTAGTAAGGTACACATCAATAAAATGTATATCGAATATACCTTTGTTCACCTTGTCATCCTTCTTATCCGCAAAACATTTGGGGTAGTTCCGCTTCTAGTGGCCATTTCCTTTACAGTAGAAGCACTCGGTTTCAAGCTTAGGTCCAGCTTTGGGCTTCTTCACGGGAGCGACAACTTGCTTGCCATTCTTCTTGAAGTTCTGTTTCTTTCCCTTGCCTTTTTAATTGAAACTAGCGGTCTTGTTAACCATCAACACTTGATGCTCTTTCTTGATTTGTACCTTTACCGATTTCAGCATCACAAAAAGCTTGGGAATCGTTTTCATCATCCCTTGCATATTATAGTTCATGACGAAGTTCTAGTAGCTTGGTGATAGTGACTAGAGAACTCTGTCAATCACTATCTTATTTGGAAGATTAACTTCCACTTGATTCAAGCGATTGTAGTACCCAGACATTCTGAGCACATGCTCACTAGCTGAGCTATTCTCCTCCATCTTCTAGGCAAAGTACTTGTCAGAGGTCTCATATCTCTCAACATGGGCATGAGTCTGAAATACCAATTTCAGCTCTTGGAACATCTCATATGCTTCGTGGCGTTCAAAACATTTTTGAAGTCTCGGTTATAAGCCGTAAAGCATGGTGTACTAAACTATCAAGTAGTCATCATATCAAGCTTGACAAACATTTATAATGTCTACATCTGCTCCTGCAATAGGTCTGTCACCTAGCAGTGCATTAAGGACATAATTCTTCTATTCAGCAATGAGGATAATCCTCAGATCATGGACCCAGTCCTCATCATTTCTACTATCATCTTTCAACTTAGGTTTCTCTAGGAACATATCAAAAAACATAGGAGAGCTACAACGTGAGCTATTGATCTACAACATAATTTGAAAATACTATCAGAACTAAGTTCATGATAAATTAAAGTTCAATTAATCAAATTACTTAAGAACTCCCACTTAAATAGACATCCCTCAAGTCATCTAAATGATGCATGATCCAAATCAACTAACTCATGTCCGATCATCACGTGAGATGGGGTAGTCATCAATGGTGATCTCTATGTTGATCATATCTACTATATGATTCACGTTCGACCTTTCAATCTCTAGTGTTCTGAGGCCCTATCTGTACATGCTAGGCTCATCAAGTTTAACCCAAGTATTCCGCATGTGCAAAACTTTCTTGCACCCGTTGTATGTGAACGTAGAGTCTATCACACCCGATCATCACGTGGTGTCTCAACACGATGAACTGTCGCAATGGTGCATACTCAGGGAGAACACTTATACCTTGAAATTTTAGTTAAGGGATCATCTTATAATGCTACCGGTGTACTAGGAAAAATAAGATGCATAAAAGATATACATCACATGCAATCAAAATATGTGACATGATATGGCCATTATTATCTTGTGCTTTTGATCTCCATCTTGAAAGCATCGTCACCGGCTCGACACCTTGATCTCCATCGTTGCATCGTGCTCGTCTCGCCAACAATTGCTTCTACAACTATCGCTAACGCATAGTGATAAAGTAAAGCAATTACTGTAACATCCCAAATTTTCAATCTGGAATGTTATACATAGATCATCATTGCATATCATATTTTATTGCTTTTGGCCTGATCCAGAAATTCTACGCAACTCCAGGACCCTCGGAGATAGTTGGGATTTTTGTTATTTTCATATTTGAGTTTTCTCAAATTTTGAAAATAGGATCATTTGATTTTATTTATTTATCTCCAAATATTTCTATTACAAAAATATGAGAGAGGGAATAAAATGACTTTCCCAAAATAATGAAATATTGAGGATTTAATAAAAAAATCAAATAAGAATTATTTTGGAGTTTTTCGCTATTTTATTTGAATTTAGGAAAAATTGCACGTTTTTCAAAACTGCATTTTAGGACCAAGAAAATGTTCATCTTGTTCTAAATATTTTATTTAGACAGTGAAAATTTGTTTTGGCATTTTTAGATTTTTATTTATTTTTCTAGAATTTTTCTTAGTTTTGGCGGAATTTGTTTTGTTTTCAATCTCTACCGATGTGGGCTAAAGGCCCAGTAGAGCCAGCCAGCCGGCCGCCGCCGCCGCCTTCCGCCGCCTTGAGTCAGCCGAGGCACGCCTCCCAAGGCCGACCCGACTCGGCGCCCGCCTTCCCCAAGCCGGACGCCACCCTCCACAAATAGCCCGTGTCGCCGCCCCACTCCGCCACCCCGAGCTGCCCCGCCGCCCGATCCGAGCCGCCGCCGCCGCTTTTGTGCCGCGCACCAGCCCGCCGCCGCCGCCGACGCCAGCCCCGCCGTCGGAGCCCCACACCGCCTCCCCTCACCCCACTGGAGCCGCCCCGGCCCGCCAGAGCACCTCGCCAGAGGTATACGCCGCCGCCGCCGTGGTCCATTTTTTCTAAAGAAAACTCTATCCGGTTTTTTTAGAAACCCTAGTTTTCATTTTTTAATAGATCGGTTTATTTTTTTTCCGGTTTATCTATTTAGCGAGCGTTCGCTCGTTTGTTCGTTTTAACGGACAAGTTCACCGTTTAGTTTCAGCTAACGAATGTTCGTTCGTTAATCTGTTCGTCAGTTTTTCTTTTTCTCGAATTTTCCGCGATTATTCCAGATCGCAATTTCTTATCCGACTTTCGTTCAAGTATAACTTTCCGCTCGTTTATCGGAATCAGGCGATTCAAGCGCCTAGAGTTTCGTCTCGAAACCCTCTTTCCATTTAACCAACTCAAACAAGTTTTTGCCTCTCTAAAATTTGACTTAGGTCCAGATTAGTAAACGAAGCTTGTTTCTTTAGTCGTTTGTGTTTCGTTGCTTCGTTCGATCTGATTCTTTTTGCAAACCGGAGCTCTTAAGCTGAAATTTCTGGTTAGTTATCTTATTTGAGTTTTACGTGTGCATTAGATGAGTACTTATTGTATGCTTGTTTGTTGCGATAGAGTACCCGGAGTGCGTCGCTTGCTACTTCAACTATCTAGGTTTCACGGATCATCAGCAAGGCAAGTAACACTTTGATCATACCTCTTTACTACCCAGTTTTTATGCATTAGATCAATCCTCAAACAATTGCATGGTTAGGATCTGTTTAATATGTCGGTTTTGTGAAGTAGATGAGGTAGTACCTATTACCTCTTTTATTATCTTACCCTTGGGAGTTACTTCTACGTTTGCTTATAATGCCATGCTATGCTAGTAGATGTGGATTGGGTAAGTGTATCCATGACAGATGTGAGAATTTTATTTAATGGTTTATTTAAGGTGGCAACTTAAACACACATCTGGGTGGATTGAGGCACCTGGGTATTCCAGCGATTGCCTGTTTTTCATTATGGACCGCCACCCAGGCTCAAAGGGATCATGAGATTATTCATACTAGAAACTTCCGTGTGCAGCCACAAGTTACTATGGGCTCTAGCATAGTTGATTAAGTCGTGCGAACTCTTACAGTGGTAGACTAGCAGATGTAGGGGAAAGTAGGTGTAACTATCTACCCGTTTCGGTCATCCATTTCTCAAACACCATGTAGTGCAAGAAATCCAATGGAGCAGATCAAGTCTTGTGGGGAAAAGTGCGCAAACCTCTACAGATTGTATAAACTAATCATGGTTAGCCGTGTCCCCGGTTATGGACATCTTGAGTATCTAGTACTTGGATTATCATGTGAATCTCATCATGTTACTTTAATTAATTATGTTGGGTTTAATGATGATGCTTAATTGGGATTGAGAGGATGTCTATCTTCTCAATGTTTAACAACCTCCATGATAGTTAAATAAAATTTATTCCTTTGCAGTAGGGAAAAATTGGCTTTATGAAAAACTGTAACCATAGAGCTTTCCACCAGCCATATATGCATGTAGTATAGCATATTTCTGTTCATTACTCTCTATGTGTTACATTGCCAGCATATTCCATATGCTGACCCATTTTTCAGGCTGCAACATTCATGTTGCAGACTTTTCAGACGACGAGTAAGGTGCCTTTAGGTCGTGGTTCTATACTCAGTGATCCCGTTGGAGTTGATGGACTCACTTATCTTCCAAGCCTTCCGTTGTTATCGTTATTAGATGGCCTTAAGCCATATTTATTGTAATAAGTTCTCTTTGGAGACATTCGATGTAATAAGTGTGTGATTGCTACTCTGTTATAAATCCTTCAAGTATTGTGCGTGTCAGCATTACTGATCCAGGGATGACACTAAAGCACAAAGATCAGACTGTTTGAGGTCTGGTCTCTACAAGATGGTATCAGAGCACACGCTGACTATAGGACACGACCACTAAGCTAAAGCCCTAGATCACTACTCACTCTTCTCATTTCTGACTCATCATCTTTTCTACTCTTTTAGGATGGCGGATGCAAGGAACAAGTTCACGCAACCGGATGAAGATACACCCTTTGGACGCCACTTGAAGGAAGTCACTAGATACCTGAACATCGGAGTACCAAGCTTCACCGGGACCTACATTGCCAGTTTACCTGAAGAGGAGCGTTGGATGATTCAAGTTCAAGTTCCAGGAAGGACGTTCATGCCCGTCACAGAGCCCATAGAGTTTTCTTTTGATGCACCGATCTGGAGTTTAGGAAAGGGCATGGCAGCCCACATCACCATGGGACTCATTGGAGAAGTATACCAAAAGGATCTCAAGGATACTATCTACCAGATTTGTGGGCGCCGAGATGAGCAATGGGAGATGATCAGTACCAGGAAGGATAGATCAATCGCAGCTTTCATCTAGGAGTTAAACCAGCACATTTGACGCCAGGAGAACCAGATGTGCGCAGGCATGATAGATCTGAAGAAGGCCATGACCAAGATCATGGAGTTGGAGGAAGAACTCAAGTCTACATGCGATGGATATGAGGAGCAAATAGCAACACTCGTGGAGAAGAATGATGATCTGAAGAAGAAGCTAAAAGTATTCATGGGATTTCCTGCAACTGGAGGAGAAGACGATGATTGCACCTGTCCAGAGAACTACATCATCATTGGAGCCAGATGATAGCGATGATGACTATGTTGATGAAGCTGGAGCAGATATCATGGAGTCTTCATCGGAGCAATTTTTCTAGTCGACCACCATAACAGTAGTAGTATTCCCCCATGTATCTAGTATAGTCCAAGCACTTTTATAACGATAATTAGACCGTTGTATGCCCTTATTTGAATTGAATGAAGTGATTTTGTTTGCATTTGTCTCATGTGCATATGGATAGTGTTTTCTCTCTAGACCTCGTTCAATTCTATTTTCTCATCTATTCTAGACCCTCAGATGCCTCCGAGACGTGACAATGGATTTGCTTTCCCACCGGAACTCACTCAGTTGATCCAGCAGCAGAATGCATTAATGCAGTTGCTAGTCCAGAATCAGAATCAGGGGAACAACAACAACAACCCACCACCGCCACCACCTGTTGATCACTTGACCCGGTTCCTTAGACTGAATCCGCCAATGTTCTCCAGTAGCACTGAGCTGATAGTTGCAGATGATTGGCTCCGCAAGACAGGAAGGGAGTTGACCACTGCAGGATGCACAGATGCGAAAAAGGTGCGTTTTTCCGCACATCAGCTTGAAGGACCAGCAGCATCATGGTGGAACAATTTCACAGCCAATTATCCTATCGACACTGTCACATGGGATCAGTTTTAGCAGGCTTTCCGTACTGCCCATGTTTCAGTAGGAGCTATGGCCATGAAGAAGCGTGAGTTTCGCAACTTGCGCCAAGGAGGACGGACAGTTGACCAGTATGTGGATGAATTTAGTAAATTAGCATGTTATGCCCCAGATGACGTTGCTACAGATGTAGCTAAGCAGGAGAAGTTTCTGGAAGGACTGAATGATGAGCTGAGCATGCAGTTGATGCTAGCAAGTTTCAACAACTGCCAGGAGTTGGTAGATTGTGCTCTTATGATTGAAGGGAAGCAGCAGTAGATTGAGAACCACAAGAGGAAGTATGGACAAGGGAAGTACAATTCAGGAGATCAGCAGAAGCCACATTTTACCCCAAAATCGGGAGGACATTTTCAGCATACCCATGGAGGAGGTAGCTCGCATAATCATAATGGCCCCACGAATGGTAATGGGAACGGAGGAAGCAACGGCCAGAACTGTACCAACCCATCAACCCCAGCCAAGAGAGACCTGAGCCAAGTCACTTGCTATAAGTGTTAGAAGACTGGACATTATGCTAATGAATGTGCTGAAGCCCAAAATGGAAATGGCAATGGAATCTCTAGGAAAAAGCCGAACCCTTTCAACAGGGGACAGGTGAACCACGTTAACATGGAGGAGGTTGAAGCCCAGCCAGATGCAGTAATAGGTAAGTTTTTGGTTAAGTCATTTACTGCAATCGTTCTTTTTGATACTGGTGCATTGCATTCATACATATCAAGGGGATTTGTGGATAAGTATAAACTGCCCACCAAGGTTCTTAGAACACCTATGTTAGTAAGCTCACCAGGAGCGGAGTATATGGCCAGTCGAGGATGTTTTCAAGTGCCATTGAGTATAGGTAGGCATGTTTTCCCCTCGAATTTAATCATTTTGGAATCGCAAGGTTTGGATGTAATTCTGGGTATGGATTGGCTATCGATGTATGGAGGAAACATCGATTGCGCCAGTAAGTCGATTTTGCTTACCACCTCGGAAGGGAGGAGGATTAAGTGTGTATCAAGACATGAGACGAAGAGGACACAAGTAAATTCCTTATCAGGAGTTGTGCAAGAGGAAGTACCAGTGGTGAAGGATTTCCCTGATGTATTTCCAGAGGAGTTGCCAGGCATGCCACCGGATAGAGACATTGAGTTTTTGATTGAGCTTTTGCCAGGCACAGGGCCGATATCTAAGAGACCGTACCGGATGCCCGCACAAGATTTGGAGGAAAATAAGAAGCAAATTAAGGAGTTAGTGGATAAAGGCTATATTCACCCAAGTTCTTCACCTTGGGGATCACCAGTGCTTCTAGTGGAGAAGAAGGATGGATCGTTGAGGATGGTTGTTGATTATCGAGGACTGAATGAAGTAACAATCAAGAACAAGTACCCGTTGCCGATGATCAATGATTCGTTTGACCAATTGCAAGGAGCTAAGGTATTTTCCATCGATTTGCGATCGGGATACCATCAGTTGAAGATTCGAGAGCAGGATATACCTAAGACGGCTTTTACCACCAGGTATGGGTTGTACGAGTATACCGTTATGTCATTTGGTCTGACTAACGCACCTGCCTATTTCATGAACATGATGAACAAAGTGTTTATGGAGTTTTTGGATAAGTTCGTCGTTGTGTTCATTGATGACATTTTGGTCTACTAAAAGAATAAAGAAGAGCATAAAGAACATTTGCGTTTGGTACTAGAGAAGCTCAGAGAACATCAGTTATACGCCAAGTTCAGCAAATGTGAGTTTTGGTTGAAGGAAGTTGGATTCCTCGGACATGTTATATCCAGAGAAGGAATAGCAGTAGATCCCACCAAGGTTGTCACTGTGACAAATTGGGTAGCACCAACGACAGTTGGAGAGATCTGGAGTTTTCTTGGACTGGCAGGATACTACCGAAGATTCATTGAGAATTTCTCGAAGATTGCAAAACCTATGACGGAGTTGTTGAAGAAGGATACCAAGTTCAAATGGACTGAGGAATGTGAGGCCAGTTTCCAGGAATTGAAGAAACGTTTGGTTACATCGCCAGTGTTGATTCTGGCAGATCAGCGCAAGGATTATGAGGTGTATTGCGACGCTTCACATAGAGGACTTGGAGAAGTACTTATGCAAGAGGGAAGAGTTGTTTCGTATGCTTCACGACAGCTTAAGCCCCATGAGTTGAATTATGCTACACATGATTTGGAGTTAGTAGCCGTAGTGCACGCATTGAAGACATGGAGACATTTTCTCATTGGAAAACACTGTGAGGTGTACACGGATCACAAGAGTTTGAAGTACATTTTCACGCAGAAGGAGTTAAATCTCAGGCAAAGGAGATGGTTGGAGCTCATCAAGGATTATGATATGAGATTACATTATCACCCCGGAAAGGCTAACGTAGTAGCCGATGCGTTGAGCCGCAAGAGCCATGTTAACACACTCATGACCGGAGAGTTACCAAAGGAGTTAGCCGAGGATCTTCATGAGCTATGTTTGGAGATAGTTTCGAGCGGCTATGTAGCAGCATTGGAGATTCAGTCTACTTTGATGGATAAGATCGGAGAAGCTCAGAAGACTGACAAGGAGATTGTCTCTATAAAGGAGAAGATGAGCAAGGGAAAAGCTAAAGGATTTCGTGAGGATGAACACGATACCTTATGGTTTGAGGACTGCGTTTATGTGCCTAATGATCCGGAGATCGGGAAGTTGATTTTGCAAGAGACCCATGATTCATCGTACTCGATTCACCCAGGAAATACCAAGATGTATTTGGATTTGAAGGACACTTTCTGGTGGACTGGAATGAAGAAGGATATTGCGGAGTATGTAGCAGTTTGTGATGTATGTCAGAGAGTGAAGGCAGAGCATCAGAAGCCAGCAGGATTGTTACAGCCATTGCCGAAACCCGAATGGAAACGGGATAAACTAGGCATGGATTTTATCACGGGTTTGCCCAGGACTCGTTCAGGCTACGACTCGATTCGGGTTGTAGTCGATCGTCTGACGAAGGTAGCTCATTTCATCCCAGTGAAGACCACTTACACCAGTGCTAAGTTGGCAAAGATATACATGACCAGGATCGTATGTCTTCATGGAGTTCCGAGGAGCATTGTATCAGATAGAGGAACCTAGTTTACCTCAAAGTTCTGGAATCAGTTGCACAAAACTTTGGGTACCAAGCTAGATTTCAATCTGACCTTTCATCCATGAGCATGATGGGCGGACCAAGAGAGTCAATCAGATTTTGGAGGATATGCTGAGCGCTTGTGCGCTAGATTATGAATCTAGTTGGGACGACAATTTGCCATATGCAGAGTTCTCTTACAATAACAGTTACCAATCCAGTTTGAAGATGGCCCCTTTCGAAGCCTTGTATGGCAGGAGGTGCAGGACCCCATTGTCATGGGATGAAGTTGGAGACCGCCAGTTGTTTGGACCAGATTTGATTAAGGATTCTGAACAGAAGGTGAAGTTGATTCGCGATAGGCTCAAGGTAGCCCAGTCCAGGCAGACAGTTTACAAAGTCGGAGACCGAGTTTATCTTCGTGTATCTCCACTTCGAGGAGTTAAGCGCTTTGGAGTTAAGGGAAAATTAGCGCCACGTTTTGTGGGACCATACAAAGTTTTGGAGCGTATGGGAGAAGTTGCTTACAAGTTGGAATTGCCCGAAGGATTGTCAGGAGTTCACGATGTGTCCCACGTTTCCCAGTTGAAGAAGTGCCACGCAGAGATGGCTGATATACCACTGAGAGATACCGTGCTGCTGGAAGCGATTCAGTTGGATAGTGATTTGACCTATGAGGAGAAACCAATCAAGATTCTTGAATATGCCAGCCGAGTCACCTGCAGCAAGGTTATCAAGTTTTGCAAAGTTCAGTGGAGCCACCACACCGAGGATGAAGCCACCTGGGAGCGAGAGGAAGATCTGCTGAAGGACCACCCTCACCTATTTTCTAGCCAACCCGAATCTCGAGGGCGAGATTCATCTTAAGGGGGGTAGGTTTGTAACATCCCAAATTTTCAATTTGGAACGTTATACATAGATCAGCATTGCATATCATATTTTATTGCTTTTGGCCTGATCCAGAAATTCTACGCAACTCAAGGACCCTCGGAGAGAGTTGGGAGTTTTGTTATTTTCATATTTAAGTTTTCTCAAATTTTGAAAATAGGATCATTTGATTTTATTTATTTTATCTCCAAATATTTCTATTACAAAAATATGAGAGAGGGAATAAAATGACTTTCCCAAAATAAAAAAATATTGAGGATTTAATAAAAAAATCAAATAAGAATTATTTTGGAGTTTTTCGCTATTTTCTTTGAATTTAGGAAAAATTGCACGTTTTTCAAAACTGCTATTTAGGGCCAAGAAAATGTTCATATCGTTCTAAATATTTTATTTAGACGGTGAAGATTTGTTTTGCCATTTTTAGATTTTTATTTATTTTTCTAGAATTTTTCTTAGTTTCGGCGGAATTTGTTTTAAAAATCTCCGCTACCGATCGAGCCAAGGCCCAGTGAGCCAGCCGGCCCAGCCCGCCGCCGAGTCAGCCGGGCACGCCCCGAGGCCGACCCGACCTGGCGCCCCTGCCCTTCCCAAGCCGGACCCCCTCCATAAATAGCCGTCGCCGCCCACATAGCCACCTGAGCGCCCATGCCGCCTCGATCTGAGCCGCTTTGCGCCGCCCGCCAGCCACCACCGCCGATGCCAGCCCGCCGCCGAGCCCCACGCCGCCTCCCTCGCCCGGAGTCCCGCCCGCCCAGAGCACCTCATGGGAGGTATCGCCGCCATTGTCGTGGTCCGTTTTTTTTAAAAACCCGATCCGGTTTTTTTAGAAACCCTAGTTTTTGTTTTTTTAGTAGAGCGGTTTTTTTCCGGTTTATCTATTTAGCGAGCGTTTGCTCGTTCGTTCGTTTTAACGGACGAGTTCATCGTTTAGTTTCAGTTAACGAACGTTCGTTCGTTAATCTGTTCGTCAGTTTTTCTTTTTCTCAGATTTTTCGCGATTATTCCAGATCGCGATTTTTGATCCGATTTTCGTTCTAGTATAAATTTCCGCTCGTTTATCGGAATCAGGCGATTCAAGCGCCTAGAGTTTCATATCGAAACCCTCTTTCCCTTTAACCAACTCAAACAAGTTTTTGCCTCTGTAAATTTGACTTAGGTCCAGATTAGTAAATGAAGCTTGTTTCTTTCTCCGTTTGTGTTTCGTTGCTTCGTTCGATTTGATTCTTTCTGCAAACCGGAGTTCTTGAGCTAAACTTTCTGGTTAGTTCTCTTATTTGAGTTTTACATGTGCATTAGATGAGTACTTATTGTATGCTTGTTTGTTGCGGTAGAGTACCCGGAGTGCGCCGCTTGCTACTTCGACTCTCTAGGTTTCACGGATCATCAACAAGGCAAGTAACACTTTGATCATACCTCTTAACTACCCAGTTTTTATGCATTAGATCAATCCTCAAACAATTGCATGGTTAGGATCTGTTTAATATGTGGGTTTTGTGAAGTAGATGAGGTAGTACCTATTACCTATTTTATTATCAAACCCTTGGGAGTTACTTCTACGTTTGCTTATAATGCCATGCTATGCTAGTAGACGTGGATTTGGTAAGTGTATCCATGACAGATGTGATATTGTTATTTAATGGTTTATTTAAGGTGGCAACTTAAACACACATCTGGGTGGATTGAGGCACCTGGGTATTCCAGCGATTGCCTGTTTTTCATTATGGACCGCCACCCAGGCTCAAAGGGATCATGAGATTATTCATACTAGAAACTTCCGTGTGCAGCCACAAGCTACTATGGGCTCTAGCATAGTTGATTAAGTCATGCGAACTCTTACAGTGGTAGACTAGCATATGTAGGGGAAAGTAGGTGTAACTGTCTACCCGATCGTAAGGTGCTAGCGCTTCTCAAAGACTATGTCTCGGTCATCCATTTCTCAAACACCATGTAGTGCAAGAAATCCAACGGAGGAGATCGAGTCTTGTGGGCAAAAGTGTGCAAACCTCTGCAGAGTGTATAAACTAATCATGGTTAGCCGTGTCCCCGGTTATGGACATCTTGAGTATCTAGTACTTGGATTATCAAGTGAATCTCATCATGTTACTTTAATTAATTTTGTTGGGTTTAATGATGATGCTTAATTGGGATTGAGAGGATGTCTATCTTCTCAATGTTTAACAACCACCATGATAGTTAAATAAAATTTATTCCTTTGTAGTAGGGAAAATTTGGCTTTATGCAAAACTGTAACCTTAGAGCTTTCCACCAGCCATATATGCATGTAGTATAGCATATTTCTGTTCATTACTCTCTATGTGTTACATTGCCAGCATATTCCATGTGCTGACCCATTTTTGGGCTGCAACGTTCATGTTGCGAGACTTTTAGAACGACAGTAAGGTGCCTTTAGGTCGTGGTTCTATACTCAGTGATGCTGTTGGAGTTGATGGACTCACTTATCTTCCAAGCCTTCTGCTGTTATCGTTATTAGATGGCCTTCAGCCATATTTACTGCAATAAGTTCTCTTTTGAGACATTCGATGTAATAAGTGTGTGATTGCTACTCTGTTATAAATCCTTCAAGTATTGTGCATGTCAGCATTACTGATCCAGGGATGACACTAAAGCACAGAGATCAGACTGTTTGAGGTCTGGTCGCTACAATTACATGGTGTTTGCATTTCATACAATAAAGCGACAACCATAAGGCTCCTGCCGGTTGCCAATAACTTTTACAAAACATGATCATCTCATACAATAACGTATATCTCATCATGTCTTGACCATATCACATCACAACATGCCCTACAAAAACAAGTTAGACGTCCTCTACTTTGTTGTTGCAAGTTTTACGTGGCTGCTACAGGCTTTTAGTAAGAATCGTTCTTACCTACGGCACAAAAACCACAATGGTGATTTATCAAGTTTGCTTTTTTAACCTTCAACAAGGGCCGACTGCAGTCAAATTTGATTCAAGCAAAGTAGGAGAAACAGACACCAGCCAGCCACCTTTATGCAAAACTAGTTGCATGTCTCTCGGTGGAACTGGTCTCATGAACGTGGTCATGTAAGGTTGGTCCGGGCCGCTTCATCCAACAATACCGTCGAATCAAAATAAGACATTGGTGGTAAGCAGTATGACCATCACCGCCCACAAATCTTTGTGTTCTGCTCGTGCATATCATCTACGCATAGACCTGGCTCTAATGCCACTGTTGGGGAACGTAGCATGCAATTTCAAAAAAATTCCTACGCTCACACAAGATCTATCTAGGAGATGCATAGAAACGAGGGGAAGAGTGTGTCTACGTACCCTCATAAACCGTAAGCGGAAGATTTTTCACAACGCGGTTGATGTAGTCGAACTTTCTTCGCGATCCACCGATCATGTACCGAACGTACGACACCTCCGAGTTCTGCACACGTTCAGCTCGGCGACGTCCCTCGCCTTCTTGATCCAGCAAGACGTCGAGGTAGTAGATGAGTTCCGTCAGCATGACGACATGGTGACGGTGGACGATGAAGTGATCCGTGCAGGGCTTCGCCTAAGCACTACGAAGATATGACCGTGGAGTAAACCATGGAGGGGGGGTGCCACACACGGCTAACAATTGTCTGAGGTGTGCTAGGGGGCGCCCCCCACATATATATAGGTGGGAGGGAGAGGGCAGAGTCTAGGAGGCGCCCCAAGTAGGACCGAATCCTACTTGGGTTCCTCCTAGGCCGGCCGCCCCCCTTACTTATTTACAGGAGGGGGAACGAAAGAGGAGGGAGGAGGGAAGGAAGGGGGAGGCCGAATCCCCCCTTTCCTTTCTCCCTTCCCCTTTTTCCTTCTCCTATGGTTCGGCCCATATGGGGGGCGTACCAGCCCCTGGTGGCTGGTGCATTTCCCCTCTTGTCCCATTAGGCCCGTATCTTTTGCCGGGGTGCCCGGAACCCCTTCCGGTGACCCGATATGTACCCGGTACCCTCCGAAACACTTCCGGTGTCCGAATACTATAGTCCTATATATCAATCTTTACCTATCGACCATTTTGAGACTCCTTGTCCTGTCTGTGATCTCATCCGGGACTCCGAATAACATTTGGTCACCAAATCACATAAACGTTAAGTGTGCGGACCCTATGTGTTCGAGAACTATGTAAACATGACCTAGACACCTCTCCGGTCAATAATCAATAGCGGAACCTGGATGCTCATATTGGCTCCCACATATTCTATGAAGATCTTTATCGGTCAAACCGTTATGACAACATACATTGTTCCCTTTGTCATCGGTATGTTACTTGTCCGAGATTCGATCATCAGTATCTTCATACCTAGTTCAATCTCGTTACCGGCAAGTCTCTTTACTCGTTCTGTAATACATCATCCTGCAACTAACTCATTAGTCACTTTGCTAGAAAGGCTTCTTATGATGTGCATTACCGAGAAGGCCCAGAGATACCTCTCCGATGCTCGGAGTGACAAATCCTAATCTCGATCTATGACAACTCAACAAACACCTTCGGAGATACCTGTAGAGCATCTTTATAATCACCCAGTTACGTTGTGACGTTTGATAGCACACAAGGCATCCCTCCAGTATCCAGGAGTTGCATAATCTCATAGTCGAAGGAATATGTATGTGATATGAAGAAAGCAATAGCAATAAAACTAAACAATCATTATGCTAAGCTAATGAATGGGTCTTGTCCATCACATCATTCTCCTAATGATGTGATCCCGTTATAAAATGACAACTCATGTCCATGGTTAGGAAACCTTAACCATCTTTGATCAACGAGCTAGTCAAGTAGAGGCTCAGTAGGGACACAATGTTTGTCTATGTATTCACACATGTATTTAGGTTTCCGATCAATACAATTCTAGCATAAATAATAAACATTTATCATGAATAAGAAAATATATAATAACAACTTTATTATTGCCTCCGGGGCATATTTCCTTCAAATATGTCCGCGGCCAACCTATGGTCAAGCCTGAGCAGATCCTGCTTCGATCAACGAGAATGTATGAATTGCATCAATGGTACCTGAGAGAAGTAAAGACTACCGATCGAGAGTCCCTCATGGTGAAAGTCAAGGAAGATCATTACTACCATGCAAAAGATCTGTGGGTTGAGTTTCAAGAAATGTTTCGATTTCTTTCTATAATATTTAAGTCTCGAGCTAGCTATAGTGCTCATCCATTACCTCTAATTATCCTCACTATTTTTTTTTGTGGTATTTTATAGAATGAAGATGTATGAAATAAAAAGAGCTGGACGTTATGGCAATGGGTTCATTGACCCAAATACCATTAATGAAGAGACATGGTCATATGAATATGACCGACCACACACAGAGAGAAGATTGCTAGAGTTCTTGGTGCGACTAAATACCCAACCAGAAATACTACTTCCTTACAACTTCGGGTGAGTGACACTGTCTTGTACTACAAATTCTGTTTTTGCTTACTAGATGTTAATAAGTGTAGATGATGAGTTATGCACATGCCCACTTAATTATAAAAACATGTGCGCATGCAGTTTTCACTGGATCCTGCAAATCATTGAAGTTGACGAGGGAAAAGTTCAAGTACTGGACTCACTACTTAAACACGTTAATGACTACGCAATCGTGAGGGGGATGGTCGACAGGTAATTTCAATCATTATCAAACTATATGTCGGCCTCTTTAGTTCATTTCCTGATATCAACTGATTAATAACTCTTTTATTCATTTTCTTTGCCGACGGGCAGGGCTTGGGAAAAGTTCATCGAACAAGTTGAAGGCCATGGAAACAAAAGATGAAATGGTGTCGACCAAAGGTAATTAATTAAGTAGTACTAGCTAGCTACCATCTCTTTAATTCTAGTTTAAATACCATTATCATGTTTGATTAATTATTATCTGATTGAATTCTATTCTCGAAAAGGCCCTGAAGCAGGCGCCGGTAAATAATTGATGTGCATACCACGTTTGTGAGAACATTCGCATGATAGTGTCCGAAAGGAGCAGAAATGATAGACACCAATGGGTACGTTTGACAGAACACTATTCACAATTTTTACATCATTATCTAATGCATATACACACAACTAATACATGCATATTGATCTCCTTCTTTAAAGATGAGGGAGATTCGGGATAAGCTCCTACCAGAGGATCGTGTACGAGCAATTAATTCAAGAGGAAATAGCGGGATTTTTGCTCGACCAGGTCATAGATCCCAAAGGAGAATACCATTACAAGCGCCTCCATGTAATGATCTGCAAATTGTAGGAGAATTGTATATACCAAATTGTATATATTATATATATATAGGGTGGGTCTATTTTAATAACACCCTTAAGAGTCTTATTCTGCACACCAAATCGCTTATTCTGCTAACACTGCGTCCGGACTGCAAGTGCCGCTCGGTCAACCCCCACCCCGGGGCAACTCCCTCCACCACTCCACAGTGCCCGTCCCACCCACTCCCTCTCCTACCAACCTTCTCCCCCGCGTCGCCCAACCCCTCCACCTACCTCTCGCCAGATCTCGTCGTCACATCCTGGTCGGCGATGGATCCGGTCCTCCCTTGGGCGCGCGCCTCCAGCCTCCTACCCCAGCGCCGCCCCCTCCCACTAGTACCTCCCCCCGTCGCTTTTTCCTTATTCCCCCGATGCGCGGAGGTCGCCCCCAGCCGCTCTGGCCACACCTCCCCCGACCCCCACTGCCGCACCGCCTCCCTCCCCGCCGCTGCCGGACTCCCTCCCTCCATCGTGCTTGCCAACACGGCACCCCACCTGTCTCTACTCGCCCGTCGTCCCCCTCCCCAATGAACTCGCTCCGACCACCCACCCATCGACTTTCTCGATTCGCCTAGATTCTATCGGAGGCTTCGCGGGACTCGATCCGGTCCGGCTGCCGTGAATGCCGGCAGATTCATCGGGGAAGGAGCGACCATGAGCAAGTTCTTCGAGGGCTAAGCAGGGCAGTACTACAAGATCTCTACTGCCCTCTCCCGCAAGTGTGCCGCCGCCTCCACCGTCGATGACGGTACGCATGCATGACCCCCTCTCTCTCGCGCCAGAACCCCAAGTCCCGATGGTTTCTTCTGCATCTTGGTCTTATCCTATTCTCTGCATGTTTCCTTCACCAGAGAAGAAGCGATAGAAGTTGTCTGAGATCCAAGCCGGCGAGCAGGAGTCTGAATCGCTGGTAAGAACCGGCTGAACTCTCTGCAATTTTTGTTTTGTTAGTCTTCCTTCCATCCTCAGCTCTCAGTTCTAGCTATGTTGTGCATCCGATTTCTGTTTGGCTGGCTTCCCCTAGATGTGGGCGACGGATTTGTGATTTGTACTGTAGTTATCTAACAGTGCCTCCAATTTCTGTTTGGCTGGCTTCCCATAGATCAAGAGGATGGATTTGGAGGTCCGAAAGCACTCCCTGTGTTGGCCACAAAGGTGAAAACCTACGGCAGTTCAGCTCACTCCATCGCGTGATATTTTTTGTTCAGATGCAGCTCACTTTCAAAATGTCGTCCGACAAATCGCTGGAGCAGTCCACACAACATGAGCGTGCGGCCATCGACGACTTCCTATGCAGTGCACTTGCAGGCGTCGACTCTTCCATCTTCAAAATTCGTTGGTAGCCACTGGAGATGGCCTAGTCCAGGTCGGCTGGGTGGCCTCGGGGTTCACACTTTGTTCACAATGGTTTGTGCAGTGCGCTTGGTTTTGTGGCCAGTAGCTATTGGATTTCTATTGTAAAATAATCGCTAAAGTGCTTCTGGCTCTGGATGTTACAGCCGTGCAGTCTGGTAGCGCCCCATTGCAGTTTGGTATTACTTTTCTTGCAGATAGGTGTCTGAGTGCAGTTTGGCTCGATCGCAATGCAGTTCGGCTGGTTTGTGGATGCAGGTTTCTGTGTATACTGCATGTGTTAAATAATGATATGTGTAAATTGCAGGGACTTGCTTTGTAAGAAAATGTTACCCGAGATGCAGTTCATTTTAAAATTCCTTTGTAGTTCATTTTGTAAAACGAGAAAAAAAGAAAGATAAGGAATGGATATGTACGTTTCGAAGCTCACATTGTTCTCTCACACAGTTCCCTATAAAACTCCTTTGTGGTTCACTTGGTACTTCGAAACAAAAACACCTCAGAAGAACCTCGCTTCTCATTACATGTAGTGTGTTTGGTCCTCAAATGTGGTTCAATTTTGAGAGTGATGTTGTTCACTTGCGTCCAGCATGAAAATGCAGAAAAAATAGCAAAATAACAAAAAAAGTAATGACGTTCACTTCGATATATGATGCGATTCAATTGCCCCCGTCTCTCCGGTCCACTCTCGTTCATAAAAAGTGTTAAAAAAGATAATTAAAACTCACAAAAACTCGTATGAGAAAAGTTTATGTCCGACAAAAGAAATCATGAAGTTCATTTGACCGTCTGCTGCAGTGCGGTTTTCAGTCTAATGAAGTGCGGTTTGCTACCTCGTTTGGGAAAATTTACGTCCCACAAAAAAGAAATCATTCAGTGCACTTCTCGGTCTGATGCAGTGTGGTTTGTGGTCGGAAAGCAGTGCGGTTTTCTGTCTGATGTAGTACATATGATGATTTTGGGTCGCGAAAAAACAAAGTGTCCGCATTTCGGTAAATTCGAAATTCCTCTTAAACCGTAAAGAATTAGAGAGAGTGTTCTACATGAAAGAGTTGCGTATCGTCGATATCTTTGCAATGGCGTATCGTCTGAATCATTCCAACTAGTGGTTTGCAAAAATTTCACCAAAAACGGCCGCTGCCACTCGTCATCCGCCGCGCGATTTTCAAAATTAACTTAAAACCGTAAGGAATTTCAGAAATATTTCAACATATGAAAGTTGAGCCTCATTCATAGCTTTCCAACGGCGTATCACACGCCTTGTTTCGACAAATGGTTCAAAAAATGGAACGAAAACAGTACCGAGAATTTGAAAAAAAATGAAAAACAAAATTCCGCAATTTAGTAAATTTGAAACTGCTCTTAAACCGCAAGGAATTAGAGAAAAATTTATATATGAAAAAGATGCGCCTCGACGATATCTATCCAACGGCATATGGTTTGCTTCATTCCGACAAGCGGTTTAAATGAAATCGCAAAAAACGCTCGCTGCCACTCATCATGGGCCGCACCATTTTCAAAACTGCTCTTAAACCCTGTGGAATATCGAAAAGTGTTCAACATGTCGAAGTTGCACCTATTCCATAGCTTTTCAACGATATATTACACGCCTCATTCCGATAAACGGTTAAAAAATTAGAGCAAAAACAGTACCGAGAAAATAACGCGTGCAGTTTTTTCCGACAAGAAGTTTACTCGTGTGAGTGCTGCAGCACACTTGGTTCAAAGAATGACGTGCACTTGCGTTCAGCGTGCAGTGCGGGAGTGATGTGCAGAATAGTTATTCTGCCAATATTAGCAGAATAGACCGTCTGCACACACACACACACACACACACACACACACACACACACACACACACACACACACACACACACACACACACACACACACACACACACACACACACACACACACACACACACACACACACACACACTAGAAAATAAAACCAAGAAGTTCAATTGGAAAAAAGAAGAGTAGACTGATATTTGTTTGATAAATCAGAATTTTTCTAGTTACTAAAGAATAAAACCAATAAGTTCAATTTAAAACAACAAAGAAGTTTGATGTTTCTAAAAACCTCCAATTTTCACATTTCTAAAAATACACAATAAAAAAGTAGAGCCGTTCAATGTCTATAAAAATCTCGGATATTTTCACGTAACCATGAAAACGCAAAAGCTAAAAGTTTTGTTGCTAGAAGTTCAAGCGCTCGGCCCGAAAAGTTTAAAAATTCTTGTGAGAGAGGTTGAACAAAAGTACGTAACAGAAGTTCAAGGTGAAAACAGCGGGAAGTTCAACTATTACACGGTATGAATTTTAGATGAGAATAAAACGAATAAAAAACCAGAAGCCTAAAAGGTTTGTTGCAAAAAGTTCACGTGCTCCTCTTGGTGCAGTTCGAGATCTCTAGTGCAAGCCGTCCAATCTTCAATTACATGTTAAAAACAAGGAAAAACGATGTTGTTTTTGCCATTTTTAATACTGCTCTCAAATGACAAAAATTTGTAACATATGTCTACATGAAAAAGATGTTCCTATTCATAAGCTTTCCAATGATATATTATATACTATATTCCGATGAATGATTTAAAAGTTTTATGTACATCGGTAAAACCACATTTTTATGCATTCAAAAAAAATATTTTGAACCGGTGCAAGTATGAAAAACTGATCAACACGAAAAGGTTGCATGTTTTCAACAGCTTTTTGTCGATATATCATTTGCTCAATTCTCACAAGTGGTTTGGGAGTTACGGGTAAAAAAGTAGCACGTCAAAAACAGAGTGACGTTCAAACAAATATGCCCCAGAAGTTCAACTACTTCACGCAGTGCATTTCCATTCGCGATGAAGGCAGAAATTGATCTCATCATTTTCTAATTTACTTCAAAATGACAGAAATATCATTTGTGTAAGTTCAAGCCTCGGTCGGAGAAAGTTCAAAAAATTATTGTGAGAGAGGTTTGTACAAAAAGGAATATCATTTGTGTAACACTGACGAATGGATAAGAAAATTACAAACTAAAATACATCACAGAAGTTCAATGTGAAAACACCAGGAAGTTCAACTACTACATTGAATGAATTTCAGATGAAAAACTTTTAAAAGCGTCGCGAGTATGAAAAAATGATCACCACGAGAAAGTTGCGTGTTTACAGCAGCTTTCCATCGGTATATCACTTGTTCAATTCCGGTGAGTGGATGGAGAGCTACGAGCAGTGGATGGAGAGCTACGAGCAAAAAAAGCACGTGAAAAACAGAGTAAAGTTCAAGTAGACATGCTGAGAAGTTCAAGTTCTTCACGCGTGCATTTTCGAAGAATTTGTGTCACGATAAAAGCAGAACACATGATCTCGCTGTTTTTGAAATTACATAAAAATGGTTAGGAATCAGAGAAAACCATCAACATGAAAAAGTTTCGCATTTTCCGTAGATTTTCAGCGGTATATTATTTGCCCCATTCCGATAAAGTTTGTAGAAATTACGGCAAAAACACGTTTTTAGCAATTTTCAAAATTGACTTAAAACAGTAAGGAATTGAGAGAAACAATATATACAAAAAAGTTTTGCATTTCCTCAAGCTTTCCAATGCCGTATCGTTTGTTGCATTCGGACGTACGGTTAAATAATTAGCTTGAAAATACAAACTCGGTGGATCTTGTACCGTTTTCTAAATTATTTTTAAACCGTTCAAAATTAGAAAACACTTTCAAAATGAAAAAGTAGTGCATTTTCACAAGCTTTCCAACGCCATATCATTTGCCTCAATTGGATTAGCCGTTTAGAAATTATATTGAAAATACGAACTTGGCTGTTTGGTTTGCGAAATTTTACGCTTTTCCAAATTACTCTTTATCCATATGGAATTAGAGATAACTTTCAACATGTCGACGGAACACTTTTGTAGCAGCTTTCCAACGCCATATTATTTTATTCATTCCGATAAACAGTTTAGAAATGCGATCGAAAATATGATTCACGTTTTTTGTATGAAGAAAAAACGGTTTTCAAAACTGCTCTTAAACCGCTTACATTTTGCCAAAAATTTAACTTGGGTCATGATACTGGTGTCCATAGCTTTCCAAAGGTATATCGCAAGCCCCATTTGGACACCTTTTAGCTGAAGTTCAACCTAGTACTCGGGAAAGGTCAGACGCGTTACTCGGGAAGTTCATGTTGTGATCAGAATATTATTCCGATCCCGTGATCGAATAGTTTATATATATATATATATATATATATATATATATATATATATATATATATATATATATATATATATATATATATATATATATATATATATGTGTGTGTGTGAATGGTCGTGCAAGATATTTTATTTATATATATGCATAACGTGAAATATGTTTGAAATGAAAAAGAATTAAGTAGAAAACACAAAACTAAAAGAAGAAATAAATCATAAACCCATAAACCTTTTAGTCCTGGTTGGTGTAACCAACCGGGACTAAAGGCCCCCCAGCCCCCCGGCGCGGGCTCGTCCCACGTGGTTGGTCTTTGGTCCCGGTTCTTGACGAACCGGCACTAAAGGGGGGCCTTTAGTCCACACCCTTTAATGTCGGTTGCAGAACCGACACTAAAGATCCTTACAAACCGGAACTAAAGCCCGATTCTGCACTAGTGTATGCAAGACTCCAAGACATAAACCACGACAATCATGTTCCAATCTGCTAGTATTTCACAGCCAACTTAGAGCATCTACAAACGGAGGCAAAAATCACATAATTGACCTGTGGATGAAACTATTTCATAAACTATACTGTATTTGAATTTTTTTCCACTCCGCTAACCCTTTTATGTAGCGTCCGACAGCCAGGCGCTGCACCCTACTGTGCAGTGCCTTACCGAGGGGCGCTGCACGCCTAGCTAGCGTGGCACCCCTGGTCCAGGCCCAGTTGCACACTTGGTCGTGCAGCGCCTAGACGTCATGCGCTACACTGCCATGTGTAGCGCCTGGTGCTTAGATGCAGCGCTGTGACTTAGTAACCGCCGTGCACTGGCCCTCCCCCATCCCACCCCATTCGTTCCAGAGAAGAACAGAGAGGCAAGCGGGCGGCGGCTCTCCTCTCCCCCTCTCAATCCCCCCTTCCAAAGATCTTCAGATCTGACGATTTCTTTTGTGGATTTCTTCACCAATCCCTCCTAAAAGGTAATCTCCTCCGATTCCCCTTCTTTCTATCCGGAAAATCTTTACCCATTTTTCAGATTTGTGGAACCCTTGTTTGCTTGGATTTGAAATTTGCATCTAAAATTTGAAATAGCTTTGTGGGATTAGGATTTGTAGATGATTAGTAATCATTGAGGAACCCTTGTATATACATGTTGACATGTTTGTGTAGATGATATTTGAGATGAGAATTGTCAATGTTTTCATTGCGGAAACCTAGATTATTGAGCGAGTATTGTAAATAATGCTTCCATTGTGCAACCCTATATTGTTGTGAACACATAAGATTTTAGTGATCATTGTTGACAAGGTAACCTTTCCTAGACTGTGGTAAAAATATGTCGCTTCAGCAAGCAGAGCTAAACAAGTTACTTTCTCGAGAGCGAAGCATAAGTGGAGGTAAGAAAGGCAACATCATCATCGTGTCAATTTCCCGCACGCATGTCTTTCGCGGGCGGCGAGCGCCTATCTTTCAGCAAAGTGCTTTTTACCAGGCATGAAAAGACGTGGTAAATATGTCCTGCTGCAGACAACAGCCAAAAAAAAAGTTGAATAGTAGTACAGTGTACTTGCTGTTGGATTTCTTTTCGAAACGAAGCGCGCTTTGTCACACGAACGGCCCATCTTCCATGTGATTCAGAGGCTCTGACCTCTGATGGGAATCATCAGAGGTGAAACATGGCAGTAGGTGACGTCCTCGAGAAACTGAATTTCTAGTGGTAAAAATTAGCGAGAAGATGGTAAAAAGGAGGGGAACAAGAGGCCTGGAGAGTGCATGCGCTTTCGGGGCACAGATGTTGGTGTGAGCTCATCAACGCCATGCAATGCAATGCATGCAGATGCAAGTGAGGCCACATCTTTTGAGGTCAATTCGTTTTTTTACGCCTCTGTACTTTTTGCCGCTGAAAGGAGGGAGGAAGGGTTTATTACGACCGCTGCTCGTGCTGCCGTCGCCTTTCGGTGCTCAGCCGAGCGTGCATGGCGGGGCGCTGCCGGCTCCGACCTACGTCCCCGAGGGTAAAATCAATCAAACGACGTAACGGACGAGACGCAAATCCTACTATATGGATTCGGATTTGCAATGGGTTTCGCGGTGCATCCAGTTTCATGCCTCGACAAATATGCTCAAGAATTCGAGACAAATACGCTACAATCTGCTAACGGTTGCACCCAGTAACCAAATGCTCCCTGAAGCCCGTACGAGTGAGTAACGATCACGTACGGTTCCATGTCGTAGCTCTGAAGATGACCTGCAAATTCAAAATGTACATCTAACTAAACACCAAGTAGTTCTAATCAGAAGTTAACACACGCTTTGTCGCTCCTTTTGTTGCCATTTTCCTTGTAGAGTTTATTTGTTGATTGGTTTTTTTCCGCAAAAGAAAAATGTTGATTGTTTGATCGCTTGTGGGTATTTTCGTTTTGTTATTTTCATTATTTTGGTGAGGGTGAACATGATGCAAGATCCATAAAAAATGCAAACATGGTTGAAGAGCTCACACATTCACAGCAAGAATGGTTGAAGAGCTCACACATTCACGGTAAGAATGGTTGGTGTGAGCTCTCCAACCATGTTCAAAAGAAAAATGTATAGAGTTTTTCAACCAGCTTCAACCCAGTAAGAATGGTTGGTTTGGCCCAACAAACTCTATACGAAAATAATGTTGCTTTCTTTGCCCGTTCACCTTGTTGTCACTTTGTGTCCTCTACCAAAAAGAACTAATTTCCCATGGTTATTAGGTTTGGGGCATTACCTCCTCTTTGCATGACGATGGGTCGGACACCCACAGGTCGCAAGAGGGCAGCACAACTATTTTAAACACCATTCTAGAGGTATGCTAAAACGCGAGCACTATAACATGAAGATGCTTGGAACACACCCCACACGTGTCGCACACAACGCCAGACTTCCCTAGTCACTATCCCAATTTATATGTGCCCCTTGCCGGTCAGATGACGAGTGGTTAGCGGTCACGTCAACCCCTCGCCGGTAATTATCTATGCGTGGTGGTGCATGTATGGTGTAAAGGCCGCTGGGAGCTCCAAATCTTACTTGTGGCATGAGGAGAAAGAGGCTGTAATTTCCCTCCCGCGCTGACGGTAGGGTTTGATGCGAACTCCAAATGAGACCTTCACAGCCTCCATATTTGGACGATACAAGCTCATTTTTTAAGTGATCTCCATGAATTATAGCGATCGTGATTATGCATATGGCATCCCTGAAATTGCTCTTACAAACACCCTAGGTAAACTAGAGGAGTTTTTTTTCTCGAATACGCACAAGCATGCGTATCATTCATTAGAGAAGAAGGGGGAAAGACTCCCCAAGTCATATTTACAAAAGTTATTTACATGCCGGATTCTCCGACACCACCCACACCCTCAATCTAGGCTGCTCCCTACGTCTCCTCCTCCCACCATACTACCTCTACTTCATCGTGCACTCCACCATCGCCATCTTTGAGCAGGCCAGCCTTGTCCGATAACATGGCCTCGTTCCTAATTCTCTGTCGCACCGTCGATATGGAGGGAGAGGCTCCATTAAACACCACGTCGTTCCTATGTTTCCATATTATCCACATGGCCAACAAGCACTTTGCCCTCATTGCTTTCCTGTTGTGCCCGACCGAGTCTTGCCGAAGGCACCAGGCACTTAGCATCTCATTGGACGTAGGCACAAGGCTAGGCGATCCAGTGATCGAACCCAACCAATGCCAGACTTGCCTCGCGGACGCACACCCTAGCAGGAGATGGTGGATGGTTTCCTCATCCTGGTCGCAAAGGGGGCAGGCAGCTTGGTGAGGTAGCCCGCGCCTAGCAAGCCGATCGGAGGTCCAGCATCTATTCTTGAAGGCTAACCACGAGAAGAAGCGGCAGCAAAGCGGTGCCCTTGAGCCCCAAGTAAACTTAGCCTCCGGTGCAACTTGAGGCCCTGAAACCGCCACAGTAAGCCGCGCGCCGAGAATTGCCCGTTACTCTCCCAGCTCCATCTCACCTTGTCCTCCTCCTCCACATTTAGCTGCACTTGCTCCACCCTCGCCCACAGCCGCAAGAACTGGGCCAACCCCTCCGATGAGAGCTCAGGACCGATGCTCGCCACCCATGCGTTGTTGGATATTGCTTCCGATACTGTGACCATCCTTCTATCTCTCTGTGGAATCCTGTCATATATCAAAGGTGCCACCTCACCAATCCTTGAGCCATCCAACCATTTGTCCTCCCAAAACAGAGCGGATTTCCCGTCACCTAGCGTCGTAATTGCTGCTGCTTGCACCAAAGCTTCTGACTCCCTCGGAACGCTGATCCGAAACTCCGCCCAAGGCCTTGATTTGTCATACTTTTGAAGCCACGGCCACCTCGCTTGAAGCGCTTTATTGAGCCATTGCAGGTTCATCAATCCTAGTCCTCCTGCCCACTTGGGCCTGCACACCCTAGGTAAATTAGAGGAGTTACCGATGTGTTGGCCAAGATGAAAAAGAATTGTTCAATAACTCGCAGGGCTCTTCCAGAAGAGCTTAGAAGTTAGAAATATTAGCAGCGTTCGTCAACTTACTGGCCCCACGGTTTTTATTTACCTGCCTGTTAGTTCTGTTCTAAGTCTAACTTTATAAAGTTTGACAAAGTTTATAAGAAATAATATGAACATTTACAGTAACAAGTATGTATATTGTGAAAAGATATTCAATGACGAATCTAGTGGTATTGATTTATTATTGTAGAAGCTAATAAACTTTTCTACAACTTGGCCAAAGTTTACAAAGTTTGACTTAATACAAAATGAATATGCAGAGTAAATAAAAATGGAGGGAGTACTACTTAATTGACATCCTGATTGAGCATCAAAATTGCAGCCCCTACCATCACCAATGAAAACGGTATGTGTGGCAGCGTGATGTCTACTATGCAACCTTCTTCTTGTAGACTCGTGTTGGACCTTCAAGCGCATAGTTTTATAGGACAGTAGCAAATTTCCCTCAAGTTGATGACCTAAGGTTTATCAATCCGTGGGAGGCGTAGGATGAAGATGGTCTCTCTCAAACAACCCTGCAACCAAATAACAAAGAGTCTCTTGTGTCCCCAACACACCCAATACAATGGTAAATTGTATAGGTGCACTAGTTCGGCGAAGAGATGGTGATACAAGTGTAGTATGGATGGTAGATATAGGTTTTTGTAACCTGAAAATATAAAAACAGCAATGTAGCAAGTAACAAAAGTGAGCGTAAACGGTATTGCAATGCTTGGAAATAAGGCCTAGGGTTCATACTTTCACTAGTGCAAGTTCTCTGAACAATGATAACATAATTGGATCATAAAACAATCCCTCAACATGCACGGAGAATCACTCCAAAGTTCCCATCACGGAGAATATAAGATGAAATTGATTGTAGGGTACGAAACCACCCTACAATCACCTCAAAGAATATAAGATCAACAAAACATCCCATCGCAAGACATACATCAAGTGGTCTCACATCCAAAGGTTCAATCCGACATAACAAAACCTCAAAGGAAAAGACTCAATTCATCACAAGGAGATAGAAGGGGAGAAACACCATAAGATCCAACTATAGTAACAAAGCTCGCGGTACATCAAGATCGTGCCAAATCAAGAACACAGAGAGAGAGAGAGAGAGAGAGAGAGAGAGAGATCAAACACATAGCTATTGGTACATACCCTCAGCCCCAAGGGTGAACTACTCCCTCCTCGTCATGGAGACCGCCGGGATGATGAAGATGGCCTCCGGTGATGATTCCCCCCTCCGACAGGGTGCCGGGACGGGCTTAGATTGGTTTTTCGTGAACTCAGAGGCTTGTGGCGGCGGAACTCCCGATCTAGGTTTCTTTCTGGGGGTTTCTAGATTTATAGGATTTTTTGGTGTCGGTTTCACGTCAGGGGGGTCCACGAGTCAGCAACAAGGCAGGGGGCGCGCCCTAGGGGGGTGGGCATGCCATCCACCCTTGTCATTGACTCGGGATTCTTCTGGCCCAACTCTTGTGCATCGCGGGCTTCTTTTGGTCCATAAAAAATCATCATAAATTTTCAGCTCGTTTGGACTCCGTTTGATATTCCTTTTCTACAAAACTCAAAAACAAGGAAAAACACATAAACTGACACTGGGCTCTGGTTAATAGGTTAGTCTCAAAAATAATATAAAATAGCGTATAAATGCAGATAAAACATCCAAGATGGATAATATAATAGCATGGAACAATAAAAAATTATAGATACGTTGGAGACGTATCAAGCATCCCCAAGCTTAATTCATGCTCGTCCTTGAGTAGATAAATGACAAAACAGATTTTTTGATGTGGAATGCTACCTGGCATATTTATCATTGTAATCTTCTCTATTGTGGCAAGAATATTCAGATCCATAAGATTAAAAATAAAATTTTAGTATTGACATAGAAACAATAATACTTCAAGCATACTAATAAGGCAATCACGTCTTCTCAAAATAACATGGCCAAAGAAAGTTATCCCTACAAAATCATATAGTCTAGCTATGCTCCATCTTCATCACACAAAATATTCAAATCATACACAAACCCGATGACAAGTCGAGCAATTGTTTATACTTTTGATGTTCTCAAACCTTTTCAACTTCCACGCAATACATGAGCGTGAGCCATGGATATAGCACTATAGGTGGAATAGAATATGATGGTTGTGGAGAAGACAAAAAGAAGGAGATAGTCTCACATCAGCTAGGCGTATCAGCGGTCTATGGAGATTCCCATCAATAGATATCAATGTGATTGAGTAGGGATTGCCCTTCAACGGATGCACTAGAGCTATAAGTTTATGAAAGCTCAAAAAGAAACTACGTGCGTGTGCATCCAACTTGCTTGCTCATGAAGACCTAGGGCATTTGACGAAGCTCATCGTTGAAATATACAAACCAAGTTCTATAATAAAAAAATCCCACTAGTCATGAAAATGACAACATAGGAGACTCTCTATCATGAAGATCATGGTGCTACTTTGAAGCACAAGTGTGGAAAAGGGATAGTAACATTGCCCCTTCTCTCTTTTCTCTCACTTTTTTTCTCTTTTTTTGATTGGCCTCTTTGGCCTCCCTTTTTTTTATTTGGCTTCTTTGGCCTTTTTTTTATTTCCTCACATGGGACAATGCTCTAATAATGAAGATCATCACATTATTATTTACTTACAACTCAAAAATTATATCTCGATACTAGAACAAAATATGACTCTATATGAATGCCTCTGACGGTGTACCGGGATGTGCAATTACTCAAGAGTGACATGTATGAAAATTATGAACGGTGGCTTTGACACAAATACTATGTCAACTACATGATCATACAAAGCAATATGACAATGATGAAGCATGTCATAGTAAACGGAACAGTGGAAAGTTGCATGGCAATATATCTCGGAATGGCTATGAAAATGCCATATTAGGTAGGTATGGTGTCTATTTTGAGGAACGTATATGGTGGGTGTATGGTACCGGCGAAAGTTGTGCGGTACTAGAGAGGCTAGCAATGGTGGAAGGGTGAGAGTGCGTATAATCCATGGACTCAACATTAGCCATAAAGAACTCACATACTTATTGCGAAAGTCTATTAGCTATCAAAACAAATTACTACGCGCATGCTCCTAGGGGGATAGATTGGCAGGAAAATACCATCGCTCGTCCCCGACCACCACTCATAAGGAAGACAATCAACAATAAATCATGCTCCAACTTCGTTACACCATACGTGCATGCTATGGGAATCACAAACCTCAACACAAGTATTTCTACAATCCACAATTACTCACTAGCATGACTCTAATATCACCATCATCATATGTCAAAACAATCATAAATAATCAAATTTCTCATAGTATTCAATGCACTTTATATGAAAGGTTTTATTATATCCCTCTTGGATGCCCATCATATTAGGACTAAATTCATAACCTAAGCAAATTACCATGTTGTTTAGAGAGACTCTCAAAATAATATAAGTGAAGCATGAGAGTTCATCAATTTCTTGAAAATAAAACCACCGCCGTGCTCTAAAAAGATATAAGTGAAGCACTAGAGCAAATGACAAACTACTCCAAAAGATATAAGTGAAGATCAATGAGTAGTCGAATAATTATGTAAATATGTGAAGACTCTCTAACATTTAAGAATTTAAGATCTTAATATTTTGTTCAAACAGCAAGCAAAGCAAAATAAAATGGCATTGCAAGGATAGCACATATCATGTGAAGAAACAAAAACTTAGGCTCAACCAAAACTGACCGATAGTTGTTCAAGAAGAAAGGTGGGATGCCAACCGGGGCATCCCCAAGTTTAGATGCTTGAGACTTCTTGAAATACTAATTAGGGATGCCTTGGGCATCCCCAAGCTTGAACTTTTGTGTCTCCTTAATTCCTCTCATATCATGGTTTCCCTAAATCTTAAAAACTTCATCCACACAAAACTCAAGAAGAACTCGTGAGATAAGTTAGTATAAATCCATGCAAAACCTTATCATTCTCTACGGTAGAAATCACTAAAATTATAATTGAACATTGCATACTAAATGCCTCTGCATATTTAATACTCCCATCCTTGAATAGAATCATTAAACAAGTAAACAATGCAAACATAACAGCAATCTCTCTAAACAGAACAATCTGTAAAGAATGCAAGAGGAATCATACTTTCCTAACTCCAAAAATTCTGAAAACTTACCATGCTGTAGAAAATTTGTTGTTACTCATTGTGTAAAATATTTGAAGATTTTATCATGTTCTGACTATTCACCAATATTCAAAACATAACAACAAACTTTCTGTTTTCAAAACAACAACGTATAGACTTGTAAAATAAGCATGGTAAAGGCTATACTTGACCTTTTTATTGAACTAAAAGATAGAAAACATGTCTCTAAATAACAGCAAGCAAATATAAATAAAATAAAATGACGCTCCAAGAAAAACTCATATCATGTGGTGAATAAAAAATAGCTCCAAGTAAGGTTACCGATGAACGAAGACGAAAGAGGGATGCCATCTGGGGCATCCCCAAGCTTAGGCTCTTGGTTGTCCTTAAATATTACCTTGGGGTGCCTTGGGCATCCCCAAGCTTAGGCTCTTGCCACTCCTTATTCCGTAGTCCATCAAAACTTTACCCAAAACTTGAAAACTTCACAACACGAAACTCAATAGAAAACTTGTAAGCTCCGTTAGTATAACAAAGCAAATCACCACTTAGGTACTGTTGTAAACTCATTCTAACTTTATTGGTGTAATATCTACCGTATTCCAACTTTCCATGGTTCATACCCTCCGATACTAATCATAGATTCATCAAAATAAGCAAATAACACAATGAAAACAGAATTTGTCAAAAACAGAACAGTCTGTAGTAATCCGGAAACTTCGTATACTTATGTAACTCCAAAAATCTGAAAAATTAGGAACGTCTAGGAAATTTGTATATCAATCTTGTGTGAACAATCAGATCAAAAGCATGTTCCAGTGAATTTTCAAAATTCCTGGACTGAGCGCAAAAGTTTCTGTTTTTTCACATAATCAAGTCAACTATCATCCACACTATCCCAAAGGCTTTACTTGGCACTTTATTGAAACAAAAGCTATAAAACATGATTACTACAGTAGAATAATCATGTGAGCACACAAAAATGGTGGGGGTAAATATTGGGTTGTCTCCCAACAAGCGCTTTTTTTTAATGCCTTTCTAGCTAGGCATGATGATTTCATTGATGCTCACATGAAAGATAAGAATTGAAACATAACGGGAGCATCATGAAGCATATGAATAGCACATTTAAGTCTAACCCATAGGAAAGCAAAACAAGCATAACTTCAAGATTTTCACAACATAGAGAGGAAACTTGATATTATTGCGATTCCAACAAGCATATATTCCTCCCTCATAATAATTTCAGTAGCATCATGAGTGAATTCAACAATATGTTGGGGAACGTAGTAATTTCAAAAAATTTCCTACGCACACGCAAGATCATGGTGATGCATAGCAACGAGAGGGGAGAGTGTTGTCTACGCACCCTCGTAGACCCAAGCGAAGCGATCACAACGTAGAGGAAGTAGTCGACGTTCTCCTCGCGATCCGACCGATCCGGCGCCGTTACTCGGCGCCCGAGTTCTTGACACACGTACAGCTCGATGACGTCCCTCGTACTCGATCCAGCCGAGTGTCGAGGGAGAGTTCCGTCAAGACGACGGCGTGGGACGATCTTGATGTTTCATCGCGCAGGCTTCGCTAAGCTTCATGACAGTATAACCGAGGTGGAATATGGTGGAGGGGGGCACCGCACACGGCTAAGGAACGATCTCAAGGATCAACTTGTGTGTCATGGGGTGCCCCCCTGCCCCCGTATATAAAGGAGGGAGGGGGGAGGCCGGCCGGCCTAGAGGAGGCGCGCCGGGAGGAGTCCTACTCCCACCGGGAGTAGGACTCCCCCCCTTTCCTAGTTGGAATAGGATTGGGGAGGGGAAGAGGAAAGAGGCGCCGCCTCCTTGTCCTATTCGGACTGGGGGAGAGGCGCGCCACCCCTGGCGGCCCCTCCTCTTCTCCCTCAAGGCCCACCGAGGCCCATTTACCCCGGGGTTCCGTAACCTCCGGTACTCGGTAAATTCTGTTTTACCGGAACCTTTCCGAACTCCAAACATAGGCTTCCAATATATCAATCTTTATGTCTCGACCATTTCGAGACTCCTCGTCATGTCCATGATCACATCCGGACTCGAACTTCTTGGTACATCAAAATACATAAACTCATAATAACTATCATCGAAACCTTAAGCGTGCGGACCCTACGGTTCGAGAACAATGTAGACATGACCTAGAACTATTCACGGTCAATAACCAATAGCGGGACCTGGATGCCCATATTGGTTCCTACATTTTCTACGAAGATCTTTGTCGGTCAGACCGCATAACAACATACGTTGTTCCCTTTGTCAACGGTATGTTACTTGCCCGAGATTCGATCGTCGGTATCCAATACCTAGTTCAATCTCGTTACCGGCAAGTCTCTTTACTCGTTCTGTAATACATCATCTCACAACTAACTCATTAGTTGTAGTGCTTGCAAGGCTTCAGTGATGTGCATTACCGAGAGGGCCCAGAGATACCTCTCCGACAATCGGAGTGACAAAACCTAATCTCGAAATACGCCAACCCAACATCTGCCTTTGGAATCACCTGTAGTACTCCTTTATAATCACCCAGTTACGTTGTGACGTTTGGTAGCACCCAAAGTGTTCCTCCGGTAAACGGGAGTTGCATAATCTCATAGTTACAGGAACATGTATAAGTTATGGATAGAAGCAGTAGCAACATACTAAACGATCGTGTGCTAAGCTAACGGAATGGGTCATGTCAATCAGATCATTCTACTAATGATGTGACCTTGTTAATCAAATAACAACTCTTTGTTCATGGTCAGGAAACATAACCATCTTTGATCAACAAGCTAGTCTAGTAGAGGCATACTAGTGACATCTTGTTTGTCTATGCATTCACACATGTATCATGTTTCCGGTTAATACAATTCTAGCATGAATGATAAACATTTATCATGAAATAAGGAAATAAATAATAACTTTATTATTGCCTCTAGGGCATATTTCCTTCAGTCTCCCACTTGCACTAGAGTCAATAATCTAGATTACATAGTAATGATTCTAACACCCATGGAGTCTTGGTGTTGATCATGTTTTGCTCGTGGAAGAGGCTTAGTTAACGGGTCTGCGACATTCAGATCCGTATGTATCTTGCAAATCTCTATGTCTCCCACCTGGACTAAGTCCCGGATGGAATTGAAGCGTCTCTTGATGTGCTTGGTCCTCTTGTGAAATCTGGATTCCTTCGCTAAGGAAATTGCTCCAAGATTGTCACGAAGATTTTCATTGGACCCGATGCACTAGGTATGACACCTAGATCGGATATGAACTCCTTCATCCGACTCCTTCATTAGCTGCTTCGAAGCTGCTATGTACTCCGCTTCACATGTAGATCCCGCCACGACGCTTTGTTTAGAATCGCACCAACCGACAGCTCCTCCGCTTAGTGTAAATACGTATCCGGTTTGCGATTTAGAATCGTCGGATCGGTGTCAAAGCTTGCATCAACGTAAACGTTTACGATGAGCTCTTTGTCACCTCCATATACGAGAAACATATCCTTAGTCCTTTTCGGTATTTCAGATGTTCTTGACCGCTGTCGATGATCCACTCTGGATTACTTTGGTACCTCCCGCTAGGCTTATAGCAAGGCACACATCAGTCCGGTACACAGCATTGCATACATGATAGAGCCTATGGTGAAGCATAGGAACATCTTTCATTTTCTCTCTATCTTCTGCAGTGGTCGGGCATTGAGTCTTACTCAACTTCACACCTTGTGTCTGAGCAAGAACCCTTTCTTTGCTTGATCCATCAAAATTTTGTCAAGGTATGTGCTTTGTGAAAGTCCAATTAAGCGTCTTGATCTATCTCTATAGATCTTAATGCCCAATATGTAAGCAGCTTCACCGAGGTCTTTCATTGAAAATTCTTATTCAAGTATCCCTTTATGCTATCCAGAATTCTATATCATTTCCGATCAGCAATATGTCATCTACATATAATATCGTAAATGCTACAGAGCTCCCACTCACTTTCTTGTAAATCTGAGGCTTCTCCAAAAGTCTGCAGATAAACCCAAATGCTTTGATCACACTATCAAAGCGCTTATTCCAACTCGAGATGCTTGCACCAGTCCATAAATGGATCGCTGGAGCTTGCACACTTTGTTAGCTCCCTTTGGATCGATAAAACCTTCTCGTTGCATCATATACAACTCTTCTTCCGTAAATCCATTCAAGAATGCAGTCTTTACATCCATTTGCCAAATTTCATAATCATAAAATGCGGCAATTGCTAACATGATTCGGACAGACTTAAGCATCGCCACGGGTGAGAAGGTCTCATCGTAGTCAATCCCTTGAACTTGTCGAAAACCCTTTGCGACAAGTCGAGCTTTGTAGACGATAATATTACCGTCGGCGTCGGTCTTCTTCTTGAAGATCCACTTGTTTTCTATTGCTTGCCGACCCTCGGGCAAATCAACCAAAGTCCATACTTTGTTTTCATACATGGATCCCATCTCGATTTCATGGCTTCAAGCCATTTTTGGAATCTGGGCTCACCATCGCTTCTTCATAGTTTGTAGGTTCATCATGATCTAGTAGCATGATTTCCGAACAGGATTACCGTACCACTCTGGTGCGGATCTTACTCGTTGATCTACGTGGTTTCAGAGTAACTTGATCTGAAGTTTCATGATCAACATCATCAACTTCCTCACTACTTGGTGTAGATGTCTCGTAAACCGGTTTCGCGATTTAACTACTTTCAAGTAAGGGAGAAGGTACAATTACCTCATCAAGTTCTACTTTCCTCCCACTCACTTCTTTCGAGAGAAACTCCTTCTCTAGAAAGGATCCATTCTTAGCAACGAATGTCTTGCCTTCGGATCTGTGATAGAAGGTGTACCCAACTGTTTCCTTTGGGTATCCTATGAAGACACATTTCTCCGATTTGGGTTCGAGCTTATCAGTTGAAGCTTTTTCACATAAGCATCGCATCCCCAAACTTTAAGAAGCGACAACTTTGGTTTCTTGCTAAACCATAGTTCATAAGGTGTCGCCTCAACGGATTTTGACGGTGTTCTATTCAGTGTGAATGCGGCCGCCTCTAGAGCATAACCCCAAAACGATAGCGGTAAATCAGAAGAGACATCATAGATCGCACCATATCTAGTATAGTACGATTCGACGCTCGGACACACCATTACGCTGTGGTGTTCGGGTGGCGTAAGTTGTGAAACTATTCCGCATTGTTTCAAATGTAGACCAAACTCGTAACTCAAATATTCACCTCCACGATCAGATCGTAGAAACTTAATTTTCTTGTTACGATGATTTTCAACTTCACTCTGAAATTCTTTGAACTTTTCAAATGTTTCAGACTTATGTTTCATTAAGTAGATATACCCATATCTGCTTAAGTCATCTGTGAAGGTGAGAAAATAACGATATCCGCCACGAGCCTCAACATTCATTGGACCACATACATACGTATGTATGATTTCCAACAAATCTGTTGCTCTCTCCATAGTACCGAGAACGGTGTTCTAGTCATCTTGCCCATGAGGCACGGTTCGCAAGTGCCAAGTGATTCATAATCAAGTGACTCCAAAAGTCCATCAAGATGGAGTTTCTTCATGCGCTTTATACCGATATGACCTAAACGGCAAGTGCCACAAATAAGTTGCACTATCATTATCAACTCTGCATCTTTTCGTTTCAACATTATGAATATGTGTATCACTACTATCGAGATTCATCAAAATAGACCACTCCTCAAGGGTGCATGACCATAAAAGATATTACTCATATAAATAGAACAACCATTATTCTCTCGATTTAAATGAATAACCGTCTCGCATCAAACAAGATCCAGATATAATGTTCATGCTCAACGCAGCACCAAATAACAATTATTTAGGTCTAAAACTAATCCCGAAGGTAGATGTAGAGGTAGCGTGCCGACCGCGATCACATCGACTTTGGAACCATTTCCCACGCGCATCGTCACCTCGTCCTTTGCCGAGTTAAGCAATCCGTAGTCCCCTGCTTTGAGTTGCAAATATTAGCAATGTAACCAAGATCAAATACCCAGTGCTACTACGAGCTCTAGTAAGGTACACATCAATAACATGTATATCACATATACCTTTGTTCACCTTGCCATCCTTCTTATCCGCCAAATACTTGGGGCAGTTCCGCTTCCGGTGACTATCGCTTGCGGTAGAAGCACTCGATTTCTGGTTTTGGGCCAGACTTGGGTTTCTTCTCCGAGCAAACAACTTGCTTGCTGTTCTTCTTGAAGTTCCTTCTTCTTCCCTTTACCTTTCTTCTTGAAACTAGTGGTCTTATTGACCATCAACACTTGATGCTCCTTCTTGATTTCTACCTCCGCAGCCTTTAGCATTGCGAAGAGCTCTGTATAGTCTTTACTAACCCTTGCATATTATAGTTCATCACGAAGCCTTTGTAGCTTGGTGGCGTGATTGAGAATTCATCAATGACACAATCATCCGGAAGATTAACTTCCAATTGCGTCAAGTGATTGTAGTACCCGGACATTACGAGTATGTGCTCACTAATGTAACTATTCTCCTCCATCTTGCAGCTATAGAACTTATTGGAGACTTCATATCTCTCAATCCGGGCATTCTGTTGGAATATCAACTTCAACTCTTGGAACATCTCATATGCTCCATGACGCTCAAAACGTCGTTGAAGTCTCGGTTCTAAGCCGTAAAGCATGGCACACTCGAACTATAGAGTAGTCATCGCTTTGCTCGCCAAACGTTCACAACATCCGGTGTTGCTCCAAGAAGAGTCTGGCACCTAGCGGTGCATCCAGACGTAACTCTTACAGGCAGCAATGAGGATGATCCTCAAATTACGGACCCATCCGTGTAATTGCTACCATCATCTTTCAACTTTGCTTTCTCAAGGAACGCATTAAAATTCAACGGAACAACAAAGACGAGCCATCTATCTACAATCAAACATAAACAAGCAAGATACTATCGGTACTAAGTTCATGATAATTTTAAGTTCAATTAATCATATTACTTAAGAACTCCCACTTAGAAAAACATCCTCTAGTTATCTAAGTGATCACGTGATCCAAATCAACTAAACCATAACCGATCATCACGTGAAATGGAGTAGTTTTCAATGGTGAACATCTTATGTTGATCATATCTACTATATGATTCACGCCGACCTTTCGGTCTCCGTGTTCCGAGGCCATATCTGCATATGCTAGGCTCGTCAAGTATAACCCGAGTATTCTGCGTGTGCAAAACTGGCTTGCACCCGTTGTAGATGGACGAGAGCTTATCACACCCGATCATCACGTGGTGTGCGGGCACGACGAACTTTGGCAACGGTGCATACCGGGAGAACACTTCTTGATAATTTAGTGAGAGATCATCTTATAATGCTACCGTCAATCAAAGCAAGATAAGATGCATAAAAGGATAAACATCACATGCAAATCAATATAAGTGATATGATATGGTCATCATCATCTTGTGCTTCATGATCTCCATCTTGCAGCACCACCATGATCACCATCGTCACCGCGCGACACCTTGATCTCCATCGTAGCATCGTTGTCGTCTCGCCAAACTTATGCTTCTCGACTATCGCTACCGCTTAGTGATAAAGTAAAGCATTACGAGGCGATTGCATTGCATACAATAAAGCGACAACCATATGGCTCCAGCCGATTGCCGATAACCGGTTACAAAACATGATCATCTCATACAATAAAATATAGCATCACGTCTTGACCATATCACATCACAACATGCCCTGCAAAAACAAGTTAGACGTCCTCTACTTTGTTGTTGCAAATTTTACGTGGCTGCTACGGGCTTAAGCAAGAACCAGTCTCACCTACGCATCAAAACCACAACGATACTTTGTCAAATAGACTCCGTTTTAACCTTCTCAAGGACCGGGCGTAGCCACACTCGGTTCAACTAAAGTGAGAGAGACAGACACCCACCAGTCACCTTTAAGCAACGAGTGCTCGTGGCGGTGAAACCAGTCTCGCGTAAGCGTACGCGTAATGTCTGTCTGGGCCGCTTCATCTCACAATACCGCTGAACCAAAGTATGACATGCTGGTAGGTAGTATGACTTGTATCGCCCACAACTCACTTGTGTTCTACTCGTGCAAAACATCAAACCATAGAAAAAACCTAGGCTCGGATGCCTTTGTTGGGGAACGTAGTAATTTAAAAAATTTCCACGCACACGCAAGATCATGGTGATGCATAGCAACGAGAGGGGAGAGTGTTGTCTACGCCCTCGTGAGACCCAAGCGGAAGCGATCACAACGTAGAGGAAGTAGTCGACGTTCTCCTCGCGATCCGACCGATCCGGCGCCGTTACTTCGGCGCCCCGAGTTCTTGACACACACGACAGCTCGATGGCGTCCCTCGTACTCGATCCAACCGAGTGTCGAGGAGAGTTCCGTCAAGACGACGGCGTGGTGACGATCTTGATGTTTCACGGCGCAGGCTTCGCTTAAGCTTCATGACAGTATAACCGAGGTGGAATATGGTGGAGGGGGCACCGACACGGCTAAGGAACGATCTCAAGGATCAACTTGTGTGTCATGGGGTGCCCCCTGCCCCCGTATATAAAGGAGGGAGGGGGGAGGCCGGCCGGCCTAGAGGAGGCGGGGAGGAGTCCTACTCCCACCGAGTAGGACTCCCCCTTCCTAGTTGGAATAGGATTGGGGGGGGAAGAGGAGGAAGGCGCCTCCTTGTCCTATTCGGACTGGGGGGGGGGAGAGGGCGCGCGGCCACCCCTGGCTGGCCCCTCCTCTTCTCCCTCAAGGCCCACCGAGGCCCATTTACCCCCGGGGGGTTCCGGTAACCTCCCGGTACTCCGGTAAATTCATGTTTTCGCCCGGAACCTTTCCGAACTCCAAACATAGGCTTCAATATATCAATCTTTATGTCTCGACCATTTGAGACTCCTCGTCATGTCCGTGATCACATCCGGGACTCGAACTTCTTCGGTACATCAAAATACATAAACTCATAATAACTATCATCGAAACCTTAAGCGTGCGGACCCTACGGTTCGAGAACAATGTAGACATGACCTAGAACTATTCACGGTCAATAACCAATAGCGGGACCTGGATGCCCATATTGGTTCCTACATTTTCTACGAAGATCTTTGTCGGTCGAGACCGCATAACAACATCGTTGTTCCTTTGTCAACGGTATGTTACTTGCCCGAGATTCGATCGTCGGTATCCAATACCTAGTTCAATCTCGTTACCGGCAAGTCTCTTTACTCGTTCTGTAATACATCATCTCACAACTAAATCATTAGTTGTAGTGCTTGCAAGGCTTCAGTGATGTGCATTACCGAGAGGGCCCAGAGATACCTCTCCGACAATCGGAGTGACAAAACCTAATCTTGAAATACGCCAACCCAACATCTGCCTTTGGAATCACCTGTAGTACTCCTTTATAATCACCCAGTTACGTTGTGACGTTTGGTAGCACCCAAAGTGTTCCTCCGGTAAACGGGAGTTGCATAATCTCATAGTTACAGGAACATGTATAAGTTATGGATAGAAGCAGTAGCAACATACTAAACGATCGTGTGCTAAGCTAACGGAATGGGTCATGTCAATCGATCATTCTACTAATGATGTGACCTTGTTAATCAAATAACAACTCTTTGTTCATGGTCGGAAACATAACCATCTTTGATCAACAAGCTAGTCTAGTAGAGGCATACTAGTGACATCTTGTTTGTCTATGCATTCACACATGTATCATGTTTCCGGTTAATACAATTCTAGCATGAATGATAAACATTTATCATGAAATAAGGAAATAAATAATAACTTTATTATTGCCTCTAGGGCATATTTCCTTCACAATATAACCACCACATAAAGCATTCTCTTCATGATCTACATGCATAGAAATTTTACTACTCTCCACGTAAGCATATTTATTCTCATGAATAGTAGTGGGAGCATCATATGAAACTTGAATACTTTAACTTGTTTTCACATCAAAAGAGTAATGTTCAGTAAAAGGATATTCAAAATTATGACAATAATTATCACTAGCGTTTATAACATAAGTATCCTCACAATAATCATCATAAGTAGCAACTTTGTTCTCATCATAGTCAATTGAAACCTCTTTTGAAATAGTGGAATCATTACTAAATAAAGTCATGACCTCTCCAAATCCACTTTTATTATAATAATAAGATTCAACACCCTCCAAAATAATGGGATCATTACTTCCTAAAGTTGACACTCTTCCAAACCCACTTTCATCAATATAATCATCATAAATAGGAGGCATGCTTTCATCATAATAAATATTCTCATCAAAACTTGGGGGACTAAAAATATCATATTCATCAAACATAGCATCCCCAAGCTTGTAGCTTTGCATATCATTAGCATCATGGATATTCAAGGAATTCATACTAACAACATTGCAATCATGCTCGCCATACAAAGATTGTATGCCAAACATTCTATTGCATTCTTCTTCTAACACCTGAGCACAATTCTCCTTTCCATCATTTTGACGACAAACATTAAAAAGATGAAGCATATGAGGCAACCTCAATTCCAATTTTTTGTAGTTTTCTTTTATAGACTAAACTAGTGATAAAACAAGAAACTAAAAGATTTGATTGCAAGATCTAAAGGCATACCTTCAAGCACTCACCTCCCCGGCAACGGCGCCAGAAAAGAGCTTGATGTCTACTACGCAATCTTCTTCTTGTAGACTCGTGTTGGGCCTCCGAGCGCAGAGTTTTGTAGGACAGTAGCAAATTTTTCTTAAGTGGATGACCTAAGGTTTATCAATCTGTGGGAGGCGTAGGATGAAGATGGTCTCTCTCAAACAACCCTGCAACCAAATTATAAAGAGTTTCTTGTGTCCCCAACAAACCCAATACAATAGTAAATTGTATAGGTGCACTAGTTCGGCGAAGAGATGGTGATATAAGTGTAGTATGGATGGTAGATATAGGTTTTTGTAATATGAAAATATAAAAACAGCAAGGTAGCAAGTAACAAAAGTGAGCAAAAACGGCATTGCAATGCTTGGAAACAAGGCCTAGGGTTCATAGTTTCACCAGTGCAAGTTCTCCCAACAATGATAACATAATTGGATCATATAACAATCCCTCAACATGCACGAAGAATCACCAAAATTCCTATGGCGGAGAACATAAGATGAAATTGCTTGTAGGGTATGAAACCACCTCAAAGTTATTCTTTTTTATCAATCTATTGAGCTATTCCTATAAGTGTCACAAACAGCCCTAGAGTTCGTAGTAAAATAACACCATATGACACACATCAATAAACCCTAATGTCACCTAGATACTCTAATGTCACCACAAGTATATGTGGGTCAATTATACGATATGCATCAAACACCTTCAGATTCATAATATTCAATCCAACACAAAGAACTTCAAGAGTATCCCAAGATTTCTATCAGAGAAAGGAATATGAAAACGCATACCAACCCCTATGCATAGATTACCCCAGTGTCACCACAGGAATCCACAAGTTGATAACCAAAACATACATCAAGTGGATCAACAAAACATCCCATTGTCACCACGGATATCCCATCGCAAGACATACATCAAGTGGTTTCACATCCATAGGTTCAATCCGACATAACAAAACCTCAAAGGAAAAGACTCAATTCATCACAAGGAGATAGAAGGGGAGAAACACCATAAGATCCATCTATAGTAACAAAGCTTGCGGTACATCAAGATCGTGCCAAATCAAGAACACAAGAGAGAGAGAGAGAGAGAGAGAGAGAGAGAGAGAGAGAGAGAGAGAGATCAAACACATAGCTACTGGTACATACCCTCATCCCCAAGGGTGAACTACTCCCTCCTCGTCATGGAGACCGCCGGGATGATGAAGATGGTCTCCGGTGATGATTCCCCCCACCGGCAGGGTGTTGGAACAGGCTTAGATTGGTTTTTCGTGAACTCAGAGGCTTGCGGCGGCGGAACTCCCGATCTAGGTTTCTGGATTTAGAGGAATTTTGGCGTCGGTTTCACGTCAGGGGCGTCCACAAGTCAGTGACAAGGCAAGGGGGCGTGCCTTAGGGGGGTGGGCACACCATCCACCCTTGTCGTTGACTTGGGACTCTTCTGGTCCAACTCTTGTGCTTCGGGGGCTTCTTCCGGTCCATAAAAAATCACCGTAAATTTTCAGCTTGTTTGGACTCCGTTTGATATTCCTTTTCTGCAAAACTCAATAACAAGTAAAAAACAGAAACTGGCACTGTGTCGGTGTACTAAGGTAGGGGTACCTCAGTACCCCAACTTGTGCACGGGCGGTTGCAGCTTCCCGCGGCAGGGTTTACCACGTGCTTGCCGGAGACCTTCCTGCTCCATATCAAACCACTCAAAGACAAAGTATACAAGACAGAAGATCGAGACCCCGGCAAGCGGAGTTTGCCGGGAAGGCCGTTCCAGGCTCAAGGTTACATCACTCACGCAAGGCCCTGGCGAGAGGAGCTCGCCAGGAGGACTAGAAGATTACATCATAGAAGACACGCCTCGGCGCCATATGCGTCCCGGCGAGGGCCCGGGGAGCGACAAGTTACAGAGCCCGGCAAGCTCCCGGGCCCGGCAAAGTCAAGACCCCGGCAAGGTGCTTGCCGGAGAGTTCTGTTGTGTGCCGCGCTCCAGCTCATCAGCCCAGCGCCGCCAGGGCCTTTCGAGGACGCGTGGCGGATGTCTGTGCAGCCTGGGGACACGGTGGCACTTCACGGTGGTGGATCCATCGCCGTGGCGACGGAGACGCAAAGGCGGGAGCTTTTGGGTCGACGGCGACGGGCATTAAGTGCCCTTGTCCCCATGTCAAAGTAGGTAGCGACCATTGTTCACGCCTTTGTAGCTTCTTGTTCCCGACTGCTCCAACTACCACCTCTTTTACATTTTACCCCTTTCTCCTACGTTGACACTGTCGGTGACCCCTTGCGCTATAAAAGGAGGCCCATGCACAACGTGGAGGGGTTCGACTCATTCAACACTACAACTCACCCACGCTCTTGGGCAAGAAATGAATAGAAACACAAAGCAGCGAGAGGAGTTTTATCTCCCGGAGAGCTCCGGCTGGGTAAAACCGCCAGCGTGCTCGCCTCGATCCGCTCTCTGTGCTCCCTCCGCCTCGCACCAAGATGCACAAGGGGCTCCGCCCCATAGGTGTTCGTCGCGGGCAGTTCCCCCCGACATCTTTGGCGCGCCAGGTAGGGGGCGTCGAGGTTGTGCGGACCTGATCCGGCGTTCACGCGGGTGCGTTCTTCATCAACCTCTCCAGTTTCGTTAGCGACTTCATCAACAATTGCACCATGGCCCCGAAGAAGAAGGCTTCGGGGGTTGCAGGCCCGTCTGCGTCTCATCCGCCGCCACCGGAGCCAATGGTGGGCGGAGGAGACGCCGTCGGAGGGGTGGTCGCTGGCGAGGACACTCGCGGCGCCGCCAGATCCAAGGACAAGACGGATGACCACGCCTCGGTCTCCGTGGACATACCGCGTCCATCTCAGCACACGACGACCCAGCAGCGCCATACCACGGGAGGTGGTATCCGCATGCTGGGGCAAGGACACACCGGAGGTTCGCGGGATGTTCCGGACCACCGTCCGGACACAAGCAAAGCGGCGCGCTGGGCAGACCTCGCCTTCTAACCTGTTAGGAGTCCGAGCATATCCCGCTCTCGCCGCCGCTCCGCTCCCCTCCACTCCGCGAAGCGCCGCAAGGCGCGAATGCGCTCGACTTCCCTCCAGCGGCGGACAAGGCCAAGACCGGAGGGCTACTATCCGAGCCTAATCGCCGCTAACAACGACCCTTTCACAGCAGCCGGCGACCTCGCGGCGCGCAAGCCGAGAAGACGGCGCCGACGGCGGCGAAGACCGCCGGGGGTGCAACCACCGTGCACTCCCCGCCGCAGAAGCAAAAGACGCCGCCCCGCCGGAACAACACCGACGACGGCTCCATGGCATCGTCGGATCCGCGGGCCCGACGGGATCAACGCCAGGTCCTCGACGACCGGCGACAAGAAGACGCTCGGACCACAATCGAGCGCCGCCGAGAAGCTCGGCGACAATCAGACCAGAGAGCTGGGAACGCTGTCGACGCGCGCGCGCCGTGAACCAGCGATTTGCGTCTGACGCGCAGCTGCCCTGCGTTCACCCGTGAGCTGCGGCGCGCCCGGGCCCAAAGATGAAGAATTTCAAGCCCGACGTCATCGGAGAAATATGACGGCAAGACGCACCCTCGAATTCCTCGGTGTCACACCATCGCGGTGCAGCTGCGGGCGCGACGAGAAGATTTCGGCGAACTATTTCGCTCGTGCTTAAGCCGAACGCTCGTTCTTGGCTTATGCACTTGTCGAAGGCTCCATTTCTTCTTGGGCAGACCTTTGCCACCAGTTTGTTGGCGTCTTCACCGGGCGCCACAAACCCCACGGCCAGAGAGCGATTCCACATTTTGGCCCGTAGGAAGGAGAATCCTGCGCAAGTATATCCAACGCTTCACCGTGTGCGCAAAGACAACATCTCGATGTCCACCGCCGCGGTTATCGCGCGTTCCACCGAGCGGCGTAACCGCCGATGCGTGAAGAGATGGCGATGACCAAGATCCGGGATGTCGCCGAGCTCTATGCTCGGTTGATAAGGCGACGCAGCGGAGGAGGAGGAGACTCCCGGGAGGATCTTTGGCGCAGGAGGAAGTGATAAGACGACGCCGCCGCCCGCAAAGAAGAGCCGCGGCGGAACAACCAAAAGAAGAACAAGAAGAGGTGCTTGCCGTCGAGAAGTCCGGCAAGGAGGCTCCCGCCAAGCAAACACAGGCTTGCGGCTCCGGCAAGGAGCCTGCCCCTGTAGCGGCAGCCGACAAGCGGGGACGGCTCCGGCAAGCAATATTGCAAAATCCACCGCACTAAGGGCCACAATCTCTCCAATCGCAAGCGTGTCGAGTATCTCGCCGAGCAGCAAAAAGCTGAGTATCTGAGGCGCGACAAGGAGAAGGCCCAAGGTGGCGGAGGAGAACCGAGCAAGAAGCGGCCGCTCAATGGCGGGAGGACGCCGCGGCAAGGCCAAGCAGCGGCAAGGTGATCGACCTCCCGGGCGCGACAAGGATGAAGAAGACGACACGAAGACATGGAGGATGAGGATGACAATGAGCAGGAGTTCCGAAGGCCACGGAGGTCCTGTGCGTCGACGGTGGCGCCTCTCAGACACCTCCCACCGCCAGCTAAAGCGGTGGGTGCGTGAGGTGAGTGCAGCAGAGCCGCTGTGGAGTCGCAAGCAGCTCCTCAAATGGTCCAAAGACGCCCATCATTTTTGATCTTGAGGATCACCCGACCGCACCACCGCGGTCGGGTGCTTGCCGTGCTGGTCTCGCCCACCATCCGCAACCTCAAGGTCACCAAAATGTTGGTTGACGGCGGGCGGGCTGAACTTGATCTCCTCCGCTGTGATCAAGAAACTCCAAATTCGGATGGCGAGCTCAAGAAACCGGTCCTTTCAAGGAATCAACCCGGACGGAGCAAGCCCAAGGAAAGATCACTCTGCCGGTGACCTTTGGCGGGAGCTCAATTTCAGGATCGAGCGCATCACTTTCGGCGTCGCCGATATTCCGTTGCCATACAATGGAATACTCGGCCGTCCCGCCTCGCCAAGTTCATGGCAGCCTCCCATTATGCTTTAACGTACTCAAGATGCCGGGCCGATAAGCATCATCACCGCCCACGGCGACAAGAAGGATGCGCTTATCTGCGCCGACAAGATCTACGGGACGCGCAGCTGCGGCCGATAAGAATACACTTGCCGCTGAAGCTCCGGGGAAGAAGACGAAGACCAAGTCCGGCAAGTGCTCGGTGCCCACTCCGCAACCGCACCTCTTCGAGTCTTTGCGCTGCCGTCGAGGACGCCCCGAAGACCAAGTCCGCAAGTGCTCTGGGGCCCACTCCGCAACCGCACCTCTTGAGTCTTTGCGCTGCCGCCGAGGACGCCCCGCCGAGCTCCACCGCAAGAGTAAAAGGGAATGGCCGCCCACCGCAACCAAGAAGGTGTCCGCCAAGGAGGACGGCACTGGTGGTACCTTCACCATCAGTGCCACACTTGACAGCAAATAGGAAAGCGCGCTCGTTGCCTTCCTGCGGGCGAATGTCGATGTGTTTGCATGGCAACCATCTGACATCCCCGGTGTTCCCAGGAAGGTGATTGAGCACAAGCTTGCTGTTTGCCCTCATGCGCGGCCCATCAAGCAAAAAGTAAGGAAGCAAGCCGTGGAGCGCCAAGAATTCATCAACGAAGAAATCAAGAAGCTAGAGGCAGCAGGCTTAGTTAGAGGTGTGATCCATCCGACGTGGTTAGCAAACCCAGTCGTCGTGCGCAAGGCCAACGGGAAATGGAGGCTGTGTATAGACTTCACCGATGTGAATAAAGCATGTCCCAAGGATCCATTCCCCTTGCCGCGCATTGACCAGATTGTTGACTCCACTGCCGGATGTGAGCTACTCTGCTTTCTTGATGCATACTCGGGCTATCACCGATCTTTATGGCCAAAGAGGATGAAGAGAAGATCGCATTTATCACTCCATGTGGCACTTATTGCTTCACACGCATGCCATTTGGGTGAAGAATGCAGGATCAACATTTGCAAGGGTAGTGTATACGCTTTTGAGCCACAGATCCACAGAAATGTAGAGGCTTACATGGATGATATCGTGGTGAAGAGCAAGAACAAGGATACGCTGATTCAAGATTTGGAAGAAACATTTCAGAACCTGCGCAAGATACAACTTAAGTTGAACCCGAGAAGTGCGTCTTTGGAGTTCCTCCGCAAACTTCTCGGGTTCTTTGTGTCACAGAGGGGATTGAAGCCAACCCGACAAGATTAAAGCCATTGAGCGATCGAAGCCCGGCGAGTCAAGGATGTCGAAGACTTGCAGGTTGTGTGGCTGCCCTCGGAGGTTCATTTCAAAGTTCTGCGAACGCGCCCTACCTTTCTTCAAAATCTTGAAGAAGGCAGGTCCCATGAAGTGGACTCGAAGCGGAGGCAGCTGCAGCAGATTTGAAACGGTACCTATCCTCCACCCCAATACTTGTCGCACCTAGACCACGGGAGAAGTTGCTGCTGTACCTAGCGGCAACCAACCTGTGGTTAGTGCTGTGTTAGTAGCGGAGAGGGAGTCCGACGAGGAGGCTACACCACCGGCAAGCGAGTCCAGCGACAAGCAGGGGGCTGCTCCGACAAGCTCTGGCCCCGACAAGGGCAACTCTGCGCAAGAACAGGATGAGGTGCGGAGGAAGATGGTGCAGCGCCCAGTGTATTTTGTAAGTTCCCTTCTCCGTGGGGCTAGATCAAGATACTCGGTGTGCAAAGTTGCTTCGGCCTCCTCATGGCCTCGAGAAAGCTGCGCCATTACTTCCAAGCACACGAGATAACAAGTGGTCACTCGCTTTCGTGAAGAGGATATTGCACAACCTGAAGCAACATGCAGGATCGTTGAGTGGGCCTTTGGAGCTGTCGAGTTTTGGACTCAAGTTTGAAAGTACTTCAACCATACTGAGCCGAGCTTTGGCAGAATTTATAGCGAGTGGACCCCAACGCCCGATGAAGAAGTCCAAGAAACAAGTACACCCGCATAAGAAGCAACAAGTGAATGGGTAATGTACTTTGATGGTGCCTTCTCGCTGCAAAGGCGCCGGTGCGGCGTGGTACTCATCGCGCCACCGGAGAGCACCTCAAGTATGTTATCCAGATGCACTTCCCAAGGGAGCAAGCGACAAACAACACCGCTGAATATGAAGGTTTGATCGCCGGCCCGTGGATTGCGGCGAACTTGGGATCGAGGAAGTTGATTGTGCGGGAGATTCTCGATTGGTGGTCCGCAAGTTAACAAGAGCTATCGAGCCCTTTGATGGAAGCTTATGTCGATGAAGTGAGGAAGCTTGAGGAGCGCTTTGAAGGGTTGCAGATGGAGCACGTCCCGAGAGCTCAGAATGAAATCGCAGATGGCCTTTCAAAGTGTGCTTCGATGAAGTTACCTGTGGAACCGGGGACCTTCTTGCTCAAGCTGACTCAACCATCCGTCACGCCATCAACTGGGCAGTCCAAGAAGAGAAAGTTGGTCTCCGCGACTACTTGCCGGCTGGTCTCTCCGAGGCCGCCGCCAAGGTCCCCAAGATCAACGACTGAACGCCGAGGAGCAGTTTGCTCTGCAGATCCTCGGATCAGACAAGAGAAGCAAGTGTTCCCGACAAGCCTCGCCCGATAAGCTTGCCGGGACCTTCAACCCGGCAGAGCTGGGGGTTCTTGCCGAGAAGCCGAGGTTCCCGCAGCGCCTTCATGCCTTTAGTCCTTGCCGTTGAGCCCCAAGCTCGGCATGGGCGCAGCAGATCGTCCGTTTTTGCAAACCGGAGAACTTCCGATGACCCGTAAGAAATAGAAGATAACCAGACGGTCAAGTATGTACCGGTTCGTGGATAACGAGCATGCGAAGAAGGCTCAATGGTGTCGATCAAGTGCATCTCCGGGAAGATGGGCGAAGCTGTTGGCGTAAATACACGGAGGCATATGCGCCACCACATTGGCAAGAAGGGCGCTTGCCGAAAGCTTTCCGGCAAGGGTTCTTTGGCAAGAAGCCTCCAAGATGCAATCGCACTAGTAACCAAGTGTGAAGCGTGCGCCCATGCAAAGCAGATTCATCACCACTCAAGCTCTCCAAACAATCCCTTTGTCTGGCCCTTCTCGATGCTGGGGCTCGATATCTCGGCCCCTTCCCCGTCTTTGTCGGGGCTTTGAGTACTTGTACGTAGTAATCGACAAGTTCACAAAGTGGCCGAAGTGGAGCCAGCGAGAAAGGTGACAAGACAATCAGCGGTCAAGTTCTTCAGTCGATTGTGTGCGTTTGGGATCCCTAACAGGTTATCACCGACAACGGTACACAATTCACTAGTCGCACCTTCATGCAAGACGCCCAAGACCTTGGCGCCAAGGTCTGCTTTCGCTTCATTGCACACCCGAGGAGCAACGGTCAAGCGAGAGGGCCAATCTGAAGTGCTGCGCGGACTCAAGACAAGAACTTTCGACAGCTGCGCAAGTGCGGAAGAAATTGATAGAGGAGCTACCGCGGCTCTTTGGTCAATCGAACGACACCAAATCGAGCCACCGGACGGACACCTTTTGCTCTAGTCTATGGAGCGAGGCGGTTCTCCCCACGGAACTCGTGTACGGATCTTCTCGAGTGCTCGCTATGATGAGCTCGAGCAAGAGCAATCGCGACAAGATGATGCATTGCTCCTTGAGGAGGGACGTCTGTGCTGTCAGACGAGCTGCTCGATACCAGAAGCCTTGCGCCGCTACCATAGCCGCAAGGTCAAAGCCAGAGTCTCGAGGAAGGCGACCTTGTTCTTGGCGTGTTCAGTCCGCCAAGAATTCCAACAAGTTGACGCTTGAAGTGGGAAGGCCCTTATCGGGTGAGACAAGTCACGAGGCCCGCGCTGTCCGCCTCGAGACCGAAGAAGGCTTACCAGTGAGCAACTCTGGAACATAGAGCATCTTCGTAAGTTTCACCCATAAAGGCGCGGTTGCCGTGATCCGCTCCAAGCAACCACCTTTTGTACAAGCTTTGCTGTTGCATGTAACCCTTTGTACAAAGCCGGCGCAGACCCGTGCATCGATAAAGTTTACGTGTTTTGCGCTAGTTGCCTTTCCCATGCTTTTCTTTGCTATTTGCATGTGTTATTTGGCATCTTTTGTGCGACACACATATCCGGTAAGCAATAGCACGCCGAAAGGCCATATACTTGTTTCCCTCTTCTCTTTCCTTGCCTCTTAAGCAGAAGGAACGTTCCTCGCGCACAAGTTTGCCTGGGGGGAAGGAAATGGAGGATGAACCAAGTGCTGTTCAAGAAAGAGAAGCTTGCCGGAGAATGCCCAGATCACGAAAGCTAAGTTATTAGAACTTGAGCAGTTCAAAATTTTAAATTTTAAGTTGCCTTCCTTGAACAACCACACTTTGTATGGAAAACCTGTGCGCGGAGGAACCTACCCGTGGATAGCCGCACCCTTATCTTGTTTTCGAGCACGCTCAACGATTTAAGTGAGCTGCGACAAGTGTCGCGCCCTTGTTTCGTTTTCGAGCACGCTCCACGATTTAAGTGAGCTGCGACAAGTGTCGCGCCCTTGTTTCGTTTTCGAGTCCGCTCAGCAAGCTAAGTGCGTTGCGACTAGCCGCGGCAAGGTTGCTTGCCGGTAAGACCTTGGCCAGCGGGCTGCTTCGAGTTCAAGACTCGGCGCATGGCAAGGGCTCCTTGCCGCAAGTTCCCTAGAAGCGTAGGGTTTAAGCATACAAAGTTGAGGATTAGAACAAGGGAGATAACACTGCATCTATTGATCAAAATAAAGATAATATCTTATAAGGAATAACTTGTCGCGATGACTAACGAGTTCATAACACCTTATGCAGCAACAAAAAGAGATAAAGATAAAGGAGGCCTAGTCTACGCGGTCGCCCTCCACCCTGGAGATCTTGTTCACTTTGGCAATGATGTGGGCGACCTGCTCCTTCAGAGCCTCCATGTTCGCGTCGGCCGGCAAGCTGCGAAGAACGTTGGTGAGGTTTATGCCGGGATTGCGGTATACAATCTTCGTCAGCACACGCTCCATGGTTCCCGTGCACACACGGGCGAGTCTCCTCGGCGAGTTCTTGCGAGGATCTTCTTCCGCAGATTTGCAAGGGCCGCGCGATCCCTCAAGAAGAGGCTGAGCTTGGCGCTGGGAGGAGATTTGGGTCGGAGAGTAGATGAGATGCTCCGGCTTGGCGCCAAGAGCTCTGGTCAATGTCGGACGACAAGACACCAAGTCCTCGGTCCATAGCTCGACGGTACGGCGAAAGTGCTCGGCTGCTTTGTTGGCGCTGTCCACCAAAGTTCGCTCCTTGCGGAGCTCCTCCTTCAACTTGGTCTCCCGATCCCGGGCGGCGTCAAGCGAGCCCCTCAGCGCAGAGATTTGCAGCTCAAGGTCCTCGATGGAGTCCTTGGCGGCCTTCAACTCGTCGCCCTTCTTGGAAAGACGCACCTGGAGTTCTGAGTTGGTGTGGGCGTCTTTCTCGCGCTCCGTGTTGAGCGCGGCGACCTTCTCCACGCTCGCCTTCAGCAACTCCTCCAGCTGCGTGACCTTGGCGGCAAGCTCCTCCTTGGCGGTCTCCGCGGCAGCCGCAGCGGCTTTCGCCTCCTTCAGTTCCCCGCCAAGGGCCTGCTCCCGAGCGGCAAGGTCTTCCTCGTGGGAGTCGAGGTTGACCTTCCGCTGGACGAGTTCTCCTTCTTGCCGGGACAGCTCCACCCCGGCAAGCCGCTGCTGCTCTTCGGCCTCGGCCTTCTCCAGCAACCACTCTTCATATTCCCCGCGAGTCGCTTGCGCTCCTCCGCCAACTCGCGGAGAGCAGCCTGGTTGGCGGCGCTAAGCTCCGCCGCACGCTTCTCCATCTCCTCAGCGGCCTTGGCGACGAGGGCCTCCCGGATGCGAAGCTACCGCTGGCCGGTAAAGGGCCAGAGCTGGTGAAGCAGCTTCTCCTCCTCGGGCCCGTCGCTCCCGCCGGGCCCCTCGACGATCTTCAAGCCCGCGGAGGCGAGGACCTCCCCATCAAAGGCCTCGCCCTCCGCGGGAACTCGCGACGAAGAACCCCACGGCACCTGGATGAAGACGCCGTTGGGGGCTTTCAAGTAGTAGCCGGACTGCCCTTCTCCGGCGGAAGGGTCGGCGACCGGCGCAGCACTTGATGCTCCCGCCACCTCCGGGCTGGCGGTGCGGTCGCCGTCCCCCTCCCTGGCCGCTGCATCCGCAGCCGGAGCGGTCTCTGGCGCATTTGGCCCGGCGGCTCCCGCCGTGTCCTCGGCGACAGGGGCGTCGCCACCGCCGCCCTGCGCGTCCTCCTCCTCAACAATGACGACTTCCGTCTCCATCTGCTCGGGGGGAGGAGGATCTAGAAGAAGAAGAAAAAGCAAAAGAAGTTCAAGCAAATATCAAAAAAGAGACAACGTCGAGAAGACAAAGTTGCAGAACCTACCTTGGCGGACGTCGTCAGCGGCGGGCTCCCTCGCCGGGGAGCTCTGCCTTGGCGGAGTGGCCGCCCTCGCCGGGCTGCTCCCTCTTGGCGGGGTACTCGCCCTTGGCGGAGTACCCGCCCTTGGCGGAGCGCTCCCCCTTACCGGGGAGTTCGACCTTGGCGGGGCGGCGGGGCTGCGGCTCCTCGGGCGACCTCCGGCGCTCCGCCATTGTGGCTCCACCTCTGCACAAGCCAAGACAAAAACATCAAGGCATTAGTACAAAACCAAGATCTTCAAACACGCCCGGTGAGCGAAGTGCGAACCCAGACTTCTGCTGGGGGCTGCGCTGGGCTGCTCCTCGGAACAACGCTGGTCCGCAAGCTTGGATCCGCACATCCCCGTCGCCGCAGCTGGCGAAGTCGTCCGCGATTGATTGACGGGCACCTTGGCCCTCTTCGCCTTGGGCCAAGGTCCTGAAATCAAAGCAAGAAACAAGATTAGCTTCAACAATAATCAAGGCGGAATTTGAGAAGATGAAGACCTCGGATACTTACTCCTGTTCCTCCTCGTCGTCTTCGCTCAAGGCGGAGAAGTCATACTCCACCTGGGGCACGTCGGCACGAGGAGCGGGAGGCGAAGACTCCCTCGGGCGCTTGGCGGTCCTCGGCGCAGCTTGGCTTCCTCGGGAAGCTTGTGCTGCCCGGCGAGCTGGTTGTTGCCGGGGGGCCTGCGCCCCCGCTCCCGTCGCCGCCTTGCGGAGGCGCTTCAGTGGAGAACGCCTAGGGCTTGCCCGCGGCGGGGAGGTTTCCGACGACGAGGAGAGGTCGTCGGCGTAGAGATCTGTGGACCCGCCGGCGTCCTCGGCGGCCTCGGCGTCCTCTTCCTCCTCCTCGCCGGCTGGCTCGCTGGGCCCGGCGCCCTGCGCTGCGACCCCTTTCCCTCTGGCGCTTCCGCTCCCTCCGGCGCATTCGCTTCCTGCGGCGCCTCTGTTTCTCCGGCAGCGCCACCCTTTGCCTTGCCTCGGCGCGATCCCGGGATCCCGGAGTGCCTCGAGAGGGACCCGGCGCGCGTCGGGAGGAAGTTGCAGCGATCTGCAGATCTCCGCCTCCGCTTGGGGACACATCCGCAGCCTCTGCTTCATCGAGTATATCCAAAATCCCCGCCGCTGCGGCGCGGCGGCCTCTTCACCGAGAAGCTATGTATGCAAGCTCTTGGTCGGTGGTGTCCCGCGTATGCTCCTTGATGTCATCCTTGTTCTTCGCCACCTCCACAAGGTTATCAAGAAGCCGAGGATGACCGATGGATCGGGCGGAATCCACGAGCGGTCCACGCGTCGCGAATCACACGCGGGCATCATGGCGCAAAGACGATCCCGAGCTGTCTTTGTTGCAGAGGGCACCACTCCCGGGAGGTCTGAACCACTCTGGATGGGCGGGTCATACTTAAAGAGTTCCGGACCATCCCTTCAGCTCGGCGTCGTGAAGTTGAAGTTCAGCCGGGCGCAGCCTCATTATATCCCCGCGCCGCCATACTCCCAGCCGGCCTTTTCTGTCTTGGAGAGGGGCGCGGGCGGCGGAGGAAGTCTGCGCCTACTACGCAACGGACAGCTTTGTTGCTCGAAGACGAAGAATCCGGATGAGGGCGACGTTGAGCTTGACGTCGTCCGGATCCAGATCGCTCGATCCCCGCGCAAGACGATAGGAGTTGTGCGCGGCGCGGTGAAGTGCTGCGGCTCGTCTTCAACGATCCAGAACCAGTCAGCACGCCACTCCTCCCACTTGCCGTGGAGCTCCCCCGGCAAGTACTCCTCCTTCTTGTTCAGACGAAAAACCCAAGAAATTCCTCCGGAGAGGGGGGCGCCGGCCTCTGCTCTGGGAGTGAAGAAATGCCTAAACAGCGCTACGTTTGGGTGTATTCCAATGAAGTTTTCGCACATGTAAAGCGAAAACCGCCATAGTGAGGATGGCGTTGGGGTGAAGTCAAGAAGGTGGAAGCCGTATGTGCATGATGTCGCGAAGAATTCGAAAAAGGAGGGCAAAGACCGCAGTGGAAGAAGGCTGCGAAGAAATAGTACCCGCCGGGTAGCTGTCCTTGGTGGCGGCGGATGAGCTCTGGTCCGAGGATGCGCATTGGTCTTCTTGGCCTGAACAGGTAATATTTGTTCCAGAGTTCCTTGCGCCGAGCCGCGGGCGAGAAGACGACGTTCGCTTCCGCAGCAGGCGAAGCCATTACCGCTCGATTTCTCCTTCTTGGTCTTCTCCGCCTTCCCTTCCGGTCTTCGGGCCATGGCGGAGGCGGCGAGGGAAGGAGGACGAAGAGTCGGCGGCGCCGCAGACGCAAGAGACGGCGGAGGAGATGCGGAGGCGGGGCGCAAAGGGGATCTCTGGAGGAGGAAGAAGATGTAATGAGAGCGAAGAGAGGGAACCGCTCCTGCTTCCTCTCGCTTTTATGGGGAGTGGGGCGTTCCGCTCTTCCCATTAAAGAACGTGGGCACGCCCCATCCACGGCGCCGCAATCGACGCGTGCGTTCGCGGGGATGCGGCAGATGCGGAAGTGGATTCGACGCGCCGTGGGCGCGTGTGCCGTCTGCTTGTTTTGGGCCCGCCCAACAGCGCTCGGCACCGTGTGTGGCCCAGGCCGGGGCTCTGTCGGTGTACTAAGGTAGGGGTACCTCGGTACCCCAACTTGTGCACGGCGGTTGCAGCTTCCCGGCGGGGTTTACCACGTGCTTGCCGGAGACCTTCTGCCCATATCAAACCACTCAAAGACAAAGTATACAAGATGAAGATCGAGACCCGGCAAGCGGAGTTTGCCGGAAGGCCGTTCGTGCTCAAGGTTACATCACTCACGCAAGGCCTGGCGAGAGGAGCTCGCCAGAGGACTAGAAGATTACATCATAGAAGACACGCCTCGGCGCCATATGCGTCGGCGAGGGCCCGGGAGCGACAAGTTCTGAGCCGGCAAGCTCCCGGCCGGCAAAATCAAGACCCGGCAAGGTGCTTGCCGGAGAGTTGTTGTGTGCCCACGCCCAGCTCATCAGCCCACGCCACGCCAGGGCCTTTCGAGGACGCGTGGCGGATGTCTGTGCAGCACTGGGGACACGGTGGCACTTCACGGTGGTGGATCCATCGCCGTGGCAGACGGAGACGCAAGGGCGGGAGCTTTTGGGGTCGACGGCGACGGGCATTAAATGCCCTTGTCCCCCACTGTCAAAGTAGGTAGCGACCACTGTTCACGCACCGTAGCTTCACTGTTCCCGCACTGTTCCAACTACCACCTCTTTTACATTTTTACCCCTTTCTCCTACGTTGACACCTGTCGGTGACCCCTTGCGCTATAAAAGGAGGCCCATGCACAACGTGGAGGGGGTTCGACTCATTCAACACTACAACTCACCCACGCTCTTGGGCAAGAACAGAATAGAAACACAAAGCAGCAGTAGGAGTTTTATCTCCCCGGAGAGCTCCGAAGCTGGGTAAAAACCGCCCGCGTGCTCGCCTCGATCTGCTCTCTGTGCTCCCTCCGCCCTCGTACCGCACAGACAAGGGGCTCCGGCCCCATAGGTGTTCGTGGCGGGCAGTTCCCCCCGACACACTGGGCTCTAGGTTAATAGTTAGTCCCTAAAACAATATAAAATAACATATAAATGCATATAAAACATCCAAGATGGATAATATAATTGCATGGAATAATAAAAAATTCACAACGTCCCTCCTCCAGCTTTTATTTTTATTTTTGAGGATCAACTATACTTGGCCTCATGGATGTGCTGATGGGCCTCCTCCACGGCTTCAAAGATCAGCGAAAAACTGGATATTCGGATGGGGTGTCAAACTCACGTCCTCCAATATATAATCCCTAGGGCTGTAGTGAACTAGTATAGCTTATTTGTCTCAAAAAAACTAGTATAGCTTATGCCAATGCAAAAGGGATGATTTAATTTATAATAGCCCCAAACCAACTCCCACAACAGGCTTGTGTGGAGTTGAATGACAACACGCAGAAGCTGGTTTATTTACACTTGTAAATTGTATGAATCAACCAGCCAAGGGAGAGACCCAATAAAGGGAGGAGGAGGACATGCACAGCTGGTTTCAGAAAATTAAATAAACTCACAATGACAAAACAAAATTTGAATATTCTTAAGAAAAAAGAATCTGGGGTGACCTGAAATAATTATTAGCCTATTAGATTTCATCAATCTAAAATTGTAGCAGCAGGATAAGGGTTTAAAATGTAGAAATTTTGTTAGAAATGTCATTAAATGAGATTTTGTATAGTGAAAATCTCTAATTTTGTGCACAGAGAGTACAGCTGCTAGGAAATCCACACTAGTAGCACATAAACAATTCGTGCATTTGTAACTATTTTTGGCACTATTAAACTTGAATTGGGAAATTAGCTTTAGTAATATTTCATATTCACTGTAAAAAATGATGAGCGCGTACCTGTGTGTTGGGCTTGAACCATTTTTATTAAGCCAGGGACATTTTTTTTCCGTTGCAATGCACTGACATAGTATTTGCTAGTGATAACTTAAATATAGAGCAATAAGCCAACAATTGTTCACAAACTTTCCTCACTCCATTGAAAATAAAGAACTCCAGGTAGGCTCCTCTCGCTCTCACTCACCCTTACGTAATAATGATGCTGACGGCACAAAGTTTATGTTATCTTAACCACCAAACTAGAGTAGCTGTTACGGCAGCGGCTCGCGCTTCCATGCAAACCGGAGTGATGAGATGGGCGGCAGCCTCGAGGCAGCGGCCGGCGCGCGTGTGGGGAGACAGACAGAACGGAGGCTGGCTGCACCCTGAATTTCTCACAGACGCCGATGCACCTTTCTCTCTGAAAAGTTTAGCGCTGAATTTTAGCCAACGAAACGCCCTCGTCAGCATGCCCGTGCGACCGCATGCATTGTCCCCTCAGGTTAATTTTACCTTCCATCCACCGTCCTAATCTAGCCATCAGTAATTTCCTCGTGTTGTTTATTTCAATCATCCGTCAGGATGAGATGAGACGAGATGGGCTCAACTTCAGAGTATTCACAGAGCAGAAATAAAGAGGAGGTTTTGTCAGGTGGTAGCAGCTTCTGTCTGTCCGTCTGTCTGTTAACACAAGACATCAAATAATCTTCATTACTATCAATAATACCATAAACTTGCGTCATTAACCATACTTGCTTACTTGGTATGTTTTGAGCAAATTATACCATTATGCTTCAAATTTTGAATCAATTTCGAACTGTGACCTGAAACCCACAACACTCCTTTTCAGTACGTATGCTATGCTTTTGAGATGCTGCACGCTGCTCTCTCTGAACACACTGCTGCGTTGTGCATGGATCGGTTCCTTTTCCGAGGAAACAACGTCTCTTTTTCCTGTCGTGAAAATCATGGAGTGATAGGTGAAAAAGAAATGTGCCTAAGCCCCTGACGAAAGGACCTTTTCTTTCCGCCATGGGAGAGAGCTTGCCGTACCTTTTGGCCTTTACCACTTTAGAAGTATGCAAAGGAGGTGAGGTGGCTTTCTCCCCGACCTACAAAGCTTCTACTGTTCCTGTTTCGTACTACCTGTTGGCCATAAAAGATGCACGGCTACAAAATTACTGCAAAATGGCATGCTATCAACTATTCCCTCCGTTCCGAATTATAAAATGTTCTAACTTTTTTTTCCGATGTAGATGTATATGAACGCATATTAATGTGTTTGTTCATTCATTTTAGTCTGTATGTACTAGTTTATATTGAAATAAGTGTTCATGCACGCAACCATCCAACCGTCATTTAGTATGAAGTTTGAGAAAAATACACCCTCACCAAGATGTAAGCTGCGAGCCATCTGCACAATTTTCTCCACCTTCCCGCCCATCTCCTCTTCACTAAATAGCGGTTCTTTCTTGTTCAGTTTCTACATTTGTATGTGATTTGTTCCTGATTCTAGGCTTGGTTGGGTTTGTGAGGCTGCTTCGGGCTTTCAATTTGTGGTTGGCTGGGTGGTGCTTTGAGAGAGGGTTGTGTTTTTTTTCTGTTGGTTGTCCTAATGTACACCGGTGTCCCCAATGATCGACTCTCATTTTTTATATAGAAGGAACAATGCCTTTCAACTCAAAAGTTTAAGAAAAATAACCAGGTCGATGCAAAATTTGAACATTTTGGAAGCAAACAACAAACTTATGGTAAATAAGGGGGAGCTAAAATGAAATCAGAGAACATTAAGCTATGAAGAGTTGACGTCACCAAGTGACCTCCTTGAATGCAATGAACCGACAACAAAATAATGCCATTACCATTGCTTCCATACACTTGCTCCATTGATGAATATATTTTAGAAACTCAACTTTCTACAAGGGCGTCCACAATATACTTGCACAACCAAAGGCCACCTATTTCGTTTGACAAGAAAATCTTACTCCTATGTCGAATGTGGAAGAGTGGGTTGGGGGAGGGGTAGTGCCATTTTGGCATAACCAAATAGTCGAATGTGACCTCCTATTCCATACATTTTTGGTTTGCCAGCGTGGAAGAGTGGGTTGGGGAAGGGGTAGTGCTTAGAGCATCTCCAACGGTCGTATTATAGCGCCACAAAAAAACAGATTAAGCCTGCAAGGTCTGGTTTGGTTTAAGGCGGCAAGGTCTTCGCCCGCTCAAAGAACAGCGCTAAAATGCAGCATAGCCATACGCTCCAAGAGCGCCCAAAAATACAAAGCAAGACAAAACATTTTTTTAATTTTCGAACGCATAGATAAAATAAAAACTAGATAGATTGCATAAAATAAAACGATACAAAGTTATTTTACATCGGTGCAACTAGATAGATAAAATAAAAACTAGATAGATAGTTCAAAGCATAGATAAACTACGGCGCAACTAGATAGAAACTACTCTACGTCGCTATCATCGCTATCATCCTCGGCGGTGTCGTCCGAGGTGTCTAGCCAGATGTCCACCACCGATCATCGTCCGCGCCAAGAACGATCGCCCACTCTTAAGAACGATGTCGGATCGCGATTCGCTAACGCCTTCGCCGACGCCTTTCCAACCGCTTCTCGCGGCGCTTTGCATGTCCTCCGCGGCGCCTTGCCCGATAAAGGGCTTTCAGAGGCGATGTCCTCCGGTGGCGCTGGCGCCACCGCTATGATCCTCTCGTCCTCCCGAAGCGGCGAGGCGGCGTTGCCGCTCGGTGTGTTCGCATGGTCTTCCGTTGTGTGCGAGCGAGGCGTAGGGCGCGGTCGAGCTTGCTGGAGCGTGTACACGTCTTGAAAATTTATCGCCGCTGCGGCCGCTAAGCGCTTACGCCGCCGCGTCGTCTGCTGCTGGCGGCGGGCGCGCTGTCTCAGATGCGTGCGAGGCCGAGCCGAGGCGCCGGAGCGTATCTCCGCGTGTACACGCCCGGTGGGCGCAGCGGACACCGCGGTAGCCGGACGCTCCTCGGCGGCGCGGCGGCATGGCGGCGCGGCGGTGGCGGGCGCTGAGCGGCGGACGCGCTGCGTCGGTGGCGGAGCGCTGAGCGGCGGAGGCGCGTCGGTGGCGGCGCGTGGCGTAAAGACGAAGAGGAGAAGAGAAGGTGCGAGAGCGCGCGGCGCGGCGCCGATTTTATAGCGCGCCGAAGCGGTCGCAAAATATGGCGCATGAGCGCTGGCGCGCAGCACAGAAGCGGTTCAGCAGCGTGATTTTCCCGCCATTGCCGAGCTGCAAAACGCCCGCAGCGCTAAAGCTGCGTTTACATGCTGCGTCGTTTCGCGCGGCCGTTGGAGATGCTCTTACTATTGGACTATTTGGTTATGCCAAAATGGCACACTTGATACTGATAATTGATACTGATAATTAGAGTACGTACGTAAGTGCTTTAAGGGTTTTAGGGTTTCGTGTTTAGGCTCGGTTCATGGAGAATGGTGGACTAGTGCATGGTCAAGGTCCCCAGGTGCTAGCAAAAGAACTCTGGATTCTCCATTCATACTGGCTGTTAGGTTTATTTGGTGAGAACATAATAGCGGAGCCTTGACCAAACCTACACTTCAATTCATTGGCATCAGGACAAGATCAAAGCGGAGGATAAGCCATGGATTGTTCTGTGCATAGATTGGATATTTGTGCATGGTAGTGTGGATTTTTTGGGTCATATGATCCATGGTTTTGCTTTCGCTTTCTCTTTCTTTTTCTCTGTGTTGGCTAGTGTTGTGGAGAATTTTTATCTGGGTTTTGCCTGTCCTAGCTGTCTTTCTATCTATATGTTCCTCGTGCCTGGATTGATATATATATATTTAAGTGAGTTAAACTTCAAGTTAATCTTCATAAATTGTTGAATTTGTGCATCTTAATTTTCATGTTAGCCCCTCTTTGTCGTATCGTATGTGTAAGCTCAGCCACTGACTCCTCCAACTATTGCCCTCAAGTACCTTATAGGGGGCACGTAGTCAGGATCCTTTGGTCCTATTATTTTCAAATTTTGAAAAATTGCATTATCAAGATTGATTAATTTTTGAAAAATTCCACATGTTCTCATTTGTGAGCAGCGCAAGAATTGTTCAGTGTCTATAATAGTAGTGAACAATGCATCTGTTATAGACATAATTTTTTTCTTTTTTGTAGCCTCAAATAAACATATTTTTCGTATGAAAATTACATGCACTTAGTAAGAATGCAAATATAAATGTACAAACTATTTCATAATCTTCGAAAACTTTGAAATGCTGTTTTCAGTCATTTTGTAAATGGGACCCGAGAGACCAGGGCCCGTTTTGCAGTTTCCGAAGATAGCCCTCAGTAAAATCAAAATGCTTTGCTGGTGAGAGACAAGTTTTATCTATCTATCCATCCATGTTTAAAGAGAGAATTCCTTATTTGACCCTTTCTTAAAATTTGCTTCCCTTTTTGGCCCAACAAAAATTTTCCTTTCCTTTTTGACACTTAAATTTCATTTTGTTCCCTATGTGACACTTCCGTCAGATTTGACTAGTAACGGTGTTAAGTCTGACATGAAAAGACATTTTTACCCCTAGTGTAGTATATGACCAGATTATTCACATGCAAACAAAGAGGTAATGTGATATATTTTGTCGTGGTTGGATAAATAAAAAAATAGTACTATATGACTAATCATTAAAATAATTTGCAGGGGACTAATAATAATAATTTTTTTGAACATTTTTTTTTTTTTTTGAACATGGACTAATAATAATATGATGAGTGGAATAATAACTACCCATTCAGCCTCTACTGTAGACTGTAGTGTATAAATTTGTGTAGATTAATCTTGCGGGTGATAGTTTAACCTCGACGGGTGATGTCCCTGAGCTGTGTTCGCGCCTCAATTTGCTGCACAAGCTCACACCTCCATCGAGTAAAATGTCTCCATCGAATTGTTCCAAGAAAATGTCTCCTCACTACCATGTATATACATGAATCAGTAGGATAGTCACGAGAGTATTCCGCCGAGATCGAATTGATCCGATCGATTAAGCGCTAGCTTTTACTGGTTCGCGTACGCATGTGAGGTTCCGGCTAGACGTGCGTTCACTGTTCAGGCAAAATCAATCAAGTTGCTAGTTTGCATGGTTCTTGTGCTAGCTTTGTACGTACTCGTGCGTGAGCAACTGAGTGCCGCGCTCTCGCGGATCGAGCTGTGCAACGCGACTGGTCGGGCGCTGGTGCATATGAATATTTGAACGTGGAATCTCCAACATGCAACACTTTCATACATTCATATTCATACTCCTTCTCTTCCCTTTCTTGGTGACATATATTACCACCAGGGGCAAAATTGTCTTTGTACATCATAGTTAACACCGTCGGATGGAAAATTGGATGAAAGTGTCACGTAGGGAACAAAATGAAGTTTAAGTGTCAAAAAGGGAAAAAAGAAGTTTTTTGGGCCAAAAAGGAAACCAAATTTTAAGAAAGGGCCAAATAAGGAATTCTCTCATGTTTAAAAGCCTTTGCACTAGGGAGAAGACCCAAAGAAAGCCGAGAAAGCTGGAGTGCCTCCCTCTGGCCCCCACCACGCCGTACGGCTGCGCCTCTCTCCACCGGCAAAGCGTGCTCCATTGTCTTGTCGCTTGGACTATCCGTCCCCTTGCTTAGGCTTTTCAATCAGTAGTATACTGCTATTAGCAATACTAATCACTGTTGTAATGCTAAGCAACTGCCTGAATATTGCAATTTCTTTCTTGGTTTTGGCTCCCAAGTAATGTGGCTGATGAAGCAACCCCCTTATAATTAACTGAAATATATTATGCAAAGCCAAACTTAATAGCTAGTAGTACCAGTGCAGACATGCATGCATGCTTTGATGCTTCCTCTGCAAGGGATATGTCTGCATCAGCCTTTATCTTCTCCTTCAGTCTCAGTTTCTGCCTGCCTGCTTGGTTTTCATGCAATGCCAACACACAAACTGTTGCTACCATCCTTGAAAATAGTCTTTTGATTTGTCAGGACAGGAGGCGCCATGCCATGCAACAGTTGGGCAAGAACCTGTCTGCATGCCCCTATATCGTATACTAGATCTCCATGCAATTGATATACAGCAAATATATGCAGAGATGTCAAATGTACAGTGCATGTGGGGGTCAATAGTTAATGCAGGTAGTAGGACAAACACATGTACATACAATGTGCATCATCCAGGCCAAGTGGATATATGAACTCAATTATGAATCATACCATGTAGTACCTTTGCTTGTTTTCAGTGACAATCTGACAGCTCCATCTTACTAGGTTGTTGCTTGCTTGCTTGCTTGTTTGCACATACATACACAAAGTTCCAAAGCTATACTAGTACTACTAAATGGAGCTGGAGGCTGAAGCAATGCATGGTACATGCATATCCATATCCTGCATTTGGGCATGCCAATGATCAGGGCAACGCCATGCATGTCACATGGAAACATTTGTATAGTTTTGCATCACACACAAAGTGCACACGCACTGTTTGAAATGCACTCCTCCTGAGCTAGTAGGAGCACTGTTAATTAATATTAGCAGCAGTTTCTGCAGGTGGGGCCAACCCAAGATTAAACAAGACTCTTGCAGGGGCTGTCTGCTCTTGGAGGGGCAGTGCCTGGCCGTCCTTCATGCAAGTGCGTGCCACTGGGTCTCTTGTTGCTTCGCATGCCAAAAAGGTGGGCTGCCTAAAGCAAAAATATGTGTCTACCTAGTGTCCAGTGACAAGCATTCGCCATTGGAGGCAGCCAAGCAGCTGCTTCTGCGTTTATAAATGAGCACCTCCCTGCAACTGCAACTTCCATTCCCAGTTTCAGCATCAAACACCTGATCTTTAGTCTTTCCTCCGTTCTATCTTGCCTGTCCCTTGCAAGTTTGAGTGTAGAAGGAGCTGAAGAGAGCTACAAGTTTTTGAAATTTTAAATATACGTTCGTCCACATTTCAGCAGGCTTAGAGCAAGTTTGAGGTTGAGTAGAGATGGGCAAGTTTGTGAGGCAATGTGACATGGAGGTCATGAAGATGGCCATGCTCAAGCACGAGGAGACCTTCAGGCAACAGGTAGCAATTAATCTTCGTCAGTTCTTCTTCTTCTTCACCATACGTAGCAGATTCTTGCGTGCTATGAACTGCTAATCATTTCCGTTGCTAATCACCTGGCGCAGGTTCACGAGCTGCACCGCCTGTACCGCATCCAGACACAGCTCATGGGGGGCGACCTGAGCACGCGCCGGCAGCCGCGGCGGCGCGGCAACAAGCAGCCGCGCCGGGCGCTCAACCTGCAGCTCCCCGCCGACGAGTACATCGTCGGAGCCGCCGACGAGGACGACGACGGCTGCGGCACCGGAGCAGAGCTGGAGCTGACGCTCGCCGTGGGAGGGAGGAGGACCGGCTCCGGCACTTCCCGCAAGAACAACGTTAGCAAGAGAGGACATGCCAAACACGACGGCGCCGGCGGCTTCTCCTCACCCTTCGCTTCCGACTGCTCCGGCGGCACGAGCCTCTCGTCGTCGCCGCCGTCATCGGCCGAGTACTCGGAGAGCGCCTTCGGGGTGGCGCTCCACGGCGGTTACCCGGGGGTGGCCGCGCCGCCGCCGCCATGCCAGAGAGCCATGACGTTCGACCTCGGCGTGGCGGAGGCGATGAAGCAGCACCAGTCGCCCTGGCAGCTGGTGCAGTGCCAGTACCTCAGCCTCAGGATGACATGAATGAATCAACTCCTTCGAAGCTCGTTGATCATATATATCATCATCATCCAAGCCATGGCCATGGCATGATCGTATCGTACTACTTAATTAGTAGGTTGTGTTGCATTATTGTAGAAGCAGTAGCCATGGAGTATTCCTTATCTTTTCTTTCCTTTTTTGCTGTTGCTTAGATGCGTGCCATTGATGGAGCTTGGGGAGGATCGAGTTCTGAATTCCGATCCTGATCCCAAGCTGCTAATTGCTTAATCATGACAAATGAGTGCATGCTGATTGATTAGTCATCGATGTTCAGAGTTGAGATGTGAATTGATGAATAATATGCCATGTTCATGATTTGTACTCCATTTTTTGATGCGTGCATGCATGCATGCAAAGGTTCACAGGAAAAAGGTCAATTGCAGTAAAAAAAAAGGTGATAATCAGAGGGACAGAAGTGCAGGGAAACTAGTGTAGAAAGCATGAAAAGTGAATAGTGACGCATAGGGAGGAGGAGGCTACGTTTACAGTGCAAAAGGTTGCCGTTGTTGATGGACACTGGATGTGGTAATGAAGAGATGCAAATTAACATGGAATTCAGATGTTTTGATCAGAATTACAAAATGATGGAGATGAAGTCATGGAGGAGTATGACCTTTCTCTCTCTTGTCCCTCATGAATGATATCCTGATGGAACTTCGAGGGCAGAAACAGAGGAAATGTGCATTGATGCATGCATGCCGAAAAGTCACAGGGAGGACTAGATCGAGTTCCAGCACAAAGTTTCAAAACAAGTTGCAGATTTTGTGCAACTAGTGGTTACTTTGTTTCAGTGCCAGCTATTCAAAGACCAAGCGGTTAGGTTTAGTAAAATCAAAATTTCCTCTGAAATGTACAAAAAGGAGTACAACACTTTAGCCTGCATCCTTTCAACCCTCAATTTTATAGAAGAAAATAGAAAACGGGGAGTGTCGAAAAGAAGAGAAAAAAATGCATCCATGCTTGCATATAACGGAGCACTCCTAATTAAATGGAGAATCATGCGAGAGTTAGGCAGGGTACCTGCCCAAAGCTGAAGAAATCTCAAGTAAACCTTTTTTTTTTTGAGAGAGAGAAAATCTCAAGTAAACATTGCGGTAGCAGGAGCCAAATGAAATTAAATTATTCTTGGCGCAACTCGCATGTGCTTCATGCGTGTAGTACTATCTTCGAGCAAACAACACAAGAAGGACCTTTTTTGTGCAAAAAATATTAAGGAGACTGCCTTCAGTGGCTTGTACTCAAGTCTAGCCTGACTAACCAACAATAAAGGAACATTTGATCGAACGTACGGTACGTGAAATCCCCGGCAGCACTTCCGGTTGCATCCGAATAAGAAACCATGACAGCAACGGCTAGCAACTGGGGATGCCATGATCTCCGAGAAGATGAGCACGGAAATGGAAATATCAACGTCGTGCTCTACGGCAACGACGCACACAAGAAAGAAAAGAAGAAAGTAGGTGGAGCAATGGTCTTTAGGGCTTTTGGAACCCATGCACTCCGATCTAAACGTTCTTATATTTATTTACGGAATGAGTAGTCATCATGTAGATACACCTTCCACCTAGAGTTTTAGACCATTCAGTTTGCATCAAGATCTGTGCTATCCTTATATTGAAACTTCTCTTTTTCGTTTCTTTCAAATAAGATAACATATCACCTTGCAGGTCAACTATGCACAAGTGTCACTCTTTGTATAAAATGTTTCCCATTTTTTTGGCGAAACATAACATTATCAAAAAAATTAAATTTCAAATGAGTTGTACCATTTTAAAAAATTATCGCGCCAAAAATTTGGAAAACATTTCTGCACATGCTAGTACTTGAGTGATGGTGATTTGCAAAGTTTTGAGTTCAAATGTTCTTCATTTGGGAGAAACAAAAAAGAGAAGTTTACCTGCATGAATTTTGATGCAAAAAGATATGAAGACTCTGGTAGAATTCCTGCCTACCCCCGCTCCCGTGCGCCGCCGCCTCCTTTCCCCCGCCACCACTCTCCTCTTCGCCGCCGCCGGCGACAATGCCAGGGCAAAGCCCGAGAGGCTCGGTGGCGGCGGCATTCTCCTCGCGCATGAGTGGCTCAAGATCGATGCGGCGGATCCAATCTAGGTCTCCTAGGCAGTGATGGCAGACAACGATGGCTGTGGTGTGGTGGCGGGGCTATAACCGCAGCGACAGGTGGCAATGGCGGCCATGCTGCAGCTGCTCAACCTCCGGTTCAGCTTCAAATCGTGGTGGTGCTCCTGGTCTTGTTCTGCATCACACGCGGGCGCTCGGGGCGGCGACCCTGGGCTTGGCGGTGGCGGTCATCTCCTCCGACGGAGGTGGTCAGCTTGAGACTGGGTGGTCGGATCTCAAGATCTGCCATCTAGTCCCAGCTGCAAGTTGGGGAGACATAGTTGTTGGTGAAAACCGAGCCGATGGCAGGCGATGGTGGTGGTCTGCGCCGCTAACTTGATGAAGGCATCATCATGTAACTAATGTCGACCCACTCGTGCTGCTCCGGGGGAAACCCTAGGATTTGGCCTTCCGGATCGGACGATGGCGGCACTGCGATGTCATTTCTCTCTTGGGAGCATCGTTTGTGGAGCAGCGCTGGAAGACAGAGGCAGGAAGTAGAGCTGCTTCATCTTGCACGGAGTATCGGTGGAGATGTCAAGTCAGGCCTGGCCGACAGGTGCTACGATGTGTCATGCCTGTTCGGCAGGTGCTACACACGACAAATCTTCCAGAGACTTCAAGATGTGTCAGTGGGTGGTACGTGACGGCATGGTGCTGCGGTGTACCGACGACGACCGCGACGTGCTCAGCAGTTTGCGCACAGGAAGGTGGTGTCGTTGGACGCTGTGGTGGCGTCGACGGATATCTGGACTGGCAATGATGATGCGTATCTCTTTCCTAAAGATGAGTCAGCGGTTCGATGATGATGTCAGCTTCTAAAATGTATGCATGTGGTGCACGCTTTAGGTTGGTTACACCGGCTGTAGGTTCCGATACGTTATGTGGATGGATCAGAGATGACACCAGTTTTAGATATGGGGAGTGAGAGCACTCAACATTATCAAGTTTGTAGGTGTGAGTGGTGGCTTCGGGTGGTTTGATGTATGTACTTGTTAGACCTTTGTTGAATAATTAATAGGGTTTAAACCTCCTTTTTTCAAAAAAATGAAGACTCTGGTAGTACAATCACAACTTCCCCCTTTAGAAAGTGCAAATCATGGTCCCTTGGATGTATATACTTCCTTATAGAAACTCCACTGGTCTTCATATCTGCAATCGTCATAATGCATACGGAGCACGCTTCATAAAATATTGGAGACTAGTGAGGCGATTGTAAGTTACTAACATCCCAGAGCAACCCTACTATAATTAATTTGCATACATTAATTATATTAATATAATTTTTGCATCATCATGTCATCATACAATTGCATTGTACAACTCAAATGCTACGCTAGAAAATTCTTAAACAGTTTTCAGAAGTCAAATGCTATTTAATTAAATTGCCCTCCTCTTATTTGAATTTAAAGCACCCCTATTCCTTTCAACATGTTGGTGCTTCCCTTGATCCCAAACCTTGTACACATTCTTTTCACAGTATTTGGGAGTCACCCAAATTATTTCATAATTTTACCAGAGGCCTAGATATCTCTCGTAGTTCAACCCCATTCATTTAAGTGAATGGAGATATTTTCAAGTTCACTAGTTAAACAAACTCTAATTTGGATAAATTATTTTGTGTGGCCTCATTATCGTATAGAGGGGCTACATATAAATTTTCAAGTCATTCTAAGTTCGTTTCACTACTACAGAACCGAACAACACTAGCCGACCAAATTACATCTTCACTGACTAGTTGGATCGTCAATGCCTCGGGTCAGTGATGATCGGCCGCCTGGCCTGTAAGTAATGACTTACGAGCACAGACTGCTTACCGGCCAGTGAAACATATCCAGTAATATTGTTTTCAGGCACTTGTTTTTGTTGTTGCCAACCAGGGAAGTGAAACTGATAAAAAAACATAACACAAAATATACAGGCACACCTCATGCATCATATATTTGCACAAGCACTTTACTTTTCATTACACAAAATCTAACATGTACATTTCTTGAACACACTTTGTAGCCAACATATTGAATATAGATATATTTTTTACACTGACATATTGAACATAGTTGTAATACCAACGAATATAACTTTATTGTGATGTGGTCATGCTACATCTTAGTCCCGACTAATTCACCCATCTCTCCTGTAGTGCAGGCGCATGGTGTAGGACATGAGATTTAAGGTCTTTTTGTGCAGTGCCACTAAAATATAGTCTATCGAAAACAATTAACAAACAAGTTATGATTTATAATAGTAACACATGAGTACAATAGAACTAAATGAAGATTACTTGGAATAATTATACTTGCCTCCAGATAGGAAGTTGATAGGCCGAAGTAAGAAGATACAAGTCCTGAAGGCAAACTTTTATCATCTGGAGTAGCAAGCGTTTTCTCTTGACCCTTCCACTTCTCTTCAAATAAAATTGTGCAGTGCAACTAAGACATAATGTCATCACCGCCTTGACATTTTGGTGACATTGTACAGAACAAAATTGACTTCGATTTACTACATCAAGTGAGATATGTAATCTAAAGTCATAAAAGATGTGTCTATCTCTATTAGCATGAGTTAAATAATTTGAGTATTTCTTCAACACCATTAGAATACTTTGACAAAATCTAAAGCATTGACATAATTCTATAAGCATTATCTATAAAAGGATGTGCATGTAAAAAGTTTCATCATCGGATTAGTGTCCAGTGCAACACCATTAGAATATGTTGACTAAAATCTAAAGCGTTAACATAATGTTATAAGCATTAGCTATAAAAAGATGTGTAGATAACAAAGTTTCATCATATGATTAGTGTCTAGTGCAACACCATTAGCATAGCTTCACTAAAATCTAAAGGATTAACAAAATCTTTAAGCAATCATTTTTTTGCGATCTTCGTTGCATGTTCACCATTGACTTGCAACTTGTTGTAGTTCATGTCCATCATATTCGCCAATATTTTTTTTAACTTGCGGACATTTTTTGAATCCATGCTCATTTATTTGAACTCATGGTTTTTTTATGTATATGTGAATTGTTTTTGGAATTCATGAATATTTTCGAACTCCTGAACATTTTTTCATATTCATGAGCACTCACTAGTAGAAAACAGGGCATTTGTCCCGGTTCGTGAGGGCCTTTTGTCCCGGTTTAAGAACCGGGACAAAAAGGTCGGTACTAATGCCCTCCCCCTTTAGTCTCGGTTCTTACACGAACTGGGACAGATGGGTCTCCATGTGGTCACTGCGGGCAGCCCAGGCAAGGGGTCCTTTGGTCCCGGTTGGTGACATGAACCGGGACCAAAAGGCCTCCACGCGTCAGCAGCTGGCTGGAGCTGAGGTTTTTTTTTAAAAAAAGTGGCTGGTTTAGGGGTTTTGGGGGTTAATTTAGGTTGTTATTAGCTAGCTAATAGAGAGAAGTGTCCTCTCTTATATCTTCGTCCTTGGTTTACCAACGCTACTGCTATGTTCATTTCACCCACCGATATATAATAACTCATGCTCGCATCATACATCATCATATATAATAACAAGTCCTACTAATCATGCATTATCATACAACTTCTACTCGTTATTAATAACAAGTCATACGATCATCCTCCTCATAATCATGGAACCCAACCCTACATAATTGTTCTTAGCACATGATCATGCATCAGTATCAGGTAGGACCTAAACACCCTTAAGGTAAAATTGCATAAAACAATATAGACCCTGACTCTCCATTATAAAGAATGGAGATCATCCTGTCTCCAATTCTTGCGCTTCACTTCCTTTTGCTTCCAAGAAGCTCCTTACGACTGTTCATACATTTTTTTTCCATTCTTTGATTGTCATGTCTCCACTTCTTTTAGAAATCTGGTATGGACAGTTGAGATTCGTAGGACGACCTGGTTGTATGTTCAAAACATCAAGGCGATCGTGTGTATACATCAGATGAGGCACACAATCATTCGGGATTATCTGTTGAAAAACATAGTAATAACTACGTAGTTAGCAATGATGTACTAGTTTTAGAAGTATGTAAAAAGATGCACGGATGTCGTAATAGTAAAAAAATCTTACCAGGGTATCTCCATAGTAGTTACCGTAGTTCAACACGTGCACTAGTGGCACGTATTGACCATAATGTTGAGGAGTTCGATTGTAGATATTGTAATTCTCTAGATCAGTACATAATGTGATCAGATGATTTTTCTCCTTATAAGTTAATTCAGAGCCATCGATGTAGTGGGTTTGTCTACCATCTTCCGCACATTCTTTGAAGAATGAAAATAAGCTGCCAACTATTTTGAAATAAACAATATAAATTACTTAATAACTATGTTTGAGAAGCTCACATGTGGGAAGAATTGGAAGTGTATCCACAAGGACCCAAATGTCCATATTGTCTTGCTCGATTGTAAGATCACCAAGATCCATGGTGACAAGCATACCCTCATCAAAATTATACATCTTGCAAAGTGCTTCCCAATTTTTGCAACCAAAATGGGTTACACTCTCAGCATTGTACAACTTTACTTCAAAATCCACACCATGTGGGTCCTTAGGTGAATTTTTTTGGTTTCCATACTTTCAGGGTCTTCAAAACCCATCCTCTCCAAGACATAGCATCTTGCATAGCATGGGATAAGCTAGTCGAATTGGAAAAGATGAAAAATACACGTTAAAATAGTTGAAGTCGTGCTTAATTACGAAAAAAAACTATTGTCGTCGTTGCGTACCATATGAACATCGAAGGTCTCCTCGAGCTTAATGCTGAAGCACCGATCTTCGTCCAGCTCAAGGAACCTGTCGCACATACCTCCGTCGTCGTGGCACCAGTCGCACTCCCCGGGCGGTTTTCGCCGTCCGAGGAGTACGACATTTCCGGCCTATGTTCATAATTCAAATATTAAACTTGTACAATTAAATATATGTACTAAAAAACCTAAATTAGATCATTATTATTAATCACGATGACTATCGGTGATGGTAGCTCCTCCTTTCATTCCCGAGTTCATTATTACACCAAATTGTCTAGCACACGGGAATGAAGGAGAAGCTATCCCCACGACAGCGTGGATGATGGAGGGGGCTCCTAGATTTCTGCATAGAGTGCTCTTCAATTTTAGCATTCAAAGTAGGAGTACTTTTCCAATATGAGCATTCAATAAGCAAAACCAAATCGTAAAATAAAGTAGTATTGAAATTAGCATGCATTCAATTATAACCAAAAGTACATCATCTCTTGTGTCCGTACATATTCGAATATTATCACTAATACTCCTCGAATACTATCATACATATAGCATCGCTAATACAGCTAGAACCGTAGCGCCCGACGAGTATCGTCGCGGGCGGTGGACACCCAATGATAAGGAACTATCACAGGATCATAGCTCCAGCGAGATCCCTGAAGAACCTGCCAGTTATTGTCGAACCTGCCCTCCAACGCAACCATGTAGCGACGGTCGTGCTCGTCCTCCTCGCTGACACGGTGACGTACCACCTCCGCGGTGTCCGGAAGCCTCGGCACCGTCACTGGCCCACGCGACCGCCACCAAACAAGGATCGGGTCAACAACGGGCTGGCTCCTCACCAACCTACGTCCCCCGGAAGGTAGCTCCTCCCAATACTAGCCCGGTGGAGCCCAGTCCCGGACATGGCCCTGATCAAGCAGGCCTCCACCGCGTCGGCAGCGAGGATACGAGGATGCGGATAGGAATCGGCGTCGATGCGGAACTACTTCTATATATAGTAAAATAAAGTAGTTTTATTAATTAAATCAACTAGTTCAACTACTAAGCACTTACTATAAATAGATAAAGTAGTACTTACTAAAATAAACTACTTCTATATATAGTAAAATAAAGTAGTTTATTAAATCAACTAGCTAATTCAACTATATATTAAGCACTTACTATAAACAAAATAAAGTAGTACTTACTAAAAATAAACTAGTTTAACTATAGTTCTATTATTTTTCTAACTAATTATATTAAACACTTTCTCTTCTTATTTTCCTTTTCCTCTATTCTAAATATGAACATATTCATAAATGACTTTGATCATGCACAATTTTCCTATACATACACAATATGAACATATACATAAATTGACAAAGAAAATTCTATGAACAAAAAATCATTAAAATTCTATGAACAAAATTACTACAGAAAAAAATCATAATAATTCTATGAACAGAAAAAACCATAAAAATCGACATATTCGATCTTTGCATATATATGAACATACAAACATGCATATTCAACAATAATATCACCCAAAAAAAATCTATTAACAGAAAAAAATCTAACACAATATGAAAAAAATCTAACAGAAAAATCTATGAACTACACATCTAACAAAAAACTATGAACTACAAAAAAATCTAACAAAATCTAACTCAATTAACTACACATCTAAATTATACTACACATTTAAATTAACTACTACATCATATTAAATTAGCAAAAAATTTGCTCACGGGATGGCGACGGCGTGAGGGGCGCGGCGAGGGCGATGGGCAGGGGACGGCGAGGGCGGGGGGACGGCGGCGGCGACAATGACGTAAGTGCGTGAGGAGGGGGCGGCGACAGTGGGGTGAGGGGCGCAAGGGCGGCGATGGGCGAGGTTGAGGCGTCATGGCACGGCGCGGGTGGGCGGCGGCGCCGTTGGGGTGGCGCGAGACGGCGTGGGGCGACGACGGCGACGGCGAGGTAGAGACGGGCAGCCTGGCGGCGTCGAGGCGGGGAAGAAGAAACTGAACGAAATTTTGACGAGTGCTAGTTATATAGCCAGAGCATTGGTCCCAGTTCGTGGCACCAATCGGGACTAATGTTCTTTAGTCCCGGTTGGTGCCACCAACCGACCAAAGGCCTCTTTTCAAGAGCCCAAAGGGCGGAAGTAGAGCCTTTGGTCGGTTGGTGGCACCAATCGACTAAAAGGAGATTGGTACCGGTTGGTGCACCAACCAAGACCAATCGCTCTGCTTTAGTCCCGGTTGGTGCCACCAACCGGGACTAAAGGCCTTGTGCTGCCCGAAAGTTTAGTCCCACCTCGCTTGCTGAGGGAGCTCGAGAGTGATTTATAAGCCCCAGTCCCGCTGCCCTCTCGAGCTCCTCTCAAATGCAGGCTTACGAGCCTAAACGCACTATATGTGCCTGTGGGCCTATTGGGCCTACTACGGGCCTGAATCCTGGCCCATTTGTTAGGTTTCTAGTCGTATTTAGGCCGTGGTGGCCCTTAGGTGGCACTTTTTTTTATTTTTTTGTTTTATTTTTTGCTTTGAATTATTTATTTTCTTTTGATTTTTGCTTTATTTTTTTTCTTTTTTTCTTTTAGCTCAGAATAATTATAATCTTTCTGTTATTCCATTAGTTTCCAAATTTGAATAATTATAATCTTTATGCAACTAAAAATATATTTGGAGTGATTCTTTTTCCTGCTATGTAATATTACTGCGTTTTACCATTATATTGAAAAACAGATTTTTGTTATTTTAGTTTCTATCAAAAAAAATCTTTATGAGAATTCTTTTTGCTACTAAAGTTTCTAACAAAAATTCTTTCTGATAATTATTTCTGCTTTTCATGTTTTGAACAAAAAATACTTTGATAATTTTAGTTGCATAAATTTTATATAATTTTAGTTTAAAAAATATTAGAGGTTTATAAAAGCTTTTTAGTTGATTCCTTTTGCTATTAGAGTTTTATAAAAGCATTTACTGGTTTTTTGGAGCTATAAGACCTTGAAATTGAAAAGCATTTCAAATGAACTCTGAAAAGTTTGAAAGTTGGCATGGTGTCATCATTTCACCCACATAGCATGTGCTAAAAAGTTGAGAGGGTTATGGAAAAAACTGGATACACTTCGTGTACAAAACGGACAATCTCTTTCGAAGTATGAGGATTTCACACGGAAACTTGTGTGTTACAACATGCATTTCAAATGAACTACGAAAAGGTTGAAAGTTGGCATGGTATCTTCACTTTTTCTTCGCTTGTGTCCTTTCCTTATTGCGCCGTAACCATGGATAATCTTCATCCTTTATCAGGATGCTTAGGTCAGCCTTGACTTTGAAGGGAGGAATTTCATGAAACTTTTCATAATCTTCGGACATGTCTGTCTTGCCCTCCACTCCCACGATGTCCCTTTTTCCTGAAAGAACTATGTGGCACTTTGACTCATCGTATGATGTATTAGCTTCCTTATTTTTTCTTTTTCTCGGTTTGGTAGACATGTCCTTCACATAGATAACCTGTGCCACATCATTGGCTAGGATGAATGGTTTGTCAGTGTTCCCAAAATTGTTCAGATCCACTGTTGTCATTCCGTATTGTGGGTCTACCTGTACCCCGCCTCCTGACAGATTGACCCAGTTGCATTTAAACAAAGGGGCCTTAAAATCTACTCCATAGTCAAGTTCCCATATGTCCACTATGTAACCATAATATGTGTCCTTTCCCCTCTCGGTGGCTGCATCAAAGCGTACATCGCTGTTTTGGTTGGTGCTCTTTTAATCTTGGGCGATCGTGTAAAACGTATTCCCATTTATCTCGTATCCCTTCCAAATCATTACAGTCGAAGATGGTCCCCTGGACAATGAGTACAACTCCTCACAAACAGTGTTTTCACCTCTGAGACGTGTTTCCAACCAACTGCTGAAAGTCCTGATGTGTTCACATGTAATCCAGTCGTCACACTGCTCTCGGTGTTTGGAGCGCAAACTGTTCTTGTGTTCATCGACATAAGGGGTCACCAAGGTAGAGTTCTGCAGAACTGTGTAGTGTGCTTGAGACCAAGAATATCCGTCCCTGCATATTATTGTCTCCTCTCCAAGCGTGCCTTTTCCAGTCAGCCTCCCCTCACACCGCGATTTAGGGAGACCTATCTTCTTAAGGCCAGGAATGAAGTCAACACAAAACCCAATGACATCCTCTGTTTGATGGCCCATGGAGATGCTTCCTTCTAGCCTAGTGCGGTTACAGACATATTTCTTTAGGACTCCCATGAACCTCTCAAAGGGGTACATATTGTGTAGAAATACGGGGCCCAGAATGACAATCTCGTCAACTAGATGAACTAGGACGTGCATCATGATTTTGAAGAAGGATGGTGGGAACACCAGCTCGAAACTGACAAGACATTGCACCACATCGCTCCTTAGCCTTGGTATGATTTCTGGATTGATCACCTTCTGAGAGATTGCATTGAGGAATGCACATAGCTTCACAATGGTTAATCGACGTTTTCGGTAGAAGCCCCTCAATGCAACCGAAGCGATTGCGTCATAATCACGTGGCGATCATGAGACTTTAAGTTCAAACTTTTTCTCCGCCATATTTATTATTCCTTTATATTCGACGAAGCCGTCGGGACCTTCATACTAAGCAGGCATTCAAAAAAGATTTTCTTCTCTTCTTTGGTAAGAGCGTAGCTGGCAGGACCTTCATACTGCTTTGGAGGCATGCCGTCTTTTTCTTGCAAACATTGCAGGTCCTCCCGTGCCTGAGCTGTATCTTTTGTCTTCCCATACACGCCCAAGAAGCCTAGCAGGTTCACGCAAAGGTTCTTCGTCAGGTGCATCACGTTGATCAAAGAGCGGACCTCTAGGTCTTTCCAGTAGGGTAGGTCCCAAAATATAGATTTCTTCTTCCACATGGGTGCATGTCCCTCAGCGTCACTCGGAACAGCTAGGCCGCTGGGACCCTTTCCAAAGATTACGTGTAAATCATCGACCATAGCTAGTACGTAATCACCGGTACGCATGGCGGGCTTCTTCCGGTGATCTGCCTCGCCTTTGAAATTCTTGCCTTTCTTTCGACATTGATGGTTGGTTGGAAGAAATCGACGATGGCCCAGGTACACATTCTTCCTGCAGCTTCCCAGGTATATACTTTTGGTGTCAGCTAAACAGTGCGTGCATGCGTGGTATCCCTTGTTTGTCTGTCCTGAAAGGTTACTGAGAGCGGGCCAATCGTTGATGGTTACAAACAGCAACGCGTGTAGGTTAAATTCCTCCTGTTTGTGCTCGTCCCACGCACGTATACCGTTTCCATTCCACACCTGTAAAAGTTCTTCAACTAATGGCCTTAGGTACACATCAATGCCGTTAACGGGTTGCTTAGGGCCTTGGAGGAGAACTGGCATCATAATGAACTTCCGCTTCATGCACATCCAAGGAGGAAGGTTATACATACATAGAGTCACAGACCAGGTGCTGTGATTGCTGCTCTGCTCCCCGTAAGGATTAATGCCATCCGCGCTTAAACCAAACCATACGTTCCTTGGGTCATGTGCAAACTCAGCCCAGTACTCTCTCTCGATTTTTCTCCACTGCGACCCATCAGCGGGTGCTCTCAACTTCCCGTCTTCCTTACGGTCCTCACTATGCCATCGCATCAACTTGGCATGCTCTTTGTTTCTGAACAGTCATTTCAACCGTGGTATTATAGGAGCATACCACATCACCTTCGCAGGAATTCTCTTCTGCGGGCTCATGTCAACATCACCGAGGTCATCTCGTCGATCTTATACCGCAATGCACCGCATACGGGCATGCATTCAAATCCTTGTACGCACCGCGTAGAGGATGCTGATCATTGGGGCATGCATGTATCTTCGCACCTCCAATCCTAGAGGGCATACGACCTTCTTTGCTGCGTCACGTCTTGTCGGGCAATTCATTATCCTTTGGAAGCTTCTTCTTCAATATTTTCATAGCTTTCAATTCCTTTGTCGAGCACAGCATTCTCGCCTTCCATCGCAACAATTCTAGTACGGTACCCAGCTTTGTGTTGCCATCTTCGCAATTGGGGTACAACCCTTTTTGTGATCCTCTAACATGCGATCGAACTTCAGATCTCCTTTTGACTTTCGCATTGTGTCCTTGCATCGACAATGACCCGGCGGAGATCATCATCGGGCACATCGTATGGTTCCTCTTGATCTTCAGCAGCTTCCCCCGTTGCAGCATCATCGGGCACATCGTCTGGTTCCTCTTGATCTTCAGCAGCTCCCCTCGTTGCAGCATCACCATATTCAGGGGGCACATAGTTGTCATCGTCCTCTTCTTCTTCGTCGTCTTCCATCATAACCCCTATTTCTCCGTGCCTCGTCCAAACATTATAGTGTGGCATGAAACCCTTGTAAAGCAGGTTGATGTGAAGGATTTTCCTGTCAGAGTAAGACTTTGTATTCCCACTTTTAGTGCATGGACAACACATAAAACCATTCTGCTTGTTTGCCTCAGCCACTTCGAGAAAATTATGCATGCCCTTAATGTACTCGGAGGTGTGTCTGTCACCATACATCCATCGCCGGTTCATCTGCGTGCATTATCTATAATTATGTGTGTCAAAAGTAAGAAAATCAGACAAATATCTACCTAAAGTAAGAAAATCAGACAAGTATCAGAAAGAACATAAGAACAAGAGGCTCACCAAGGTGGTGCCGGCGACGAGATCGGCACGGGCGATCAATGGCGGTGAAAACGGGGACGGGGTGTGACGGACCGCTAAATCTAGAAAAATCTCGAAAACAATGGAGCTCCGATGTCGAGCTTCGAGAGGAGAAAGCTTAACTAGTGTGGCTCGGGCATTTCATCGAACACCTCACGTGCATAGGAGGTGAACTAGAGCACCCAAATGCCCTCTCCTCGCCGGATTCAAAAAACAGAGCACTAGAGTGCTCTGCCGCGGCGGTGGGTATATATAGGCAAGTTGTTTGTCCCGGTTCATGGCATGAACCAGGACTAAAGCTCACCCTTCTGTCCTAGTTCAAGCCACGAACCGGGACCAATGGTTGTGGGACAGGAGCGAGGACCATTGGTTCCGGTTCGTGGCTTGAACCGGGACAAATGGTTCCACACGAACCGGGACCAATGCCCACGAGGCCCCGGTCAGCCCACAGGCTCATTTAACCGGTCTAATATTTCCATGGGTCCCAGTTCTTGAAGAACCGGGACTAATGGGCTGGCCAGGCCCGAACGGTAGCCCTGTTTTCTACTAGTGACTTGTTTTGAATTCGCGAACAATTATTAAACTAGTGAACATTTTTCATATTCTTGAATTATTGAACAATTATAACATATGCGATGAACATTTTTTCAACATAATGTTGACCAATTTTTAAACGATTTCACGATATGCAACGAAATTAAATTTGTGAGTTTTTTTAGTTCCAAAGACATTTTTAATTTTCAAGATTTTAAAATTTTTGTGAGTATTCTTGAATCACAAACTTATTTTTGATTCATGTTTTTTTTTCTAAAAAAGTACTAACATTTTTTAATCGTGCACACAACACACACTGTTTTGATGTGTCCCTTTTTTTATAGAACAACAACCCATGGTGTCCCTTGTATATCAAAGGAAACCAATGTGTAACTCAAAACAAACAGGAGTACGTACATGCTTCGGTCGACCGGCCAAAAATTCATCATGTTGCCGCGCTGCCAATAGATTAGACCAGCCCATGCCCTTCGATCTTAACCACCTCTCCCCCTCGATCCGCTCGGCCAGGAAAAAATTCCCCAATGACGCCTACATCTCTTCCTCCCCTGTTGCAATGAATGAGTAGCTTGCCCTCGGCCATGGATGTAGCATAGAAGATTGAAGTCCTAGTAATCCATGGATGTGGCATCCAACGCCTCCACCAGTTGCAGCACCAATCGTCGGTGTCCCCAGCACGGGTTCTCGCTGCCGGTTGCAGCAAGGTCGTTGGCCAAATCCAGGGTTGTTGGTTGCAACTCTCACGTGCTCATGCTTGCAGCCTTAGTTAGTTCATGTTGTGATTCAGAAATGGAGTAGAAAGGATTCTTGCCTTTTTCTCCAGAGGTGACACTGAGTTATCGAATAGGAGGATGATGCCGTTAAAGCTAGGGTTTCAAACAAGCTTTCATTAAAGAAACAATTTCAGATTTTGACCGGATCAAAATCAAACAACTGAAGTGAAACACTTATAATAAAAATAGGCATGAGTATGAGATCTTAATGCTTACAACCATATATTTTTGATGGGACAAAATATGATCTTAATTTGTACTGTGAATGCCACCCATCGAGATGTGCTTGTTACGAACCGAAGTGGAGGATGTGTCCAAATTACGTCTTGACCGGCATGCGTCCTGCATCAAGAGTCAGTTATCCAACCGAAGGCTCTATTTGTCTTGCAGGGTAGCCACGATAATTAAGATTGCAATAATCAGACAAAAAATTGGGCGTTTAATGACTACACCTCTTGAATCCCCAGAGATAGGTAGGAAATATGTCCTAGAGGCAATTATAAAGTTGTTATTTTGAAGGAAATATGCCCTAGAGGCAATAATAAAGTTATTATTTATTTCCTCATATCATGATAAATGCTTATTATTCATGCTAGAATTGTATTAACCGGAAACATAATACATGTGTGAATACATAGACAAACTTAACGTCACTACTATGCCTCTACTTGACTAGCTCATTAATCAAAGATGGTTGTGTTTCCTAACCATAGACATGTGTTGTCATTTGATTAACGGGATCACATCATTAGAAGAAAGATGTGATTGACTTGACCCATTCCGTTAGCTTAGCATTTGATCCTTTAGTATGTTGCTATTGCTTTCTTCATGACTTATACAAAGTTCCTACAACTATGAGGTTATGCAACTCCCGTTTACCGGAGGAACACTTTGTGTGCTACCAAACTTCACAACGTAACTGGGTGATTATAAAGGAGCTCTACAGGTGTCTCCAATGGTACATGTTGAGTTGGCGTATTTCGAGATTAGGTTTTGTCACTCCGATTGTCAGAGAGGTATCTCTGGGCCCTCTCGGTAATACACATCACTATAAGCCTTGCAAGCAATGTAACTAATGAGTTAGTTATGAAATGATGTATTATGTAACGAGTAAAGAGACTTGTCGATAACGAGATTGAACTAGGTATTGGATACCGACGATCGAATCTCGGGCAAGTAACATACCGATGACAAAGGGAACAACGTATGTTGTTATGCTGTTTGACCGATAAAGATCTTCGTAGAATATGTAGGAGCCAATATGAGCATCCAGGTTCCACTATTGGTTATTGACCGGAAACGTGTCTCGGTCATGTCTACATAGTTCTCGAACCCGTAGGGTTCGCACGCTTAACGTTACGATGATAGTTTTATTATGAGTTTATAAGTTTCGATTTACCGAAGGTTGTTCAGAGTCCCGGATGTGATCACGGACATGACGAGGAGTCTCGAAATGGTCGAGACATAAAGATTGATATATTGGAAGCCTATATTTGGACAACGGAATCATTCCGGGTGAAATCAAGATTTTACCGGAGTACCCGGGGGTTACCGGAACCTCCCCGGGGGTTATTGGGCCTACATGGGCCCTAAGGGAGAAGAGGAGAGCCGGCCAGGGCAGGCTGCGCGCCCCCTCCCCCCTAGTCCGAATAGGACAAGGAAGGGGGTGCAGAGCCCCCCTTTCCTCTTTCCCCCTTCCCCCTTCCTTCTCCAACAGGGCAAGAGGGGGGAGTCCTACTCCCGGTGGGAGTATGACTCCTCCAGGTGCACCCCTAGAGCCGGCCGCACCTCCCCCTCCCTCCTTTATATAATGGGGCAGGGGGCACCCCATGACACACAAGTTGATCTTCGTGATCGTTCCTCAGCCGTGTGCGGTGCCCCCCTCCACCATATTCCACCTCGGTCATATCGTAGCAGTGCTTAGGCGAAGCCCTGCGTCGGTAGAACATCATCACCATCGCCATGCCGTCGTGCTGACGGAGCTCATCCCCGACACCCTGCTGGATCAGAGTCCGGGGATCGTCATCGAGCTGAACGTATGCTGAACTCGAAGGTGCCGTACGTTCGATACTTGGATCGGTCGGATTGTGAAGACGTACGACTACATCAACCGCGTTGTTCTAACACTTCCGCTTTCGGTCTATGAGGGTACGTGGGAACACTCTCCCCTCTCATTGATATGCATCACCATAATCTTGCGTATGCGTAGGATTTTTTTTGAAATTACTACGTTCCCCAACAGTGGTATCCGAGCCAGGTTTTATGCGTAGATGTCATATGCACGAGTAGAACACAAGTGAGTTGTGGGCGATACAAGTCATACTGCTTACAAGCATGTCATACTTTAGTTCGGCGGTATTGTGATATGAAGCGGCCCGGACCGACAATACGCGTACGCTTACGCGAGACTGGTTTCACCGTTATGAGCACTCGTGCTTAAACGTGGCTGGTGGGTGTCTGTCTCTCTCACTTTAGTTGAACCAAGTGTGGCTACGCCCAGTCCTTGTGAAGGTTAAAACAGCACTAACTTGACGAACTATCGTTGTGGTTTTGATGCGTAGGTAAGAACGGTTCTTGCTCAGCCCATAGCAGCCACGTAAAATTTGCAACAACAAAGTAGAGGACGTCTAACTTGTTTTTGCAGGGCATGTTGTGATGTGATATGGTCAAGACGTGATGCTATATTTTATTGTATGAGATGATCATGTTTTGTAATCGAAGTTATCGGCAACTGGCAGGAGCCATATGGTTGTCGCTTTATTGTATGAAATGCAAACGCCCTGTAATTGCTTTACTTTATCACTAAGCGGTAGCGATAGTCGTAGAAGCAATAGATGGCGTAAACCACAACGATGCTACGATGGAGATCAAGGTGTCACGCCGGTGACGATGGTGATCATGACGGTGCTTCAGAGATGGAGATCACAAGCACAAGATGATGATGTCCATATCATATCACTTATATTGATTGCATGTGATGTTTATACTTTATGCATCTTATCTTGCTTTGATTGACAGTAGCATTTTAAGATGATCTCTCACTAATCATCAAGAAGTGTTCTCCCTAAGTATGCACCGTTGTAAAAGTTCTTCGTGCTGAGACACCACGTGATGATCGAGTGTGATAGGCTCTACGTTCAAATACAACGGGTGCAAAACAGTTGCACACGCGGAATACTCAGGTTAAACTTGACGAGCCGAGCATATCTGAGATATGGCCTCGAACACGGAGACCGAAGGTCGAACGTGAATCATATAGTAGATATGATCAATATAGTGATGTTAACCATTGAAACTACTCCATCTCACGTGATGATCGGACATGGTTTAGTTGATTTGGATCACGTAATCACTTAGATGACTAGAGAGATGTCTTTCTATGTGGGAGTTCTTAAGTAATATGATTAATTGAACTTAAATTTATCATGAACTTAGTACCTGATAGTATTTTGCTTGTCTATGTTTGTTGTAGATAGATGGCTCGTGCTGTTGTTCCATTGAATTTTAATGCGTTCCTTGAGAAAGCTAAGTTGAAAGATGATGGTAGCAATTACACGGACTGGGTCCGTAACCTGAGGATTATCCTCATTGCTGCATAGAAGAATTACGTCCTGGAAGCACCGCTGGGTGCCAGGCCTGCTGCAGATGCAACTGACGATGTTAAGAACGTCTGGCAAAGCAAAGTTGATGACTACTCGATAGTTCAGTGTGCCATGCTTTTCGGCTTGGAACCGGGTCTTCAACGACGTTTTGAACGTCATGGAGCATATGAGATGTTCCAGGAGTAGAAGTTAATATTTCAAGCAAATGCCCGGATTGAGAGATATGAAGTCTCCAATAAGTTCTATAGCTGTAAGATGGAGGAGAATAGTTCTGTCAGTGAACACATACTCAAAATGTCTGGGTCGTATAATAATCTCTTGATTCAAATGGGAGTTAATCTTCCTAATGATAGTGTCATTGACAGAATTTTCAATCACTGCTACCAAGCTACAAGAGCTTCGTGATGAACTATAATATGCAAGGGATGGACAAGACTATTCCCGAGCTCTTTGCAATGCTAAAGGCTGCGGAGGTAGAAATCAAGAAGGAGCATCAAGTGTTGATGGTCAATAAGACCACCAGTTTCAAGAAAAAGGGCAAAGGAAAGAAGAAGGGGAACTTCAAGAAGAACGACAAACAAGTTGCTGCTCAAGAGAGAAACCCAAGTCTGGACCTAAGCCTGAGACTGAGTGCTTCTACTGCAAGCAAACTGGACACTGGAAGCGGAATTGCCCCAAGTATTTGGCGGATAAGAAGGATGGCAAAGTGAACAAAGGTATATGTGATATACATGTTATTGATGTGTACCTTACTAATGCTCGCGCAGAGCACTGGTATTTGATATTGGTTACATTGCTAATATTTGCAACTCAAACAGGGACTATGGATTGCGAAGATTGGCTAAGGACGAGGTGATGATGCGCGTGGGAAATGGTTCCAAAGTCGATGTGATCGCAGTCGGCACGCTACCTCTACATCTACCATCGGGATTAGTTTTACACCTAAATAATTGTTATTTGGTGCCAGCGTTGAGCATGAACACTATATCTGGATCTTATTTGATGCGAGACGGTTATTCATTTAAATCATAGAATAATGGTTGTTCTATTTATATGAGTAATATCTTTTATGGTCATGCACCCTTGAAGAGTGGTCTATTTTTATTAAATCTCGATAGTAGTGATACACATATTCATAATGTTGAAGCCAAAAGATGCAGAGTTGATAATGATAGTGCAACTTATTTCTGGCACTGCCGTTTAGGTCATATCGGTGTAAAGCGCATGAAGAAAATCCATACTGATGGACTTCTGGAATCACTTGGTACTTGCGAACCGTGCCTCATGGGCAAGATGACTAAAACGCCGTTCTCCGGAACTATGGAGCGAGCAACTGAATTATTGGAAATCATACATACTGATGTATGTGGTCCAATGAATATTGAAGCTCGCGGCGGGTATCGTTATTTTCTCACCTTCACAGATGATTTGAGCAGATATGGGTATATCTACTTGATGAAACACAAGTCTGAAACATTTGAAAAGTTCAAAGAATTTCAGAGTGAAGTGGAAAATCATCGTAACAAGAAAATAAAATTTCTACGATCTGATCGTGGAGGAGAATATTTGAGTTACGAGTTTGGTCTACATTTGAAACAATGCGGAATAGTTTCGCAACTCACGCCACCCGGAACACCACAACGAAATGGTGTGTCCGAACGTCGTAATCGTACTTTACTAGATATGGTGCGATCTATGATGTCTCTTACTGATTTACCGCTATCATTTTGGGGTTATGCTTTAGAGACGGCCGCATTCACGTTAAATAGGGCACCATCAAAATCTGTTGAGACGACGCCTTATGAACTGTGGTTTGGCAAGAAACCAAAGTTGTCATTTCTTAAAGTTTGGGGCTGCGATGCTTAGGTGAAGAAACTTCAACCAGATAAGCTCAAACCCAAATCGGAGAAATGTGTCTTCATAGGATACCCAAAAGAGACTATTGGGTACACCTTCTATCACAGATCTGAGGGCAAGATTTTCGTTGCTAAATTCGGATCCTTTCTAGAGAAGGAGTTTCTCTCGAAAGAAGTGAGTGGGAGGAAAGTAGAACTTGATGAGATAACTGTACCTGCTCCCTAGTTGGAAAGTAGTTCATCACAAGAACCGGTGACAACTACACCAATCAGTGAAGAAGCTAATGATATTGATCATGAAACTTCAGATCAAGTTACTACTGAATCTCGTAAGTTTACCAGAGTAAGATCCGCACCAGAGTGGTACGGTAATCCTATTCTGGAAGTCATGTTACTTGACCATGGCGAACCTACGAACTATGAGGAAGAGATGATGAGCCCAAATTCCGCAAAATGGCTTGAGGCCATGAAATCTGAGATGGGATCCATGTATGAAAACAAAGTATGGACTTTGGTTGACTTGCCCGATGATCGGCAAGCCATCGAGAATAAATGGATCTTCAAGAAGAAGACTGACGCTGATGGTAATGTAACTGTCTATAAAGCTCGACTTGTTGCGAAAGGTTTTCGACAAGTTCAAGGGGTTGACTACGATGAGACTTTCTCACCCGTAGCGATGCTTAAGTCTGTCCGAATCATGGTAGCAATTGCCGCATTTTATTATTATGAAATTTGGCAAATGGATGTCAAAACTGCATTCTTGAATGGATTTCTGGAAGAAGAGTTGTATATGATGCAGCCAGAAGGTTTTGTCGATCCAAAAGGCGCTAACAAAGTGTGCAAACTCCAGCATTCCATTTATGGACTGGTGCAAGCATCTCGGAGTTGGAATAAACGTTTTGATAGTGTGATCAAAGCATATGGTTTTATACAGACTTTTGGAGAAGCCTGTATTTACAAGAAAGTGAGTGGGAGCTCTATAGCATTTCTGATATTATATGTAGATCACATATTGTTAATTGGAAATGATATAGAATTTCTGGATAGCATAAAGGGATACTTGAATAAAAGTTTTTCAATGGAAGACCTCGGTGAAGCTGCTTATGAAGGAAATATGCCCTAGAGGCAATAATAAAGTTTTTATTTATTTCCTCATATCATGATAAATGTTTATTATTCATGCTAGAATTGAATTAACCGGAAACATGATACATGTATAAATACATAGACAAACATAACGTCACTAGTATGCCTCTACTTGACTAGCTCATTAATCAAAGATGGTTATGTTTCCTAACCATAGACATGTGTTGTCATTTGATTAATGGGATCACATAATTAGGAGAATGATGTGATTGACATGACCCATTCCGTTAGCCTAGCACTTGATCGTTTAGTATATTGCTATTGCTTTCTTCATGACTTATACATGTTCCTCGTAACTATGAGAATTATGCAACTCCGTTTACGGAGGAACAATTTGGTACTACCAAACGTCACAACGAATCGGGTGATTATAAAGGAGTACTACAGGTGTCTCCGAAGGTACATGTTGAGTTGGCGTATTTCGAGATTAGGTTTTGTCACTCCGATTGTCGGAGAGGTATCTCTGGGCCCTCTCGGTAATGCACATCACTATAAGCCTTGCAAGCAATGTGACCAATGAGTTGGTTACGGGATGATGCATTACGTAACGAGGAAAGAGACTTGCCAGTAACGAGATTGAACTAGGTATTGGATACCGACGATCGAATCTCGGGCAAGTAACATACCGATGACAAAGGGAACAACGTATGTTGTTATGCGGTTTGACCAATAAAGATCTTCGTAGAATATGTAGGAACCAATATGGGCATCCAGGTTCCGCTATTGGTTATTGACCAAGAATAGTTCTAGGTCATGTCTACATAGTTCTCGAACCCGTAGGGTAAGCATGCTTAACGTTACGATGACAGTTTTGTTATGAGTTTATAAGTTTTGATGTACCGAAGTTTGTTCGAAGTCCCGGATGTGATCACGGACATGACGAGGAGTCTCGAAATGGTCGAGACATAAAGATTGATATATTGGACGACTATATTCGGACACCGGAAGTGTTTCGGGTGATTTCGGAGAAAACCGGAGTGCCAGAGGGGTTACCGGAACCCCCCGAGGAGTTAATGGGCCACATGGGCCTTGGTGGGAAGAGAGAGGGGCGGCCAGGGTGGGCCGCGCCCCCCTCTCCCTCTGGTCCGAATTGGACTAGGAGGGGGGGGGGACGCCCCCCTCTTTCCTTCCCCCTCTCCCCCTTCCTTCCCCTCCTAGTAGGAGTAGGAAAGGAGGAGTCCTACTCCTAGTAGGAGGAGGACTCCTCCTCCTGGCGCGCCCCCCTTGGGCCGGCCGGCTTCCCCGCTTGCTCCTTTATATAGGGGGGCAGGGGGCACCCCATAGACACACAAGTTGATCTACGGATCATTCCTTAGCCGTGTGCGGTGCCCCCTCCACCATATTCCACCTCGGTCATATCGTCGCGGAGTTTAGGCGAAGCCCTGCGCCGTAGAACATCATCATCGCCACCACGCCGTCGTCTTGTGGAACTCATCCCGAAGCTTTGCTGGATCGGAGCCCGGGATCGCCATCGAGCTGAACGTGTGCTGAACTCGGAGGTGCCGTACGTTCGGTGCTTGGATTGGTCGGATCGTGAAGACGTACGACTACATCAACCGCGTTGTGCTAACGGTTCCGCTTACGGTCTACGAGGGTACGTGGACAACACTCTCCCCTCTCGTTGCTATGCCATCACCATGATCTTGCGTGTGCGTAGGATTTTTTTTTGAAATTACTACGTTCCCCACCACAGTGGCATCCGAGCCTAGGTTTTATGCGTTGATGTTATATGCACGAGTAGAACACAAGTGAGTTGTGGGCGATACAAGTCATACTGCTTACCAGCATGTCATACTTTGGTTCGGCGGTATTGTGAGAGGAAGCGGCCCGGACCGACATTACGCGTACGCTTACGCGAGACTGGTTTCACAGTTATGAGCACTCGTGCTTAAAGGTGGCTGGCGGGTGTCTGTCTCTCTCACTTTAGCTGAATTGAGTGTGGCTACACCCGGTCCTTGCGAAGGTTAAAACAGCAACAACTTGACGAACTATCGTTGTGGTTTTGATGCATAGGCAAGAACGGTTCTTGCTAAAGCCCATAGCAGCCACGTAAAATTTGCAACAACAAAGTAGAGGACGTCTAACTTGTTTTTGCAGGGCATGTTGTGATGTGATATGGTCAAGACGTGATGCTATATTTTATTGTATGAGATGATCATGTTTTGTAACCGGTTATCGGCAATGGCAGGAGCCATATGGTTGTCGCTTATTGTATGAAATGCAACGCATACTGTAATTGCTTTACTTTATCACTAAGCGGTAGCGATAGTCGTAGAAGCAATAGATGGCGTAAACGACAACGATGCTACGACGGAGATCAAGGTGTCGCGCCGGTGACGATGGTGATCACAACGGTTGCTTCGAAGATGGAGATCACAAGCACAAGATGGTGATGGCCATATCATATCACTTATATTGATTGCATGTGATGTTTATCCTTTATGCATCTTATCTTGCTTTGATTGACAGTAGCATTTTAAGATGATCTCTCGCTAATAATCAAGAAGTGTTCTCCCTGAGTATGCACCATTGCGAAAGTTCTTCGTGCTGAGACACCTCGTGATGATCGGGCGTGATAGGCTCTACTTTCAAATACAACGGGTGCAAAACAGTTGCACACGCGGAATACTCAGGGTATACTTGACGAGCCTAGCATATACAGATATGTCCTCGGAACATGGAGACCGAAACGTCGAACGTGAATCATATAGTAGATATGATCAACATAGTGATGTTCACCATTGAAACTACTCCATCTCACGTGATGATCGGACATGGTTTAGTTGATTTGGATCACGTGATCACTTAGATGACTAGAGAGATGTCCATCTAAGTGGGAGTTCAAGTAATATGATTAATTGAACTTAAATTTATCATGAACTTAGTACCGATAGTATTTTGCTTGTCTATGTTTGTTTGTAGATAGATGGCTCATCTTTGTTGTTTCGTTGAATTTTAATGCGTTCCTTGAGAAAGCAAAGTTGAAAGATGATGGTAGCAATTACACGGATCGGGTCCGTAACTCGAGGATTATCCTCATTGCTGCATAGAAAAGTTACGCCCTGGAAGCACCGATGGGTGCCGTGCTGCTGCTGATGCTAACCGACGACGTTAAGAACGTCTGGCGAGCAAAGTCGATGACTACTCGATAGTTCGATGTGCCATGCTTTACGGCTTAGAACGGGTCTTCAATGACGTTTTGAACGTCATGGAGCATATGAGATGTTCCAGAGTTGAAGTTAATATTTCAAGCAAATGCCCGGATTGAGAGATATGAAGTCTCCAATAAGTTCTATAGCTGCAAGATGGAAGAGAATAGTTACATCGGTGAACACATACTCAAAATGTCTTGGTATAATAATCACTTGATTCAAGCGGGAGTTAATCTTCCGATGATAGTGTCATTGATGTAATTCTTCAATCACGCCACCAAGCTACAAGAGCTTCGTGATGAACTATAATATGCAAGGGATGAACAAGACTATTCCCGAGCTCTTCGCAATGCTAAAAGCCACGGAGGTAGAAATCAAGAAGGAGCATCAAGTGTTCATGGTTAACAAGACCACCGGTTTCAAGAAAAGGGCAAAGGAAAGAAGAAGGGAACTTCAAAAGAACGGCAAGCAAGTTGCTGCTCAAGAGAAGAAACCCAAGTCCGGACCTAAGCCTGAAATCGAGTGCTTCTATCGCAAGCGATCGACATCGGAAGCGGAACTGCCCCAAGTATTTGGCGGATAAGAAGGATGGCAAAGTGAACAAAGGTATATGTGATATACATGTTATTGATGTGTACCTTACTAATGCTCGCAGAGCACTGGTATTTGATCTTGGTTCATTGCTAATATTTGCAACTCAAACAGGACTACTGATTAAGCAAAGATTGGCTAAGGACGAGGTGACGATGCGCGTGGGAAATGGTTCCAAAGTCGATGTGATCGCGGTCGGCACGCTACCTCTACATCTACCATCGGGATTAGTTTTAGACCTAAATATTGTTATTTGGTGCCAGCATTGAGCATGAACATTATATCTGGATCTTGTTTGATGCGAGACTGTTATTCATTTAAATCAGAGAATAATGGTTGTTCTATTTATATGAGTAATATCTTTTATGGTCATGCACCCTTGAAGAGTGGTCTATTTTTATTGAATCTCGATAGTAGTGATACACATATTCATAGTGTTGAAACCAAAAGATGCAGAGTTGATAACGATAGTGCAACTTATTTCGGCACTTGCCGTTTAGGTCATATCGGTGTAAAGCGCATGAAGAAACTCCATCTCGATGGGCTTTTGGAATCACTTGATTATGAATCACTTGGTACTTGCGTAACCATGCCTCATGGGCAAGATGACTAAAACGCCGTTCTCGGAACTATGGAGCGAGCAACTGATTTGTTGGTAATCATACATACCGATGTTTGTGGTCCAATGAATGTTGAGGCTCATGGCGAGTATCGTTATTTTCTCACCTTCACAGATGATTTGAGCAGATATGGGTATATCTACTTAATGAAACACAAGTCTGAAACATTTGAAAAGTTCAAAGAATTTCAGAGTGAAGTGGAAAATCATCGTAACAAGAAAATAAAGTTTTTATGATCTGATCGTGGAGAAGAATATTTGAGTTACGAGTTTGGTCTACACTTGAAACAATGCGGAATAGTTTCGCAACTCACGCCACCCAGAACACCACAACGAAATGGTGTGTCCGAACGTCGTAATCGTACTTTACTAGATATGGTGCGATCTATGATGTCTCTTACTGATTTACCGCTATCGTTTTGGGGTTATGCTTTAGAGATGGCCGGAATCACGTTAAATAGGGCACCATCAAAAATCCGTTGAGACGACGCCTTATGAACTGTGGTTTGGCAAGAAACCAAAGTTGTCGTTTCTTAAAGTTTGGGGCTGCGATGCTTATGTGAAGAAACTTCAACCAGATAAGCTCGAACCCAAATCGGAGAAATGTGTCTTCATAGGATACCCAAAAGAGACCATTGGGTACACCTTCTATCACAGATCTGAGGGCAAGATTTTAGTTGCTAAAATCGGATCCTTTCTAGAGAAGGAATTTCTCTCTAAAGAAGTGAGTGGGAGAAAAGTAGAACTTGATGAGATAACTATATCTACTCCCTTATTGGAAAGTAGTTCATCACAAGAACCGGTTCCTGTGACAACTACACCAATTAGTGAGGAAGCTAATGATATTGATCATGAAACTTCAGATCAAGTTTCTCATGAACCTCGTGAGGTCTACCAGAGTAAGATCCGCTTTTGAGTGGTACGGTAATCCTATTCGAAGTCATGTTACTTGACCATGGCGAACCTACGAACTATGAGGAAGCGATGATGAGCCCAAATTCGCAAAATGGCTAGAGGCCATGAAATCGAGATGGGATCCATGTATGAAAACAAAGTATGGACTTTGGTTGACTTGCCCGATGATCGGCAAGCCATTGAGAATAAATGGATCTTTAAGAAGAAGACCGACGATGGTAATGTAATCGTCTATAAAGCTCGACTTGTTGCGAAAGGTTTTCGACAAGTTCAAGGGGTTGACTACGATGAGACTTTCTCACCCGTAGCGATGCTTAAGTCTGTCCGAATCATGTTAGCTATTGCTGCATTTCATGATTATGAAATTTGGCAAATGGATGTCAAAACTGCATTCTTCAATGGATTTTTGGAAGAAGAGTTGTATATGATGCAGCCAGAAGGTTTTGTTGATCCAAAAGGTGCTAACAAAGTGTGCAAGCTCCAGCATTCCATTTATGGATTGGTGCAAGCATCTCGGAGTTGGAATAAACGCTTTGATAGTGTGATCAAAGCATATGGTTTTATCTGCACTTTTGGAGAAAGCCCAGATTTACAAGAAAGTGAGTGGGAGCTCAGAGCATTTTCGATATTATATGTAGATGACATATTATTAATTGGAAATGATATAGAACTTCTGGATAGCATAAAGGGATACTTGAATAAAAGTTTTTCAATGAAAGACCTCGGTGAAGCTGCTTACATATTGGGCATCAAGATCTATAGGGATAGATCAAGACGCTTAATAGGACTTTGACAAAGCACATACCTTGATAAAATTTTGAAAAAGTTCAAAATGGATCAGGCAAAGAAAGGGTTCTTGCCCGTGCTACAAGGTGTGAAGTTTAGTCAAACTCAATTCCCGACCACAACATAAGATAGAGAGAAAATGAAGGATGTTCCCTATGCTTCAGCCATAGGCTCTATCATGTATGCAATGCTGTGTACCAGACCTGACGTATGCTTAGCAATAAGCTTGGTAGGAAGGTACCAAAGTAATCCAGGAGTGGATCACTGGACAGCGGTCAAGAACATCCTGAAATACCTGAAAAGGACTAAGGATATGTTTCTCGTATATGGAGGTGACAAAGAGCTAGTCGTAAATGGTTATGTGTCACGCCCAATATGCGACCCTATCCAAAAGGAACTCGAAGGTCCCACCAAGGATAGACCAGCATATTGAATTGCTTTTGCAAGGTGGATATCATTACATCAACATTACATAATAGATGGGGATACATACAAAAGAGCACACAATGCCACATGAATATAACATCATACATAAAATCAACATCCGACTACGGATGAAACACAAACAGAAGCTCAAACGACATCCACCCTGCTAGCCCAGGCTGCCGACCTGGAACCTATCCCCTGATCGAAGAAGAAGCAGAAGAAGAAACTCCAAAACAAGTAACATCGCTCTCGCGTCATGATCATCGCATAACCTGTACCTGCAAATGTTGTTGTAGTAATCTGTGAGCCACGAGGACTCAGCCCCATTACCATGGGTATCAAGACTAGCAAAGCTTAATGGGAAAGGAAGGGGTAAAGTGGTGAGGTTGCAGCAGCGACTAAGCATGATATGGTGGCTAACATACGCAAATGAGAGCGAGAAGAGAAACAAAGGAACGGTCGTCAACTAGTAATGATCAAGAAGTGATCCTGAGCTCCTACTTACGTCAATCATAACACAGAAACCGTGTTCACTTCCCGGACTCCGCTTAGAAGAGACCATCACGGTTACACACGCGGTTGATGCGTTTTAATTCGGATATGGTGTCAAGTTATCTACAACCGGACATTAACAAATTCCCATCTGCCACATAACCGCGGGCATGGCTCTCGAAAGTTTATACCCTGCAGGGGTGTCCCAACTTAGCCCATGATAAGCTCTCGCGATCTCTGAAGGATATACCTTCTCCCAGAAGACCCGATCGGTCTCGGAATCCCGGTTTACAAGACATTTCGACAATGGTAAAACAAGACCAGCAAGACCGCCCGATGCGCCGACATCCCGATAGGAGCTGCACATATCTCATTCTCGTGGCAACTTTGGATAAGCTAAGCGTCACAGTACCGACGTAACCCAAGTTGCCAAGGGATGGTCCCAAGACGGTGCTCTAGTTTGGACCAACACTTAGACAAGCATTGGCACAGGGGGCTATAATAAAGATGACCCTTGGGTTAATTACTCCCAAGGAAAAGTAGGTGGTGGTGAGGCAAATGGTAAAACCAAGGTTGGGCCTTGCTTTGGAGGAGTTTTATTCAAAGCGAACTGTCAGGGGGGTCCCATAAATCACCCGACCGCGTAAGGAACGCAAAATCCGGGAACATAATACCGGTATGACGGAAACTAGGGCGGCAAGAGTGGAACAAAACACCAGGCATAAGGCCGAGCCTTCCACCCTTTACCAAGTATAGAGATGCATTAATTAAATAAGAGATATTGTGATATCCCAACATAACCCTGTCCACCATGGAGCAATCTTCAACTTCACCTGCAACTAGCAACGCTATAAGAGGGGCTGAGCAAAAGCGGTAACATAGCCAAACAACGGTTTGCTAGGAAGGTTGAAAAAAGGTTATAGGCTGACATGGCAATTTGGGAGGCTTGAAGAGCAAGTGATAGGTAGCGCAACATAGCGATAGAGCGAAGCAACTAGCATAGCAATGATAGTAATGAGATCCAAGGTGACGGTCATCTTGCTTGAAATCCCGCTAGGAAGAAGAACGAGTCCATGAAGAAGATGAACGGGAGTAGTCGAACGAATCCTCACAATTGCAACATTACCGGAACTAAGAAGCAACACCGGAAAGAAACAAACAACATGGTAAACGCACAAGCATAAACATGGCATGATGCATAAACAAATATGATGCATGACCGGTTTAAAAGGCATGGCATGGCAAAGTGCACAAACAATACTACAAATTAAGTGGAGCTCAATATGCAACGAGTTGCATATTGACGGAACAACACATCAATTATTTAGTTATCTCTTGTTTATGCACCCAACAATATTAAATGTTGTTAAACATGGCAAGGGGTGAAGCATAAGAAAACTACCTATCTAGGCAAGTTTAAATAAGGCCGGAACAACAAACAGCAATTCCGGAAAATCCCCATGTGCATATCTTGAATTTGGTACTGCTCTACCTAAACCATATTTTAGTGTTGTTAAACAGGGAAATAGAGTGCACCATGTTAATCTATGCATTTTTTAGACAAGTTACATATAAAGAACATTTAAAACCGAGCTACGGTTATTTAGTTATGAAATAAACCATTTTATCATGTCATTTGAGCAAATTTAATCAAACATCAAGTTTAAACATGGATAAAAGCTGAATATAGTGAAACTACATAAAATTCTAAGCATTTTACCTATATAGTTTGTTTAGTTTGGATGCATGCATATATAGATATGAGCAATGCAAAACAATGGCAGTAATGTAATTATGCATGCGCTTGGAAAATACTAAAACCACAGAGAAGGAAAAACATACTACACGAGCCGAATGCAACACAGTGCAGCGGCCCAAGAGGAGATTTGGCCCAGCGGCTGAGTGTGTGTGTGTGCAGAAAAATAAAAGGAAATAGAGCAAAAATTGGGGCTGCTGGGACTCGAACCCAGTTCCTCTCTGAGGAAAACTGGTGCGCTGACCAGCCCGCCTAGAAGATGTTTGTGATGGAAACTGGACTTGATATGGCATGAACAAGGTTGACCTGGTAAGGCAAAAATTGGTGAAAACAAAAGGTGTGCGGCCGTGGGGATTCGATCTCTGGTCGCCTGGGTGGAAGTCTTGTAGAACGACCACCGGGTGAAACGTGTTTATGCACTGGAGGGGTTTGGCCCTGGATGACACATTCTCTCGAACTAAACAGAACTGAAGAAACACGAACAGGTAGCAAAAGGGAAAAAACGGGGGCGCACGGGATTTCATCCCGAGACCCTTTGGATACGTGCATGCGCTGTTAACCAGATGGGCTACTATCGAACTCTTGTAAGAGATGCCTTATGCTCGGTATGAATGCCACAGTGTTGATCTCGATTTAAACCGAAAACGGAATCAGAGATGGCTCGAACGCAGGGTGGACATGACCGGCGCCGGGAGCCAACACTAGCGGCTGCAGGCCGCCGGCGCGGTTGCGGAAACATACATGGGTGTCTGTGATCGAGCAACAACGTAAGGCTGTGGCTGTGGGTGCGGACAGAAGCAGCTTCAGGCGAGGTGCTCTAGCGCAGCAAGGCGTGCGGGGGTGCAGCAAACAAGGAAATGACTTGGCTCAAAACGGCCATGGCGATAGCACGACAACAGCAGCTCGGACACGACGGGATCGGTGACTACATGCATGCAAAGAAGCGGTAAAGGAGGGGATTCGATGAGGCTCACCGAGGGGGTGCGGAAGGTGAGCTCGGACGGGCGCGAGGAGGCTGATCCGAGGCGTAGGGAGGAGCTGATCGGGCGATGGTGCTCGGACCTTGAAGCAGAGGAAGCAGGGGAGGCGACCGAGCGCTGGACTTGGCGATCCGGCTCGGGGAGGTCGCGCGAGGGGTCGCTCCAGAGGAAGAAGACGGCGCCGGTGACGGGAATGACGCCGGGCTCGAGCTTGGCTTAGCTTGACCGGCCATGGCGACGGCGATGGCAGGGAGGCGCGTTGAGGAGGCTCCCGCCCAACTAACTCCGGGGATTGGTCGAGGAGGGTGACGGGGGTGCAGGACGACATGCCAGAGAGGGTCCTGGCGCAGGCCGGACGCGAGGACGACGACGGACGCCGGTGGTTTTCTTCTCTGGGTGCTCTTTGTTCCTTGACTCTTGAGGAAGAAGAAGAAAACAGGGGAAGGAAAAGGGGGCGGCGGCGAGAGGGAAACCCTAGGGAGGCCCTGAGGCGCCTTTATAGGAGGGGGAGGCGAAGCCGTGGTTGCCCTCGTGGGCATGTGCTTCTGCCTCTCCTACTTTTACCGTGAGGGAAGGAAGAACGAGAGGAGGAAGAAAGGAGAGGAGGGAGTCGCTGCAGGTGGGGTCAGCTGGCGATTGGGGAAATTTTACCAGGGATGTGATCGGGGCTGCGGGTCTAGGCTGCTCTTGGGCCTGCTCGGGCGAGAGGAGGCCCAAGGGTCGGCTGGCGCTAGCCGGATGCGGCTGCTTCTTCTTCTTTCTTTTATTTCTTCAAACAGAAATAAAAGAGCAAAATCATAGAGGAATTGGAGATGGTTGTGAGAGATATGCTCATATCAATGGAGTCCCGGATTTGTGCAGAATTTGAATAAATTGCTTTGGTCATTTTTAAGGACAGAAAAATAATTCAAGTGTGAATTTAATTCAGACTTGAGCCATTTTTGAACCCTACCAAAGCAACTCCAAAATGAATGAAATTTGACAGAGAGGTATAAGGCAAGGAGTATGATCATCAGGAAATAAATGAACATTAATGAAAGAGGGAGTAATGTCACATGCAATAAATGTGTGAGAATTGAAAGGAAGAAGCTAGCGATTCGGTGTTGCACTTGATGATAGTTAAGATGGGAGGGCAAGATGGAATAGCAAAGCAGATGAGGAGAAGGAGTTCACAAATATAACAAGCACATGAGAAATATGTATGATGCAAATGCAACAAAAAATGACAAAGGCCATTTCACATCATGAAGCATGAATCAAAGCAAGCGAGATGACCATGGCAAACAAACAAGGATGGCACAATGCAATATAATAAAAGATGAACATGATGCAAGAAGCAAAAATGACAATGGCACTAATCATGATCATGGCATAAACATAGAGGAATGAAATATGCAAAACAATTATGATAAAGCAACAAACATAATAAAACACACAATAATAACAAAAATAAATAGAAGGCATCTGGAGCATCGGTCTCGAGGCGTTACAACACTCCTCCACTAACAAGAGATCTTGTCCTGAGATCTTAGGAACGAGACGGAAGAGAAAGAGGAAGAGGTGAAGTAAGAACGCAAGAGAGAAGATGAACAAAGTCGAGAGCACTCGGTTAGAAAAGATGAACGACGAATATGGCGAGAATCGAATGCTCATGGAAACAAGATAGACTCTGAAACCACTCCGGTTAGAACAAGATAGGAAAGGAATAAGGATGATAGAATTTACGCAGTATTCCGACTAAACAAGGAAAGAAAAGAACATGAACTTGAGAGGATGGAATGATACTTGACAAAACCTCCGGAAAGAATTGAAATAGTTGAAAGAAAAGAACGGAGAAGAAAATGACAACTTGTGCCATGAATGAAATAGATAGCAACCTCAGAAGAAAGGATTGAACGGAGCTGTTGAGAAAATCAACAACAAAAAGAATAAGCTTGTCATGGACTTACAGATAACATCTCAAAATTATGAGGTGATAATCGACCACGAGCAGAAAAGATTAAATAGCTGAGAAGAACGAAGAAATGCAAAACTCCACTTCAAAAGGATATGGAGAATTAATTGCACTTTGATATGCAAGAAGAAAGATACTTGAGACCCTTCGAGAAGAATCTTGATGAACACTTGATGAGTGAATTAAATCCTGAAGAACGCCATGAAGAACTTCTGTGACAAAAAGGATGACGAGATAAAATGAAGGAAGAAAGAATAAGATGAGCCTTGCGGTGATTTAGATGGAGGTTCCGACGAGATGGCCAAGGAAATTTGAACTCCGGAAAAGAAAAGATGAAACACTTGGAACTAGAATTTATTCATCAAGAACAAACTCCGAAGGAAGGGATTACTCACTTGGATGAAATACGAATAAGATTTATTGTATGCTTATCCTTCATCAAGTTAAATTGATGACAAGCAATGGATTTTGCATACTACTTATTCTTCTTGAAAGAGAATTGAGAAGTGACATATCGCAAACTTGAGAAGGTCTTCATGAACCACCGGTAGGATTGAAAAAAAAACGAATGAATTAATATGATAATCCAGGAAAAAGAATCTTGAACGAACCACCGTAAGAATTCGAAAATGACTGCTGAAAAGAGAATGAATCACCGGAAAGAATTAGAAGAACCAATAAGCAAGAGGGGATTTAGATGCAAAAGAACAAAGAGATAACAAGCTGATTAAAGACCACTTGAACGGAGCGCCGGGATAAATAGAGAACGATAACTGGAATGATGGCCTCCGGTGAAAGAAACGGGAAAACAACTTCTGATATGCTCCGGATGGATGGAAAGAATTTGCATGACTTGAAACAATTTGATAGGATAACATCGAGCTAGCACCGCGAATCTTCGGGAGAACGGACAAGATTTAAGAGAAATCTTCTTCTTTGGTCTTCAAATGATGACGAGAAACACCACCAAAATTGTTAAGGCACTCCGGGGGAACGAAAAAAACCGAAGAGGTTGAGGCATCAATGAAAAGAATTTGAAAGCAATCTTGGAGAAGGCATGTGACGCATGAAATTCATTCTTACGTCACACTTGAAAAGAATTGAGAATAACTCCGGGGGAATTAGAAGAGTCAGGTAAGATCCTGGGAAAAGACCTGTGGGTTAGGGCCCACTAAAAGAAAAGCACCGTTGAAAAGGGATGTTGAAAAGATAGATTATGCACCAGAACAATTGAAATATTTGAATGAGGTGACAACCTCGAATTAATTCGAACACAGACGAATCTCTTGAGATATCTTGAACACTCCGGAAGGATAAATTGGCGAGAGGCAGACGAGCAAGGGGAAACACTTGAGCTGAGGGAAAGAATATAATCACTACCGAAAAACTAGAATTGAATCCACCGGAAAAGAAAGAGATAAAGTTTGATGAACGAGATGATAATTCACCAGTTGAAATAATTGAGGGAAGACTGAAGAGGCTCCACACGAATGAAATTGATGCTCGAAAGAAACTCAGACTCCGAGAAGGAGAGGGTGGGAGGGCGGGAAAAACAAAGGCAACTTGGAAGGGGGAACCGACGAATACCTTGAAGAGAAAACACCGGTTGAAATCATTGAGGAGAGAAAGCAAAGACTGCACACGAGTAGGATGGATACTCGATTACGGACCCCGGCTCCAAAGAGAAAAAGGGTGGGTGGGTGGGAAAAGAAAACAACTGAGGATAGAACTTGCAAAAACAGAGAGGGTCGAATCACTTTGACGAGATATGCACCGGATGCAAAGAGCTGAGGAGCAACGATCGGAAAACCAACTGCGTGAACCTAAAGAAAATTTGAAGGGGAAGAGGAGTAATACAAAACACCTACGTCAAGATTCCTTACCAGAGCGACGAAGGGGTGGAGGAGTAAAAAGAATTCCTACTCTCCGATATAACTAGACTCCGAAAACAGTTTTCTTCTAGACTCGACATCGGCCAAACTACACGATCAATCAAGGGGGCTCCTAGGGTCGGTCGAGGCTCTGATACCAACTTGTCAGGCCCAATATGCGACCCTATTCAAAAGGAACTCGAAGGTCCCACCAAGGATAGACCCGCATATTGAAACGCTTTTGCAAGGTGGATATCATTACATCAACATTACATAATAGATGGGGATACATACAAAAGGGCACAAAATGCCACATGAATACAACATCATACATAAGATCAACATCCGACTACGGATGAAACACAAAGAGAAGCTCAAACGACATCCACCTCGCTAGCCAGGTGCCGCCGACCGAACCTATCCCCGATCAAGAAGAAGCGTAAGAAGAAACTCCAAAACAAGTAACATCATTGTCGCGCCATGATCATCGTGATAACCTGTACTGCAATCGTTGTTGTAGTAATCTGTGGAGCCACGAGGACTCAAAGAATCCCATTACCATGGGTATCAAGACTAGCAAAGCTTAATGGGAAATGAAGGGGTAAAGTTGTGAGGTTGCAGCAGCGACTAAGCATGATATGGTGGCTAACATACACAAATGAGAGCGAGAAGAGAAACAAAGGAACGGTCATCAACTAGTAATGATCAAGAAGTGATCCTGAGCTCCTACTTACGTCAATCATAACACAGAAACCGTGTTCACTTCCCGGACTGCGCCGAGAAGAGACCATCACGGTTACACACGCGGTTGATGCGTTTTAATTTGGATCTGGTGTCAAGTAATCTACAACCAGACATTAACAAATTCCCATCTGCCACATAACGGCGGGCACGGCTCTCGAAAGTTTATACCCTGCAGGGGTGTCCCAACTTAGCCCATGATAAGCTCTCGCGATCAACGAAGGATATACCTTCTCCCAGGAAGACCCGATTAGTCTCGGAATCCCGGTTTACAAGACATTTTGACAATGGTAAAACAAGACCTGCAAGACCGCCCAATGCACCGACATCCCGGTAGGAGATGCACATATCTCGTTCTCAGGGCAACACCGGATAAGCTAAGCGTACAGGTACAAACGTAACCCAAGTTGCCAAGGGATGGTCCCGCACGGTGCTCTAGTTTGGACCAACACTTAGACAAGCATTGGCCCGGGGAGGCTATAATAAAGATGACCCTTGGGTTAATTACTCCCAAGGAAAAGTAGGTGGTGGTGAGGCAAATGGTAAAACCAAGGTTGGGCCTTCTTTGGAGGAGTTTTATTCAAAGAGAACTGTCAGGGGGGTCCCATAAATCACCCGACCACGTAAGGAACACAAAATCCAGGAACATAATACCGGTATGACGGAAACTAGGGCGGCAAGAGTGGAAAAAACACCAGGCATAAGGCCGATCCTTCCACCCTTTACCAAGTATATAGATGCATTAATTAAATAAGAGATATTGTGATATCCCAACATAACCCTGTCCACCATGGAGCAATCTTCAACTTCACCTGAAACTAGCAATGCTATAAGAGGGGCTGAGCAAAAGCGGTAACATAGCCAAACAACGGTTTGCTAGGAAGGTTGAAAAAAGGTTATAGGCTGCATGGCAATTTGGGAGGCTTGAAGAGCAAGTGATAGGTAGCGCAACATAGCGATAGAGCGAAGCAACTAGCATAGCAATGATAGTAATGAGATCCAAGGTAACGGTCATCTTGCCTGAAATCCCGCTGGGAAGAAGAACGAGTCCATGAAGAAGACGAACGGGAGTAGTCGAACGAATCCTCACAATTGCAACATTACCGGAACTAAGAAGCAACACCAAAAGAAACAAACAACATGGTAAACGCACAAGCATAAACATGGCATGATGCACAAACAAATATGATGCATGACTGGTTTAAAAGGCATGGCATGGCAAAGTGCACACACAATACTACAAATTAAGTGGAGCTCAATATGCAACGAGTTGCATATTGACGTCAATTATTTAGTTCTCTCTTGTTTATGCACCCAACAATATTAAATGTTGTTAAACATGGCAAGGGGTGAAGCATAAGAAAACTACCTATCTAGGCAAGTTTAAATGAGGCCGGAACAACAAACAACAATTCCGGAAAATCCCCATGTGCATATCTTGAATTTGGTACTGTTCTACCTAAACCATATTTTAGTGTTGTTAAACAGGGAAATAGAGTGCACCATGTTAATCTATGCATTTTTTAGACAAGTTACATATAAAGAACATTTAAAACCGAGCTACGGTTATTTAGTTATGAAATAAACCATTTTATCATGTCATTTGAGCAAATTTAATCAAACATCAAGTTTAAACATTTTTAAACATGGATAAAAGCTGGATATAGTGAAACTACATAAAATTCTAAGCATTTTACCTATATAGTTTGTTTAGTTTGGATGCTTGCATATATAGATATGAGCAATGCAAAACAATGGCAGTAATGTAATTATGCATGCGCTTGGAAAATACTAAAACCACAGAGAAGGATAAACATACTACGCGAGCCGAATGCAACACAGTGCAGCGGCCCAAGAGGAGATTTGGCCCAGCGGCTGAGTGTGTGTGTGTGCAGAAAAATTAAAGGAAACAGAGCAAAATTTGTTGGAAATATGCCCTAGAGGCAATAATAAAAGTATTATTATTATATTTCATTGTTCATGATAATTGTCTTTTGTTCATGCTATAACTGTATTATCCGGAAATCGTAATACACGTGTGAACACATAGACCGCAATATGTCCCTAGTGAGCCTCTAGTTGACTAGCCCGTTGTGATCAACAGATAGTCATGGTTTCCTGACGATGGACATTGGATGTCGTTGATAACGGGATCACATCATTAGGAGAATGATGTGATGGACAAGACCCAATCCTAAGCATAGCACAAAGATCGTGTAGTTCGCTTGCTAGAGCTTTGCCAATGTCAAGTATCTCTTCCTTCGACCATGAGATCGTAACTCCCGGATACCGTAGGAGTGCCTTGGGTGTATCAAACGTCACAACGAATCGGGTGACTATAAAGGTGCATTACGGTATCTCCGAAAGTATCTGTTGGGTTGACACGGATCGAGATGGGATTTGTCACTCCGTATGACGGAGAGGTATCTCTGGCCCACTCGGTAATGCATCATCATAATGAGCTCAAGTTGACCAAGGTGTTGGCCACGGATCATGCATTACTGATGAGTAAAGTGACTTGCGTAACAGGACTGAACAAGGTATTGGGATACCGACGATCGAGTCTCGGGCAAGTAACGCATCGATTGACAAAGGGAATTATATCTGTGGTTTTGATCAATCCTCGACATCGTGGTTCAACCGATGAAATCATCGAGGAGCATGTGGGAGCCAACATGGGTATCCAGATCCTGCTGTTGGTTATTGCCCGAGAGTCGTCTCGGTCATGTCTCGTGTCTCCCAAACCCGTAGGGTCTACACACTTAAGGTTCGGTGACACTAGGGTTGTATGAATATGAGTATGCAGCATACCGAATATTGTTGAGTCCGGATGAGATCCCGGACGTCACGAGGAGTTTTGAATGGTCCGGAGGTAAAGAATAATATATAGGAAGTGGTATTTCGCCATCGAAAGTTTCGGGTCTCCCAGAATGTACCTGGGACCACTGAAGTGTCCTGAGGGTCCACCGGTGGGGCCACCCATCCCGGAGGGCCCCATGGGCTGAAGTGGGAGGAACCAGCCCATAGTGGGCTGGTGCGCCTCAGGCCCACCCCGCGCCTAGGGTTGAAACCCTAGGGGGGGCGCCCACTTGGCTTGGGGGCACTCCACCCCTTGGCCGCCCCTTGAGATTGGATCTCGAGGGCCGCGCGCCGAGGCCTATATAAAGGGGGGAGGGAGGGGCTGCTGTACCCTTGTGCTTGGCGCCTCCTCCCCTGCTACACCTCGCCCTCCTCCGTAGTCGCTGGCGAAGCTCGCCGAGATCTCACAGATCCACCACCACGCCGTCGTCTGCTGGATCATCATCAACCTCTCCTTCCCCTTGCTGGATCAAGAAGGAGGAGACGTCTCCGTCCGTCACGTGTGTTGCACGCGGAGGTGCTGTCCGCTCAAGACTTGGACATCGGTGATCTGAATCACGCCGAGTACGACTCCATCATCACCTTGCAACTTCCGCACGCGATCTACAAGTGGTATGTAGATGCAAACTCTCTCCCATTACTCGTTGCTTAGATGAACTCATAGATGGATCTTGGTGAAACCGTAGGAAAAATTTTAATTTTCTCGCAACGCTCCCCAACAAAGGGCATCATGAGCTAGGTCTATGCGTAGTTCTCTAATGCACGAGTAGAACACAATTTGTTGTGAGCGTGGATCTTGTCAACTTACTTGCCTCTACTAGTCTTTTCTTGCTTCAACGGTATTGTGGGATGAAGCGCCCGACCAACCTTACACGACGCTTACGTGAGACCGGTTCCACCGATTGACATGCACTAGTTGCATAAGGTGGCTGGCGGTGTCTGTCTCTCCCACTTTAGTTGGAGCGGATTCGATGAACAGGGCCCTTATGAAGGGTAAATAGAAGTTGACAAAATCACGTTGTGGTTATTCGAGGTAAGAAAACGTTTTGCTAGAACCCAATCGCAGCTACGTAAAAGATGCAACAACAATTAGAGGATGTCTAACTTGTTTTTGCAGCGATTGATCATGTGATGTGATATGGCCGAAGTTGTGATGAATGATGAATTGTGATGTATGAGATCATGTTCTTGTAATAGGATTCACGACTTGCATGTCGATGAGTATGACAACCGGCAGGAGCCATAGGAGTTGTCTTTATTTTTTGTATGACCTGCATGTCATTGAAGAACGCCATGTAAACTACTTTACTCTATTGCTAAATGCGTTAGTCATAGAAGTAGAAGTAGTCGTTGGCGTGACAACTTCATGAAGACACGATGATGGAGATCATGATGATGGAGATCATGGTGTCAAGCCGGTGACAAGATGATCATGGAGCCCCGAAGATGGAGATCAATGGAGCTTTATGATATTGGCCATATCATGTCACAACTATATAATTGCATGTGATGTTTATTATGTTTATGCACCTTGTTTACTTAGGACGACGGTAGTAAATAAGATGATCCCTTACAAAATTTCAAGATGTGTTCTCCCCTAACTGTGCACCATTGCTACAGTTCGTCGCTTCTAAGCACCACGTGATGATCGGGCGTGATGGGTTCTTACGTTCACATACAACGGGTGTAAGACAGTTTTACACAGCGAAAACACTTAGGGTTAACTTGACGAGCCTAGCATGTACAGACATGGACTCGGAACACGGAGACCGAAAGGTCGAACACGAGTCGTATGGAAGATACGATCAACGTGAAGATGTTCAGCGAGGATGACTAGTCCGTCTCACGTGATGATCGGACACGGGCTAGTCGACTCGGATCGTGTAACACTTAGATGACTAGAGGGATGTCTAATCTAAGTGGGAGTTCATAATTTGATTAGAACTTTATTATCATGAACTTAGTCTAAAACCTTTGCAAATATGTCTTGTAGATCAAATGGCCAACGCTAATGTCAACATGAACTTCAACGCGTTCCTAGAGAAAACCAAGCTGAAAGATGATGGCAGCAACTATACGGATCGGGTCCGAACCCGAGGATCATCCTCATAGCTGCCAGAAGCAATATGTCCTAGAAGGACCGCTAGGTGACGCCCCGTCTGCAGAACCAAGACGTTATGAACGCTGGCAAGCTCATGCCGATGATTACTCCCTCGCTCAAGGCGGCATGCTTTATAGCTTAGAACCGGGCTCCAAAAGCGCTTTTGAGGATCACGGAGCATATGAGATGTTCAAGAGCTGAAACTAGTTTTCCAAGCTCATGCCCGGTCGAGAGATATGATGTCTCCGACAAGTTCTACAGCTTGTAAGATGGAGGAAAACAGTTACGTCGGTGAGCACTTCTCGAAGATGTATGGGTTGCACAACCGATGACCCAGTGAACATTAACCTCCCGATGAGGCGGTCATTGACAGAATCCTCCGATCGCCCCACCAAGCTACAAGAGCTTTGTGATGAACTACAACATGCGTGGGATGGTAAAGACCATTCTGAAGTGTTCTCGATGTCAAGTCAGCAGAGGCTGAAATCAAGAAAGAACATCAATTGTTGATGGTCAATAAGACCACTAAGTTCAAGAAGGGCAAGGGTAAGAAGAACTTCAAGAAGGACGGCAAAGATGTTGTCGCTACCGTAAGCCTCGCTGCCGTGAAGAAGTCAAAGAATGGACCCAAGCCCGAGACCGAGTGCTTTTATTTCAAGGAAGGGTCCTCGAAGCGGAACTGCCCCAAATACTTAGCGGATAAGAAGGCCGCAACACCAAAGGTATATTTGCTATACATGTAATTGATGTGTACCTTACCAAGACTCGTAGTAACTCCCGGTATTTGATACCGTGCCGTTGCTCATATTTGTAACTCACAGCAGAGCTGCGAATAAACGGAGACCGGCAAAGGACGAGGTGACGATCGCGTCGGGAATGGTTCCAGAGTCGATGTGATCGCCGTCGCACGCTGCCTCTACATTTACCCACAGGATTAGTTTCAACCTTAATAATTGTTATTTAGTGCCAAGTTTGAGCATGAACATTGTATCCGGATCTCGCTTAATACGAGATGGCTACTCATTTAAGTCCGAGAATAATGGTTGTTCGATTTATATGAGAGATATGTTTTATGGTCATGCTCCGATGGTCAATGGTTTATTCTTAATGAATCTCGAGCGTAATATTACACATGTTCATAGTGTGGATGCCAAAAGATGTAAAGTTGATAACGATAGTCCCACATACTTGTGGCATCGCCGCCTTTGGTCACATTGGTGTCAAGCGCATGAAGAAGCTCCATGCTGATGGACTTTAGAGTCTCTTGATTATGAATCGCTTGACGATGCGAACCATGCCTCATGGGCAAATGACCAAGACTCCGTTCTCCGGAACAATGAAGCGAGCAACCAACTTGTTGGAAATCATACATACCGATGTGTGCGGTCCAATGGCGCCGAGGCTCATGGAGGATATCGTTATGTTCTCACTCTCACCGATGACTTAAGTAGATATGGGTATGTCTACTTAATGAAACACAAGTCCGAGACCTTTGAAAAGTTCAAGGAATTTCAGAATGAGGTGGAGAATCAACGTGACCGAAAGATAAAGTTCCTACGATCGATCATGGAGGAGAATACTTAAGTCACGAATTTGGTACACACTTAAGGAAATGTGGAATCGTTTCACAACTCACGCCACCGAACACCTCAAATAAACGGTGTATCCGAACGTCAGAATCGCACTTTATTGGATATGGTGCGGTCTATGATGTCTCTTACCGATTTACAACTACCATTTTGGGGATACGCCTAGAGACAGCTACATTCACTTTAAATAGGGCACCGCCTAAACCGCTGAGACGACATCGTATGAATTATGGTTTGGGAAGAAACCTAAGCTGTCGTTTCTAAAAGTTTGGGGATGCGATGCTTATGTCAAGAAACTTCAACCTGAAAAGCTCGAACCCAAGTCGGAAAAATGCGTATTCATAGGATACCCTAAGGAAACTGTCGGGTATACCTTCTACTTAAGATCCGAAGGCAAGATCATTGTTGCCAAGAACGGATGCTTTCTGGAAAAAGAGTTTCTCTCGAAAGAAGTAAGTGGGAGGAAAGTAGAACTGGATGAAGTACTACCTCTCGAACGGGAAAGTGGTGCAGCGCAGGAAACCAGTCCTGTGATGCCCACACCAACTGAAGAGGAAAACAATGATGATGATCAAGGTACTTCGGATCAAGTTGCTACTGAACTTCGTAGGTCCACGAGGACACGTTCCGCACCAGAGTGGTACGGCAACCCTGTCCTAGAAATCATGTTGTTAGACAACGGTGAACCTTCGAACTATGAAGAAGCGATGGCGGGCCCGGATTCCAACAAATGGCTTGAAGCCATGAAATCCGAGATAGAATCCATGTATGAAAACAAAGTATGGACTTTGACAGACTTGCCCGATGATCGGCGAGCGATAGAAAACAAATGGATTTTTAAGAAGAAGACGGACGCGGATGGTAATGTTACCATCTATAAAGCTCGACTTGTCGCTAAGGGTTATCGACAAGTTCAAGGGATTAACTACGACGAGACTTTCTCTCCCGTAGCGAAGCTGAAGTCCGTCCGAATCATGTTAGCAATTGCCGCATACTATGATTATGAGATATGGCAGATGGACGTCAAAACGGCAATCCTTAACGGACATCTTAAGGATGAACCGTATATGATGCAGCCGGAAGGTTTTTTCGATCCTAAGAACGCTAACAAAGTATGCAAGCTCCAGCGATCCATTTATGGACTGGTGCAAGCATCTCGGAGTTCGAACATTCGCTTTGATGAGATGATCAAAGCGTTTAGTTTATCTTGAGACTTATGGAGAAGCTGCGTTTACAAGAAAGTGAGTGGGAGCTCAGAGCATTTCTCCTATTATATGTAGATGACATACTCTTGATGGGAAATGATACAAAACTTCGACAGCATTAAGGCCTACTTGAATAAGTGTTTTTCAATGAAGGACCTTGGAGAAGCTGCTTATATATTAGGCATCAAGATCTATAGAGATAGATCGAGACGCCTCATAGGTCTTTCACAAAGGACATACCTTGATAAGATTTTGAAGAGGTTCAAAATGGATCAGTCCAAGAAGGGGTTCTTGCCTATGTTACAAGGTGTGAGATTGAGCTCAGCAAAGTCACCGACCACGGCAAAAGATAAAGAAGAGATGAGTGTCATCCCCTATGCTTCAGCCATAGGATCTATTATGTATGCCATGCTGTGTACCAGACCCGATGTAAACCTTGCCGTAAGTTTGGTAGCGAGATACCAAAGTAATCCCGCAAGGAACACCGGACAACGGTCAAGAATATCTGAAGCACCGAAAAGGACAAAGGACATGTTTCTCTTATGGAGGAGACGAAGAGCTCGTCAGAAGGGTTACGCCGACGCTTAGCTTCGACTCAGATTTGGATGACTCTAAGTCACAAACCGGATACGTGTATATGTTGAATGGTGGAGCAAGAAGCTGGTGCAGCTGCAAGCGAGCGTCGTGGCGGGATCTACGTGTGAAGCGGAGTACATGGCAGCCTCGGAGGCAGCACATGAAGCGATTTGGGTGAAGGAGTTCATCACCGACCTAGGAGTCATACCCAATGCGTCGGGCCGATCAAACTCTTCAGGACAACACCGAGCTATTGCTCTTGCCAAGGAGCCAGGTTTCACAAGAAGACCAGCACATCAAGCGTCGCTTCAACTCCATCCGTGAAAATGTTCAAGATGGAGACATAGAGATTTGCAAAGTGCACACGGATCTGAATGTCGCAGATCCGCTGACTAAACCTCTCTCGCGGCAAAACATGATCAACACCGTAACTCTATGGGTGTTCGATTCATCACAATGTAACGAGATTGGTGACTCTAGTGCAAGTGGGAGACTGTTGGAAATATGCCCTAGAGGCAATAATAAAAGTATTATTATTATATTTCACTGTTCATGATAATTGTCTTTTGTTCATGCTATAACTGTATTATCCGGAAATCGTAATACACGTGTGAACACATAGACCACAATATGTCCCTAGTGAGCCTCTAGTTGACTAGCTCACAGATCAACAGATAGTCATGGTTTCTTGACTATGGACATTGGATGTCGTTGATAACGGGATCACATCATTAGGAGAATGATGTGATGGACAAGACCCAATCCTAAGCATAGCACAAAGATCGTGTAGTTCGCTTGCTAGAGCTTTGCCAATGTCAAGTATCTCTTCCTTCGACCATGAGATCGTGTAACTCCGGACATCGTAGGAGTGCCTTGGGTGTATCAAACGTCACAACGTAAGCTGTGTGACTATAAAGGTGCATTATAGGTATCTCCGAAAGTATCATTGGGTTGACACGGATCGAGGCGGATTTGTCACCCATATGACGGAGAGGTATCTCTGGGCCCACTCGGTAATGCATCATCATAATGAGCTCAAGTTGACCAAGGTGTTGGCCACGGATCATGCATTACTGACGAGTAAAGTGACTTGCCGTAACGGACCGAACAAGGTATTGGGATACCGACGATCGAAGTCTCGGGCAAGTAACGCATCGATTGACAAAGGGAATTGTATCTGGGTTTTGATCGAATCCTCGACATCGTGGTTCAACCGATGAAATCATCGAGGAGCATGTGGGAGCCAACATGGGTATCCAGATCCCGCTGTTGGTTATTGCCCGAGAGTCGTCTCGGTCATGTCTGCGTGTCTCCCAAACCCGTAGGGTCTACACACTTAAGGTTCGGTGACGCTAGGGTTGTATGAATATGAGTATGCAGCATACCGAATATTGTTCGGAGTCCCGGATGAGATCCCGGACGTCACGAGGAGTTTCGGAATGGTCCGGAGGTAAAGAATAATATATAGGAAGTGTTATTTCGGCCATCGGGAAAGTTTTCGGGTCTCCCGGTAATGTACCGGGACCACCGGAAGTGTCCCGGGGGTCCACCGGGTGGGGCCACCCATCCCGGAGGGCACCATGGGCTGAAGTGGGAGGGGAACCAGCCCATAGTGGGCTGGTGCACCCCCCTAGGCCCACCCCCTGCGCCTAGGGTTGAAACCCTAGGGGTGGGGCCCACTTGGCTTGGGGGCACTCCACCCCTGCCGCCGCCCCTTGAGATTGGATCTCAGGCCGGGCGCCCGGAGGCCTATATAAAGGGGGAGGAGGGGGCTGCTGTACCCTTGTGCTTGGCGCCCTCCCCCGCTACACCTCGCCCTCCTCCGTAGTCGCTTGGCGAAGCCCTGGGAGATCTGCTGATCCACCACCACGCCGTCGTCTTGCTGGATCATCATCAACCTCTCCTTCCCTTGCTGGATCAAGAAGGAGGAGACGTCTCCCGTCCGTCGTGTGTTGAACGCGGAGGTGCTGTCCGTTCAGCACTTGGACATCGGTGATCTGAATCACGTCGAGTACGACTCCATCATCACCTTGCAAGCTTCCTCACGCGATCTACAAGTGGTATGTAGATGCAAACTCTCTCCCATTACTCGTTGCTTAGATGAACTCATAGACGGATCTTGGTGAAACCGTAGGAAAAATTTTAATTTTCTGCAACGTTCCCCAACAAAAATTGGGGCTGCTGGGACTCGAACCCAGTTCCTCTCTGAGGAAAACTGGTGCGCTGACCAGCCCGCCTAGAAGATGTTTGTGATGGAAACTGGACTTGATATGGCATGAACAAGGTTGACCTGGTAAGGCAAAAATTGGTGAAAACAAAAGGTGTGCGGCCGTGGGGATTCGATCTCTGGTCGCCTGGGTGGAAGTGCTGGCAGAACGACCAATTTGGGCTGAAACGTGTTTATGCACTGGAGGGGTTTGGCCCTGGATGACACATTCTCTCGAACTAAACTGAACTGAAGAAACACGAACAGGTAGCAAAAGGTAAAAAATGGGGGCGCACGGGATTTGATCCGAGACCCTTTGGATACGTGCATGCGCTGTTAACCAGATGGGCTACTATCGAACTCTTGTAAGAGATGCCTTATGCTCGATATGAATGCCCTGGTGTTGATCTGATGAAACTGAAAACGGAATCAGAGATGGCTCGAACGTAGGGTGGACATGACCGGCGCCGGGAGCTAAGACTAGCGGCTGCAGGCCGCCGGCGCGGTTGCGGAAACATACATGGGTGCCTGTGATCGAGCAACAACGTAAGGGTGTGGCTGTGGGTGCGGACAGAAGCAGCTTCGGCGAGGTGCTCTAGCGCAGCAAGGCGTGCGGGGGTGCAGCAAACAAGTAAACGACTTGGCTCAAAACGGCCATGGTGATAGCACGGCAACAGCAGCTCGGACACGACGGGATCGATGACTACATGCATGCAAAAAAGCGGTAAAGGAGGGGATTTGATGCGGCTCACCGAGGGGGTGCGGAAGGTGAGCTCGGACGGGCGCGAGGAGGCTGATCCGAGGCGTAGGGAGGAGCTGATCGGGCGATGGTGCTCGGACCATGAAGCAGAGGAAGCAGGGGAGGCGACCAGGCGCTGGACTTGGCGATCCGGCTCGGGGAGGTCGCACGAGGGGTCGCTCCAGAGGAAGAAGACGGCGCCGGTGACGGGAATGACGCCAGGCTCGAGCTTGGCTTGGCTCGACCGGCCATGGCGACGGCGACGGCAGGGAGGCGCGTTGAGGAGGCTCCCGCACAACTAACTCTGGGGATCGGTCGAGGAGGGTGACGGGGGTGCAGGACGACATGCCGGAGAGGGTCCTGGCGCAGGCCGGACGCGAGGACGACGACGGACGCCGGCGGTTTTCTTCTCTGGGTGCTCTTTGTTCCTTGACTCTTGAGGAAGAAGAAGAAAACAGGGGAAGGAAAAGGGGGCGGCGGCGAGAGGGAAACCCTAGGGAGGCCCTGAGGCGCCTTTATAGGAGGGGGAGGCGAAGCCGTGGTTGCCCTCGTGGGCATGTGCTTCTGCCTCTCCTACTTTTACCGTGAGGGAAGAAAGAACGAGAGGAGTAAGAATGGAGAGGAGGGAGTCACTGCAGGTGGGGTCAGCTGGCGATTCGGGAAATTTTACCAGGGATGTGATCGGGGCTGCGGGTCTAGGCTGCTCTTGGGCCTGCTCGGGCGGGAGGAGGCCCAAGGGTCGGCTGGCGCTAGCGGGATGCGGCTGCTGCTTCTTCTTTCTTTTATTTCTTCAAACAGAATTAAAAGAGCAAAATCACAGAGGATTTGGAGATGGTTGTGAGAGATATGATCATATCAATGGAGTCCAGGATTTGTGCAGAATTTGAATAAATTGCTTTGGTCATTTTTAAGGACAGAAAAATAATTCAAGTGTGAATTTAATTCACACTTGAGCCATTTTTGAACCCTACCAAAACAACTCCAAAATGAATGAAATTTGACAGAGAGGTATAAGGCAAGGAGTATGATCATTAGGAAATAAATGAACATTAATGAAAGAGGGAGTAATGTCACATGCAATAAATGTGTGAGAACTGAAAGGAAGAAGCTAGTGATTCGGTGTTGCACTTGATGATAGTTAAGATGGGAGGGCAAGATGGAACAGCAAAGAAGATGAGGAGAAGGAGTTCACAAAGATAACAAGCACATGGGAAATATGTACACTACAATGATGATCATGATGCAAATGCAACAAAAAACGACAAAGGCCATTTCACATCATGAAGCATGAATCAAAGCAAGCGAGATGACCATGGCAAACAAACAAGGATGGCACAATGCAATATAATAAAAGATGAACATGATGCAAGAAGCAAAAATGACAATGGCACTAATCATGATCATGGCATAAACATAGAGGAATGAAATATGCAAAACAATTATGATAAAGCAACAAACATAATAAAACACACAACAATAACTAAAATAAATAGAAGGCATCTGGAGCATCCGTCTCGGGGCGTTACAACACTCCTCCACTAACAAGAGATCTCGCCCCGAGATCTTAGGAACAAGACGGAAGAGAAAGAGGAAGAGGTGAAGTAAGAACGCAAGAGAGAAGATGAACAAAGTCGAGAGCACTCGGTTAGAAAAGATGAACGGCGAATATGACGAGAATCGAATGCTCATTGAAACAAGATAGACTCTGAAACCACTCCGGTTAGAACAAGATAGAAAAGGAATAAGGATGATAGAATTTACGCAGCATTCCGACTGAACAAGGAAAGAAAAGAACATGAACTTGAGAGGATGGAATGATACTTGACAAAACCTCCAGAAAAAATTGAAATAGTGGAAAGAAAAGAACGGAGAAGAAAATGACAACTTGTGCCACGAATGAAATAGATAGCAACCTCAGAAGAAAGGATTGAACGGAGCTGTTGACAAAATCAACAACAAAAAGAATAAGCTTGTCATGGACTTACGGATAACATCTCAAAATTATGAGGTGATAATCGACCACGAGCAGAAAAGATTAAATATCTGAGAAGAACGAAGAAATGCAAAACTCCACTTCAAAAGGATATGGAGAATTAATTGCACTTTGATATGCAAGAAGAAAGATACTTGAGCTCCTTCGAGAAGAATCTTGATGAACACTTGAGGTGTGAATTAAATCCTGAAGAACGCCATGAAGAACTTCGGTGACAAAAAGGATGACGAGATAAAATGAAGGAAGAAAGAATAAGATGAGCCTTGCGGTGATTTAGATGGAGGTTTCGACGAGATGGCCAAGGAAATTTGAACTCCGGAAAAGAAAAGATGAAACACTTGGAACTAGAATTTATTCATCAAGAACAAACTCCGAAGGAAGGGATTACTCACTTGGATGAAATACGAATAAGGTTTATTGTATGCTTATCCTTCATCAAGTTAAATTGATGACAAGCAATGGATTTTGCATACTACTTATTCTTCTTGAAAGAGAATTGAGAAGTGACATATCGCAAACTTGAGAAGGTCTTCATAAACCACCGGTAGGATTAAAAAAAACCGAATGAATTAATATGATAATCCAGGAAAAAGAATCTTGAACGAACCACCGTAAGAATTTGAAAATGACTGCTGAAAAGAGAATGAATCACCGGAAAGAATTAGAAGAACCAATAAGCAAGAGGGGATTTAGATGCAAAAGAACAAAGAGATAACAAGCTGATTAAAGACCACTTGAACGGAGCACCGGGATAAATAGAGAACGATAACTGGAATGATGGCCTCCGGTGAAAGAAACGGGAAAACAACTTCTGATATACTCCGGATGGATGAAAAGAATTTGCATGACTTGAAACAATTTGATAGGATAACATCGAGCTAGCACCGCGAATCTCCGGGAGAACGGACAAGATTTAAGAGAAATCTTCTTCTTTGATCTTCAAATGATGACGAGAAACACCACCAAAATTGTTAAGGCACTCCGGGGGAACGAAAAAACCCGGAGAGGTTGAGGCATCAATGAAAAGAATTTGAAAGCGATCTTGGAGAAGGCATGTGACTGATGAAATTCATTCTTACGTCACACTTGAAAAGAATTGAGAATAACTCCGGGGGAATTAGAAGAGTCAGGTAAGATCCTGGGAAAAGACCTGTGGGTTAGGGCCCACTAAAAGAAAAGCACCGTTGGAAAGGGATGTTGAAAAGATAGATGATGCATCGGAACAATTGAAATATTTGAATGAGGTGACAACCTCGAATTAATTCGAACACAGACGAATCTCCTGAGATATCTTGAACACTCCGGAAGGATAAATTGGCGAGAGGCAAACGAGCAAGGGGAAACACTTGAGCTGAGGGAAAGAATATAATCACTACCGAAAAACTAGGATTGAATCCACCGGAAAAGAAAGAGATAAAGTCTGACGAACGAGATGATAATTCACCAGTTGAAATAATTGAGGGAAGACTGAAGAGGCTCCACACGAATGAAATTGATGCTCGAAAGAGACTCAGACTCCGGGAAGGAGAGGGTGGGAGGGCGGAAAAACAAAGGCAACTTGGAAGGGGGAACCGACGAATACTTTGAAGAGAAAACACCGGTTGAAATCATTGAGGAGAGAAAGCAAAGATTTCGCATGAGTAGGATGGATACTCGATTACGGACTCTGGCTCCAAAGAGAAAAAGGGTGGGCGGGTGGGAAAAGAAAACAACTGAGGATTGAACTTGCAAAAACGGAGAGGGTCGAATCACTTTGACATGATATGCACCGGATGCAAAGAGCTGAGGAGCAACTATCGGAAAACCAACTGCGTGAACCTAAAGAAAATTTGAAGGGGAAGAGGAGTAATACAAAACACCTACGTCAAGATTCCTTACCAGAGCGACGAAGGGGTGGAGGAGTAATACAAAAAGAATTCCTGCTCTCCGATATAACTAGACTCCGAACACAGTTTTCTTCTAGACTCGACATCGGCCAAACTACACGATCAATCAAGGGGGCTCCTAGGGTCGGTCGAGGCTCTGATACCAACTTGTCACGCCAATATGCGACCCTATCCAAAAGGAACTCGAAGGTCCCACCAAGGATAGACCCGCATATTGAAACGCTTTTGCAAGGTGGATGTCATTACATCAACATTACATAATAGATGGGGATACATACAAAAGGGCACACAATGCCACATGAATACAACATCATACATAAGATCAACATCCGACTACGGATGAAACACAAACAGAAGCTCAAACGACATCCACCTCGCTAGCCAGGCTGCCGCCGACCGAACCTATCCCCGATCAAGAAGAAGCGGAAGAAGAAACTCCAAAACAAGTAACATCGCTCTCGCATCATGATCATCACATAACGTGTACCTGCAATTGTTGTTGTAGTAATCTGTGAGCCACGAGGACTCAGCAATCCCATTACCATGGGTATCAAGACTAGCAAAGCTTAATGGGAAAGGAAGGGGTAAAGTGGTGAGGTTGCAGCAGCGACTAAGCATGATATGGTGGCTAACATACGCAAATGAGAGTGAGAAGAGAAACAAAGGAACGGTCGTCAACTAGTAATGATCAAGAAGTGATCCTGAGCTCCTACTTACGTCAATCATAACACAGAAACCGTGTTCACTTCCCGGACTCCGCCGAGAAGAGACCATCACGGTTACACATGCGGTTGATGCGTTTTAATTCGGATCTGGTGTCAAGTTATCTACAACCGTACATTAAGAAATTCCCATCCGCCACATAACCGCGGGCACGGCTCTCGAAATTTTATACCCTGCAGGGGTGTCCCAACTTAGCCCATGGTAAGCTCTCGCGATCAACAAAGGATATACCTTCTCCTAGGAAGACCCGATCAGTCTCGGAATCCCAGTTTACAAGACATTTCGACAATGGTAAAATAAGACCAACAAGACCGCCCGATGCGCCGACATCCCGATAGGAGCTGCACATATCTCGTTCTCAGGGCAACACCGGATAAGCTAAGCATACAGGTACCAACATAACCCAAGTTGCCAAGGGATGGTCCCGCACGGTGCTCTAGTTTGGACCAACACTTAGACAAGCATTGGCCCGGGGGGGCTATAATAAAGAGGACCCTTGGGTTAATTACTCCCAAGGGAAAAGTAGGTGGTGGTGAGACAAATGGTAAAACCAAGGTTGGGCCTTGCTGGAAGAGTTTTATTCAAAGCGAACTGTTAGGGGGTCCCATAAATCACCCGACCACGTAAGGAACGCAAAATCCAGGAACATAATACCGGTATGACGGAAACTAGGGCGGCAAGAGTGGAACAAAACACCAGGCATAAGGCCGAGCCTTCCACCCTTTACCAAGTATATAGATGCATTAATTAAATAAGAGATATTGTGATATCCCAACATAACCCTGTCCACCATGGAGCAATCTTCAACTTCACCTGCAACTAGCAACGCTATAAGAGGGGCTGAGCAAAAGCGGTAACATAGCCAAACAACGGTTTGCTAGGAAGGTTGAAAAAAGGTTATAGGCTGACATGGCAATTTGGGAGGCTTGAAGAGCAAGTGATAGGTAGCGCAACATAGCGATAGAGCGAAGCAACTAGCATAGCAATGATAGTAATGAGATCCAAGGTGACGGTCATCTTGCCTGAAATCCCGCTAGGAAGAAGAACGAGTCCATGAAGAAGACGAACGGGAGTAGTCGAACGAATCCTCACAATTGCAACATTACCGGAACTAAGAAGCAACACCGGAAAGAAACAAACAACATGGTAAACGCACAAGCATAAACATGGCATGATGCACAAACAAATATGATGCATGACTGGTTTAAAAGGCATGGCATGGCAAAGTGCACAAACAATACTACAAATTAAGTGGAGCTCAATATGCAACGAGTTGCATATTGACGGAACAACACATCAATTATTTAGTTATCTCTTGTTTATGCACCCAACAATATTAAATGTTGTTAAACATGGCAAGGGGTGAAGCATAAGAAAACTACCTATCTAGGCAAGTTTAAATGAGGCCGGAACAACAAACAACAATTCCAGAAAATCCCCATGTGTGTATCTTGAATTTGGTACTGTTCTACCTAAACCATATTTTAGTGTTGTTAAACAGGGAAATAGAGTGCACCATGTTAATCTATGCATCTTTTTAGACAAGTTACATATAAAGAACATTTAAAACCGAGCTACGATTATTTAGTTATGAACTAAACCATTTTATCATGTCATTTGAGCAAATTTAATCAAACATCAAGTTTAAACATGGAAAAAAGCTGGATATAGTGAAACTACATAAAATTCTAAGCATTTTACCTATATAGTTTGTTTAGTTTGGATGCATGCATATATAGATATGAGCAATGCAAAACAATGGCAGTAATGTAATTATGCATGCGCTTGGAAAATACTAAAACCACAGAGAAGGAAAAACATACTACGCGAGCCGAATGCAACACAGTGCAGCGGCCCAAGAGGAGATTTGGCCCAGCGGTTGAGTGTGTGTGTGTGCAGAAAAATAAAGGAAACAGAGCAAAAATTGGGGCTACTGGGACTCGAACCCAGTTCCTCTCTGAGGAGAACTGGTGCGCTGACCAGCCCGCCTAGAAGATGTTTGTGATGGAAACTGGACTTGATATGGCATGAACAAGGTTGACCTGGTAAGGCAAAAATTGGTGAAAACAAAAGGTGTGCGGCCGTGGGGATTCGATCTCTGGTCGCCTGGGTGGAAGTGCAGCGCAACGACCAGCTGGGCTGAAACGTGTTTATGCACTGGAGGGGTTTGGCCCTGGATGACACATTCTCTCGAACTAAACAGAACTGAAGAAACACGAACAGGTAGCAAAAGGGAAAAAATGGGGGCGCACGGGATTTGATCCGAGACCCTTTGGATACGTGCATGCGCTGTTAACCAGATGGGCTACTATCGAACTCTTGTAAGAGATGCCTTATGCTCGGTATGAATGCCCTGGTGTTGATCTGACGAAACTGAAAACGGAATCAGAGATGGCTCGAACGCAGGGTGGACATGACCGGCGCCGGGAGCCAACACTAGCGGCTGCAGGCCGCCGGCGCGGTTGCGGAAACATACATGGGTGCCTGTGATCGAGTAACAACGTAAGGGTATGGCTGTGGGTGCGGACAGAAGCAGCTTCGGGCGAGGTGCTCTAGCGCAGCAAGGCGTGCGGGGGTGCAGCAAACAAGGAAACGACTTGGCTCAAAATGGCCATGGCGATAGCACGGCAACAGCAGTTCGGACACGATGGGATCGGTGACTACATGCATGCAAAGAAGCGATAAAGGAGGGGATTCGATGCGGCTCACCGAGGGGGTGCGGAAGGTGAGCTCGGACGGGCGCGAGGAGGCTGATCCGAGGCGTAGGGAGGAGCTGATCGGGCGATGGTGCTCGGACCTTGAAGCAGAGGAAGCAGGGGAGGCGACCGGGCGCTGGACTTGGCGATCCAGCTCGGGGAGGTCGCGCGAGGGGTCGCTCCAGAGGAAGAAGACGTCGCCGGTGATGGGAATGATGCCGGGCTTGAGCTTGGCTTGGCTCGACCGGCCATGGCAACGGTGATGGCAGGGAGGCGTGTTGAGGAGGCTCCCGCCCCACTAACTCCGGGGATCGGTCGAGGAGGGTGACGGGGGTACAGGACGACATGCCAGAGAGGGTCCTAGCGCAGGCCGGACGTGAGGATGATGACGGACGCCGGCGGTTTTCTTCTCTAGGTGCTCTTTGTTCCTTGACTCTTGAGGAAGAAGAAGAAAACAGGGGAAGGAAAAGGGGGCGGCGGCGAGAGGGAAACCCTAGGGAGGCCCTGAGGCGCCTTTATAGGAGGGGGAGGCAAAGCCGTGGTTGCCCTCGTGGGCATGTGCTTCTGCCTCTCCTACTTTTACCGTGAGGGAAGAAAGAACGAGAGGAGGAAGAAAGGAGAGGAGGGAGTCGCTGCAGGTGGGGTCAGCTGGCGATTCGGGAAATTTTACCAGGGATGTGATCGGGGCTGCGGGTCTAGGCTGCTCTTGGGCCTGCTCGGGCGGGAGGAGGCCCAAGGGTCGGCTGGCGCTAGTGGGATGCGGCTGCTGCTTCTTCTTTCTTTTATTTCTTCAAACAGAAATAAAAGAGCAAAATCACAGAGGAATTGGAGATGGTTGTGAGAGGTATGATCATATCAATGGAGTCCAGGATTTGTGCAGAATTTGAATAAATTGCTTTGTTCATTTTTAAGGACAGAAAAATAATTCAAGTGTGAATTTAATTCACACTTGAGCCATTTTTGAACCCTACCAAGACAACTCCAAAATGAATGAAATTTGACATAGAGGTATAAGGCAAGGAGTATGATCATCAGGAAATAAATGAACATTAATGAAAGAGGGAGTAATGTCACATGCAATAAATATGTGAGAATTGAAAGGAAGAAGCTAGTGATTCGGTGTTGCACTTGATGATAGTTAAGATGGGAGGGCAAGATGGAACAGCAAAGAAGATGAGGAGAAGGAGTTCACAAAGATAGCAAGCACATGGGAAATATGTACACTACAATGATGATCATGATGCAAATGCAACAAAAAACGACAAAGGCCATTTCACATCATGAAGCATGAATCAAAGCAAGCGAGATGACCATGGCAAACAAACAAGGATGGCACAATGCAATATAATAAAAGATGAACATGATGCAAGAAGCAAAAATGACAATGGCACTAATCATGATCATGGCATAAACATAGAGGAATGAAATATGCAAAACAATTATGATAAAGCAACAAACATAATAAAACACACAACAATAACTAAAATAAATAGAAGGCAGCTGGAGCATCGGTCTCGGGGCGTTACATTACGTTGATGCAAGCTTTGACACTGATCTGGACGATTCAAAATTGCAAACCGGATACGTATTTTTACTAAACAGTGGAGCTGTAAGTTGGTGCAGTTCTAAACAAAGCGTCGTGGCGGGATCTACATGTGAAGCGGAGTACATAGCTGCTTCTGAAGCAGCAAATGAAGGAGTCTAGATGAAAGAGTTCATTTCTGATCTAGGTGTCATACCTAGTGCATCGGGACCAATGAAGATCTTCTGTGACAATACTGGTGCAATTGCCTTGGCAAAGGAATCCAGATTTCACAAGAGGACCAAGCACATCAAGAGACGCTTCAATTCCATTTGGGACCAAGTCCAAGTGGGAGACATAGAGATTTGCTAGATACATACAGATCTGAATGTTGCAGACCGTTGACTAAGCCTCTCTCACGAGCAAAACATGATCAGCACCAAGACTCCATGGGTGTTAGAATCATTACTATGTAATCTAGATTATTGACTCTAGTGCAAGTGGGAGACTGAAGGAAATATGACCTAGAGGCAATAATAAAGTTATTATTTATTTCCTCATATCATGATAAATGTTTATTATTCATGCTAGAATTGTATTAACCGGAAACATGATACATTTGTAAATACATAGACAAACATAACGTCACTAGTATGCCTCTACTTGACTAGCTCATTAATCAAAGATGGTTATGTTTTCTAACCATAGGCATGTGTTGTCATTTGATTAATGGGATCACATCATTAGGAGAATGATGTGATTGACATGCCCATTCCGTTAGCCTAGCACTAGATCGTTTAGTATATTGCTATTGCTTTCTTCATGACTTATACATGTTCCTGTAACTATGAGAATTATGCAACTCCGCCATCGGAGGAACACTTTGGATACTACCAAACGTCACAACGTAATCGGGTGATTATAAAGGAGTAGTACATGTGTCTCGAAGGTACATGTTGAGTTGGCGATTTCGAGATTAGGTTTTGTCACTCCGATTGTCGGAGTGGTATCTCTGAGCCCTCTCGGTAATGCACATCACTATAAGCCTTGCAAGCAATGTGACCAATGAGTTGGTTACGGATGATGCATTACATAACGAGTAAAGAGACTTGCCAAGTGAGATTGATCTAGGTATTGGATACCGACGATCAAATCTCGTGCAAGTAACATACCGATGACAAAGGGAACAACGTATGTTATTATGCGGTTTGACCGATAAAGATCTTCGTAGAATATGTAGGAACCAATATGGGCATCCAGGTTCCGCTATTGGTTATTGACCGAGAATATTTCTAGGTCATGTCTACATAGTTCTCGAACCTGTAGGGTCCGCACGCTTAACGTTACGATGACAGTTTTATTATGAGTTTATAAGTTTTGATTTACCGAAGTTTGTTCGGAGTCTCGGATGTGATCACGGACATGACAAGGAGTCTTGAAATGGTCGAGACATAAAGATTGAAATATTGGACGACTATATTCGGACACCGGAAGTGTTCCGGGTGATTTCGGAGAAAACCGGAGTGCCGGAGGGGTTACTGGAACCCCCCGGGGAGTTAATGGGCCACATGGGCCTTGGTGGGAAGAGAGAGGGGCGGCCAGGGTGGGCCGCACGCCCCCTCTCCCTCTGGTCCAAATTGGACTAGGGGCGCCTCTTCCTTCCCCTCCCCTTCCTTCCCTCCTAGTAGGAGTAGGAAAGGAGGAGTCCTACTCCAACCAGGAGGAGGACTCCTCCTCGGCGCTGCCCCCTTGGGCGGCCGGCCCCCCCTGCTCCTTTATATACGGGCGGGGGGTAGACACAAGTTGATCTACGGATCGTTCTTAGCCGCAGCGGTGCCCCTCCACCATATTCCACCTCGGTCATATTGTCGCGGAGTTTAGGCGAAGCCCTGCGCCGGTAGAACATCATCATCATCACCACGCCGTCGTGCTGACGGAACTCATCCCCGAAGCTTTGCTAGATCGGAGCCCGGGGATCGTCATCGAGCTGAACGTGTGCTGAACTCGGAGGTGCCGTATGTTCGGTGCCTGGATCGGTCGGATCGTGAAGACGTACGACTACATCAACCGCGTTGTGCTAATGCTTCCGCTTACGGTCTACAAGGGTACGTGGATAACACTCTCCCCTCTCGTTGCTATGCCATCACCATGATCTTGCGTGTGCGTAGGAATTTTTTTTTGAAATTACTACGTTCCCCAACAACTTACATATTGGGCATCAAGATCTATAGAGATAGATCAAGACGCTTAATTGGACTTTCACAAAGCACATACCTTGATAAAGTTTTGAAAAAGTTCAAAATGGATCAGGAAAAGAAAGCGTTCTTGCCTGTATTACAAGGTGTGAAGTTGAGTCAGACTCAATGCCCGACCACAGCAGAAGATAGAGAGAAAATGAAAGATTTTCCCTATGCTTCAGCCATAGGCTCTATCATGTATGCAATGTTGTGTACCAGACCTGGCGTATGCTTAGCAATAAGCTTGGCAGGTAGGTACCAAAGTAATCCAGGAGTGGATCACTAGACAGCGGTCAAGAATATCCTGAAATACCTGAAAAGGACTAAGGATATGTTTCTCATTTATGGAGGTGACAAAGAGCTAGTCGTAAATGGTTACGTCGATGCAAGCTTTGACACTGATCCGGACGATTCTAAATCGCAAACCGGATACATTATTTTATTAAATAGTGGAGCTGTAAGTTGGTGCAGTTCTAAACAAAGCGTCGTGGCGGGATCTACATGCGAAGCGGAGTACATAGCTGCTTTGGAAGCAGCAAATGAAGGAGTCTGGATGAAGGAGTTCATTTCTGATCTAGGTGTCATACCTAGTGCATCGAGACCAATGAAGATCTTCTGTGACAATACTAGTGCAATTGCCTTGGCAAAGGAATCCAGATTTCACAAGAGGACCAAGCACATAAAGAGACGCTTCAATTCCATCCGGGACCAAGTCCAGGTGGGAGACATAGAGATTTGCAAGATACATACGGATCTGAATGTTACAGACCCGTTGACTAAGCCTCTTCCACGAGCAAAACATGATCAACACCAAGACTCCATTGGTGTTAGAATCATTACTGTGTAATCTAGATTATTGACTCTAGTGCAAGTGGGAGACTGAAGGAAATATGCCCTAGCGGCAATAATAAAGTTATTATTTATTTCCTCATATCATGATAAATGTTTATTATTCATGCTAGAATTGTATTAACCGGAAACATAATACATGTCTGAATACATAGACAAACTTAACGTCACTAGTATGCCTCTACTTGACTAGCTCATTAATCAAAGACGGTTGTGTTTCCTAACCATAGACATGTGTTGTCATTTGATTAACGGGATCACATCATTAGAAGAAAGATGTGATTGACTTGACCCATTCCGTTAGCTTAGCATTTGATCATTTAGTATGTTGCTATTGCTTTCTTCATGACTTATACAAAGTTCCTACAACTATGAGATTATGCAACTCCCGTTTACCAGAGGAACACTTTTTGTGCTACCAAACGTCACAACGTAACTGGGTGATTATAAAGGAGCTCTACAAGTGTCTCCAATGGTACATGTTGAGTTGGCGTATTTCGAGATTAGGTTTTGTCACTCCGATTGTCGGAGAGGTATCTCTGCGCCCTCTCGGTAATACACATCACTATAAGCCTTGCAAGCAATGTAACTAATGAGTTAGTTATGAAATGATGTATTACGTAACGAGTAAAGAGACTTGCCGATAACGAGATTGAACTAGGTATTGGATACCGACGATCGAATCTCGGGCAAGTAACATACCGATCACAAAGGGAACAACATATGTTGTTATGCGGTTTGACCGATAAAGATCTTCGTAGAATATGTAGGAGCCAGTATGAGCATCTAGGTTCCTCTATTGGTTATTGACCGGAAACGTGTCTCGGTCATGTCTACATAGTTCTCGAACCCGCAGGGTCCGCACGCTTAAAGGTACGATGATAGTTTTATTATGAGTTTATAAGTTTTGATGTCCCGAAGGTTCTTCGGAGTCCCGGATGTGATCACGGACATGACGAGGAGTCTCGAAATGGTCGAGACATAAAGATTGATATATTGGAAGCCTATATTTGGATATCGGAATCGTTCTGGGTGAAATCGCGATTTTACCGGAGTACCGGGGGGTTACCGGAACCCCCCCGGGGGTTATTGGGCCTACATGGGCCCTAAGGGAGAAGAGGAGGGCCGGCCAGGGCAGTCCGCGCGCCCCCTCCCCCCTAGTACGAATAGGACAAGGAAGGGGGGGGGTGGGGCGCTTTCCTCTTCCCCCTTTCCCCCTTCCTTCTCCAAAAAGGCAAGAGGGGGAGTCCTTCTCCCGGTGGGAGTATGACTCCTCCAGGCGCGCCCCTAGGGCCGGCCGCACCTCCCCCCTCCCTCCTTTATATACGGGGGCAGGGGGCACCCCATGACACACAAGTTGATCTTCGTGATCATTCCTTAGCCGTGTGCGGTGCCCCCTCCACCATATTCCACCTCGGTCATATCGTAGCGGTGCTTAGGTGAAGCCCTGCGTCTGTAGAACATCATCACCGTACACACGCGTCGTCGTCTTGTGGAACTCATCCCCGACACCCTGCTGGATCGGAGTCCGGGGATCGTCATCGAGCTGAACGTGTGCTGAACTCGGAGGTGCCGTACGTTCGGTACTTGGATCAGTCGGATCGTGAAGACGTACGACTACATCACCGCGTTGTTCTAACGCTTCCGATTTCGGTCTATGAGGGTACGTGGACAACACTCTCCCCTGTCGTTGCTATGCATCACCATGATCTTGCGTGTGCGTAGGAATTTTTTTCGAATTACTACGGTCCCCAATATATTTTATATTTCCTTATATCATGATAAATGTTTATTATTCATGCTAGAATTATATTAACCGGAAACTTGATACATGTGTGGATACATAGATAAAACATCATGTCCCTAGTAAGCCTCTACTAGACTAGCTCGTTAATCAAAGATGGTTGAGTTTCCTAACCATAGACATGTGTTGTCATTTGATGAACGGGATCACATCATTAGGAGAATGATGTGATGGACAAGACCCATCCGTTAGCTTAGCATAATGATCGTTTAGTTTTGTTGCTATTGCTTTCTTCATAACTTATGAGTTGTGTGATTTGATGACCGAAGTTTGTTCGAATTCCCAAATGAGATCATGGATATGACGAGGAGTCTCAAAATGGTCGAGAGGTAAAGATTCATATAGAGGACGATGGTATTTGGACACCAGAAGTGTTCCAGGTGATACCGGGTCACCGGAAGTGGTTCTGGGCAACCCCCGGCAAAGATATGGGCTTAATGGGCCAAGTAAGGGAACACACCAGCCCACAAGGGGCTGGTGTGCCCCCTATAGGGCCAGCCACGTGGGGAGAAAGGGAAAGGGGGGCAAGGAAAAGGAAGGTATGAAGTAGGACTCCTACTTCCTTCCCCTCCCCCCTCCTTCCTTTCCCCCTTGTCCAAATATGGGAAGGGGGGCCAAATTGGACTAGGGGCCCAAGTAGGATTCCTCCTACTTGGGCACGCCCTAGGCAGCCTCCCTCCCTCTCCCTCCTTTATATATGTGGGGAGGGGACCCCTAGAAAACACATCAATTGTTCCTAGCCGTGTGAAGTGCCCCCCTCCACAGTTACACACCTCGGTCATATCGTCGTAGTGCTTAGGCGAAGCCTTGGGTTGGTAACTTCATCATCACCGTCACCACGCCGTCGTGCTGAGGGAACTCTCCCTCGGCCTCAACTGGATCAAGAGCTCGAGGGACGTCATCGATCTAAACGTGTGCTGAACGCGGAGGTGCCGTACGTTCGGTGCTTGGATCGATTGGATCACGAAGACGTTCAACTACATCAACCGCGTTAACGCCTCCGCTTTCGGTCTACGAGGGTACATGGACACGCTCTCCCCGCTCGTTGCTATGCTTATCCTAGATAGATCTTGCATGATCGTAGAATTTTTTTGAAATACTACGTTCCCCAACAATGGCATCCGAGCCAGGTCTATGCGTAGATGTTATATGCACGAGTAGAACACAAAGAGTTGTGGGCTATAATAGTCATACTGCTTACCACCAACATCTTACTTTGATTCGGCGGTATTGTTGGATGAAGCGGCCCGGACCGACATTACATGACCACGTTCATGAGATTTGTTCTATCGACGTGCTTCGAACACAAGTGGCTAGCGGGTGTCGGTTTCTCCTACTTTAGTTGAATTGAGTTTGACTACGGCCGGTCCTTGTTGATGGTTAAAACAACACACTTGACAAAAAATCATTGTGGTTTTGATGCGTAGGTAAGAAAGTTTCTTGCTAGAAGCCCGTAGCAGCCACGTAAAACTTTCAACAACAAAGTAGAGGACATCTAACTTGTTTTTGCAGGGCATGTTGTGATGTGATATAGTCAAGACATGATGTGATATAATTTGTTGTATGAGATGATCATGTTTTGTTAAAGTTATCGGCAACTGGCAGGAGCCTTATGGTTGTCTCTTTATAGCATAAGATGCAAGCGCCATATAATTTCTTTACTTTATTGCTATGTGATAGCAATAGTTGCAAAAGCACAAGATGATGGAGATCATGGTGTCATGCCGGTGACGATGGAGATCATGACGGTACTTTGGAGATGGAGATCAAAGGCACAAGATTATGATGGTCATATCATGTCACATATTTTGATTGGATGTGATGTTTTTCTTTTATGCATCTTATTTTGCTTAGTACGGCGGTAGCATTATAAGATGATCCCTCACTAAATTTCAAGGTATAAGTGTTCTCCCTGAGTATGCACCGTTGCGACAGTTCGTCGTGCCGAGACACCACGTGATGATCGGGTGTGATAAGCTCTACATTCACATACAACGGGTGCAAGCCAGTTTTGCACACGCAAAATACTCGGGTTAAACTTGACGAGCCTAGCATATGCAGATATGGCCTCGGAACACTGAGACCGAAAGGTCGAACGTGAATCATATAGTAGATATGATCAACATAGTGATGTTCACCATTGAAATCTACTCCATCTCACGTCATGATTGGACATGGTTTAGTTGATATGGATCACGTGATCATTTAGATGACTAGAGGGATGTATATCTAAGTGGGAGTTCTTAAGTAATATGATTAATTGAACTTTAATTTATCATGAACTTAGTCCTGACAGTATTTGCATAACTATGTTGTAGATCAATAGCTCGCGATGTAGCTCCTCGTTTATTTTGATATGTTCCTAGAGAAAAATAAGTTGAAAGATGATAGTAGCAATGATGTGGACTTGGTCTGTGATCTGAGGATTATCCTCATTGCTGCACAGAAGAATTATGTCCTTGATGCACCGCTAGGTGACACACCTATTGCAGGAGCAGATGCAGATGTTATGAACGTTTGACAAGCTCGGTATGATGACTACTTGATAGTTTAGTGCACCATGCTTTACGACTTAGAACTGGGACTTCAAAAAATGTTTTGAACGACATGGAGCATATGAGATGTTCCAAGAGTTGAAATTGGTATTTCAGACTCATGCCCGTATTAATAGGTATGAGATCTCTAACAAAGTACTTTGCCTACAAGATGGAGGAGAATAGCTCAGCTAAGAATGTCTGAGTACTACAATCACTTGAATCAAGTGGGAGTTAATCTTCCAGATAAGATAGTGATTGACAGAATTCTCTAGTTGCTATCACCGAGTTACTAGAACTTTATGATGAACTATAATATGCAGGGGATAACGGAAACAATTCCCAAGCTCTTCGCGATGCTGAAATAAGCAAAGGTAGAAATCAAGAAAAAGCATCAAGTGTTGATGGTTGACAAGACCACTAGTTTCAAGTAAAAGGGCAAGGAAAAGAAAGGAACTTCAAGAAGAATGGCAAGCAAGTTGCACTCCCGTGAAAAAGCCCAAAGCTAGACCTAACCCTGGAACTGAGTGCTTCTACTGCAAAGGGAATGGTCACTGGAAGCGGAACTACCCCAAATACTTGGCGGATAAGAAGGATGGCAAAGTGAATAAAACTATATTTGATATACATGTTATTGATGTGTACTTTACTAGTGTTTATAGTAACCCCTCGGTATTTCATACTGGTTCAGTTGCTAAGAGAAGTAACTCAAAGAGTTGCAAAATAAACAGAGACTAGTTAAGGGCGAGGTGATGATGTGTGTTGGAAGTGATTCCAAGGTTGATAAGATCACCATCGCACACTCCCTTTACGTTCGGGATTAGTGTTGAACCTAAAATAAATGTTATTTGGTGTTTGCGTTGAGCATGAATATGATTGGATCATGTTTATTGCAATAGGATTATTCATTTAAGTCAAAGAATAATTGTTGTTCTATTTACATGAATAAAACCTTCTACGGTCATACACTTAATATAAGTGGTTTATTGAATCTCGATCGTAGTGATACACATATTCATAATATTGAAGCCAAAAGATGCAAAGTTAATAATGATAGTGCAACTTATTTGTGGCACTGCCGTTTAGGTCATATTGGTGTAAAGCGCATGAAGGAACTCCATGCTGATGGGATTTTGGAATCACTTGATGCTTGTGAACCATGCCTCATGGGCAAGATGACTAAGACTCCGTTCTCCGAAACAATGAAACATAAGTCTAAAACATTTGAAAAGTTCAAAGAATTTTAGAGTGAAGTGGAAAATCATCGTAACAAGAAAATAAAGTTTCTACGATCTGATCGCGGAGGTGAATATTTGAGTTACGAGTTTGGTCTTCATCTGAAACAATGTGGAATAGTTTCGCAACTCACGCCACCTAGAACACCACAGCGTAATGGTGTGTCTGAACATCGTAACCGCACTTTATTAGATATGGTGCAATCTGTGATGTCTCTTACCGATTTACCACTATCGCTTTGGGGTTATGCATTAGAGACAACTGCATTCACGTTAAATAGGGCACCGTCTAAATCCGTTGAGATGACACCGTATGAACTATGGTTTGGCAAGAAACCTAAGATGTCGTTTCTTAAAGTTTGGGGTTGCGATGCTTATGTGAAAAAGCTTCAGCCTTATAAGCTTGAAACCAAATCAAAGAAGTGCGTCTTCATACGATACCCAAAAGAAACGGTAGGGTACACCTTCTATCACAGATCCGAAGGCAAGATCTTTGTTTCTAAGAATGGATCCTTTCTAGAGGAGTTTCTCTCGAAAGAAATGAGTGGGAGGAAAGTAGAACTTGATGAGGTAATTGTACCTTCTCTTGAATTGGAAAGTATCTCATCACAGAAAACCGTTCCCGTGATGCCTGCACCAACTAGTGAGGAAGCTAATGATAATGATCATGAAACTTCGGATCAAGTTACTACCAAACCACGTAGGTCAACTAGCACGTTCCGCACCAGAGTGGTACGGTAATCCTGTTCTGAAGAGCATGTTACTTGACCATGACGAACCTACAAACTATGAGGAAGCGATGATGAGCCCAGATTCTGCAAAATGGTTTGAGGCCATGAAATCTGCATTGGGATCCATCTATAAGAACAAAGTGTGGACTTTGGTGGACTTGCCCGATGATTAGCGAGCCATAGAGAATAAATGGATCTTCAAGAGGAAGACCGACGCTGATAGTAGTGTTACTATCTACAAAGCTCAAATTGTAAAAAAAAAGTTTTTGACAAGTTCGAGGTGTTGAATACAATGAGATTCTCACTCGTATCGATGCTTAAGTCTGTCTGAATCTTGTTAGCAATTGCCGCATTTTATGAAATTTGGCAAATGGATGTCAAAACTGTGTTCCTTAATGGATTTCTTAAAGAAGAGTTGTATATAATGCAACCAAAAGGTTTTGTCAATCCAAAAGGCGCTAACAAAATGTGTAAGCTCCAGTGATCCATTTATGGAATGGTGCAAGCATCTCAGAGTTGGAATGTATGCTTTGATAGTGTGATCAAAGCATATGGTTTTATACAGACTTTTGGACAAGCCTATATTTACAAGAAAGTGAGTGGGAACTCTGTAGTATTTCTGATATTATATGTGTATGACATATTATTGATTGGAAATGATATAGAATTTCTAGATAGCATAAAAGGATACTTGAATAAAAGTTTTCAATGAAATACCTCGGTGAAGCTGCTTACACATTGAGCATCAAGATCTATAGAGATAGATCAAGACGCTTGATAAGATTTTTCAATGAGTACATACCTTGATAAGATTTTGAAGTAATTCAAAATGAAACAGTCAAAGAAAGAGTTCTTGCCTGTATTGCAAGGTGTGAAGTTGAGTAAGACTCAAAACCCGACTATGGCAGAAAATAGAAAGAGAATGAAAAGTCATTTCCCTATGCCTCAACCATAGGTTCTATAAAGTATGTCATGCTATGTACCAGACCTATTGTATACCCTGCCCTGAGTTTGGCAAGGGAGTACAATAGTGATCTAGGAGTAGATCACTGGACATTGGTCAAAATTATCCTTAGAGGACTAAGGAAATATTTCTCGGTTATGGAGGTGATAAAGAGTTCGTCGTAAAGAGTTACCTCGGTGCAAGCTTTGACACCGATCTGGATGACTCTGAGTCTCGATCTAGATACATATTGAAAGTGGGAGCATTCAGCTAGAGTAGCTCCGTATGGAGCACTGTAGACATAGAAATTTGCAAAATACATACAGTCTGAATGTGGCAGACCCATTGACTAAACCTATCTCACAAGCAAAACATCATCACACCTTAGTACTCTTTGGGTGTTAATCACATGGCGATGTGAACTAGATTATTGACTCTAGTAAACCCTTTGGGTATTGGTCACATGGTGATGTGAACTATAGAGTGTAAAATCACATGACGATGTGAACTATTGGTGTTAAATCACATAGCAATATGAACTAGATTGTTGACTCTATTGCAAGTGGGGGACTGAAGGAAATATGCCCTAGAGGCAATAATAAAGTTGTTATTTATATTTCCTTATATCATGATAAATGTTTATTATACATGCTAGAATTGTATTAACCAGAAACTTGATACATCTATGAATACATAGACAAAACAGAGTGTCCCTAGTATGCCTCTACTTGACTAGCTTGTTAATCAAAGATGGTTAAGTTTCCTAGCCATAGACATGTGTTGTCATTTGATGAATGGGATCACCTGAATAGAGAATGATGTGATGGACAAGACCCATCCGTTAGCTTAGCATAATGATCGTTTAGTTTTATTGCTATTGCTTTCTTCATAACTTATACATGTTCCTCTGACTATGAGATCATGCAACTCCCGAATACCGGAGGAACACCTTGTGTGCTATCAAATGTCACAACGTAACTCAGTGATTATAAAGATGCTCTACAGGTGTCTCTGATGGTGTTTGTTGAGTTGGCATAGATTGAGATTATGATTTGTCACTCCGAGTATCAAAGAGGTATCTCTGGGCCCTCTCGGTAATGCACATCACTATAAGCCTCGCAAGCAATGTGATTAATGAGTTAGTTACGGGATGATGCATTACAGAACGAGTAAAGAGACTTGCCAGTAACGAGATTGAACTAGGTATGAGGATACCGATGATCGAATCTTGGGCAAGTAACATACCAATGACGAAGGGAACAACATATGTTGTTATGCGGTGAGGGAGTCCTAGATTAGGGGGTGTCCGGATGGCCGGACTATAGCCTTTGGCCGGACTCCTGGACTATGAAGATACAAGATTGAAGACTTCGTCCCGTGTCCGGATGGGACTTTCCTTGGCGTGGAAGGCAAGCTTGGCGATACGTATGTAGATCTCCTACCATTGTAACCGACTCTGTGTAACCCTAACCCTCTTCGGTGCCTATATAAACCGGAGGGTTTTAATCCGTAGGACGAACAACAATCATACCATAGGCTAGCTTCTAGGGTTTAGCTTCTCTGATCTCATGGTAGATCTACTCTTGTACTACCCATATCATCAATATTAATCAAGCAGGAGTAGGGTTTTACCTCCATCGAGAGGGCCCGAACCTGGGTAAAAACATCGTGTCCCTTGTCTCCTGTTACCATCCGCCTAGACGCACAGTTCGGGACCCCCTACCCGAGATCCGCCAGTTTTGACACCGACATGTGGTTTGACCGATAAAGATCTTCGTAGAATATATAGGAGCCAATCTGAGCATCCAGGTTCTACCATTGGTTATTGACAGGAGATGTGTCTCGGTCATGTCTGCATAGTTCTCGAACCCGTAGGGTCCGCACGCTTAACGTTCGATGACAATTTGTATTATGAGTTATGTGATTTGATGACCGAAGTTTGTTCGAAGTCCCGGATGAGATCATTTTTTTTACATGATGCGGAGTCTCGAAATGGTCCAGAGGTAAAGATTCATATATAGGATGATGGTATTTGGACACCAGAAGTGTTTCGGGTGATCCGGGTCACCGAAAGTGGTTCCGGGCAACCCCCGGCAAAGATATGGGCTTAATGGGCCAAGTAAGGGAACACACCAGCCCACAAGGGGCTGGTGCGCCCCCTATAGGGCCAGCCATGTGGGGAGAAAGGGAAAGGGGAGGAGGAAAAGGAAAGTATGAAGTAGGACTCCTACTTCCTTCCCCTCCCCCTCCTTCCTTTCCCCCTTGTCCAAATGTGGTAAGGGGGGCCTAATTGGACTAGGGGCCCAAGTAGGATTCCTCCTACTTGGGTGCGCCGTAGGCAGCCTCCCTTCCTCTCCCTCCTTTATATACATGGGGAGGGCACCCCTAGAACACACATCAATTGTTCCTAGCCGTGTGCGGTGCCCCCTCCACAGTTATACACCTCGGTCATATCGTCGTGGTGCTTAGGCAAAGCCCTGCACCTGTAACTTCATCATCACCGTCGCCATGCTGTCGTGCTAACGGAGCTCTCCCTTGGCCTCAACTGGATCAAGAGCTCTAGGGATATCATCGAGCTGAACGTGTGCTGAATGCGGAGGTGCCGTATGTTCAGTGCTTGGATCAGTTGGATCGCGAACACGTTCGACTACATCAATCACATTATTAAATGCTTCCGCTTTTGGTATACGATGGTACGTGGACACACTCTCCCCGCTCGTTGCTATGCTTCTCCTAGATAGATCTTGCGTGATCGTAGGATTTTTTTTTGAAATACTATGTTCCCCAACAGGGACGTCATCGAGTTGAACGTGTGCTGAACTCAGAGGTGCCGTACGTTCGGTACTAGATCGGTTGGATCGCAAAGACGTTTGACTACATCAACCGCATTATACTAACACTTCCGCTTTCGGTCTATGAGGGTACGTAGACACACTCTCCCCTCTCGTTTCTATGCATCTCCTAGATAGATCTTGCGTGATCGTAGGATTTTTTTTGAAATTACATGCTACGTTCCCCAACAATAGGATATGTGTTGTTGTACTAAGCCTCTCTGTCACTGGTGTTCAGAATAACACTTCACGGCCTCCCTGCCCTTTGTCTCTCCATGGCTTGTTCTCCATGATCTTGGATACCTGCAAGGATGAACAACACGAACAAGACAAGAGAAATTTATAGAACAAGTTTATTTCGCACATACAGGACGTTAATTCAACGCACTTCCATTGATCCCTCCAACAAATACATTGGGATGCAAGGCTCTTGCCTCGATCCATACCTTACCAGACTACTCACGCATGAAGATCAGATCACGCGAAGAACACATCATAGAACACATAATGAAGGTAGATTGATCGCTAATTTGTCTTATAATGGATGTCATGTGTGATACACGATTACAAGTATGATTAAAGGAGGAAGAACTATGATGGAGATGGTGACTATGGAGATAGAAAATGGAGGCAGTTAGGATTGATGAAGATGAAGATGAGTTTTTCTTTTATACGGCTCCTCTCATGATTGTTCTGTTGACATTTCGGCCTCAACCCCTTTATTAAGTTTGTTCAGGTGGATGAGGAGCATCAGTTTTCCACGCCATACGACCGCTCAAGTGAGCGAGGTCGGTTGCATGGAACATCATCTTTTGTGTTGGTTCTTCTGGTGCTCCTCCACTTGAATTCTTCTATATCTTCCTCTACTCTTTTCCTTGTTCTGACTTGATTTCGTCCATATTTAGCTCATTTCTCATGGAAACACAATAAAGAGAGGATTTGTGGAATCTTATGCATTTATTAGTCATAAGTGGCAATATCGGAGCCAATTTCTCAGTTTTAATGAAATATATCGGTTTAAACTCAGTGTAGAGCGTAAAAATAACACTCATCAAGCCTCGCCGGTGACGAGCCAGTTGCAGCACTGGCGTACATGGTTGTAACATCGTCGATACAATTGCAACTCTGGTGAACATGGTGAAGGAAATAGGCCCTAGAGGCAATAATAAAGTTGTTATTTTATATTTCCTTATTCATGATAAAGGTTTATTATTCATGCTATAATTGTATTGACCGAAATCCTTAATACATGTGTGAATACATAAACAAACAGGGTGTCCCTAGTGAGCCTCTACTTGACTACCTCATTGATCAAAGATGGTTAAGGTTTCCTAACCATGGACATGAGTTGTCATTTGATAACGGGATCACATCATTAGGAGAATGATGTGATGGACAAGACCCATCCATTAACTTAGCATCATGATCATTCAGTTTTATTGCTATTGCTTTCTTCATGTCAAATACATATTCCTTCGACTATGAGATTATGCAACTCCCGGATACCGGAGGAATGCCTTTTGTGCTATCAAACATCACAACATAACTGGGTGATTAGAAAGATACTCTATAGGTATCTCCGAAGGTGTTTGTTGAGTTGGCATAGATCGATATTAGGATTTGTCGCTTCGAGTATCGGAGATGTATCTCTGGGCCCTCTCGGTAATACACATCATAAGCTTGCAAGCAAACGACTAAGGAGTTGGTCATGAGGTGATGTATTATGAAATGAGTAAGAGACTTGCTGATAATGAGATTGAACTAGGTATGAAGATATCGACGATCGAATCTCGGGCAAGTAACATACCGACAGACAAAGGGAATAACGTATGTTTTCATAACGGTTCGACCGAAAAATATCTTCGTAGAATATGTAGGATCCAATATGGGTATCCAGGTTCCGCTATTGGTTATTGACCGGAGAGGTGTCTCGGTCATGTCTACATAGTTCTCGAACCCGTTGGGTTCGCACGCTTAACGTTCAATGACGATATTGTATTATATGAGTTATGTGATTTGGTGACCGAATGTTGTTCGGAGTCCCAGATGAGATCACGGACATGATGAGGAGTCTTGAAATGGTCAAGAGGTAAATATTTATATACATGACGATGATATTCGGACACCAAAAGTGTTTCGGAACCAGATAGTCATCGGAGTACCGGAGGGGGTACCGGTCAACACCGAGAGTATATTGGGCCTTGATACGTCTCCAACGTATCTATAATTTTTTCTTGTTCCATGCTGTTATATTGTCAATCTTGGATGTTTTATAATCATTTTATAGTAATTTTATATCATTTTTTGGTACTAACCTATTGACATAGTGCCAAGTGCCAGTTGTTGTTTTTTCCCATGTTTTTACATCACAGAAAATCAATATCAGACGGAGTCGAAATGCCACGAAACTCCAGAGAGAATTTTGATGGGCTATAAGGAACACAACAAGCCCTGGCTGCACCTAGGGGTTGCCCCGAGGGGGGCACAACCCACCAGGGCACGCCAGGAGGCCTAAGCACGCACTAGTTGGTTGTGCCCACCTCGGGTGCCCCCAGACCGCCTCTTTGCTCTATAAATATCCCAATATTCCATAAACCCTAAAGGCATTGACGAAATATTCATCCAGCCGCCACAGAGTCCAGAACCACCAGATCTGATCTAGACACCATCTCGGATGGATTTCACCACCTCCATTGGTGTCTCTCCGTTGATGCGTGAGTAGTTCTTTATAGACCTTCGGGTCCTTAGTTAGTAGCTAGATGGTTTCCTCTCTCTCGCTGAATTCTCAATACAATGGTTTGTTGGAGATCCATATGATGTAATTCTTTTGCGGTGTGTTTGTTGGGATCAATGAACTTTGAGTTTATGATCAGATTTATCTTTTTATACCCATGAAAGTTATTTGAGTTTCTTTGATCTCTTATATGCATGATTGCTTATAGCCTCGTATTTATTCTCTGATATTTGGGTTTTGTTTGGACAACTTGATCTATTTATCTTGCAATGGGAAGAGGTGCTTTGTAGTGGGTTTGATCTTACGATGCTTGATCCCAGTGACAGAAAGGGAAACGACACGTATGTATCGTTGCTACTAAGGATAAAACGATGGGGTCTATCTCTACATAGATAGATCTTGTCTACATCATGTCATTGTTCTTATTGCATTACTTTGTTTTCCCATGAACTTGATACACTAGATGCATGTTGGATAGCGGTCGATGTGTGGAGTAATAGTAGTAGATGCAGGCAGGAGACAGTCTACTAATCTTGGACGTGATGCCTATATAATGATCATTGCCTGGATAACGTCATGATTATTTGAAGTCCTGTCAATTGCCCAACAGTAATTTGTTCACTCACCGTTTGCTATTTTTCTCAAGAGAAGCCACTAGTGAAACCTACAGCCCCCGAGTCTTCTTTCTCATATATTTGCCTTTGCGATCTACTTTTCTCTTGCATTTGTTTTCGTATCCACTAAACCAAAAATAAAAAAAATACCTTGCCGCATTTTATTTCTATTTATTTTATTTGGCGTTTGATCTATCAATCTACTACAATTTACCTCATGTCCGTTTGCTTGTCTTGAGGGGCCGTATGATACGTCTCCAACGTATCTATAATTTCTGATTGTTCCATGCTATTATATTTTCTGTTTTGGATGTTTAATGGGCTTTATTATGCACTTTTATATTATTTTTGGGACTAACCTATTAACCGAAAGCCCAGTGCAAATTGCTGTTTTTTTGCCTATTTCAGTGTTTCGTAGAAAAGGAATATCAAACGGAATCCAAACGGAATGAAACCTTCGCGAGGATCATTTTTGGAACAAACGCAATCCAGGAGACTTGGAGTGTACATCAAGGAAGCAACGAGGCAGGAGAGCGCGCCCAGGGGGGTAGGTGTCCCCCACCCTTGTGGGCCCCTCGTGGCTCCACCGACCTACTTCTTTTGCCTATATATACTCATATACCCTGAAAACATCCGGGAGCGCCACGAAACCCTATTTCCACTGCCGCAACCTTCTGTACCGGTGAGATCCCTTCTTGGGGCCTTTTCCGGCGCTCCGCCGGAGGTGGAATCGATCACGGAGGGCTTCTTCATCAACACCATAGCCTCTCTGATGACGTGTGAATAGCTTACCACAGACCTTTGGGTCCATAGTTATTAGCTAGATGGCTTCTTCTCTATCTTTGGATCTCAATACAAAGTTCTCCTCGATCTTCTTGGAGATCTATTCGATGTAATTCTTTTTGCGGTGTGTTTGTCGAGATCTGATGAATTGTGGATTTATGATCAAGATTATCTATGGACAATATTTGATTCTTCTCTGAAGTATTTTATGCATGATTTAATATCTTTCCAAGTCTCTTCGAATTATCAGTTTGGTTTGGCCTACTAGATTGATCTTTCTTGCAATGGGAGAAGTGCTTCGCTTTGGGTTCAATCTTGTGGTGTCCTTTCCCAGTGACAACAGGGGCAGCAAGGCACGTATTGTATTGTTGCCATCGAGGATAAAAAGATGGGGTTTATATCATATTGCTTGAGTTTATCTCTCTACATCATGTCATCTTGCAAAATGCGTTACTCTGTTCTTATGAACTTAATACTCTAGATGCATGCTGGATAGCGGTCGATGTGTGGAGTAATAGTAGTAGATGCAGAACCATTTCGTTCTACTTGTCACGGACGTGATGCATATATACATGATCATGCCTAGATATTCTCATAACTATGCGCTTCTCTATCAATTGCTCGACAGTAATTTATTCACCCACCGTAAATTATGCTATCTTGAGAGAAGCCACTAGTGAAACATATGGCCCTCGGGTCTATCTTCCATCATATTATTTTCCTATTAACTTGCTATTTCTGTCGCCGTTTATTTTGCAGTCTTTACTTTTCAATCTATACAACAAAAATAGCAAAAATATTTATCTTATTGTCTCTATCAGATCTCACTTTTGCAAGCGGCCGTGAAGGGATTTACAACCCCTTTATCGCATTGGTTGCAAGGTTCTTGATTGTTTGTGCAGGTACGAGGGACTTGCATGTAGTATCCTACTGGATTGATACCTTGGTTCTCAAAAACTGAGGGAAATACTTATGCTACTTTGCTGCATCACCCTTTCCTCTTCAAGGGAAAACCAACGCATGCTCAAGAGGTAACAAGAAGGATTTCTGGCGCTGTTGCCTGGGAGGTTTACGCCAAGTCAAGTCAAGATTTGATCTCCTGTCAACGTGCCGATTGCTGGCGCCGTTGCTGGAGAGATCTACGCACAAGTATAGACATACCAAGTACCCATCACAAACTCTTATCCCTTGCATTACATTATTTGCCATTTGCCTCTCGTTTTCCTCTCCCCCACTTGACCTTTGCCTTTTCTTCGCCTTTTTCCCGTATGTCTTTTTGTTTGTGTTTCCATGTGCCTTCTATTTGCTTGCTAAAAATCTATTGATATGGATCCACTTAAAGTGCTCTACTTGGATCATCTTCAATCCTTATGCGCTCGTGCTGAAACCCCAACTAGCCTAGTTGATGGGAAATCTTTAGATGAGCATGCTCATTTTGTGTGTCACCGTTTCTCTGAAAAGGGGAGACTCTTATGGGATCAAATAAACAGATTATTGTGTTATGCTTGGAGTCTTTGTAAAATTTATGATTTTACTTGTTTCTCTAAGAACCCTAAAAAACACCTTCCCTACCTATGTGAGTTTAATGATAAGGAAATCCTATCTTCTTATGCAAAGGGTGTTTATAGTTACTATGATATCGAACAAATTGAAGAATTTGTTTCTTTTAAGGATGCTTATGAAGTTGCTTCTTTCATTGAAAAGTATGATACTACTCTCTACGAATCTAAATTTTTTGACATACTTAAATATTGCTATGAAAACTACGCTCTAATGTCTATGTCAAAGAATTTATTGAGAGAATGACCGTTGCTTTGGAAGAAAATAATGATATGCATGAATCTATAGATAATGATGATTCTGATGATTTTATTGAAATTTCCCTTGATGACATGATGCTTGCTATTCTTGTGGCCTTGATGCCAATATTTTTGAAGACGAATTTGCTATAGTTCCTTATGCTAAACATAAGATTGTTGCTATTGCGCCCATACTTGATAGTTCCTTAGATGAAAAGCATGATTGCAATGATGTTATTATAAATTCTATTGATGTCAGTTGTGTTAATGATATGCAAAACCTCAAGCTTGGGGATGCTAGTTTTGCTATGACTACTATTTGTTGCAATGATCATGATATGGGTGATTCTTCTTTTGATCTTGAAAATTCATTTAAGCCCCATGATGAATATGAGATTGATAATAGTGTTTGCAATATTATTGAAAGTGGGTTTGGAAGAGTGTCAACTTTAGATCCCACATATTTGTAGAATGTCCAATCTTATGAAGTTTTTGATAAAAGTGGGTTTGGAGAGGTCATGACTTTAGTTAATGTTAATCCCACTATTTTGGAAGAGTGTCAACTTTGCATACACGTGGACCGTGTTAAGAATATGTTTTGTGATAGCTATATTGTTGAATTTTCTTATGATCCTACATGTAATTATCATGAGAGAGGAAAATATGTCTGTAGAAATTTTCATGATACTAAATTACCTCTCGTTATGTTGAGATTGCTATTGTTTCTTTCCGCTTGTTTGCATATGCTAGTTTTTGCTTGCCTTGATAATTTGTTTGCCTTGATAATTTGTTTGCCTATAAGATGCCTATGCGTGGGAAGTATGTTAGACTTTGATGTGTTTGTCACTTGTTTTATGATGCTCTCTTTGTGCTTCAATTCTTGTCTTTCATGTGAGCATCATCAAAACCTTTATGCCTAGCTAGGGGCATTAAATGATAGTGCTTGTTGGGAGGCAACCCAATTTTATTTTTGTTTCTTGCTTTTTGTTTCTGTTTAGTAATAAATAATTCATCTAGCTTCTGTTTATATGTGGTTTTATGTTTTAATTAGTGTTTGTGCCAAGTAGAACCTTTGGGAAGACTTGGGTGAAGTCTTTATGATCTTGGTGTGAAAAAAAGAAACTTTAGCGCTCACGAGATTAGCTGCCTTTTTTACTGCAGAGTGTTTTTAGGTTGATTCTTTTGGCAGATGATTAATAGACAAATTCGTCACGTCCACCATTTTATTTCAGAATTTTTGGAGTTACATAAGTATACGTTTGATACAGATTACTACAGACTGTTCTGTTTTTGACAGATTCTGTTTTTCGTGTGTTGTTTGCTTATTTTGATGAATCTATGGCTAGTATCGGGGGGTATGAACCATAGATAAGTTGGAATACAGTAGGTTTAAAACCAATATAAATAATGTCGGGGATATGCCCCGCGGTGTAAACCGGCCGGAAGGATAAACCGGCCGGACTTGGCGATTCACCGCGACTGCATGCACCAGACGGTTTCTGACTCATTGGTAATCCGCGGGCGGGCCAGAGGAGCAACAAGACCGGTGGCCCAACGGGCGGTTCATGAAGGCCGGTTCAACTATGGTGGGCGGTTTAAGAGGAAAGGAATATTTGCCTTACAAGGAGTTAAGACTAGGACTTGTATCCGGTTTGTATTAGAGATAGACTAGTCCAAATCCTAATAGGACTCACATGTAACCCGCCCTTCAACATATATAAGGAGGCAGGGCTCCCCAAAGAGGACAAGTTAGAAGTTACAAGCGACAAGCAAGAAACAACAATCTCTAGGGCTAGACACAACTATAGGAGAGCCGGTTTACTGGCGACTCCTCGTGATGATAATGAGACCTAGCCTCAAACAAAGATGTAGGGTTTTTACGGATGATGTTTCCGGGGCCAAGTCGTCTAAATCCTGTCTTGTGTTGCGTCTCGATTCCGCTCAACCCTCTCAAGCTACCATATAGATCGTTGGCGCCATGACTAAGTCCTGACACTAAGGACATCTGACGTGACAAATCCACGACAGTTGACGCCCACCGTGGGGCCTGCACACGATGGTGTTGAGTTCTTGAAGGGAGAACTTCAAGGAACGAGAAGGTCGCGATTGCCGGATGAATAAAGAGCCGGCGCGAAAATTTGGGATTAAAGATCGTCAAAAATTTAGGGTTGCGTCATGTACGTCGTCACGAGTGAACCGGCGGTGCGTTGAAACCAGAGTCGCCGAGTTGTTGCCTCTGCGTACAGTCCCATGGTCATCAGCCGGAAGTTACAGGAATCCAATTCAAGATTCAAGGGAAGGAAAAAGTTACTGCTAACACATGGATCCCCCCAGGCGTCAACTAGGCACAAGAAAGCTAGTCGGAGTCTGGTTCAAAGAAAAGAAAGGGGAAAAGAAGTCGGCCCGCAGATGACCTGACCGGTCGCACGTCGTTTTCGGGTGTCACATCCAAACAGTAACAAGGAAAATATCAATATCGCTGACAACACATATTGTGTTGGTCGACTCCTCCACGTGGAAACCAAATCAAAAGAAGAAATTAGATGCTGTTCTATCACGAAGAGCTGGATATTTTACCGTGAATATGGAGTCCACCCATTGCCGCGTCGCCTGACGGACGAGCGCAAGCCGCCACCCCCGTGGACCGGTCTACCTTAACACGCCGGTGCTGCGCTCGCTCTCATGGACCGCCCTCGGATCGCCCCGCCGCCGCCATGGCTCACCGCGTCGCTGGCCCTGCGTCGCCGAAGAGCCGCCTGGAGCAGCCCCCACGTCGAGCCACCCCGACCTTACGTCGCCTCTGATGTTGTCGAGCTGCCATGGCCGCGACTCCACCTCGCCGGTCCGTCCCTCCGCCATGGTTCGCCGTGGTTGCTGCGACCCCATCTGGCCACCTTCGAACCGCCAGCCGCCACAGTGCTCGCCGTTTTTGCTGCTCAGGCCGCCCGTGTGTTTCCTCCGTGACCTGCGTTGCCGTACGCCTGCACGACCGCGGCCCCGGTTGCCGCCTTGAGCCGCCTGCTCCGTGACCGCGGCCCCAGTTGCCTTCCTGCGTCGCCGCGTCAGTTGCTGGTGCTCCGCGCTGCACCGCGGGCTCTCGCCGCGGCCGTCGTGAGTTGTCACTGCTGCTCGAACCGGCCGCAGCCCCGCTGCTGGTGCAGCCTTGAGCCGGCGTTACTTCCGAAGGATTGCGTAGCATGGCTGTGGTCAGCTGCCGGCCTTGCCGAACTGCCTCCACCTTGAGGTTTGCAGATAAACAGAGCAACAAGTACAATCCTGAGCTTGATAATGGTTCGCTGGAGCAAGAAGAAAAAACAAAGTGGTCACGGGTGCATGTACCACGAGCGGCCACCGGGGCGATGAAAACTGCTGTCGCCAATACCACTACTGCGTCCCACACAAGGCCAAAAATACAAGACTTTCTGGACCGATTTTAGGGACGTTTCACATATGTAGTCCAAATACATCAGGTGATATCTTTTCTATATATCATCATCACATATTAAATTTTTTGAGAACGATTACTCTGGCCTATATCTTTTTTATACAGGATAAGTGCTCACTATGAAAGTGATGCCCTACCGCGGATGGCGAGCGCTAGCTGTTCTACCCCGGCATCTGCGCATATCACATTGATGAACCGGAATGCAAACTGCCGCCTCCGCAATCCGGTTTACATCTGCCTTCGCCGCCGGTTCCCGCGTCCGCACCGGTTTATAACGTGGAGAACAACTGGCTCGTCTGTGCCGGCTTACAAGGCCGTGACCGACTCATCACTCCGAAGCCGCTTTTGATGCTGCGGTGGTTTTACTATCCGCCCAAACATCAGGTGGTATTCAACTAAATTTATGTATTAAACACCTATTGTTTTTTGTCAAAGAACAGTTACCCTGTCCTGTAATATTTTTACATAGGACAATTTTTTTTTTCACGGACACGCGTATCGCGGTCCGGCTTACATCAACGCGTCGGCTGACTCACCCATCCGCACCGCCTTACAACGCCACGGACGACTCACCCGCCCGCACTCGCGGCCGGTTCACGCGTCCGCACCGGCTTACAACAAGGAGGACGACTCGCCCGTCCGCACCAGTTTACAAACGGTGTGGTTGATTCATCTTTCTGCTCCCGCGGCCGACTCACCCGTGAGTGATTTCAACTTAACCTAGTGATCATCAACTTCATGGCGGATTATTTCTGGCCTGACACATCAGGTGATATCTATTTTAAATATATTTCATGGGCACGCATTATTTTTGTCAAAGAGCAGTTTATCTTTGCCTTGGTCTGCAATATTGTTGATGCAGGACAATTGTTCACTACATCAAAACGACATGGTTGACTCGCCTGCGCCGGTTTACAGTACCGCGGCTGGTTCATCTGTTTGAGCCACCTCTGATGCCGAGGTCATCTTTTTCGTCCGCCTCTCGTGGCCTGGTCTACATCAACACACCGGCCGCACTGCCTCGCATGAGCTGTTTATTGAGTATGAGCAAGTCACAGCTTGGGTAGCCCGGTTTTTTCTTTCAAGCAAAATGGAGGCAAATTATCATATACTATCAACCGCTGTCTGCACTGGGTGGTTCAATGGGCAGGCGCACAAGTCGCCGCCATTATAGTTTGGTTAACTTCAAATCACCAGTTGGAAGAAACCATTGGCCGAGTTGCTGACACGGCTCATATGGGATCATTTATAGCCCGCCGCAGTCACCTCAACCTTCTGTGGATTCACAACGTGCTTTCAACACCAATGATATACAAGTTATGCCGGTTTATATCACGGTCAAATATGGAGAGTTTCAAGCCAACTCCTCGAGTCACCTTGAGACTCGGGGCTACGATGACATGACTCAAAGCAAATCTTGCGGTTTGAGAAGTTTAAGAACCCTGTGACGATGGAGGGAAAGATAACCCGGTCCCGGAGGCTACTGTTATTTGAAGGCCGTCAGAAAATTTCCGGTTTAGAAAGTATATGACAGTTACAAAATCCCGGCTCAATGAAGAAGTTCCGGGTCGTCAGAAAGGATTCTGGTTTAAAATCCGGTTCAAGGGAAGTCAGTTTCACTGAAGCTCCCAAATATCCGGTTTACAATCTGGTTCAAGGGAAATCTGTTCTCCCACAAAGCTATGAAGCTCTCAAATCTGGTTTGAAAATGTTCGGTTCAAAAAGGAATTAACTTCTCGCAAGTTCGAGTTGAAAGGCCATCAGAAAATTTCTGGCTGAAAATGAAGATTCCGGTTTGCAATCCGGTTTAAGGGAAATTTGTTCTCCCACAAAGCTTTGAAGCGCTCAATATCCGGTTCAAGAAGAATTTATCTCTTGCAAAAAGGTTAAAAATTACCGAAGAGGACCTGCTGCCATGATGTGCGGTTCAAACATGGATATCCTGCCTTATTGGCTTAACATATTGATCACATGGGGGCTTCTGCTTCATAAAGCGGGGTCTCTATCTTTCTTATCATGCGTGGTTACATGGAGTGCTTATGTTTTTAAAGCGGCCTCGGTTTACCCTTGACATTTGTTTTTATCACTTGGGGCTTGGTCGTGTCCGAACCAATGCAACACCTCTTGATAGGCGAAAGCCACCAGATCATTTGGGGACACGATCACGTCTGAACCGGTCACGCCTCTTGGTCGGCCAATAGGGCCAGAGTCATTTGGGGGCTTGGTCGAACCCGAACCAATGTCATGCCACTTGGCCGGCGTACTCGCCAAGAGTCTTTTGGGGACCTGGCCGACTGGCACCATCGCTACGCCTTCGGGGAGCTTGGTTGCGTCTGACCATGGTAATGCCATCTGACCAGCTCAGTAAAGCTTTTATTTTGCAAACGGTTTTATCATTGCCTTTGCTTCCATATCTTTTTCATAACTGTTATTCGATTTTTGTTGCGTTTTTAAACCGACAACGTTTTAATCCGGTTCGACTGTCAATTGACGGAACACGGTCAATTCTTAATCTGGAGACTATTTGCCCGGTTTGATTTTTGATTTTATATTACCATCTTATTATGGAGTAAGCCGGTGTTCATTAACCCGGTTTGACTTTCAATACATGATCAAATCCTAATCCGGAGACTATCGGCCCGGTCTGGTTTCGACTATTAGTCGCCAGCATATATTTGGATTGCGCCATTGGAATCATGCGCTCATAAATCATTGGGTTATATTATATTATCTTGAATAGCCAACATGGCTGGATTTTTATTATGGTTATTAATATTATGATTGAGGTTTTCAAAGTCGCTTTAGCGCAATGGATATTATGTTATCAATGGATATATTCTACAATTGAAGGAATAGTCCCGAGTTGCTGCAGGCTTACAACCCGGCACTTGGGGGCTACATTATTGAAGTTGAGATTACATCAAATATGCAAGTCTCATGTCGCTGCAAGCATGCACCATGACACTTGGGGGTTAATGCAAAGTCATTCTTTGTTCATCTTATTGAAGACCCGACTCATCATATTATAATGAGCCGGCCCTTGGGGGCTACCAATTGCTCATGTCAACAATTCAAGGTACATAACTTTTCATTGTATTGAAGGATCCACTGCTCAGTTGGTAAAGCACAAGGCTCTTAACCTTATGGACGTGGATTCAAGCCCCATGATGGAGGTTACATCATATGATGTTATTTTCATTGAAGTATATATCAAGTCCCAGCTCAATATCATCTTACTGACCCGGCCCTTGGAGGCTACACCGTTGCTATTCAAAGTTTACATGATTATATTTACAAAGTCCCTGTTCATTATTGCATAATGACCCGGCCCTTGGAGGCTACACTGGTTGAAGTTTTTATGAGCATCAGGAAATTACAAGTCCCAGGTCGCTGCAAGCATGACAACCCGGCACTTGGGGGCTACATAATATGGAGTATTCAGTTTTTGCTAGTGACTGGGATGAACAACATGGATTTCTTCGATAGTGACAGTATTTATATTGAAGCAAGTCTTAAGCCATCACTTTGTTCTACTCAAGACTTGGGGGCTACAGGTATTATATTATTATCAAGGAAATATTTTCAAATTCTCTGTTTGAGCAAACTAGATTGACCCGGCGTCACCAATCATTATGACCCTGTGGCTGCAAACCGGTGTTGGCAACAATCATGAACCGGTGTCTGCAAAGATCATGACCTGGAATTATCAGATTTTATAACCCGACAGTTTTTTGGCAATGATAAGCCGGCAAGTTCTGCATCTTCAAACTGGTTGAATATCAGATGAGTATTTCAAGACCAATATTTCTTAACCCGGCGTTTTGGAAGCCGACTTAAGTGGATTATTCTTCACAATATTTTTCTATGAGAAACCGACGTCAGCAATTTGAGTATGAAGCTGGTTATTGACCCGGATTTTCTAGAAGGAGGAAATACAAGGACTTAAGGATGATCAGTGTCGATCTACAAGAATTCTTAACCCGGAGCACAACCTGTCAAAGTTGTTCTGGTGTTTATTTTGCAGCATAAGTTTACCATGGATAAATCCAAGCTAAACTTGGGGGCTAATGTCAGGGATATGCCCCGCGGTGTAAACCGGCCGGAAGGATAAACCGCCGGACTTGGCGATTCACCGCGACCTGCATGCACTGACGGTTTACAGTTCATTGGTAATCCGGCAGCGGGCGGAGGAGCAACAAGACCCGGTGGCCCAACGGGCGGTTCATGAAGGCCGGTTCAACTATGGTGGGCCGGTTTAAGAGGAAAGGAATATTTGCCTTACAAGGAGTTAAGACTAGGACTTGTATCCGGTTTGTATTAGAGATAGACTAGTCCAAATCCTAATAGGACTCCACATGTAACCCGCCCCTTCAACATATATAAGGAGGGGCAGGGCTCCCCAAAGAGGGACAAGTTAGAAGTTACAAGCGACAAGCAAGAAACAACAATCTCTAGGGCTAGACACAACTATAGGAGAGCCGGTTTACGGCGACTCCCTCGTGATGATAATGAGACCTAGCCTCAAACAGCATGTAGGGTTTTTACCGGATGATGTTTCCCGGGGCCCGAAGCTGTCTAAATCCCTGTCTTGTGTTGCGTCTCTCGATTCCGCTCAACCCCTCTCAAGCTACCACATAGATGCGTTGGCCTCGCGACTAAGTCCTGACACTAAGGACATCTGACGTGACAAATCCACGACAAATAAAGAATGAGTTCATTACAGTACCTTAAAGTGGTGTTTTGTGTTGTGAAGTTTTCAAGTTTTGGGTAAAGATTTGATGGATTTTGGAATAAGGAGTGGCAAGAGCCTAAGCTTGGGGATGCCCAAGGCACCCCAAGGTAAAATTCAAGAAAAACCAAAAGCCTGAACTTGGGGATGCCCCGGAAGGCATCCCCTCTTTCATCTTCGTCCGTCGGTAACTTTACTTGAGGCTACATTTTTATGCACCACATGATATGTGTTTTGCTTGGAGCATCTTGTATGATTTTAGTCTTTGCTTTTTAGTTTACCACAATCATCCTTGATGTACACACCTTTTAGAGAGACACACATGAATCGGAATTTTTTAGAATACTCTATGTGCTTCACTTATATCTTTTGAGCTAGATAATTTTGCTCTAGTGCTTCACTTACATCTTTTAGAGCACGGTGGTGGTTTTATATTATAGAAATTATTGATCTCTCATGCTTAACTTATATTATTTTGAGAGTCATTTAGAACAGCATGGTAATTTTATTTGGCTACAAAATTAGTCCTAATATGATAGGCATCCAAGATGGGTATAATAAAAACATTCATAAAAAGTGCATTGAATACTATGAGAAGTTTGATACTTGATGATTGTTTTGAGATATGAAGATGGTAATATTAGAGTCATGCTAGTTGAGCAGTTGTGAATTTGAGAAATACTTGTGTTGACGTTTGCAAGTCCTATAGCATGCACGTATGGTAAACGTTGTGTGACAAATTTGAAACATGAGGTGTTCTTTGATTGTCACCCTTATGAGTGGCGATCGGGGACGAGCGATGGTCATTTCCTACCAATCTATCCCCTAGGAGCATGGGCGTAATGCTTGGTTTTTTATGACTTGTAGATTTTTGCAATATGTATGTGAGTTCTTTATGACTAATGTTGAGTCCATGGATTATACGCACTCTCACCATTCCATCATTGCTAGCCTCTACGGTACCGTGCATTGCCCTTTCTCACCTTGAGAGTTTGTACAAACTTCACCGGTGCATCCAACCCCCGTGATATGATATGCTCTATCATACATAAACCTCCTTATATCTTCCTCAAAACATCCACCATACCTACCTATTATGGCATTTCCATAGCTATTACGAGATATATTGCCATGCAACTTTCCACCGTTTCATTTATTATGACACGCTTCATCATTGTCATATTGCCTTGCATGATCATGTAGTTGACATCGTATTTGTGGCAAAGCCACCATGCATAATTTATATACATGTCACTCTTGATTCATTTCTCATCCTGGTACACCGCCGGAGGCACTCATATAGAGTCACATTTTGTTCTAGTATCGAGTTGTAAATATTGAGTTGTAAATAAATAGAAGTGTGATGATCATCATTAATAGAGCATTGTCCCAAAAAAAGAGAAATGCCAAAAAAAGAGAGGCCCAAAAAAAGAAAAGAAATAAAAGGGACAATGCTACTATCCTTTTTTTCCACACTTGTGCTTCAAAGTAGCACCATCATCTTTATAATAGAGAGTCTCTTATTTTGTCACTTTCATATACTAGTGGGAGTTTTTCATTATAGAACTTGGCTTGTATATTCATACAATGGGCTTCCTCAAATGCCCTAGGTCTTCATGAGGAAGCAAGTTGGATGCACACCCACTTAGTTTCTTTTGTTGAGCTTTCATACATTTATAGCTCTAGTGCATCCGGTGCATGGCAATCCCTACTCCTTGCATTGACAGTAATTGATGGGCATCTCCCTAGTCCGTTGATTAGCTCCGTCAATGTGAGACTTTCTCCTTTTTTGTCTTCTCCACACAACTGCCATCATTATATTCTAGTCCACCCATAGTGCTATGTCCATGGCTCACGCTCATGTATTGCATGAAAGTTGAAAAACGTTTGAGTTTACTAAAGTATGAAACAATTGCTTGGCTTGTCATCGGGGTTGTGCATGATGAGAGCATTTTTGTGTGACGAAAATGAAGCATAGCCAACTATATGATTTTGTAGGGATAAGCTTTCTTTGGCCATGTTATTTTGAGAAGACATAATTGCTTAGTTAGTATGCTTGAAGTATTATTATTTTTATGTCAATATTAAACTTTTATCTTGAATCTTTCAGATCTGGAAATTCATGCCACAATAAAGATAATTACTTTGAAAATTATGTTAGGTAGAATTCCACATCAAAAATTCTGTTTTTATCATTTACCTACTCGGGGACGAGCATGAATTAAGCTTGGGGATGCTTTATACGTCTCCAACGTATCTATAATTTTTATTGTTCCATGCTATTATATTATCTGTTTTGGATGTCTAATGGGCTTTATTATGCACTTTTATATTATTTTTGGGACCAACGTATTAACCGAAGGCCCAGTGCAAATTGCTGTTTTTTTTTGCCTATTTCAGTGTTTCGCGGAAAAGGAATATCAAACGGAATCCAAACAGAATGAAACCTTCGCGAGGATCGGTTTTGGAACAAACGCAATCCAGGAGACTTGGAGTGGACGTCAAGGAAGCAACGAGGTAGGAGGGCGCGCCGAGGGGGGTGGGCGTGCCTCCCACCCTCGTGGGCCCCTCGTGGCTCCATCGACCTACTTCTTTCGCCTGAAAACATACCCTGAAAACATCCGGGAGCACTACGAAACCCTATTTCCACCGCCGCAACCTTCTGTACCCATGAGATCGCATCTTGGGGCCTTTTCCGATGCTCCGCCGGAGGGGGAATCAATCACGGAGGGCTTCTACATCAACACCATAGCCTCTCCGATGATGTGCGAGTAGTTTACCACAGACCTTCGAGTCCATAGTTATTAGCTAGATGGCGTATTCTCTCTCTTTGGATCTCAATACAAAGTTGTCCTTGATCTTCTTGGAGATCTATTTGATGTAATTCTTTTTGCGGTGTGTTTGTCGAGATCCGATGAATTGTGGGTTTATGATCAAGATTATCTATGAACAATATTTGATTCTTCTCTGAATTCTTTTATGCATGATTTAATATCTTTGCAAGTCTCTTTAAATTATCAGTTTGGTTTGGCCTACTAGATTGATCTTTCTTGCAATGGGAGAAGTGCTTAGCTTTGGGTTCAATCTTGCGGTGTCCTTTCCCAGTGACAGCAGGGGCAACATGGCCCGTATTGTATTGTATTGTTGCCATCAAGGATAAAAACATGGGGTTTCTATCATATTGCTTGAGTTTATCCCTCTACATCATGTCATCTTGCCTAATGCTTTACTCTGTTCTTATGAACTTAATACTCTAGATGCATGCTGGATAGTGGTCAATGTGTGGAGTAATAGTAGTAGATGCAGAATCGTTTCGGTCTACTTGTCACGGACGTGATGCCTATATACCGTAAATTGCTCTTTTCTATCAATTGCTCGACAGTAATTTGCTCACCCACCGTAAGTTATGCTATCTTGAGAGAGGCCACTAGTGAAACCTATGGCCCCCGGGTCTATCTTCCATCATATTATTTTCCTATTAACTTGCTATTTCTGTTGCCGTTTATTTTGCAGTCTTTACTTTTCAATCTATACAATAAAAATACCAAAAATATTTATCTTATTATCTCTATCAGATCTCACTTTTGCAAGTGGTCGTGAAGGGATTGACAACCCCTTTATCGCGTTGGTTGCAAGGTTCTTGATTGCTTGTGCAGGTACGAGGGACTTGCATGTAGTCTCCTACTAGATTGATCACTCTTCGAAAGAGCTCACGAGGTTCTTCATCTTCTTTCATTGCAAACTCATCGTCTTCATCTTGCACCACTTCATAGTTGGAGCATTGAATGCTTGCACTTCCCCGATAGAGAGACACAACGCATTGCCATGCGTCTTTGGCCATGGCATGGGGTCGAAGATGAGGGAGATCTTCGGGGAGGATAGCATCTTGAATGATGAAGAGAGCATTCTCATTGAATTGATTATCCACTGCTTCTCTAGGGGTGAAGTTGCTTCGGTCATGTGGATAGAAACCTTCTTCAATGAATCTCCAAAAATTAGTATTCACATGATTTAAATGACGCTTGAAGCGATACACCCAAGAATCAAAATCCTCATTTTTCACAATCTTAGGAGGAGGGCCGGCATGATTTAAATGAGTAGAGGGAATCGGTCCTCCATAAGTTGGAGGTTCCACATGGGCAAAGATGCCGGTGCCATTTCTACCACTAGTAGAAGGACCCTTCTCACTATTAGCTCCCCCCTTGTCGGAGTTAGCATCCGTCACCTTATTAGTGGGATCACCCACTTTCAACGGCGAGGTAGGTAGTTTAAGTCCTTCTAAGAATTTATTAAACATGCTTTCAACCGTGGTTGTCATGGAAGTTTTCAATGTGTCCAAGGCCACATTGAATTCCTCACGGGACACCGTGGTTTCCACATCACCCGTAGATGAGATCAGATTCATAGCAGAGTGCTCCTCCTCCCCACCGTAGAGTCAACCATACTCTTCGGACGGCAAAGTCCTTAATAAAGAGACGAGGCTCTGATACCAATTGAAAGGATCGATATAGTTGACTAGAGGGGGGGGGGTGAATAGGCAACTAACAATTTTTAACTTTTCTTTACCAAATTAAACTTTGCATCAAAGTAGGTTGTCTAGATATGCAACTAGGTGAACAACCTATATGATGCAACAACAACAAGCACAGAAGCAAGCAAGGGATATAACACAAGTAAGCTTGCAAAAGTAAAGGCGCGAGATAACCAAGAGTGGAGCTGGTGGAGACGAGGATGTGTTACCGAAGTTCCTTCCTTTTGAAGGGAAGTACGTCTCCGTTAGAGCGGTGTGGAGGCACAATGCTCCCCAAGAAGCCACTACGGCCACCTATTCTCCTCACGCCCTCACACAATGCGAGATGTCGTGATTCCATTATTGGTGCCCTTGAAGGCGGCGACCGAACCTTTACAAACAAGGTTGGGGCAATCTCCACAACTTAATTGGAGGGTCCCAACAACACCACGAAGCTTCACCACAATGGACTATGGCTCCGAGGTGACCTCAACCATCTAGGGTGCTCAAACACCCAAGAGTTACAAGATCCGCTAGGGATTAGTAGGGGGAATCAAATTTCTCTTGGTGGAAGTGTAGATCGGGGCCTTCTCAACCAATCCCGAGCAAATCAACAAGTTTAATTGGCTAGGGAGAGAGATCGGGCGAACATGGAGCTTGGAGCAACAATGGAGCTTAGGGATGGAAGAGGCGAGTCTTCTTGGATAAGAAGACCCCCTTATATAGTGGGGGAACAATTCCAACCATTACCCACCACTCAGCCCGCGACCCACGGTACTACCGCATCACAGGAGCAGTACTACCGCGCAGGCCTGCGGTACTACCACGGCGGACCGTGGTACTATCGTGGGCGCGGTAGAGCCTGGGCCTGAACAAAAGAGCACAGACAGGGCGTGGTAGAACCGCAAGAGCGGTACTACCACGACCCTGTGCGGTACTACCGCAGGGCAGCCACAGTCCAGGCACGGTAGGCACAGATGTAAAAAAATTACATCCGTGACTACCTCCACTGAGATTTTATCAATGCGAAAATCCGACATGGTACTACCGCGAACCAAGGGTGCGGTACTACCGTGAAAGGTGCGGATGTAAAAAATTACATCCGCCTCTACCTCCGCACCTGCTGCTGCACCTAGCCAGGCGGCACGGTACTACCGCGCCGCAGCATGGTACTACTGCGTTGGGCGCAGATGTAAAAAATTACATCCGCGCCTACTACCGCTTGGGCAGTGGTGCCAGGCCAGAACTCACTGTACTACCGCTTAGGAGAGGCGGTACTACCGTGGAAGCCCATGGTACTACCGTGCTGGAGCCCGGTACTACCGCTGGCTCCTGCGGTAGTACCGCTCAGAGGAGCAGTGCTACCGCCTGCGTGAGAAGAGCAGCTCGGAGTCCTTCATTTCGCAGAGACAAGGTGAGACGGAGGAGAACTCCAAAGAGCCAAAGGAAAGGTGGTGCAAATGGGAAGTGTACGTGAGATTCCACCCAAACCTTTCCAAAGCGGATCCCCTCTTGATAGTACGGCTTTCCTACGACTCAACTCCACCGAAAAGAACCGTAGAGAAACGTCGTCTTTAATAATCTTCGAGGGGCAACAAATCGTCTTGTGTTTAGTCATGATATATCTGAAAAGCTCAGTACACACGATTAGTCCACAAAAGCATTGTCATCAATCACCAAAGCTACTAAGGGACAAGAATGCCCTTACATCATGGGCCCCTTGGGCGTCCACCGACCTACTTCTTCCTCCTATATATACCCACGTACCCCGAGAACATCAGAACAGACAACGAAAACCTAATTCCACCGCCACAACCTTCTGTATCCGCGAGATCCCATCTTGGAGCCTTCGCCGGCGCTCCACCGGAGGAGGAATCAATCACGGAGGGCCTCTACATCAACTCCAAGGCCTCTCCGATGAGTTGTGAGTAGTTTACCACAGACCTTCGGGTCCATAGTTATTAGCTAGATGGCTTCTTCTCTCTCTTTGAATCTCAATACAAAGTTCTCCTCAATCTTCTTGAAGATCTATTCGATATAACTCTTTTTGCGGTGTGTTTGTCGAGATTCGATGAATTGTGGGTTTATGATCAAGTTTATCTATGAGAAATATTTGAATCTCCTCTGAATTCTTTTATGTGTGATTAAGTTATCTTTGCAAGTATCTTCGAATTATCAGTTTGGTTTGGCCTACTAGATTTATCTTTCTTGCATTGGGAGAAGTGCTTAGCTTTGGGTTCAATCTTGTGGTGTCCTTTCCCAGTGACAGCAGGGGCAGCAAGGCACGTATTGTATTGTTGCCATCGAGGATAAAAATATGGGGTTTATATCATATCGCATGAGTTTATCCCTCTACATCATGTCATCTTTCTTAATGCGTTACTCTGTTCTTTATGAACTTAATACTCTAGATGCATGCTGGATAGTGGTCGATGTGTGGAGTAATAGTAGTAGATGCAGGCAGGAGTCGGTCTACTTGTCACGTACGTGATGCCTATATACATGATCATGCCTAGATAATCTCATAATTATTCGCTTTTCTATCAATTGCTCGACAGTAATTTGTTCACCCACTGTAATACTTATGCTATCTTGAGAGAAGCCACTAGTGAAACCTATGGCCCTCGGGTCTATCTTTTATCATATAATCTTTCAATCTACTTTTATTTGCATCTTTACTTTTCCTATCTATATTATAAAATACTAAAAATATATTTATCTTATCATACTATCTCTATCAGATCTCACTTTCGCAAGTGGCCATGAAGGGATTGACAACCCATTTATTGCGTTGGTTGCGAGTTCTTGTTTGTTTGTGTAGGCGTGTGGGACTTTTGAGGAGCCTCCTACTGGATTGATACCTTGGTTCTAAAAAACTGAGGGAAATACTTATGCTACTATTGCTGCATCACTCTTTCCTCTTCAAGGAAAACCAACGCAAGCTCAAGACATAGCAAATGTCGTCTTGAATCCTACAGGATTGTACGAGTGTTTGATTGTGCATAGAAAAAACACAGAATTCTTTCAAAGAGGTTTGACAGGATGGGATGTTTCCTATGAAATCTAGTGCAAATGAATCATATGGAAAAATTCCTATGGTTTACAATCCTACGAATCAAACAACCAAGTTAGGAAAAATTCCTAGGGATTAGAATCCTCCAAAATTCCTTTGAGAATCATTTGAATCAAAGAAGCCCTTAATCTATTTTATGATTCATGGAATTGTGCGTTGTAAAGCATAAAGTAAAAACAAATAATGGCAATTCAACTAGAAAAAAAGGTTGGGCAGTTATGACATGGAAGATTCTAGAACAAAAGAGAACCACTGTTGTTTTGAGGTTTGTGCATTATGCTTAAGTTCAACCATGGAGTCTGCTAGATTGTACATGTGGCAAAATCCGGTGGGGGGCTAGAAGATGGTGCGAGGGGCCGAGTGGAGGGAGACTATGAAGGAATGCACAAGTGCGAGATCGATATTTATAGAGGGGGGGCGAGAACCTGCGCTGTTGTGCGCAGTGTGGAGCCATGAAAAATAAATGAGCTAGGGGGCCAAGCATTGCTAATCCTTTCCGAGGAGGGTCAATTCATGAACTTAAACCATTTTTAGCAGCAATTGTCTAATGATCACATTCATATTAGCCTCGATATATAGTGATGTTAGGGGGGGACATGGCCCTTACTGCCCCCTGTCTTCGCCATTTTGCGTGTGTCTGAGAGATGAAGCGGAAGGCATGGATGATGAGAGGGGGACGTTGGATATATAATTAATGTGGGTGTATTAGCTATATATCTTAATCCTATATAGAGAGGTATAGATTGATTGATGTGGACGTGGGAAAGAGGGTGAGACCTCACTGGATATATCGATTGATCGGTTTGTGTGGAAAACTATGAAAGACCTAGATATATACACAAATACATAGAGGAACATCGATCGTTGCGCATGCACGCGTGAGAGATAAAGAATGCCCGATATGATGGACAAGGGGATGTGTGTGGGTGTGTGCCTTCATGGGAGACCGACCTGAAGAAAAAGATTGCATGTGTGCGATGGATAATGCCGAGTGGTAGTGTGTGTGCATGCATGCACGAGAGAAAGTTAGTGGTACAATTATAAAGAGAAGACGACTGTGTGGGTGTAAAAGACTAGGTGAGGTCATAATCAATGTAAAGTTGAATTCAAATATTTAAATAAGAGATCCTGATGTTTGAAACCCATGCATCCATGAATATAACGAAGATCTGTGCGGTGAGGTTTGGAAACGAGCATGTTGTAATGTATACACATTGAACAAGGTCAGACTGATTTGAATTTGAGATACCAATGGCAGACATCATTTGGCCATGTCGCATCCGTGCATGGACACACTATTCTAATTGGAGATGATGGGTGGCTCTCGCATCACATATCTATATTTATACCCCTATATATATATTATATATATTTTTATATTGTGTGCGGGTAACTTTAACTTTTAAAGATGGTCGTTGGATGAAGCGAATCCGATGGTCCAATGATGGCAAATTTGAGCACTACCGGCCCTTCGATATCACCTAGATTCCACCAAATTTCGCCACATGTATAATCTAGAAGACTCCATGGTTGAACTTAAGCATAATGCACAAACATCAAAACACAAGCACTTCTTCTTTGTTCTAGAATCTTCCATATCAGAATTGCCCAAATGTTTTTGTACATGATTTTCCATTATTTGTTTTTACTTTATGTCTTACAACGCACAATTCCATGAATCTTAAAATAGATTAGCTTTCTTATAAAAACTAGATGATTTTGAATGGAATGAACTATAAGAATTAAACAAACATCTACATCATGCATATATGAATCAAAGCTTACATGCTATAATGTGGTATTTATTCATAATTTGGTTGCCAAATCTCATGCATGCAATGCACGTGTACCTTACTCTAGTCTAAATGGTGTTTGTGTGTGTGTTGTGCGTGTTGAGGTGCAAATTGTCTTTTTTTGGGTACACGTTAAGCTTGTTCTCCCGAAATTTCAAGCCGCGCCTTGTTATGCCGAAAATTCAAGCTAGCGTCTCTCTCCATCGTGCTGCGAAACTCCCGCCTCTTCAACCCGCGCCTTGTTAGCCTGAAATATTTTAGATATATCTTTGTCTCGTTATGCGCCGACAACTCCCTCCATCTCAACCCGTGCCTTGCTATTCCGAAATTACAACACGCGCAAATACTCCCACCTCCGGTGAAATACCGACACGCGAAATGCCCGTGGTACCCCTGAACCGAAAGAACCGCCTCAAATCGATGGGGGTACTTTGGTAACTTACCCCACATTTCGGACAAGCGCGTCCCTAAGCCATGGTTCCCCACTGCCATCCCATCCGCCCACCCATTCATACACCGAGGCCGTGAAAACCCGCGACAAAGCCCCACACCCTGCTCCGTTTGCCACCCAGCCGGAGCCTCTTCCCCGACGACTTCGTCCACGGCAACACCTCGACGTCCCTCGTCCACCATACCAGATGAGGATCCATCGTCGATCTTGTCGTCCCGCCGGTTCAGCCACCCCGTCCGCCACCTCCAAGGAGCTGCCCCGACGTTCCCCTCGTCTTTCGTGCCACCTCCATTCCCACACCGCTTTCTTCACCTGCACCATCGAAAGAGCATCACCATCACCGTTTCCTTGGATGAAGCTGCGGCCTAATCGGCGCCACCAAAGAGGCTGTACACTAATCGCCGCATTTTCTTCTTGATTCGATCTCACTGTGCTGCCGGCGTTTGGTCCCGGGCCGACACGGCGCGGCTCCATCCACGGCGGCGTCGCCGGCCACTTCCTCCACGATGTCGCTCCCTCGGTGGTGACGTCCACATCAGTAGGAGTTGTTGCTGCTTTAGCTCTTGCTCGCGCTGCTGCTCTGCTCTTGCTCTCGGTCCCCTGCCTGGTCTGCTCTTGCTATTGCTCTTGCTCGCGCTGATGCTCTCTCTTGCTCTTGCTTGCGTTGCTGCTCCGATTTAGCTACACTTCAGTCGACTGAATCGCCTTTTGGGTCAGTCAATTTTCAGGGGGTGGGGGGGGGGGCTCACCGGGGTGAATGAAGAACCAGCCGCAGCGGGGAGGGGGCTCGCCGGAGAGGTACCCCACTATCTATCTTAGGGTTTAGGGTGGGGGAAGTGGTTGCGGGCGGTGGCGGGGCGGTGGCGTGGGGATTGCCGGAGAAAAAGCTCGGCACTAGGGGCCTAGAGGGATGGCCGGGGCGGCGGCGGACCGGCGGTGGGGAGTGTTTTCGGGGCAGGCAGGGTGGCGGGGGGCTGCTGTTTGGCCGGTGGTGGCTGGCGGCTCAGGGGTGGAGGTTGAAGATGAACTGCAGGCCCTTGATTTTGTATCCAACGGGTGCAAAATTGACTGACCAGAGATGAAAAAGTCAGTCGACCGACGTGTAGCCTCACCTTGCTAGTGCATTCAGTTTCGACAGCAAAACTCAGCTTCGACAGCTAAGTTCAGTTTCGATAGTTAAGTTCAGCTTCGACAGTTAAATTCAGAGATGAGCGGCTGATGTATTTGACATCTAGCACTTTGTGGTTATGTATTTTACGTCATGTATTGGAGATGCTATTAGAATTCCACTTAGGTTAACATTGTCTCTCTTGTCCTGCTTCATCCTCGGCGTCGTACAACTCACTGGAGCTGCTCCAACGACGAAACCCTCCATCACAACGAAGCAGTACCTCGGGCTCCATCTCTAGACGCCTAAGATCTTCTTCCCCTCCTCCGACAGCCAAGTCAGCCGGAGCATCCTCACCGGCCAACCCAATCACGCTGAGATCAACATGGCTTCACCAAGGAGGTTGTACACTTGTTGCATCTCTTTTTTACTCTACATGTTATATATATTGTCCATTGAGCACTCGTAGTGACGGGAAATATGATTATTTTATCCTACTATATGACAAGTAGTGAGGTACCAGGCAACTTAGCTATCCGTGATGGACTCTCTTGAACGCCATCATTATTTATCTCTGCGCGTTTGAGCTATGCATTTGTCTATGGGCCTGGGAGTTGAGCTAGTATGGCAGTGGCCTGGGTCTAAAGTAATAGAAGTAGCACAAAAACATTTTTTTATTGTAGGATTTTCCTAGCTCAAGCCTGCCTAATAGAATCGCCAGTGCTTGAAAGGAAAAGTGAATGAAAAACATAGGAATTGGAAAGTTTCCTATGGTACTACTTTTCATGAATTTGGTGCAAAGGAATGGAGCAAAGGAAAACTGTAGGATCTGTTCGTTAGTGTCTGCTTGAAAGAAGAACCGTAGGAATTCTAATTTCCACTTGTTCTCCTTTTCATATTCCTATTCATCAAGCACAAGACTAAGAGATAGTAGCATAATAGCATTATAACCGTACATTTTCTTGTGGTTTGACTTAATCTCACCATGCTTTGTTGAATCTTGTGATCTTCCAATTGTTGTGAATCAAACACCCAGATTGGTAGAAATCCTGTGTTTTTAAATTCTCTATTTTGCATGTGCATTCCTATCATATTCGTGTCTATTTCCTATCCCTGCATTGTTAGAATCCTCAAATTCAAACAAGCCCTTACTCAATTACTTCTCTTACAGATATGTGCCAAAGAAAACCTTGTGTGGTTTGTCCTGCTCCTGCGGCACTGTGTTCCACCCCCGCTCAACTGCTCCAACGATGGAAGGGTTCACCATAGCAGGGATCCGCTCTCTAGACTATCTTTCGCCGCCTCAGATCTTCTTCCCAGCCGCCGGCAGCCACGATAACTGCATTACCATCATCAACTGAGCAGATGACCTTGAGGACTACACGGGTCCGCAAGAGAGGTCGCACTCTTCCGTGTCTGCTTATGTTATGCTTCGCTTAATATGATGACATGCTACATTATCATCGTGTTCACCTCTTAGACTCCGAGTCAGTGTAGCGACCAGACCTCAAACAACTCGATCTTCGCCCATCGCTGTCATCCCTCGATCGGTAATCTTGACACACAAGATTTTGAAGGATTTATAACAGAGTAGCAATTACACACTTATTACATCAAATGTCTCAAAAGAGAACTTATTACAATAAATATGGCTTAAGGCCATCTAATAACGATAACAGCGAAAGGCTTGGAAGATAAGCGAGTCCATCAACTCCAACAGCATCACTGAGTATAAGATCACGACCTAAGGCACCTTACTCGTCGTCTGAAAAGTCTGCAACATGAACATTGCAGCCCAAAAACGGGCCAACACATGGAATATGCTGGCAATGTAATACATAGAAAGTAAAGAAAGAATAATGCTATACTACATGCATATATGGCTGTTGGAAAGCTCTATGGTTACAGTTTTGCATAAAGCCAATTTTTCCCTACTGCAAAGGAATAAATTTTATTTAACTATCATGGTGGTTGTTAAACATTGAGAATGGTACTCCAACTCAATCCCAATTAAGCATCATCATTAACCCAACAAAATTTAATTAAAGAAGCATGATGGGATTCACATGATAATCCAATTACTAGATACTCAAAACGTCCATAACCGGAGACACGGCTAACCATGATTAGTTTATACACTCTGCAGAGGTTTGCACACTTTTCCCTGCAAGACTCGATCTCCTCCGCTTGATTTCTCGCACTACATGGTGTTTGAGAAACGGATGACCGAGACACAGTCTTTCAGAAGCATTAACTCTCTACTCCGGGTAGACAGTACCAACCTACATCCCCTACATCTCCTAGTCTACCTCTTCAAGAGCTCACGCAACTTAGTCAACTATGCTAGAGCCCATAGTAGCTTGCGACAACACACGGAAGTTTCTAGCATGAATAATCTCATGATCCCATTGAGCCTGGGTGGCGGTCCATAGGAGAATCACACGGTACCCCGGGATTTCTAAAATACAGGCAACATTGGGTTCCCCAGGTGCCTCAATCCACCCAGATGTGAATTTAAGTTGCCACCTTAAGTAAACCATTAATTAACAATCTCACATCTGTCATGGATACACTCACCCAATCCACGTCTACTAGCATAGCATGGCAATATAAGCAAACGTAGAAGTAACTCCCAAAGGTTTGATAATAAACAGGTAATAGGTTCTACCTCATCTACTTCCCAAAACCCACATATTAATCATATCCTAATCATACAGTTGTTTTGAGGGTTGATCTAATGCAATAAAAATGGGTAGTAAAGAGGTATGATCAAAGTATTTCTTGCCTTGCTGATCATCCGTGAAACCTAGAGATTCGAAGCAGCAGGCGGCGCACTCTGGGTACTCTATTGCAAACAAACAAGCATACAATAAGCACTCATCTAATGCACAGGTAAACATCAAATAAGAGATATAACCAGGAAGTTCAACTTAAGAACTCCGATTTGCAAAAAGAATCAAATCAAATGAAGCAACGAAAGTCAAAAGGCAAAAGAAACAAACTTTGTTTTACTATTCTGGACCTAGGTCAAATTTTACAGTAGCAAAAACTTGTTTGAGTTGGTTAAATGGAATCAGGGTTTTGAGACAAAACTCTAGGCGCTTGAATCGCCTGATTCCGATAAACGAGCGAAAAGTTATACTAAAATGAAAATCGGATCAGAAATCACGATCAGAAATAATCGCGGAAAATTCGAGAAAAGAAAAACAGACGAACAGGCTAACGAACGAACGTTCGCTGTCTGCGGCTAAACGACGAAAACCGTTCGTTAAAACGAACGTACGGACGAACGTCCATTAAATAGGTAAACCGAGAAAACCGTTGAACCGATCTAAAAAAACGAACTAGGGTTTAAAAAAAAAACCGAATCGATTTTCTAAAATAAACCGGCGGCGGCGAACGGCGCCTACCTCGTCGGGTCCGGCGGGGCTCGGGGCTCCGGCGGTGCGGCGTGGGTGGCATGGGGTGGCGGCGACGGTGTCGGCGGGGCGTGGTGGCGGGCTGCAGGCTTCAACGGCGGCTTTGGCGGTGGGGTGGGACGGGGTGAGGTGGCGGGGTTGGGGGGTATCTAAGAGGGGGAAGGGGCGGCTTCGAGGAGGGGGCAAGGCGGCGGGGAGGTGGAGTCCGGCTCGGACTCTGGTCCGAGTCGGCGGCGGCGACGCGGTCTCCAGGAGGGAGACGGCGCGGGGAGATGGGCGGCTCGGTGGGCCTCGGCCCGATCAAGGCCATGGGATTTTTTAAAAAATTCAATGAAACTAAGAAAAATTCTAGAAAATAAAATAAAATTCTAGAAATGCCAAAATAAATTTTCACCGTCTAAATAAAATATTTAGAACAAGATGAACATTTTCTTGGCCCTAAAATGAAGTTTTGAAAAACGTTCAACTTTCCTAAATTCAAATAAAATGGCGAAAAACTCCGAAATAAAATCTTATTTGATTTTATCATTAAATCCTCAATATTTCTTTATTTTGGGAAAGTCATTTTATTCCCTCTCTCTTATTGAAATAAATCAAGATAAATAAATAAAATCAAATGATCCTATTTTCAAAATTTGAGAAAACCCCAAATATGAAAATAACGAAATCCCCAACTCTCTCCGAGGGTCCTTGAGTTGCGTAGAATTTCTAGGATCAAACCAAAAGCAAATAAAATATGATATGCAATGATGATCTAATGTATAACATTCCAAATTAGAAATTTGGGATGTTACAAACCTACCCCCCTTAAGATGAATCTCGCCCTCGAGATTTGGGTTGGCTAGAAAATAGGTGAGGGAGGTCCTTCAGCACATTTTCCTCTCGCTCCCAGGTGGCTTCATCCTTGATGTGGTGGCTCGACTGAACTTTGCAAAACTTGATAACCTTGCTGCGGGTGACTCGGCTGGCATACTCGAGAAGTTTGACCGGTTTCTCCTCGTAGGTTAAATCACTATCCAACTGAATCGCTTCCAGCGGTACTGTATCCCTCAGCGGTATATCATCCATCTCTGCGTGGCACTTCTTCAACTGGGAAACATAGAACATGTCATGAACTCCTGACAATCCTTCGGGAAATTCCAACTTGTAAGCAACTTCTCCCATGTGCTCCAGAACTTTGTATGGTCCCACAAAACATGGCGCTAATTTTCCCTTAACTCCAAAGCGCTTAACTCCTCGAAGTGGGGACACACGAAGATAAAATCTGTCTCCGACTTCGTATGTCTCCTTGCATTCCGAATCAGCATAGCTCTTCTGCCTGGACCGGGCTACCATGAGCCTATCGCGAATCAACTTCACCTTCTGTTCAGACTCCTTAATCAAATCTGGTCCAACAACTGGCGGTCTCCAACTTCATCCCACAACAACGGTGTTCTGCACCTCCTTCCGTACAAGGCTTCGAAAGGGGCCATCTTCAAACTGGATTGATAACTGTTGTTGTAAGAGAACTCCGCATATGGTAAATTGTCGTCCCAACTAGATCCATAATCTAGCGCACAAGCTCTCAGCATGTCCTCCAGAATCTGATTGACTCTCTCAGTCTGTCCATCTGTCTGCGGATGAAAGGCTGTACTGAACTCTAGCCTGGTACCCAAAGTTTCGTGCAACTGATTCCAGAACTTTGAGGTAAACTGGGTTCCTCTATCTGATACAATGCTCCTCGGAACTCCATGCAGACATACGATCCTGTTCATGTATATCTTTGCCAACTTAGCACTGGTGTAAGTGGCCTTCACTGGGATGAAATGAGCTACCTTCGTGAAACGATCGACTACAACCCATATAGAGTAATAGCCTGAACGAGTCCTGGGAAATCCTGTGATAAAATCCATGCCTAGCTTATCCCAGTTCCATTCGGGTATCGGCAATGGCTGTAGCAATCCTGCTGGCTTTTGATGCTCTGCCTTCACTCTCTGACATACATCACATACTGCTACATACTCCGCAATATCCTTCTTCATTCCGGTCCACCAGAAAGTGTCCTTCAAATCCACATACATCTTGGTATTTCTTGGGTGAATCGAATACGGCGAATCATGGGCCTCTTGAAGAATCAACTTCCTGATCTCCGGGTCATTAGGCACATAAACACGGTCCTCAAACCATAAGGTATCATGCTCATCCTCACGAAATCCCTTAGCCTTTACTTTGCTCATTTTCTCCTTTATTTCTGCAATCTCCTTGTCAGTCTGCTGAGCTTCTCTGATCTTATCCATCAAAGTAGACTGAATCTCCAACACTGCTACATAGCCTCTCGGAACTATCTCCAAACATAGTTCACGAATATCTTCGGCTAACTCCTTTGGTAACTCTCCGGTCATGAGTGTGTTGACATGGCTATTCCGGCTCAACGCATCGGCTACTACGTTAGCCTTTCCGGGGTGATAATGCAATCTCATATCTTAATCCTTGATGAGCTCCAACCATCTCCTTTGCCTGAGACTCAACTCTTTCTGTGTGAAAATGTACTTCAAACTCTTGTGATCTCTGTACACCTCACAATGGTTTCCAATGAGAAAATTTCTCCATGTCTTCAATGCGTGCACTACGGCTGCTAACTCCAAATCATGCGTAGGATAATTGAACTCATGAGGTTTAAGCTGTCGTGATGCATATGAAACAACTCTTCCCTCTTGCATAAGCACTGCTCCATGTCCTCGACGAGAAGCGTCGCAATATACTTCATAATCCTTGCGCTGATCGGGCAGAATCAATATTGGTGAGGTAACCAAACGTTTCTTCAACTCCTGGAAACTGGCCTCACATTCCTCAGACCATTTAAACTTGGTGTCCTTCTTCAACAACTCCGTCATGGGCTTTGAAATCTTCGAGAAATTCTCAATGAACCTCCGGTAGTATCCTGCGAGTCCAGGAAAACTCCGGATCTCTCCAACTGTTGTTGGGGCTTCCCAGTTTGTCACAGTGACAACTTTTGTGGGGTCTAGTGCTATTCCTTCTCTGGATATCACATGTCCGAGGAATCCAACTTCCTTCAACCAAAACTCACATTTGCTGAACTTGGCATATAACTGATGTTCTCTGAGCTTCTCCAGTAACAAATGCAAATGTTCCTTATGATCCTCTTCATTCTTCGAGTAGACCAAAATACCATCAATGAACACCACGACGAACTTAACCAAAAACTCCATAAACACCTTGTTCATCATGTTCATGAAATAGGCAGGTGCGTTAGTCAGACCAAATGACATAAAGGTATACTCATACAGCCCGTACCTGGTGGTAAAAGCCATCTTGGGTATATCCTGCTCTCGAATCTTCAACTGATGGTATCCCGATTGCAAATCGATCTTGGAAAATACCTTGGCTCCTGGCAATCGGTCGAACAAATTATTGATCATCGGCAGCGGGTACTTGTTCTTTATTGTCACTTCATTCAATCCTCGATAATCAACAACCATCCTTAATGATCCATCCTTCTTCTCCACTAGAAGTACTGGCGATCCCCAAGGTGAAGAACTTGGGCGAATATAGCCTTTATCCAGTAACTCCTTAATCTGTTTCTTAATTTCCTCCAAATCTTTTGCGGGCATTCTGTATGGTCTCTTAGATATCAGCCCTGTGCCTGGCAAAAGCTCAATCAAAACTCAATGTCTCTATCCGTGGCATGCCCGCAACTCCTCCGAAATACGTCAGAAAATCCTTCACCACTGGTACTTCCTCCTGTACAACTCCTGATAAGGAATTTACTTGAGTCCTCTTTAGCACATGCCAAGATACATACTTGATCCTTCTTCCTTCTGGCGTGGTAAGCAAAATCGACTTACTGGCGCATTCAATGTTCCCTCCATACTTTGATAACCAATCCATGCCTAATATCACATCCAGTCCTTGCGATTCTAGTACTATTAGGTTTGAGGGAAACACGTAGTTAGCAATCCTTAATGGTAACTGATCACACCATAGATTCGCCATATACTCTGCTCCTGGCGAGGTTACTAACATGGGTGACCTAAGGGCTTGGGTTGGTAGCTTATACTTATCCACAAATCCCCTTGATATGTATGAATGCAATGCACCAGTATCAAAAAGAACGATTGCAGTAAATGACTTAACCAAAAACTTACCTATTACTGCATCTGGCTGGGCTTCAACCTCCTCCACGCTAACATGGTTCACCTCTGCTTTGTTAAAAGGGTTGGGCTTCTTCCCAGAACTCCCGTTGCCGTTTCCATTCTTCTCTTCAGGACATTCAGTGGCATAATTTCCAGTCTTCTGGCATTTGTAACAGGTGATGTGGCTCAGATCCCTCTTGGCTAGTGTTGATGGGTTGGTGCGGTTCTGTCCGTTGCTTCCTCCATTCCCATTACCATTCTTGGGGCCACTATGGTTGTGCGAACTACCTCCTCCATGGGTATACTGAAAATGTCCTCCCGAGTTCGGGATGAAACGAGGCTTCTGCTGAGCTCCAGAATTATACCTCCCTTGTCCATGCTTCCTCTTGCGGCTGTCAATCTGCCGCTGCTTCCCTTCAATTGTAAGAGCTCTATCTACCAACTCCTGGTAGTTGTTGATGGTTGCTACCGTCAACTGCATGCTCAGCTCATCATTCAGTCCTTCCAGAAACTTCTCCTGCTTAGCTGCATCTATAGCAACGTCATCTGGGGCATAACGTGCTAGCTTACTAAAGTCATCCACATACTGGCCAACAGTACGTCCTCCTTGGCGCAAGTTGCGAAACTCACGCTTCCTCATGGCCATAGCTCCTGCCGAAACATGAGCAGTACAGAAAGCCCGCTGAAACTAATCCCATGTGACAGTATCAATAGGATAAGTGGCTGTGAAATTCTCCCACCATGATGCTGTGGGTCCATCAAGCTGATGTGCGGCAAAATGCACCTTCTCCACATCTGTGCATCCTGCAATGGTCAACTCCCTTCCCATCTTGCGGAGCCAATCATCTGCAACTATTGGCTCGGTGCTACTAGAGAACACGAGCGGATTCAGCCTCAAGAAACGGGCTAAGTGATCAATAGGTGGTGGTGGTGGTGGTGTGTTGTTGTTGTTGTTGTTGTTGTTGTTGTTGTTGTTGTTGTTGTTGTTGTTGTTGTTGTTGTTGTTGTTGTTGTTGTTGTTGTTGTTGTTGTTGTTGGTGTTCCCCTGATTCTGATTCTGGACTAGTATCTGCATCAATGCATTTTGCTGCTGGATCAACTGAGTGAGCTCCGGTGGAAAATAAAATCCATTGTCATGTCTCGGAGGCATCTGAGGGTTTAGAAAAGATGAGAATATAGAATAGAATGAGGTCTAGAGAGAAAACACTACCCATATGCACATGAGACAAATACAATCAATATCACTTCAATCAATTCAAAAAAGGGCATACAATGGTCTAACTATCGTTACAAAAGTGCTCGGACTATACTATATACATGGGGGAATTCAACTACTATTATGGTGGTCGACTAGAAAAACTGCTCGGTCGAAGACTCCATGATATCTGCTTCAACTTCATCAACAAAGTCATCATCAGTATCGTCTGGGTCCGAGTCGGTGTCGTCGATGATGATGTAGTTCTCCGGGCAAGTGCAATCATCGTCTTCTCCTCTAGTCGCGGGCATCCCATGAATACTTTTAGCTTCTTCTTCAGATCTTCATTCTTCTCCACAAGTGTCGCTATTTCCTCCTCATATCCACCGCGTGTAGACTTGAGTTCTTCCTCCAGTTCCGTGATCTTGGTCATAGCCTTCTTCAGATCTATCATGTCCGCACACATCTGGTTCTCCTGGCGACGTATGTGCTGGTTTAACTCCTGGATGAATGTTGCAATTGATCTATCCTTCCAGGTGCTGATCATCTCCCATTGCTCATCTCGGCGCCCACAAATCTGGTAGATAGTATCCTTGAGATCCTTGTGGTAAACTTCTCCAATGCGTCCCATGGTGACGTGAGGTGCCATGCTCTTTCCTAGACTCCAGGTTGGTGCATCAAAGGAAAACTTTATGGGCTCAGTGATGGGCATGAACGTCCTTCCTGGAACTTGAACTTGAATCATCCAGCGCTCCTCTTCAGGTAAAGTGGTGATGTAGGTCCCGGTGAAGCTTGGTACTTCGATGTTCAGGTATCTAGTGACTTCCTTCAAGTGGCGTCCAAAGGGTGTATCTTCATCCGGTTGCATGAACTTGTTCCTTGCATCCTCCATCCTAAAAGAGTAGAAAAGATGAGGAGTCAGAAATGAGAAGAGAGAGTAGTGCTCTAGGACTTTATCTTAGTGGTCATGTCCTACAATCAATGTGTGCTCTGATACCATCTTGTAGCGACCAGACCTCAAACAACCTGATCTCTGTGCATCAGTGTCATCCCTGGATCGGTAATGCTGACACGCACAGTACTTGAAGGATTTATAACAGAGTAGCAATCACACACTTATTACATAGAATGTCTCAAAAGAGAACTTATTACAATAAATATGGCTTAAGGCCATCTAATAACGATAACAACGGAAGGCTTGGAAGATAAGAGAGTCCATCAACTCCAACGGCATCACTGAATATAAGATCACGACCTAAGGAACCTTACTCGTCGTCTGAAAAGTCTGCAACATGAACGTTGCAGCCCGAAAACGGGTCAGCACATGGAATATGCTGGCAATGTAACACATAGAGAGTAATGAAAGAATAATGCTATATTACATGCATATATGGCTAGTGGAAAGCTCTATGGTTACAGTTTTGCATAAAGCCAATTTTTCTCTACTACAAAGGAATAAATTTTATTTAACTATCATGGTGGTTGTTAAACATTGAGAAGGGTACTCCAACTCAATCCCAATTAAGCATCATCATTAACCCAACAAACTTTAATTAAAGAAACATGATGAGGTTCACATGATAATCCAAGTACTAGATACTGAAAACGTCCATAACCGGGGACACGACTAACCATGATTAGTTTATACACTCTGCAGAGGTTTGCGCACTTTTCCCTGCAAGACTCGATCTCCTCCGCTTGATTTGTCGCACTACATGATGTTTGAGAAACGGATGACCGAGACACAGTCTTTCAGAAGCATTAACTCTCTACTCCGGGTAGACAGTACCAACCTACATCCCCTACATCTGCTAGTCTACCTCTTCAAGAGCTCACGCAACTTAATCAACTATGCTAGAGCCCATAGTAGCTTGCGACTGCACATGGAAGTTTCTAGCATGAATAATCTCATGATCCCTTTGAGCCTGGGTGGCGGTCCATAGGAGAATCACATGGTACCCCGGGATTTCCAAAATGCAGGCAACACTGGGTTCCCCAGGTGCCTCAATCCACCCAGATGTGAATTTAAGTTACCACCTTAAGTAAACCATTAATTAACAATCTCACATCTATCATGGATACACTCACCCAATCCACGTCTACTAGCATAGCATGGCAATATAAGCAAACGTAGAAGTAACTCCCAAAGGTTTGATAATAAACAGGTAATAGGTTCTACCTCATCTACTTCCCAAAACCTACATATTAATCAGATCGTAATCATGCAGTAGTTTTGAGGGTTGATCTAATGCAATAAAACTGGGTAGTAAAGAGGTATGATCAAAGTGTTACTTACCTTGCTGATGATCCGTGAAACCTAGAGATTCGAAGTAGCAAGCGGCACACTCCAGGTACTTTATCGCAAACAAACAAGCATACAATAAGCACTCATCTAATGCACAGGTAAAACTCAAATAAGAGATCTAACCAGGAAGTTCAACTTAAGAACTCCGGTTTGCAAAAAGAATCAAATCAAATGAAGCAACGAAAGTCAAAAGGCGAAAGAAACAAACTTCGTTTTACTATTCTGGACCTAGGTCAAATTTTACAGTATCAAAAACTTGTTTGAGTTGGTTAAACGGAAAGAAGGGTTCGAGACGAAACTCAAGGCGCTTGAATCGCCCGATTCCGATAAACTAGCGAAAAGTTATACTAAAATGAAAATCGTTTCAGAAATCGCGATAAAAAATAATCGCGAAAAATCCTAGAAAAAGAAAAACTGACGAACATGCTAATGAACGAACGTTCGCTATCTGCGGCTAAACGACGAAAACCGTTCGTTAAACGAACATATGGACGAACGTCCGTTAAATAGGTAAACCGAGAAAACCGGTGAACCAATCTAAAAAAAATACGAACTAGGGTTAAAAAAAAACCGAATCGGTTTTCTAAAAAAACCGGCGGCGGCGAACGGCGGCTACCTCGTCGGGTCTGGCGGGGCTCAAGGCTCTGGCGGGGTGGCGTGGGTGGTGTGGGGCGGCAGCGACGACGGGCTTGGGCGGCTGCGGGCTTCCGGCGGCGGGGCGGGACGGGGTAAAGCGGCGGGGTTGGGGGGTATTTAAGAGGGGGAGGGGGCGGCTTGGAGGAGGGGGCAAGGCGGCGGGGAGGTGGAGTCCGGCTTGGACTCCGGTCCGAGTCGGTGGCAGCGACGTGCGGTCTCCGCGAGGGAGATGGCGGCGCGGGTGAGATGGGCCGGCTCGGCTGGGCCTTGGCCCAAACGTGCGCGCGGGATTTTTTTTATTTTTTTTTTAAAAAATTCTGCCAAAAATACGAAAAATTCTAGAAAATAAAATAAAATTCTAAAAATGCCAAAATAAATTTTCATCGTCTAAATAAAATATTTAGAACAAGATGAACATTTTCTTGGCCCTAAAATGCAGTTTTGAAAAACGTGTAATTTTCCTAAATTCAAATAAAATGGCGAAAAACTCCGAAATAAAATCTTATTTGATTTTATCATTAAATCCTCAATATTTCCTTATTTCAGGAAAGTCATTTTATTCCCTCTCTCTTATTGAAATAAATGAAGATAAATAAATAAAATCAAATGATCCTATTTTCAAAATTTGAGAAAACCCCAAATATGAAAATAACGAAATCCCCAACTCTCTCTGTGGGTCCTTGAGTTGCGTAGAATCTCTAGGATCAAACCAAAAAGCAAATAAAATATGATATGCAATGATGATCTAATGTATAACATTCCAAATTAGAAATTTGGGATGTTATAGTCAGGTCCAAACTATTGCTGAAACTTGAGTTTTTAAATGGTTGTGGGGTACATATTGGGGCAGCAATCAGTACTATCTATCTACTATCTGGTTAATCTCGGGTGTTTACTATGAGTTTCATGTTGGGTGCAAACAAAAATTAAAGGAGCTAGTATCTGTATTTTTTTACTAAAGCTATTATCTGCCTGTTATCATTGGTTTTGGGTCTATCCACAGTTTGCTACCATCACTCTGGATTTGTGCATGCACTCCTTACATAATATCACTATGTTTTATTCCTATGCATGCCAGTTATTGTACACAATGGAACTGATCATGTAGAGCAAAAGAGATGAGCCTTGCGTGGCAATAAAATTTCATGCAGACTTCGCTCCATGGTGGGCGCAAAGGCAGCCCCCTCCACCCATTTTGGATCGTAATCAAGAGGAAGATAACTCTGTGGGGGATTCAGAAGGAGAAGACCACTCCTATTTACCCCATGAGGTCTTCGCTCTAACTTGGCATGCTGATGTTGGTAATATCATGCATATGGTGCCTTGCGTTGCTTACTTTATACATTAAAGATGTCATCTACTTAGTTTAGACATGCTTTGTATCAATGCCATCTGTTTAGTTTCTTTATCGTATATGTGAATCATGCAATGCCATCTTTTTTAGCCAGGCATCATATAGGTGAATTTTGCAATGCCACCTTGGTTAGCCAGTCATCTTATATGTGAATTATATCATACCATCATTTTTTATTACGTGTTAAATTTGTCAACAATTTTAGTACATTCAATTACTCTTCCTATGCATTATCCATTCGGCACGGTCATGGAAAAATCTAGAGTGGAAACAAGGTCTTTAGAGCAAACAATGCTATCTGACGAAGCGCATGTCTTGCTGGTTACCGATAGCTCCTTAGAGGACGATTCAGAGATAGATGACCAGTCATATCCCCCCCTGAGGTGCATGCTTTAACTTGGCAGGGTTATGTTGCTCATATCGTGCATATGGTATCTTGCATTGCTATGTCATTTGCTTAGTTTAGACATGCTTTGTGTGAATGCCACCTGTTTAGTGTCTAATTACCATATATGTGAATTATGCAATGTCATCTTGTTGCAAGACATTATATATGTAAATTATGCAATGTTATCTTGTTGCAAGGCATTATGTATGTGAATTATGCAATGCCATGCTGTTTAGGCAAGCGTCATATATGTGAATTATATCATGCCGTCCTTTTTGTATTTCTCTTTGCTTTTGTCGACAATGTTTGTATATTCAATCTGCTCTTTTCGTGCATCAGCCATTTGAATTGGGGATGGAGAAACTGGAGTGAAAACAAGGTCTTGAGTAGACAATGCTACTGTGAAGAAGATATCTTGCTGGTTACAGATAGCTCTTGAGAGGAGGATTCAAAGGCGATGACCAGTCCTATTATCCCCGAGGTGTATGCTCAAACTTGAAGGGTTATATTACTCATATAATGCATATGTTGTATTGCAATGCTTAGTTTTTACATCATATACACAATATTGAATGCCATCTCCTTAGTTGACACATCATATATGCGATTGCCCTCTGCTCACTTCCTTAGTATATAAATCATATATTTGAATTATGTCATGCCATGATGTTTACATAGACAACATGTATCTGAATTATGGCATGCCAACCCATTTTCTAAAGACATAATATAGTTATATCATCTCATCCTGTTTACATAGTCATCATATTTTAAATTATGTCATTCTATCCGTGAATTATATCATGCCATCATGTTTCCATCAACGGCATGTTTGTGATTTACGGCATGCCAAACACTTTAATAGACACATCGTATAGTTATATCATGTCATCCTATTTACATAGTCATCATATTTTGAAGTATGTCATTCTATCCTGTTTAGTTGGCCATCATACATCTGAAATTGTGTCATGCTATCCTGTTTAATTAGCCATCATATATGTGAAATTATGTCCTGCTATTCTGTTTGCTTAGAAAACATAAATGTGAATTATTTCATGGCATGTTTTCTTCCCTACTATCCATTGCACCTGTCTATCTTACAATGTCTGTACATTCAATTACTTTTCTTGTTTATCAGCCATTTCAATTGGAGGGAGTGATGGCAGTATCTGTGGGAGTAAAAACACGGTCTTCAGAAAAGATCGTGCTACCTGTCGATGCGGATAGAACCACGGTTGTACTTGCCCACGAACCAGCCCCACCACACATAACCCACACTCATGAAGATTGTACCCCTACCCAGTTGGACAGAGAACCAGCTACACCCCTTCTAACCCCAACCCTAGCAGATAGACACCCAGTTCCCGTTGACACAGCACCGTCTCCACCACAGAGCACCCAAACACGAGCAGTTAGTAAGGCAACTGTAGTGCCCAAAGCACAAGGACCACCACTCCGAACCCCAAGTCAACGCTTAAAGCAGAAGAAGAATTGTTCTCAGGTCAGGTTCCGTAGCTATGGTTCATACTACTTTGCTCTTGCATGACTGTATTTACTCATACCAACTAATTTCAAATTTGAAGGATGCAATTGAAACTCCAATGGCACAACAGGTATGTTTTAAACCTGTTTTTTTAACGTGTTTGGTTGTTTGCTGTTGTAACTTGCCCTATGTTGATTTCAGTTTCAATTGAATAAACAGTTATGTTCTCATGCCATGCACATTACAAGTGTTGTTATTGCTGTGTAGTTTCCCACACTTATATTCTGTCTATGCTACTTTGTCTTAAATAGATATGATTCAACTGTATCTATCTTGATTTGGCAACATAAACTAGAATGATATAGACCATTACAGTGACCATACTACATAGATATATGTTTGTTTCATGTTGTTATCCTGTCCACCTTACTACTGAACTGTTTTACCAAAATGAGTTTCATATACTACATTGTAAACCTGTGATGTGTTTGTTTGTTTCTCTTTTAGATCGTGGGTAAAATATTGGAGAAGAGTACCCCATTATGCAATGGTAAAGGAAGTAATGCAGATAAGGTTCAAGATAGTGAGACAACCCTGTTGGTCTCCAAGAAAGCTGATAAAAACTATATTGAAGACATTGAGACAACCTCAAAGTCCTGTATTGATGTAGTGTTCGAGTTACTGGCTACTACTGCTGGCACCATCTCTTCGAACTCATTGCCTGAATACGTTCGGCTTCTTGAGTCACAACTTCAAGTTGAAAGACATCGATCAGATGTTATGCGACAGGAAGCCGAAGGACTGAGGTAGTCCCTGCAGAATTCAGATGCATACTTTCTGGTGCAACAGCAAGTGCTAGAGGACTTAAGCGCCAAACAAGAGAAAGTTAATAAGCTTGCTAAGCATCTTGCCAGCATTATGGGTACCCAGGATATTGTTTCTTGAGCTCTTCTAAAGTGGTTTCAGTTCTGGACTTGTTTTGCTGCGGCATTTATATGCTGCTGTGTTCCCTATATTTGCACTGGTGGCGAACTTTGATGCCAAGTGGATGTAATATGTGTAATAGCCATGATAGCCTAGCGTAAGTTGCTTGCTTATTTATTTCCTTATTATATTGTTTATTTCTTTGCTTGTAGTCAGTGCAGTTCTTTTTCCGTGGTTTGCTAGTGGCCACAATAACCTATTTTTTAAAACTAGGCCACAATAACCATGGGCTACATATTTACTATAGTTACCATTTCCCTCCTACGGGTCGTAGAAACAATGGGCCTTCTACGTGTCGTAGAAACAATGGACCTTATACGGGTCGTAGACACAATGGGCCTTCTACGGGCCGTATGATTGGTTGGCCAAACATGGGCCAATAACAGACCGCATTATGGCCGTAAACGGGCTAGAGTTGGAATCGTCTGTTCATGGGCCGACCATAATGGGCCGTCGTTAATCGACCGTATTTGATGATGCTACGAAAATGGCCCAACGTACTAACAGGCCACAAAACGGGCCAACTGTAATCTCGGGCTGGATTTAGCCCACAAGCAGAAAATGAAAGTAACGACGTAAGTAAATGAATGCTGGAAATGAGCCCAAGAGTAAATGGGCTCTGAGAAGGCCGAAAGATAACATGTGCTGGAAACGGCCCAACGGAATAACGGGCCGTTAATGGGTATAAAGTGATACACTGTTCATTACGGGCCAGTTTCACCACGGGCCGTTAATGCGTATAAAGTGATACATTGTTCATTATGGGCCAGTTTCACCATGGGTCGTTAATGGGTATAAAGTGATACACTATTTACTACGGGCCAGTTTCACCACGGGCCGTTAATGGGCCAAGAGTTACAAAGGGCCTCAGATGGGCCGAAGACGTCATGGGCCATACATGGGCCAGAAGTGAAAATGGACTGGAATAGGAAGGCCCAGATGACGCTACTGGGCCTAATTTGGATAGGGCGTAACGGGCCTTGGCTTAGCGGGCTGTAAATGGGCTATATGCGAATAGGCCGTTAATAGGCTTTCCATGGGCCGGCCCGCCACCTTTTGAGCAAGTTAAACGGGCCAGTTTTTTCACAGGAATGGGCCTCTATTGGGCCGGGCCACGTGTCGACGTATCGTAGGCGCCTTCTGTCCAATGAGTGGATGACATCTGTCCCAGCGATGAGCCGACATGTGTTTACTCCAGCCAATGATGATTTTACACGTGGAAAATCCCCATTGGTCCGGACTGTTAACGGGTTATCGGATCCAAAACCGGACCCGATAGCTTAACGGCGTTCTGTTACGGTGGATGCCACGTGTCGGTCACCCTTGACGAAAGCACTTCTGTGACGCGCGATTTATCGTCATGGAAGTGGACACTTCCGTGATGATAATTTTGGTAATGTCATGGAACACTTCTACGACAACACAGGTATGACTATCTTGATTCTATCATAAAATCGTCATGGATGTACATGCATGACAAAAAATGCGACCTACTGTGACAATTACGTATCATCACGGAAGTGTATTTTTTTTGTAGTGTATGCCTTCATCTTTTTAATGTCCTTTGTGAAAATGATGGGAAGGAAAATTGTGCTCAAGTACTAGAAGAAGAACTACATAGAATGCTTGACATAAAATATGTGAATGATGAGCATGATTGCAATGTTGATAGTTTGAATTCTTTGAATACCTATGATGCTAATGATATGCAAAGCCACAAGCTTGGGGATGCTATGTTTGATGAAGATGATATTTTTTGTCCCCCAAGTTTTGATGAGCAAATTTATTATGATAAAAGCATGCCTCCTATTTATGATGATTATTGTGATGACACGTATGCCATAAAGAATAACCATAACCATGAAACTTGTCATCATGATTTTAATTTTCAATTGGATTATGCTTCACATGATAGTTATTTTGTTGAGTTTGCTCCCACTACTATTGATGATAATAAATTTGCTTATGTGGGGAGTTGTAAAATTTGTATGCAAATTGATCATGAAAAGAATGCTTTATGTGATGGTTATATTGTTGAATTAATTCATGATGCTACTGAAAATTATTACGAGGGAGGAATATATGCTTGTAGGAATTGCAATAATATCAAGTTTCCTCTCTATGTGTTGAAAATCTTGAAGTTATGCTTGTTTTGCCTTCCTATGCTAGTTGATTATTGTTCCCATAAGTTGTTTGCTCACAAAATCCCTATACATAGGAAGTGGGTTAGACTTAAATGTGCTAGTCATATTCTTCATGATGCTCTCTTTATGTTTCATTTCTTATCTTTTATGTGAGCATCATTGAAATCATCATGCCTAGCTAAGGGCATTAAACGATAGTGCTTGTTGGGAGGCAACCCAATTTTATTTTTGTTCTTTGCTTGTTTTGTTTCTGTTTAGTAATAAATAATTCATCTAGCCTCTGGTTAGATGTGGTTTTATGTTTTAATTAGTGTTTGTGCCAAGTAGGACCTTTGGGAAGACTTGGGTGAAGTCTTTGTGATCTTGCTGTAAACAAACAGAAACTTTATAGCTCACGAGATTAGCTGCCATTTTTTACTGGAGAGTGCTTTTAGGTTGATTCTTTTTGCAGTGATTAATAAACAAATTCCTCAGGTCCACCAATTTATTTAAGAATTGTTTGAGTTACAGAAGTACTCTAAAGTTACAGATTGCTACAGACTGTTCTGTTTTTGACATATTCTATTTTCTATTTGTTGTTTGCTTATTTTGATGAACCTATGAGTAGTATCGGAGGGTATGAACCATAGAGAAGTTGGAATACAATAGATATTACACCAATATGGATTTAGAATGAGTTCACAACAGTACCAAAAGTGGTGATTTATTTTCTTATACTAACGGAGCTTACGAGTTTTCTGTTGAGTTTTGTGTTGTAAAGTTTTCAAGTTTTGGGTAAAGATTCAATGGACTATGTCGTGGTTCTAAGTCTGACAGTAGAGTGGGGGGTAGGTATGGAGAGGCAAGGTCCTAGCTATGGAGAGGTTGTAAACACAAGCGATGTACGAGTTCAGGCCCTTCTCGGAGGAAGTAAAAGCCCTACGTCTCGGAGCCCTGAGGCGGTCGAGTGGATTATGTGTGTATGTGTTACAGGGGTGCGAACCCTTCGCACTGTGGGGGGGGTGGCTTATATAGAGTACGCCAGACCCCGCCACCCACGAATGGAGGGTTTAAAGTACATTAAGTGCAGGGCATCGTAACGCCCACATAAAGTGTCTTAACTACCATAAAGTCTATTCAATTACAGTGCCATTGCAAAGGCAGAGTGCCTTCGACCTTCCGTGGTCGAGTGAGTCTTCATGGTCGAGTGAGTCTTCATAGTCGAGTCCTTCAATCCAGTCGAGTGGGTCCCTCGTAGGTCGACTGGAAGGTGATCTCTTCTAAAGGTGTCCTTGGGTAGGGCACTTAGATCAGGTCTATGACCCTACCCTAGGAACATAAATCCATCATTAGCCCCCGAATGGATTGAGGCTTGAGTGAGGAAGGAGTTGATGCTGATTCCGATTGACTTTTGCATACTGGCTATGCGTCGTTCTGGATCAAGATCTTCTTTGTTGATAACGAGCAACTTTTCTTCAGTCGACTCGATCCATTCTCGTCTTTTGTCGAGTGGCTTTTCAGACTTCGCCGGTTCCCGAGCGACGGATCGCAGGAGATCTTGCGTCTGACAGACTGATCTGCCGTTCACGGATTCCATGGGATACGAAATTTGGGGGAGCGCGCGAAGCGGGGCGGACCGCGGCGTTCGGAAGGGATAGGACATAGACGCCTCGATCCCCGCGCCGCCTTTTCCGCCACGTATCACGTCAATGCAATTGTTTCAGAATATGATTAGATCGACCGGGTCCACCTGTCATCCACTCGGAAGGGACGTTATAAATGCGACCAGCGAGGGTTTTCTGAACAGTGCTCCATTCTTTCTTCTCCGCTCTCCTCGTCTCCGCCCAACGCAGCCGCTTTCACCTCCGCAAAGCTCCTCCTCGCGCATCTCGCCGGCAGCCATGGTCAAGGATAAGACGGCGGTGCTGGAGCGCGCAAAGAAGGCGTCGGCGGCGGAGAAGGCGAAGGGGAGAGCCACCAGCCGCGGCGGGTCTTCGTCTAGATCTCGCCTGCCGAAGGGCTGGGTCCAGGGAGATTGGATCCAGTCGGCCATTAGGGAGAAGGACCTCCTCGACATGGCCGACGACGGGCTGATCCCCCACGGTGCCGCAAGGCTTCCAGGGAAAGAGTGGCAACCCCAGCCGGAAGAGGGTGAGTGCGTGCTCCTGGCCACTCATGTCGATCGCGGATTTTCTCTGCCACCAAGTGTTTTTTTCGTGGTTTTTGAACTTCTTTGGAGCCCAACTCCACCACTTCACCCCGAACTCCATCGCAGATCTTGCTGCGCTTGTATCCATGTGTGAGAATTTCGGCTGTCGACCGCGACTGGGCTTGTTCAAGCACATCTTCACGTGTCGCCTCGCACCGTGAAGAAAGCGAGTCCAGCGATGAGAAACCCAAGTTGTCCAGATGTGCGGGGTCCGGGATTCAAGTGAGGAACAAGAGCACCTTCCCAGCCATGACGCTTCCCGAGTCGGTCAGAGCTGGCAATGACCTGGTTCTATCAGAAGAATGAGTCGACGCCGAGACAGTCGAGTGGACTCCCGCAATTCACCATGGACCGAGTGAACAAGCCCTCCTCTCTGAAGGTGATTCCGGAGGAGAGGGCTGACGTGAAGATGTTGATGGATCGCGTGGTGCAGTTGGTTCGGACGGCGCATCGCATGGACCTTTTGGAAGTTTTCCTTTGGCGACGATCCAGCCTCTTCGCCCGAGCCATTGCATGTGGTTGTACCGCAGAATCAAGATGAGACTCGGGTCCACCCGGAGGTAGTCGACGACGCCACAAGTGGAAAGGTGGATGGCGCGGTCATCGGGAACAAGGACAATCCCGTGGATCCGGAGGATTCCTCCACTCGACCATCACAGCTGTTCCTGCATAAGGTACTTCGCTCGCCTTCCATTGCATACTTGTCGTATTTGTTTCTGTATGTTCTGTAAGTTGGTCGATTGATCTCTGGCTTGACGTCTTTCAGGCCCTCACCGAGCTGTACTCGATGCCCAATGGAGCTCAGGCTCCGACTGAGGAGGGAGAAGCCAGCGGGGGCGAGAGCCAGGAGGAGTGGGACTCAGACGCTGCCGAAGATGACGATGATGACGACGACGATGATGAGGACGAAGAAGAGGAGGAGGAGGAGGAGGTTGCACCACCGCGCTCGGAAAGGCGGTCGAAACTTGTCCATGACCCCGCGACTGAACGCGGTAAGGGGGTTGCGATCGCCTCATCGACCAAACGCCTCAGATCGCTTCTCCGACGCCGATCGAAAAGGCGCCAAGCGATCGAAGGTGGCTCCGTCAAAGCCCACCAAGCTCCTACCGAAGATGAAGGTGTCCATCCCCACCATATCAGGGTAAACATGTTACTTAAGTCTCCTTGTTTTGTACAAGCTTTATCTCTGGTTGATACTTAATCTAGTTCGACTGATTCTTTGGAACTTCAGCGCTGCAACTTCTGAGACCTCAGGCAAGGCTGAAGACCATGAGATGGAGGACGCAGCAACTTCAAATCCTGGTACTATACTCTTAACTCCGTCTTTAGTCGACTGATTCATGATTTCTAACTCTGATTCTTTTCTGAAGCTCCATCCAATGTCGTTATCACCCTTCCTGATGATGATGATGAGGATGAGGAACCGCCAAGCATAGGAGGAGCAGGAAGGCGTCATCGGTAAAGCAGCCCAGATGTGACGGTGCTCAAACTCAACACCGAGGGGAGAACACCACCGACACACCGTGTCTTTCGCGGTGCCATTGACGAGTGCTCATCCCACTTCATCGAAAGTGCCGCACAACTTCTCTCTTCACGAAGCACCACGCCCCAGAGGACCAAGCCGCCGCCAAGGAAGCGATACGCAAGCGGGGGCTATGATGGAGCAGATGAAGACCATCCGGATGTGAGCCAAGCGACCACGACGCCACTCGCCCTTCAAAGCAAAGTTCAGTCACGACCACCGCCTGCTCATAGGGATATGCTATCAAAACTTTTCTTTCTAGAATCCATAGCAATCACCCCTGGGTGTGTTGATAAAAACTCCGTGTTAGCGGGGCACGCTGAGTGCACCCGCCGGGTGTAGTCCCCAAGGCTAAGGTCGATTGGCGGGCGATGGCCTTAGGCTTTATAAGTAAGGTTTTTCGTCATTCGACCGATCGAATGGATTTCGAAACCGTGGGGCACACCGAGTGCACCCACGGTGTAATCCTCGAGATCGTGGTCGATCGCTGCAATCGACTACGATCCAAGAGCACGTCTTTTTTGTGGGTCGATCGGTCGACTCGCCTTGAATGAATTAGTGGGGCACGCTGAGTGCACCCACTGGGTGTAGTCCCCGAGACTACGGTCGAATGCTCGCATTCGGTTGTAGTCTTAGAAACGTGTGATTTTCTCTTATCCACTCGGAAGTGAATTATCTTTGATATTTTGTCGATTGGTTCTTCGTAGAAATCCTGTGACCTTGCGGCTCACTATACCGAGCTGGAGCAGAAGCACATTCAGCTCGAGCTGGATCTGAAGCTGGTGCAGGAGAATCTGACGAAGGCGAAGGAGGAGACCAAAGGTATGTTCGGTGAGACCTCGACAACGCCTTTTTCCTTCCATTTGTTTCAAAATCTTACTTTGCTGTAACTTGCAGGCAAGGTGAAGGAGGCCCAGAAGAAAAAAGACCTTGAGCTAGCTGAGAAGACCAAGCTTGCTGACGAGAAGTTAGCTTCACCACAGCTTGAACAGAAAATACCAACTGAAAGCTGCTCTGGCGATTGCCAACAAGGAAGTCGACCGACTAAAACCGACAAGACTACTCGACCTAGAAGATCAACCAGTTGATCGAAGAAAATGACCGAAGCCTTTCCGGTGGACTTGCCAAGAAATTGTTCCTTATGCTCAAGGTAACCTTTTATACTCGACCAATATATTCAACTGTGATGCTTCCATTCGACCACTGCCTTGACTCGGCGTTTGTCCTTTCAGATTTCGTTAAACTTTGAAGAAGAGACTAGCCAGCTTGGAGCCAAACTCGACCCGTCAATTCTCCAAATGAATGATGAAGTTGCTATGAATGTCTTCAGATCGAGTCCCGTGTTGCAGCTGTCGTGGACTACCTTGCAAGGCTGAAGGTTGCTACGCCCCGCATCGACTTGACGCCCGCCTGTAGGCGACACTCCGAATGACCTCGAAGTCGCCGATGGCTCGATGAACGCCGCCCCGACCGAGTGCAAGAGTGGAAGAAGTCCTCGCTCATTGCGGTGCTTGATGTTGCTCGGTCCGCCCGAGTCCACCGCAAAGACGCGAGAAGACAAGTGGCGGCTCTCCGAGTGGCCAACACCAAGAAACACGACTACTGTGTCCTTCATGGAAACCTTCATTGCTGCTGCTACCCGGATCGCAGACGGAATCGACCTTGATGAGTTCGTTGTTCTTCCAGACCCTCCACAGAGGGGTAAAAATTCCTTTAAGCTCGACACTTTTAATTTGCCTCGGTATGTCGAGTGGAATTGTAACCGATAAACCTTAACAGCTTAGCGCTCGAGCACTCTCGGTTCCTTTAGGTATCGACCTAAACTTGGATTGATGTTTGGATATGATTGCTTTTGGCTCGAATTGTCCTTTGCGTGTTCATAGCAAGATGCTCTCTGCAATGACTTATTCCTTAGGCGAGCACTGGCTGCAGCTAAGCCTCCGAGTGAGAGGTTTGCTCTTCACTCGGTAGGATTTTTATAACTTAGGCGCAGCACTGGCTGCAGCTAAGCCCCAGTGAGAGGTTTGCTCTTCACTCGGTAGGATTTTTATAACTTAGGCGCAGCCTGGCTGCAGCTAAGCCCCCGAGTGAGAGGTTTGCTCTTCACTTGGTAGGATTTTTATAAGTTAGGCGAGCACTAGGCTGCAGCTAAGCCCCCGAGTGAGAGGTTTGCTCTTCACTCCGTAGGATTTTTATAACTTAGGCGAGCACTGGGCTGCAGCTAAGCCCCCGAGTGAGAGGTTTGCTCTTCACTCGGTAGGATTTTTATAACTTAGGCGAGCACTGGGCTGCAGCTAAGCCCCCGAGTGAGAGGTTTGCTCTTCACTCGGTAGGATTTTTACGTTGTATTTGTGGCGAAGCTTAGAGGAGAGGGTCGCAGTCGACCTGCACCTCGTCCTCCTTGCAAGCACACATTGTACTTATGGCGTAGCTCAGAGGAGAGGGTCGCAGTCGACCTGCACCTCGTCCTCCTTGCAAGCACACATTGTACTTATGGCGTAGCTCAGAGGAGAGGGTCGCAGTCGACCTGCACCTCGTCCTCCTTGTGAGCACACGTTGTACTTATGGCGTAGCTCAGAGGAGAAGGTTGCAGTCAACCTGCACCTCGTCCTCCTTGCGAGCACACGTTGTACTTAGGCGAGTACTTGGACTGCAGCTAAGCCTCCGAGTGGAAGTCTGGCTTACCATTCGGTAGGATTTTTTATAACTTAGGCGAGTACTTGGACTGCAGCTAAGCCTTCGAGTGGAAGTCTGGCTTACCACTAGGTAGAATTTTTTATAACTTAGGCGAGTACTTGGACTGCAGCTAAGCCTCCGAGTGGAAGTCTGGCTTACCACTCGGTAGGATTTTTTATAACTTAGGCGAGCGCTGGGCTGCAGCTAAGCCCCCGAGTGGAAGTCTGGCTTACCACTCGGTAGGATTTTTATAACTTAGGCGAGTACTTGGACTGCAGCGAAGCCTCCGAGTGGAAGTCTGGCTGACCACTCGGTAGGATTTTAATAACTTAGGCGAGCACTGGGCTGCAGCTAAGCCTCCGAGTGGAAGTCTGGCTTACCACTCGGTAGGATTTTTATAACTTAGGCGAAACGGATTCGCAGCTAAGCCCCCGAGTGGAAGTCTGGCTTACCACTCGGTAGGATTTGTACAAACTTAGGCGAAACGGATTCGCGGCTAAGCCACCCACTAGGGGAAATTTTAGTGGACAAAAATAAAAAGTGACAAAAATTATGAAGGAATTATATCACTATTATTTCGAAATCCATGCACTACAGAAGTACTTTATTACAACTCATCCGAGTGAAAAACTTTAAGTGTAAAACGGGCGAAGTAGATCCGCATTCCAAGCTCGGGGCTCTTCGATATTGTGTTCGACGTTGTAAAGACGGTATGCCCCGTTGTGGAGAACCTTGGTGACGATGAAGGGTCCTTCCCGAGAAGGAGCGAGCTTATGTTGTTTCTGCTGATCCACTCGGAGAACTAGATCTCCTTCCTGGAAGGCTCGACCTCTCACATTTCTAGCGTGAAAGCGACGCAAGTCCTATTGGTAGATGGTCGATCGGATCAGAGCCATCTCCCTTTCTTCCTCAAGGAGGTCGACTGCGTCCTGACGCGCTTGCTCAGCTTTTGCTTCATTGTAGAGTTCAACTCGAGGAGCATTGTGAAGAAGATCACTCGGCAAGACTGCTTCAGCTCCATAGACCAAGAAGAATGGAGTTCTTCCGGTCGACCGATTGGGTGTTGTCCTCAACCCCCAAAGCACCGAAGGGAGTTCGTCGACCCATGCTCCAGCCGCATGCTTGAGATCACGCATCAGTCGGGGCTTCAAACCCTTGAGGATTAAGCCATTGGCTCGTTCCGCTTGTCCATTCGACTGTGGATGGGCGACCGAAGCGTAGTCGACTCGTGTGCCTTGAGAGTTGCAGAAATCCCTGAATTCCTCCGAGTCAAAGTTCGACCCATTATCTGTAATGATGTTGTGCGGTACTCCATATCTGAACGTCAGCTCCCTGATGAAGGTAACGGCAGTACCGGCGTCAAGATTCTTGATTGGTTTAGCCTCAATCCACTTGGCGAACTTGTCGACTACTACCAGTACATGCGTGAAACCACTTCGACCTGTTCTCAAGGGACCGGCCATGTCCAACCCCCATACTGCGAACGGCCAGACGAGTGGAATGGTCTTCAGAGCTGACGCAGGCTTGTGTGACATATTGAATAGAACCGCATCCTTCGCACTTGTCCACTATTTCTTTCGCCATCTCATTCGCCTCGCCAAGAAAATCCGCTCGGTATGCTTTGGCTACAATGGTCCGAGAGGACGATGGTGACCACAGTCCCCGAGTGGATATCATTGAGAATGATTCGACCTTCTTCGGCGTTATGCATTTTTGACCAACTCCAGTCAGGCTTTCCCTATACAGCTGTCCTTTGATAACGGTAAAGGCTTTGGATCGACGGACGATCTGCCGAGCCTCTTCCTCATCCCCGGAGCTCTTTTCTCGGGATATACGCGATATAGGGAATCGCCCATCGGGAGTGACCACTAAAACCTCCATGACCAAGTCGACCATCGCTGGGACCTCAACCTCAATCGGATCTGTGGCACTCTTGGGCTGTGGAGCTTCTTCGTGAAAGGATCTTCTTTGGATCGACGGAGTGTGTATATGCTCCAAAACACACCACTGAATGGCTTCTCTTTGGAGCCTATCTTTGCCAGATCATCTGCTGCTCGATTTTTCAATCGGGGATGTGATGGAGCTCTAACCCTCGAACTTCTTTTTCCAGCTTCCTCATTGCATTGCAAAGATCCAAATCATTTTGGGCTTTCACGCCCCACTCCTTCATCACCGATTGACCACTAAATCTGAATCGCCATAGACCATCAGCGACGGACGCCGAGTGAGATGGCCATGCATAATCCATATAAAAGGGCCTCATACTCGCCTCATTGTTGGAGGAATCAAAGTGAATCGAGCACATACCTAAGCTTATCTCCTCTCGGGGAAATCGAACAACCCCAAAGACACGTAACCATTAGGCATCTTAGAGCCATCAAAGAACATGGTCCAAAGGTTCGAGTGAACTTGGTTGGCTGTTGTTGTTCAATCCACTCGGCGAGGAAATCTGCTATTGCTCAGGACTTAATGGCTTTCTTTGCCTCAAATTTGATATCAAGGGAAGAAGTTCAATTGCCCATTTCGCCACTCGACCAGTTGCATCTCTCACAGCAAAATCTCGATAGTGGGCGTCACGACGATCGTGATAGAATGATCGAGAAATAATGAGCAACCTTCTTCGTGGTCATGTATATTCCATACACAAGCTTCGATAATGAGGATATCTCGCTTGGATGGAGTCAAGACTTTAGACAAATAATACACCGGGCGTTGAACTTTGAAGGCTTTTCCTTCCTCTTCCCGCTCGACCGTAAGCAACAGAGGCTCTTTGCTGATATAAAGCAACAGAGGCTCTTTGCTGATTGTAGCAGCAAGCACCGGCTCGGTAGAGAGCAGAGCTTTTAGCTCGGCAAACGCTGCATCAGCTTCGAGTCCACTCGAACTTGTTCCGCTTTCTTCATCATCGGTAAAGAGGCAATGCCTTTTCACCGAGTCGTGAGATGAATCGACTTAATGCGCCAAGCATCCAAGAAGCTTCTAGACATCGCATCAAGACAGTATGCGTTTCATTCGAGAATAGTGCCGATCTTCTCGGAAACGAGAAAACCGAGTAACTTTCCACCAGGAACTCCGAATGTGCACTTCGATGGATTGAGCTTGATATCATACCTTCTGAGGTTGGCAAATGTTTTGGCAAGGTCAGCAAGCAGGTCGGAACCTTTTCGCGACTTAACGACGATATCATCCATATACGCTTCCACATTCCGACTGATTTGAGTGAGAAGACACTTCTGAATTATTCGCATAAATGTGGCTCCGGCATTCTTGAGGCCGAATGGCATGGTGATATAGCAGAAGCACCCGAATGGAGTGATGAAAGCTGTTTTTATTTCGTTGGGTCCATCTGACGCGAGTCCGATGATACCCGAATATGCGCCTAGAAAAGACAATCTCTCACATCCCACGGTCGAGTCAACAATTTGATCTATGCGAGGAGAGAAAATGATCTTTCGGCAGGTCCGATTGATGTGCTTGAAATCAATGCACATGCGGAGTGACTTGTCCTTCTTGGGAACCATGACGACATTAGCGAGCCACTGAGTGGTATATCTCTGATAAATCCTGCCGCCAACAATGAGCCACTTCCTCACCAATAGCCTTTCTCTTCGACGGCGGACCGCCAAGATGCTCTTTGACCGGTTTTGCTGATTTGTCGACTCGGAGGCGATGCTCGGCTAGTCCCTCGAACACTCGCATGTCGGTGGCTTCCATGCAAAATGTCCCGATTCTCACGGAGGAACCGGATGAGCGCTTCTTCCTATTTCGGGTCGAGTGTTGTGGAGATGTGGGTCGGGGCTGCATTGGGGTCGGTCGGGTGAATGTGAACAGGCTTCGTCTAACTAGACGACTGAAATGCAGATTCTGTGGCGGGTTTCTTGGATCGCAACAAATCACTCGGATCTGCGTTTTGCTTGTACTCTTCGAACTCGACCGCTGTCACCTAGGAATTGGCAATCTTCGAGCCCTTCTGAAAGCACTCTTCTGCCTTTTTCCGATCACCAGTGACAGTGATCACTCCTTTGGGACCTGGCATTTTCAGTTTGAGGTACACGTAACATGGTCGAGCCATGAACCGTGCATAGGCTGGCCTCCCCAAAATGGCGTGGTACGCACTCTGAAAATCCACAACCTCAAAGGTCAACTTTTCCTTGCGAAAATGCTTTGAATCACCAAAAACCACGTCCAGACCTATTTGGCCGAGTGACTCAGCTTTCTTCCCTGGTATGACTCCGTGGAAACTCATGTTCAGGTGCTCAGTCGGGACATCGGGATGCCCATTCCTTTCAGTGTGTCCGCATACAACAAGTTCAGCCCACTACCACCGTCCATTAGCACTTTCGTCAGTCGAGTGCCTTCGACAACTGGACCGACCACCAAAGCTTGCCTCCCAGGGGTGGCAATATGAGTCGGGTGATCAGATTGGTCGAATGTGATGGGTGTTTGGGACCATCTCAGATAACTTGGTTTTCCTGGGGCAACCATGTTCACCTCACGGTTAATGACTTTCAGTCGACTCTTGCTTTCCACATCTGCGAAGATCATCAGAGTGGAGTTGACATGCGGATATCCTTCCTCACTGTCCTCCTTGTCTTCGGCCTTGTCCGACTCCTTCTCCTTGTCCTTGGACTGTTTTCCCTGAAACTGCTGGATCAGGAGTCGACACTAGCGAGTGGTGTGCTTTGGGTAAATGATGTTGCCCTCTTCGTCTTTCTTCGTGTGGATGTGACACGGCATATCCATCACGTCGTTTCCTTCTTTATCCTTTACTTTCTTAGGATTCCAAGATCCTTTTGGCTTCCCCTTGAACTTTCCCTGAGTCATGGCCAGGGCCTCTCCAGGAGCTGCTGGCTCGGCTTTCCGCTTCTCTTCCGACCGAATTTCCTTCTCCGATCGACTTGGCTTGTACTTGCCGCTTGAGTCGGTCCTCTTCCTCGCCGTTGGCATGCATTTGGTAGCAGTCTCCATCATTCGACTCGTGGTCATGTCTCCGGTTCGACCAAACTTCAGACTCAATTCTCTGTTTTGACGCCATCTTTGAAGGCATAAACCGCTGATGGTCGACACATTTTCCACAAGATGGTGCGAGTGATCCACCTCTCAATATACTCTCTCGAGAGTCTCATTGGTTTTTCGCATACAGACTTGCAGCTCTGTCAATCCAGCTGGTCGCTTGCAAGTTCCTTCAAAGGTTCGGCGAACACTGGGACAAATCTTCCCAAGTGTAAATCTGCTAGGAGGTAATCGATTCAACCACGCCCGCTGAACCTTCCAAAGATGAGGGGCAATGCTTCATGGCCACCTCGTCATTCCCACCACCAATCTGAACAGCCACTCGGTAATCTTCAAGCCAAGTTTGTGCTTGGACTCACCAAAGGAACTTGTCGACTCCGTTGCCAACCTGAAATTGGGGGAATCTTTGTGGCTCGATAGGCTCGCTAAAACACTCGACCAAAAACATGCACTCGATCGCTCGTGGGGGATCTCTCGGTCCACCTCGATGGGCTCTGTTCGGCCGACCAAGCCTTGCACGATAATGGATCGCGTCAAGCTCTGGTTCCACGGGTCAACTGGAGCTCTTCGCCAGACCGAATCGACGTCTGTCATCCTGTCGCCGAGGAGCGTAAGACCCATCCCTCGGAGGGGAAGCGGGCACTCGACGCCTATCATCTCGGTCGTGTCGGTCTCCATGCTGATCTCGCCGGTTGTCGCGTCCTTCCCGCCGCGGAGGCGATCTGGGACTATGAGCCGACTGAACTGTATTCGCAGCGACGGATCGACTGTGAATTCTGTTGCGCGACTGCGACACGGCTGAGTTTTGGTCTCCTGCTGCCCGGAGCAAATCCCTGATCTGCATCAAACCTCTGCTAGCCTCCGACTGAGAGGGCTGGATGGACTCTGCTATACGGGTTGCAGCTGCTAAGTTCTAGATTGGGGTTCGATATACCTGAGTCGGCGGAAAGAGTTGACGTCGATTGGCGTCGGGAACTCGTTGCCGCGCGCGCTGTCAAGTGCTCACTGGAGGTTCTCCAGACGAACGCGTTCAGCCAGATTGGCCAAACGTGCCTCCTCCCAAGGCGCGAGCCTCGGGGGTTTCTCCCGTGATGGGAGTATGCAGGGCTTCCATGTTCCTGCGGCAAAGCTCTTCTCTCTGCAGAGAGTAGAGTGTCTCGGGCTGGTACTCTTCGTGGTCTTGTGCGGGGTCGCCTCCACCGCCTACTCCGCCCCCATGAGCGAAGCCAGGAGGACTGCGGGGTCCGTCGACCATGCGAATTTCCGCCGCCGGATCACTGCTATCACATTCGATGCGCTTCTACGAGCCGGCCGACAGATCGAACAGCCAGAGGGACTCGTCTGGCTCAATTGCGCGACTGGCGGTGGCTGTCTGGCGAGCCACCACGTGCTTCACCCACCGCTGGAGCCTCGACCGACCAGAGCGCTTGCGCTGGTGGGAGACCGGGCGGGTGGCCGATAAAGGAGTCGACCGATATGGGGTCGACGGTTGCCGCAGCAGAACGCCGCGGACACATGCGCGAAAATGCATCGCACCGCGGACGGGGAGCGCATCAACGTCGAGTGGAGCCTCCTGGAGCCACGCGGAGTCGTCGGCGACAAAGGTGAGAGCGCCGAGACGGATCTCGCGCCCCTCGACCAAAACTCCAGCAGTCATCATGATGAAAGTACTCGGAAGTACTGCAACTTCTCCACAAAATCGCTAAAACACCTGCCCCAAGGTGGGCGCCAACTGTCGTGGTTCTAAGTCTAACAGTAGAGTGGGGGTAGGTATGGAGAGGCAAGGTCCTAGCTATGGAGAGGTTGTAAACACAAGCGATGTACGAGTTCAGCCCTTCTCTGAGGAAGTAAAGCCCCACGCCTCGGAGCCCCGAGGCGGTCGAGTGGATTATGTGTGTATGTGTTACAGGGGTGCGAACCCTTCTGCCTGTGGAGGGGGTGGCTTATATAGAGTACGCCAGGACCCCTGCCAGCCCACGTAATGGAGGGTTTAAAGTACATTAAGTCTGGGGCATTACTGGTAACTCCCCACATAAAGTGTCTTAACTACCATAAAGTCTATTCAATTACAGGCCGTTGCAGTGCAGAGTGCCTTCTGACCTTCCGGTGGTCGAGTGAGACTTCATGGTCGAGTGAGTCTTCATAGTCGAGTCCTTCAATCCAGTCGAGTGGGTCCCTCGTAGGTCGACTGGAAGGTGATCTCTTCTAAAGGTGTCCTTGGGTAGGGCACTTAGATCAGGTCTATGACCCTACCCTAGGTACATGAATCCATCAGACTATGGAATAAGGAGTGGCAAGAGCCTAAGCTTGGGGATGCACAAGGCACCCCAAGGTAATATTAAAGGACAACCAAGAGCCTAAGCTTGGGGATGCCCCGGATGGCATCCCCTCTTTCGTCTTCGTTCATCGGTAACTTTACTTGGAGCTATATTTTTTTTCGCCACATGATATGTGTTTTGCTTGAAGCGTCATTTTATGTTCTTTTGTTTTGCCTGTTGTTTCAATAAAATACAAAGACCTTAAATTCTTAAATGTTAGAGAGTCTTCACATAGTTGCACAATTATTTAACTACTCATTGATCTTCACTTATATCTTTTTGGAATAGTTTGTCATTTACTCGTGTGCTTCACTTATATCCTATGAGTAAATGGTTGAATGATTTGAATATCATAAATCTGAAATTATATATGTTTCATATGCTTATCCCATGGGGAGTAATGACTTCACATATAAGAAGTAGAGGTGGTAAATTTATTGAAGGTTAGCAAACATTGTATTGGTCACTTGAAAAATTCATGAAAGAATATTGAAGGAAGAGAGATTTCACATATAAATATACTATCTTAGACATCTTCTATGATTGTGAGCCCCATTAGTTATTTTCAAACCTGAGCAAATTAGTTGAAGTTGGACAAGGAAGACAACATAATGAGTTATGCTTGGGTATATTTGTATAGAATTTATATTGTTATGGATCCTCTAACATGTGGTGCTTGCTATTTAGAATCCTTTGCTAGCCAAAATTTCTGTACTAAGCGGGAATACTGCTTGTGCATCCAAAATCCTTGAACCAAGTTTTTGCCATGAGTGTCCACCATATCTACCTATATGCGGTATTTACCTTTCGTTCCAAGTAAATTTGCATGTGCCAAACTCTAAACCTTCAAATAATAATCTGTTTTGTATGCCCGAATCGCTCATGTGGCGACTCGGGGTTGTCAGTATCTTCCATGCTAGGTGGGTTATTCTCACGATGAGTGGACTTCGCTCATCATTCACGAGAAAATGGCTGGTAATTGGGATGCCCAGTCCTATGATCAAAAGATCAAAGATAAACAAATAATTTAAACAAAACTCCCCTAGGATTGTTGATAGTTGGATGGCACCCGTTGTTTCGGACAAGCCGTGGAGTGTGATTTTTGGTGGAGAGGGAGTAAAATCTTTACCTTCCTGTTTGCGAACCGCCTATAATGTATCTAGTATGGAAGATATTAGGGAACTCTTGGTTTTTATGTTGATAATGAAAGCATACCTCTCAAAATTATTTTCATCTCTGTTTTAAAAGCTTCGAGCTCTGGCACCTCTGCAAATCCCTGCTTCCCTCTGCAAAGGGCCTATCTTTTATTTTTATGCAAGAGTCGGTAGTATTCCTTCTCATTCCAACCTACTTTTTAGTTGGCAAACATCATGTGATGGGGAAATATCTAAGTATATATGGCCATTCAAATATATTTGATCATGAATTATTATTGTTGACAATTATCTATATGATAAATAAGTTGGGAGGCGAAACATTAAGCCCCTATCTTTCTCTGTGTTTGATGGATGCTATTTGTTCTAAAAATATGCTTTGAGTGGTAGCAATCATGGAAGACTATATGAAAGTTGAGTATGTAGGATTTGCTAAATCAAAGCTCTTACATAGACCCTTCCTGAAAATAAGATGAATTGCAATTGTTTGATGACTGAGAACATAGTTTGTTAGTTTTCAAGAAAGTTTACGGTCTATGCTTTAACATGTGAATAGCTTGTTACTTTATCAAGGGAAGTTTTATGAGATGAGCTACTATTATGACATATAATGATGCTAGAAAAGGTGATTGAAATTATCATTGATCAAATTTGTGCACCTTCTAGCATTCACACTTCATAAATTATTTCTTTTATCATTCACCTACTCGAGGACGAGCAGGATTAAGCTTGGGGATGCTGATACGTCTCCAACGTATCTATAATTTATGAAGTATTCATGCTATTATATTATCCATCTTAGATGTTTCATATGCATTTATATGCTATTTTATATGATTTTTGGGACTAACCTATTAACCTAGAGCCCAATGCCAGTTTCTGTTTTCTCCTTGTTTTTGAGTTTTACAGAAAAGGAATACCAAACGGAGTCCAATTGACATGCCAAGTTTTGATGATTTTATATGGACAAAAAGAAGCCCCTGGAGTGAAAGAGTTGGGCCAGAAGAGTCCCGGGCTGCCCACAAGGGTGGGGGGCGCCACCACCCAACTGGTCGCCCCCCCCCCGCCTCGTGGACAACCCGGAGACTGATACGTCTCCAACATATCTATAATTTTTTATTGTTCCATGCTATTATATTACCCGTTTTGGATGTTTATGGGCTTTACTTTACACTTTTATGTCATTTTTCGGACTAACCTACTAACCGGAGGCCCAACCCGTATTGTTGTTTTTTGCCTATTTCAGTATTTCGAAGAAAAGGAATATCAAATGGAGTCCAAATGGAATGAAACCTTCGGGAGCATGATTTTTGGAACGAACGTGATCCAGAGGACTTGGAGTGGAAGTCACGCAACAGCCGAGGCGGCCACGAGGGTGGAGGCCCCCCCTACTGGGAATGCTCCCTATCTCGTGGGCCCCTCGGGCTTCCACCGACCTACTTCTTCCTCCTATATATACCCACGTACCCCGAGAACATCAAAACAGACAACAAAAACCTAATTCCACCATTGCAACCTTCTGTATCCGCGATATCCCATCTTGGAGCCTTCGTCGGCGCTCCGTCGGAGGGGGAATCGATCACGTAGGGCCTCTACATCAACTCCAAGGCCTCTCCGATGAGTTGTGAGTAGTTTACCATAGACCTTCGGGTCCATAGTTATTAGCTAGATGGCTTCTTCTCTCTCTCTTTGGATCTCAATACCATGTTCTCCTTGATCTTCTTGGAGATCTATTCAATGTAACTCTTTTTGTGGTGTGTTTGTCGAGATCCGATGAATTTTCGGTTTATGATCAAGTTTATCTATGAGAAATATTTGAATCTCCTTTGAATTCTTTTATGTGTGATTAAGTTATCTTTGCAAGTCTCTTTGAATTATCTGTTTGGTTTGGCCTACTAGATTGATCTTTCTTGCAACGGGAGAAGTGCTTAACTTTGGGTTCAATCTTGTGGTGTCCTTTCCCAAAGGATAAAGAGAGGCAGAAGGCACGTATTGTATTGTTGCCATTGAGGATAAAAAGATGGGGTTTATATCATATTGCATGAGTTTATCCCTCTACATCATGTCATCTTTCTTAATGCGTTACTATGTTCTTTATGAACTTAATACTCTAGATGCATGTTGGATAGTGGTCGACGTGTGGAGTAATAGTAGTAGATGCATGCAGGAGTCGGTCTACTTGTCTCGGACGTGATGCCTATATACTTGATCATGCCTAGATAATCTCATAATTATTCGCTTTTCTATCAATTGCTTGATAGTAATTTGTTCACCCACCGTAATACTTATGCTATCTTGAGAGAAGCCACTAGTGAAACCTATGGCCCTCGGGTCTATCTTTTATCATATAAGCTTTCAATCTACTTTATTTGCATCTTTACTTTTCCTATCTATATTATAAAATACCAAAAATATATTTATCTTATCATACTATCTCTATCAGATCTCATTTTCGCAAGTGGACGTGAAGGGATTGACAACCCCTTTATTGCGTTGGTTGCGAGTTCTTGTTTGTTTGTGTAGGTGCGTGGGACTTTTGAGGAGCCTCCTACTGGATTTATACCCTGGTTCTCAAAAACTAAGGGAAATACTTAGCTACTATTGCTGCATCACCCTTTCCTCTTCAAGGAAAACCAACGCAAGCTCAAGACGTAGCAAGAAGGATATCTGGCTCCATTGCCGGGGATGTCTTCGCTCAAGTCAAGACATACCAAGTACCCATCACAAACTCATCTCCCTCGCATTTACATTATTTGCCATTTGCCTCTCGTTTTCCTCTCCCCCACTTCACCCTTGTCATTTTATTCACCCCCTCTTTCTCAATCTCCTCTCTCTTTCGCTTGCCTTTTTGTTTTCTTGTGTGTTGGATTACTTGTCGCGATGGCGCAAGATAATATCAAATTGTGTGATTTCTCCAATACCAATAATAATGATTTCCTTAGTACTCCGGTTGCTCCTCTTAATGATGTTGAGTCTTGTGAAATCAATACTGCTTTGCTGAATCTTGTTATGAAATATCAATTCTCCGGCCTTCCTAGTGAAGATGCCGCTACGCATATAAACAACTTTGTTGATTTGTGTGAGATGCAAAAGAAGAAAGATACGGATAAATTGAAGCTCTCTCGGTTTTCACTTAGAGATCGTGCTAAAGTTTGGTTTTTGTCTGTGCCTAAAAATAGTATTGATTCATGGAATAAGTGCAAAGATGCTTTTATCTCTTAGTATTTTCCTCCCGCTAAGATCATCTCTCTTAGGAACGATATTATGAATTTTTGATACGTCTCCAACGTATCTATAATTTTTGATTGCTCCATGCTACTTTATCTAATGTTTTGTACTATATTGGGCTTTATTTTCCACTTTTATATTATTTTTGGGACTAACCTATTAACCGGAGGCCTAGCCCAGAATTGCTGTTTTTTTGCCTATTTCAGTGTTTCGAAGAAACGGAATATCAAACGGAGTCCAAACGGAATGAAACCTTCGGGGACATGATTTTCTCACCGAACGTGATCCAGGAGACATGGACCCTCCTTCAAGGAACAAAAGACGCGGTCACGAGGGTGGGGGGTGCCCCCCTAGGGCGCGCCCCCCTGCCTCGTGGCCCCCTGTTGCTCCACCGACGTACTCCTTCCTCCTATATATACCTACGTATCCCCAAACGATCAGAACAGGAGCCAAAAACCTAATTCCACCGCCGCAACCTTCTGTATCCACGAGATCCCATCTTGGGGCCTGTTTCGGAGCTCCGCAGAAGGGGGCATCCACAACGGAGGGCTTCTACATCAACACCATAGCCCCTCCGATGACGTGTGAGTAGTTTACTTCAGACCTTCGGGTCCATAGCTAGTAGCTGGATGGCTTCTTCTCTCTTTTTGGATCTCAATACAATGTTCTCCCCCTCTCTCGTGGAGATCTATTCGATGTAATCTTATTTTTGCGGTGTGTTTGTTGAGACCGATGAATTGTGGGTTTATGATCCAGCTTATCTATGAATAATATTTGAATCTTCTCTGAATTCTTTTATGTATGATTGAGTTATCTTTGCAAGTCTCTTCGAATTATCCGTCTGGTTTGGCCAACTAGATTGGTAGTTCTTGTAATGGGAGAAGTGCTTAGCTTTGGGTTCAATCTTGCGGTGTCCTTTCCCAGTGATAGAAGGGGCAGCAAGGCACGTATTGTATTGTTGCCATCGAGGATAACAAGATGGGGTTTTTATCATATTGCATGAATTTATCCCTCTACATCATGTCATCTTGCTTAAGGCGTTACTCTGTTTTTAACTTAATACTCTAGATGCATGCTGGATAGCGGTCGATGAGTGGAGTAATAGTAGTAGATGGAGAATCGTTTCGATCTACTTGTCTTGGACGTGATGCCTATATACATGATCATACCTAGATATACTCATAACTTTGCTCAATTCTGTCAATTGCTCAACAGTAATTTGTTCACCCACCGTAGAATATCTATGCCCTTGAGAGAAGCCACTAGTGAAACCTATGGCCCCGGGTCTATTCTCATCATATCAATCTCCATTACTTTATTACTTGCTTTATTTTTACCTTGCCTTTTACTTTTCACTTTGCATCTATATACCAAAAATGCCAAAAATATTATTTATCATCTCTATCAGATCTCACTCTCGTAAGTGACCGTGAAGGGATTGACAACCCCTAATCGCATTGGTTGCGAGGAGCTATTGTTTTGTGTAGGTACGAGGGACTTGTGCATGGTCTCCTACTAGATTGATACCTTGGTTCTCAAAAACTGAGGGAAATACTTACGCTACTTTGCTGCATCATACTCTCCTCTTCGGGGAAATCCAACGCAGTGCTCAAGAGGTAGCAAGAAGAATTTCTAGCACCGTCGCCGGGGAGGCTCACGCAAGAGCAAGTCAACCATACCAAGTACCCATCACAATCCCTATCTCTCGCATTAGGTTGTTTGCCATTTGCATCTCGTTTTCCTCTCCCCCACTTCACCCTTGCCGTTTTATTCGCCCTCTCTTTCCCAATCTCCTTCTCTTTTTCCCGTTGCCTTTTTGTTTGCTCGTGTGTCAGTTTGCTTGATTGTCGTCATGTCTGAAATTGGGGAAATTATTGCCGACATGGGCGATAATAATATCATGGAAAATTTTGAAGCTCCTGCTGAAGAATCCCCTACCTATCATACAAAAAGATTTTGAATTGGTAGTGGTAATATTATTGGAAAAGGAGTTATTCAAGATTTATTTACTTGTGCCGGTGCTTTTCCCTCTATGGGCAGTTCTATTCTTCATAGAACTAGTAGTCTTGCAGACGCCATTGCCATGCTTATCGTTGAACTTGAAAGGCAATTTATGCATATGCACCCTTCTATACAAAGGATTTTCCTAGAATTTTCTAATATCGAACACTCCTCTGTTAAGCATGCCGCGACTATCTTTTTGGCTCATGAATTCAGATTTATAATAAAATAGGCCAAAGAAATCTTTGCGCATTATAGGGTGGATGCCGGCCGTCCTCCCATAGAATCTATCCTCTTTGATCAAGAAGAAGTTATGCGTTTTCAATCTCTTGACTATGTTGCTTTCAATGAAAACCTTAGAAAAAAAGTGCCAACCAACATTTTAATTGATAGAATCTCTGAACTTAATGATGATTTGGCTATTCGAAATAATGAGTTAGGATACTCTCTTGAGTATAGACTCACAAGGTTCTGTCAAAAGAACGCTTATAATGATGAATTGGTTGTGCATTATGAAGGGCCAAAAGAGGAACCTATACCTCCTAAAATTGACCTTGGGGATTTTTTCCCTATTAAATATTGCCCTTTTGATTACTTTTGCTTGCCTCAATGAAAACTTGCTGCCGAACGTAGAGAATATGAAATGAGTTTCACCGATCTATCTTATTACTATGGCACTACCTAGATCTATCCTTGCTTTTATGCCTAGCTAGGGGCGTTAAACGATAGCGCTTGTTGGGAGGCAACCCAATTTTATTTTTGTTTTTTTGTTTTTGCTTCTTTGTAGGAATAAATAATGCATCTAGCCTCTATTTAGATGTGGTTTTATCTTCTAATTAGTGTTTGTGCCAAGTAGAACCTATAGGATAACCTACGATGATAGTTGATTTGATTCTGCTGAAAAACAGAAACTTTGTGCGCACGAATATAATTTTGTTAAATCACAGAAACGTGATTTTGCATTGATTCTTTTTGATGCTGCTCAATAAACAAATCTTCCAGGACTTCCTATTTTGGTAGGATATTTAGAGTTCCAGAAGTTTGCGTTAGTTACAGATTGCTACAGACTGTTCTGTTTTTGACAGATTCTGTTTTGCGTGTGTTGTTTGCTTATTTTAATGAATCTATGGCTAGTAAATTAGTTTATAATCCATAGAGAAGTTGGAATACAGTAGGTTTAACACCAATATAAATAAAGAATGATTTCATTACAGTACCTTAAAGTAGTCTTTTGTTTTCTTTCTCTAACGGAGCTCACGAGATTTCTATTGAGTTTTGTGTTGTGAAGTTTTCAAGTTTTGGGTGAATTCTTTTGATGGATTATGGAACAAGGAGTGGCAAGAGCCTAAGCTTGGGGATGCCAAAAGTCAAAGCTTGGGGATGCCCCGGAAGGCATCCCCTCTTTCGTCTACTTCCATCGGTAATTTACTTGGAGCTATATTTTTATTCACCACATGATATGTGTTTTGCTTGGAGCGTCTTGTATTATTTGTGTCTTTGATTGTTAGTTTACCACAATCATCCTTGCTGTACACACCTTTTGAGAGAGCCATACATGAATTGGAATTTGTTAGAATACTCTATGTGCTTCACTTATATCTTTTGAGCTTGATAGTTTTGCTCATAGTGCTTCACTTATATCTTTTGACCATGATAATTTTTGCTCTAGTACTTCACTTAAATCTTTTAGAGCATGGTGGTGGATTTGTTTTAAAGAAACTATTGATCTCTCATGCTTCACTTAGATTATTTTGAGAGTCATTAATAGCATGGTAATTTGCTTAATATTAATATACTTGGTATTCAAGATATGTGAAACTTTCTTTTGAGTGAGTTGAATACTAAGATAAGTTTGATGCTTGATAATTGTTTTGAGATATGGAGGTGATAATATCAAAGTCGTGCTAGTTGAGTAATTGTGAATTTGAGAAATGCTTGTGTTGAAGTTTGCAAGTCCCGTAGCATGGACGTATGGTTAAAGTTGTGTAACAAATTTGAAACATGAAGTGTACCTGGCTTGTGCATCCTTATGAATGGCGGTCGGGGACGAGCGATGGTCTTTTCCTACCAATCTATCCCCCTAGGAGTATGCGTGTAGTACTTGTTTGATGACTTCTAAATTTTTGCAATAAGTATATGAGTTCTTTTGACTAATGTTGAGTCCATGGATTATACGCACTCTCACCTTTCTGCCTTTGCTAGCCTCTTCGGTACCATGCATTGCCCTTTCTCACCTTGAGAGTTGGTGCAAACTTCGCCAGTGCATCCAAACCCTGTGATACGATACGCTCTATCACACATAAACCTCCTTATATCTTCCTCAAAACAGCCACCATACCTACCTATCATGGCATTTCCATAACCATTATGAGATATATTGCCATGCAACTTCCATCATCATCATCATGACATACATTACTTTTGTCATATTGCCATTGCATGATCATGTAGTTGACATCGTATTTGTGGCAAAGCCACCATGCATTATTTTTCATACATTTCACTCTTGATTCATTGCACCATCCCGGTACATCGCCGGAGGCATTCATATAGAGTCATATCTTGTTCTAAGTTTCGAGTTGTAATCCTTATGTTGTAATCAATAGAAGTGTGGTGATCATCATTATTAGAGCATTGCCCAAACAAAAAAAGGCCAAAAAAATAAAGGCCCAAAAAAATAAAATAAAAATAAAAAGGGCAATGCTACTATCTCTTTTTCCACACTTGTGCTTCAAAGTAGCACCTTGTTCTTCATGTAGTGAGTCTCCTATCTTGTGCTTCAAAGTAGCACCTTGTTCTTCATGTAGTGAGTCTCATAAGTTGTCTTTTTATACTAGTGGGAATTTTTCATTATAGAACTTGGCTTGTATATTCCTACGATGGGCTTCCTCAAATGCCCTAGGTCTTCATGAGCAAGCGAGTTGGATGCACACCCACTACTTTTCTTTTGTTGAGCATTCATAGCTCTAGTGCATTCGTTGCATGGCAATCCCTACTCCTCATGTTGACATCAATTAATGGGCATATCCATAGCCCGTTGATTATCCTCGTCAATGTGAGACTTTCTCCTTTTTTGTCTTCTCCACACAATCCCCATCATCATATTCTATTCCACCCATAGTGCTATATCCATGGCTCACGCTCATGTATTGCGTGAAGGTTGAAAAAGTTTGAGATTATTTAAGTATGAAACAATTGCTTGGCTTGTCATTGGGGGTATAGAAGTTGGGAACATCTTTGTGTGACGAAAATGAAGCATAACCTAACTATATGATTTTGTAGGGATGAACTTTCTTTTGCCATGCTATTTTGAGAAGACATGATTGCTTTGATTAATTAGTATGCTTGAAGTATTATTATTTTTATGTCAATATGAACTTTTTTCTTGGATCTTTCGGATCTGAATATTCATGCCACTATTAAGAAGATTTACATTGAAATTATGCCAAAGTATCACTCCGCATCAAAAATTCTTTTTTTATCATTTACCTACTCGAGGACGAGCAGGAATTAAGCTTGGGGATGCCTGATACATCTCCAACGTATCTATAATTTTTGATTGCTCCATGCTACTTTATCTACTGTTTTGGGCTATATTGGGCTTTATTTTCCACTTTTATATTATTTTTGGGACTAACCTATTAACCGGAGGCCTAGCCCAGAATTGCTGTTTTTTTTGCCTATTTCAGGGTCTCGAAGACACGGAATAGGAAACGGAGTCCAAACGGAATGACACCTTTGGGAATGTGATTTTCTCACCGAACGTGATCCAGGAGACTTGGACCCTGCTCCAAGGAACAAAAGAGGCGGTCACAAGGGTGGGGGCCCCCTCCCTAGGGCGCGCCCCCTGCCTCGTGGCCCCCCTGTTGCTCCACCGACGTACTCCTTCCTCCTATATATACCTACGTATCCCCAAACGATCAGAACAGGAGCCAAAAACCTAATTCCACCGCCGCAACCTTTTGTATCCACGAGATCTCATCTTGGGGCCTGTTCTGGAGCTCCGCCGGAGGGGGCATCCACCACGGAGGGCTTCTCCATCAACACCATAGCCCCTCCGATGACGTGTGCGTAGTTTAGTTCAGACCTTCGGGTCCATAGCTAGTAGCTAGATGGATTCTTCTCTCTTTTTGGATCTCAATACAATGTTCTCCCCCTCTCTCGTGGAGATATATTCGATGTAATCTTCTTTTTGCGGTGTGTTTGTTGAGACCGATGAATTGTGGGTTTATGATCCAGCTTATCTATGAATGATATTTGAATCTTCTGTGAATTCTTTTATGTATGGTTGAGTTATCTTTGGTCTCTTCGAATTATCCGTTTGGTTTGGCCAAATAGATTGGTAGTTCTTGTAATGGGAGAAGTGCTTAGCTTTGGGTTCAATCTTGCGGTGTCCTTTCCCAGTGACAGAAGGGGCAGCAAGGCACGTATTGTATTGTTGCCATCGAGGGTAACAAGATGGTTTTTTTATCATATTGCATGAATTTATCCCTCTACATCATGTCATCTTGCTTAAGGCGTTACTCTGTTTTTAACTTAATACTCTACATACATGCTGGATAGCGGTCAATGAGTGGAGTAATAGTAGTAGATGCAGAATCGTTTCGATCTACTTGTCTTGGATGTGATGCCTATATACATGATCATACCTAGATATACTCATAACTATGCTCAATTCTGTCAATTGGTCAACAGTAATTTGTTCACCCACCGTAGAATATCTATGCTCTTGAGAGAAGCCACTAGTGAAACCTATGGCCCCGGGTCTATTCTCATCATATCAATCTCCATTACTTTATTACTTGCTTTATTTTTACCTTGCCTTTTACTTTTCACTTTGCATCTATATACCAAAAATACCAAAAATATTATTTATCATCTCTATCAGATCTCACTCTCGTAAGTGACCCTGAAGGGATTGACAACCCCAAATCGTGTTGGTTGCGAGGGGCTATCGTTTTGTGTAGGTACGAGGGACTTGTGCATGGTCTCCTACTGGATTGATACCTTGGTTCTCAAACACTGAGGGAAATACTTACGCTACTTTGCTGCATCATCCTATCCTCTTCGGGGAAATCCAACGCAGTGCTCAAGAGGTAGCAATTTTAAACAACCTGATCATGAGCATGTTGCCCAATCTTGGGAAAGAATGAAATTGATGATTCGCAATTGTCCTACTCATGGTTTGAATTTATGGATGATCATACAAAATTTTTATGCCGGATTGAATTTTGCTTCTAGAAATCTTTTAGATTCGGCCGCGGGAGGCACGTTTGTGGAAATCACCTTAGGAGAAGCTACAAAACTCCTTGATAATATTATGGCTAATTATTCTCAATGGCACACCGAAAGATCTACTAGTAAAAAAGTGCATGCTATAGAAGAAATTAATGTTTTGAGTGGAAAGATGGATGATCTTATGAAATTGTTTGCTACTAAGAATGCTCCTATTGATCCCAATGATATGCCTTTGTCTACTTTGATTGAGAATAATAATGAATCTATGGATGTGAATTTTGTTGGTAGGAATAATTTTGGTAACAATGCTTATAGAGGAAACTTTAATCCTAGACCGTTCCCTAGTAATTCCTCTAATAATTATGGAAATTCCTACAATATTTCTTATGGTAATTTTAATAAAATGCCCTCTGATTTTGAGAATAGCGTGAAAGAATTTATGATCTCTCAAAAGAATTTTAATGTCATGCTTGAAGAAAAATTGCTCAAAGTTGATGATTTGGCTAGGAACGTTGATAGACTCTCGCTTGATGTTGATTCTTTGAAACTGAGATCTTCTCCTCCTAAGCATGATACCAATGAGTCTCTCAAAGCTATGAGAATGTCCATTGATGAGTGCAAAGAAAGAACCGCTAGATTGCGTGCAAAGAAAGATTTCTTTGTAAAGGCGTGTTCTTCTAGTTTCCATGAAAATAATGATGAAGATCTTAAAGTTATTGATGTATCCCCTATTAGATCTTTATTTTTCAATATGAATCTTAATAAATATGGGACTGGAGATGAGTCAACTTTAGTTAAAAGGCGTCCCAATGATTCAGAGTTTTTAGATCTTGATGCTAAATTTGGTAAAAGTGGGATTGGAGAGGTCAAGACTTTTAAAAGCATTGAACCCACTATCTTGGATTTCAAGGAATGTAATTATGATAATTGTTCTTTAGAAGATTGTATTTCCTTGTTGCAATCCGTTGTGAATTCTCCTCGTGCTTATACTCAAAATAAAGCTTTTACCAAACATATTGTTGATGCCTTGATGCAATCTTATGATGAAAAACTTAATTTGGAAGTTTTTATACCTAGAAAACTTTATGATGAGTGGGAACCTACTATAAAGATTAAAATTAAAGATCATGAGTGTTATGCTTTGTGTGATTTGGGTGCTAGTGTTTCCACAATTCCAAAAACTTTATGTGATATTCTAGGTTTCTATGATCTTGATGATTGCTCTTTAAATTTGCACCTTGCGCATTCCACCATTAAGAAGCCAATGGGAAGGATCAATGATGTTATCGTTATTGCAAATAGGAATTTGGTGCCCGTAGATTTTATCGTTCTTGATATAGATTGATATCTTTCTTGTCCTATTATTCTTGGTTGATCTTTCCTTAGAATGATTGGCACGGTTATTGATATGAAGGAAGGGAATATTATATTCCAATTTCCATTAAGGAAAGGCATGGAGCACTTTCCAAGAAAGAAAGTCAAATTACCTTATGAATCTATTATGCGAGCTACTTATGAATTGAGTGCCAAAGATGGCACTACTTAGATCTATCCTCGCTTTTATGCCTAGCTAGGGGCGTTAAACGATAGCGCTAGTTGGGAGGCAACCCAATTTTATTTTAGTTTCTTTGTTTTTTTCTCTGTTTAGTAATAAATTTTGCATCTACCTTCTGTTTAGATGTGTTTTCATATTTTTTTAGTGTTTGTGCCAAGTAGAACCTATAGGATAACCTATGGTGATAGTTAATTTGATTCTGCTGAAAAACAGAAACTTTGCACGCACGAAAATAATTTTAGTAATTCACAGGAACGTGCTTTTGCGTTGATTCTTTTTGATGTAGATCAATAGACAAATTTTCCAGGACTTCCTATTTTGGTAGGATTGTTAGAGTTCCAGAAGTATTCGAGAGTTACAGATTGCTACAGACTGTTTTGTTTTTGACAGATTCTGCCTTTCGTGTGTTGTTTGCTTATTTTGATGCATCTATGGCTAGTATTAAGTGGTATGAACCATAGAGAACTTGGAATGCAGTAGGTTTAACACCGATATAACACTACTAGGGAAAAGCCTAGCAGCAGCGCGGGTTTTGGGCCTATCAAGATGGCGGGTGAGCGCCATCGATAAGGCGCCATGACTAATGCTTAGCAATAGCGCGTCTTGACCCACGCTACTGCTAAATTGACTTAGTAGCAGTGCTTCTTCAGAACATCGCTACTGGTAACTAGTAGTAGCGCTTCTCCTTACCCGCGCTACTACTATTTTTTAGTATTTTATTCTTTTCTTTTTCATGTTGTATTCATACACCTTTACACAAGTTTTCATACAATAGGAATTTAGAGATTGTTTTTACATCATAATGAGTTATTACATCATGGGGTGAAAGAACGTGGACTAGTTTCAAGTGGATGTCCATCCACTTGAAACTAATCCATGTTCTTTCACCCAATGATATAAGAATATCATCATCATCATCATATCATTAACAACTTAGCATCATAATACATCATTGTCATATAACACCTCCTCAATATCATCGTTTTCATCATTGACATCACATAACACCTCCTCAAGATCATCATTATTAACTCTAACACATTACCACATAATAAACATATTGTACCTCATAGGACCTATTACATTCGATTAAGACCCACTACATTTTCTAAGGTAAAATAACAAAAAACAGGATAGCCCCTGACTCTCCATTATGGAGAATGGAGATTAGCCTGTCTCGAATTCTTGCCTTTCGCTGAATGTTACTTCCAAGAACCTCCTTGCGAATGTCCATACATTTCGTCCATTCTTTGATGATCATGTGTTCACGGGTTTTAAAAATCCGATATGCACAGTGAGCTCCGTGAGATTTACCCGGCAAGATGTTCAGAATCGAGAGGCGACCATGCAGAGACATCGATGAGGCACACAATCCATCGGGAGTTTCTATTGAAAAACATAATAATAACTTTGTAGTTAGCAATGATGTACTAGTTTTAGAAGTATGCAAAAGATGCACGGATGTCATAATAGTAAAAAATCTTACCAGGGTATCTCCAGAGAAGTTATCATTGTTCAACACATGCACTAGTGGCACGTATTCACCATAATTTGGAGGAGTTCGATAATAGTCATTGTAATTCTCAAGAAGAGTACAAAATGCGATCAGATGATTTTTCTCCTTATACGTTAATTGGGTGCCTTCGGTGTAGTGGGTTTTATCTACCATCTTCCGCACAGTCTTTGAAGAATCAAAATAAGCTGTCAATGGAAATAAGCTATCAACTATTTTGAAATAAACAATATAAATTAGTTAATAACTATGTTTGAGAAACTCACATAGCGGTACAATCGGAAGCGTATCAACAAGGACCCAAATGTCCATATTGTCTTCCTCGCTGTCAGGATCACCAAGATCCATGGTGACAATCATACCCTCATAAAAACCATACATTTTGCAAAGTGCTTCCCAATTTTGGCAACCAAAATGGGTTACGCTCTGAGCATTGCACAGATTTACTTCAAAATCCATATCATGATGGGTCCTTAGGTGTATTTTCTTTGTTTCGAAATTTTCATGGTCTTTAAAACCCATCCTCTCCAACACATAGCGTCTTGCATGGCATGGGATAAGCTAGTCGAATTGTAAAATATGAAAATTAGACGTTGAAATAGATGAAGTCATGCTTAATGGAGAAAAAACACTTGTCGTTGTTGCGTGCATCGTTTCACAATCGAAGGTCTCCTCGAGCTTAATCTTTGAAGCGCCGATCTTCGCCCAGCCGAACGAACCTGTCGCACATACCTCGATCGTCGTGGCACCAGCTACACTCCCGGAGACCGTCGTCGTCCGAAAGTACGACATTTCCTACAATCATAATTCAAAGATTAAACTTGTATATATTCTAGCACAAGTCATGCCAGAATTCACGACAAAATCCGCACGACCTTTGCTAAAAAGGACATATCGAGCGCTGAATTTGCGGAACGGAAATTAATCAACACTCCGCAAAACATAGGCCACTCGGAGATGTAAACTGAACATGAACGGCCACTTGGGCAACCACATATCCTATTTGAGCAACAACACAAGATATACAAGGATATTTGGCTGGTCTCACCTCGATGTCGAGGGGGTCTGTGGATCGGGACGATGGCGGGATGTCGGAGGGGTCGATGGACGGGACGACGGAGGTCACTGAAACCATATAAGTTATCACTAACAACAAACATGACATGTTCAACTAGTTTTATTAATTCAACTAGTTCTTACTAAATATAAACTTACTATAAATAGAAAAAACTAGTTCTTTCTAAAAATAAAGTAGTTCAACTAGTTATATTAATTATCTTACTAAAAATAGATTAGTTCATTAATTCAACTAGTTCAACTAGTTTATTAATTTACTTACTAAACTAGTTCAACTACAACTAAAGTAGTTCAACTACCACTACTACTACTAAAAATCTAGTACTAACTAAGCAACATCTAGTACTAGCTAACCCTAAATTAACATCTACTACTACTAAATCTAGTACTAGCTAGTGGCAGGGGTGGGGCGACGAGGTCGAGGGCGGTGGGAGGAGGCTGCGGCGGAGGAGGAGGAGGGCGGCAGCAGCGGAGGAGGAGGCGGCAGGAGGAGGGAGGGCGGCAGCGGAGGAGGATGTGCGAGGAGGATGGAGGAGGGACGGAAGGAGGAGTACCTCGGCAAGTGACGGACGAGGCGGCGGCGGCGATGCACGATGACGGTTTACGCGGGCGAGAGTGAGAGTGCGAATGAGAGGGCCGGTCGTGCGTGTGGGGATAAGGTAGGGATAGTTGTAGAGCGTTTGCCGAAACACGCTACAACTAACCTGAATAGCAGTAGTGCTCTATAGTAAAGTGCGCCATCGCTATAGCTAGCGGGGTGAGGTCATGGCAACTATAGCAGATAGCGCCAGTATGCGGTGCACGCGCCATCGCTATTTCAAGTCAGCGATGCGTTGCCGACACCGCGCTGCTGCTAAGTAGCAGTAGCGTGGTATTTTGAAGAACGCTGCTGGTAAGATTCTGTGTATAGGCTTTTCCCTAGTAGTGTAAATAAAGAATGATTTCATTACAGTACCTTTTGTCGTGGTTTTTCTTTCTTTCACTAACAGAGCTTATAAGATTTCCTGTTGAGTTTTGTGTTGTGAAGTTTTCAAGTTTTGGGTAAAGGTTTGATGGACTATGGAATAAGGAGTGGCAAGAGCCTAAGCTTGGGGATGCCCATGGCACCCCAATATATTCAAGAATATCCAAAAGCCTAAGCTTGGGGATGCCCCCGGAAGACATCCCCTCTTTCGTCTTCGTTCATTGGTAACTTTACTTGGAGCTATATTTTTATTCGCCACATGATATGTGTTTTGCTTGGAGCGTATTGTATGACATTAGTATTTGCTTTTTAGTTTACCACAATCATCCTTGATGTACACACCTTTTTGGAGAAGCCCACTTGAATTAGAATTTTTTAGAATACACTATGTGCTTCACTTATATCTTTTGAGCTTGATAGTTTTTGCTCTAGTGCTTCACTTATATCTTTTAGAGCACGGCAGTGGCTTAATTTTGAACAAATTGTTGATCTCTCATGCTTCACTTATATTATTTTGAGAGTCTCTTAGAACAACATGGTATTTGCTATGGTTATAAAGTTGGTCCTAGAATGATGAGCATCCAAGTTGGGTATAATAAAAACTGTCATAGGAAGTGAATTGGATGCTATGATCGATTTGATACTTGATAACTGTTTTGAGATATAGAGGTGGTAATATTAAAGTCATGCTAGTTGGGTGATTATGAATTTAAAGCATGCTTGTGCTAAAGTTTGTGATTCCCGTAGCATGCACGTATGGTGAACCGCTTTGTGATGAAGTTGGAGAACAATTTTATTTATTGATTGCCTTCCTTATGAGTGGCGGTCGGGGACGAGCGATGGTCTTTTCCTACCAATCTATCCCCCTCGGAGCATGCGCGTAGTACCTTGTTTTCAATGACTTGTAGATTTTTGCAATAAGTACAGGAGTTCTTTATGACTAATGTTGAGTCCATGGATTATACACACTCTCACCCTTCCACCATTGCTAGCTTCTCTTGTGTCATGCAACTTTCGCCGGTACCATACACCCACCATATACCTTCCTCAAAACAGACACCATACCTACCTATTATGGCATTTCCATTTCCATTCCGAGATATATTGCCATGCAACTTCCCACCGTTCCGTTTATATGACACGCATCATTATTGTCATATTGCTCTTCGCATGATCATGTAGTTGGCATCGTATTTGTGGCTAGGCCACCTTCATAATTTTCATACATGTCACTCTTGATTCATTGCATATCCCGGTACACCACTGGAGGCATTCATATAGAGTCATATCTTGTTCTAAGTATTGAGTTGTAATCTTGAGTTGTAAGTAAATAAAAGTGTGATGATCTTCATTATTCATTGTTCCATTGAGGAAAGGATGATGGAGACTATGATTCCCCCACAAGTCGGGATGAGACTTCGGACTTTAAAAAAATAGAAAGGCCAAATAAAAAAAAGAGAAAGGCCAAATAAAAAAATGAGAGAAAAAGACAGAAGGGCCAATGCTACTATCCTTTTTACCACACTTGTGCTTCAAAGTAGCACCATGATCTTCATGATAGTGAGTCTCCTATGATGTCACTTTCATTTACTAGTGGGAATTTTTCATTATATAACATGGCTTGTATATTCCTATGACAGGCTTCCTCAAAATGCCCTAGGTCTTCGTGAGCAAGCGAGTTGGATGCAAACCCACTTAGTTTCTTTTGTTGACCTTTCATACATTTATAGCTCTAGTGCATCTGTTGCATGGCAATCCCTACTCACTCACATTTATATCTATTAATGGGCATCTCCATAGCCCGTTGATACGCCTAGTTGATGTGAGACTATCTTCCTTCTTTTTTGTCTTCCCCACAACCACCATTCTATTCCACATATAGTGCTATGTCCATGGCTCACGCTCATGTATTGCGTGGAAGTTGAAAAAGTTTGAGATTACTAAAGTATGAAACAGTTGCTTGGCTTGTCATCGGGGTTGTGCATGATTAAATACTTTGTGTGATGAAGATAGAGCAACAGCCAGACTATATGATTTTGTAGGGATAACTTTCTTTGGCCATGTTATTTTGAGAAGACATGATTGCTTGATTAAGTATTCTTGAAGTATTATTATTTCTTATGTCAAAATGAACTTTTATTTTCAATCATTTGGATCTGAACACTCATGCCACAATAAAGAAAATTACATTGAGAATTATGCTAGGTAGCATTCCACATCAAAAATTCTATTTTTATCATTTACCTACTCGAGGACGAGCAGGAATTAAGCTTGGGGATGCTTGATTCGTCTCCAATGTATCTATAATTTTTTATTGTTCCATGCTATTATATTACCCGTTTTGGATGTTTATGGGCTTTACTTTACACTTTTATGTCATTTTTGGGACTAACCTACTAACCGGAGGCCCAGCCCATATTGCTGTTTTTTGCCTATTTCAGTATTTTAAAGAAAAGGTATCAAATGGAGTCCAAATGGAATGAAACCTTCGGGAGCGTGATTTTTGGAACGAACGTGATCCAGAGGACTTGGAGTGGAAGTCAAGCAACAGCCGAGGCGGCCACGAGGGTGGAGGGCGCCCCCTATCTCGTGGGCCCCTCGGGCGTCCACTAACCTACTTCTTCCTCCTATATATACCCACGTACCCCGAGAACATCAGAACAGACCACGAAAACCTAATTCCACCACCGCAACCTTTTGATCCGCGAGATCCCATCTTGGAGCCTTCGTCGGCACTCCGCCGGAGGGGTAATCGATCACGGAGGGCCTCTACATCAACTCCAAGGCCTCTCCGATGAGTTGTGAGTAGTTTACCACAGACCTTTGGGTCCATAGTTATTAGCTAGATGGCTTCTTCTGTAACATCCCAAATTTTCAATCTGGAATGTTATACATTAGATCATCATTGCATATCTTTATTGCATTTTGGCTTGATCCTAGAAATTCTACGCAACTCAAGGACCCACAGAGAGAGTCGGGGATTTCGTTATTTTCATATTTGAGTTTTTCTCAAATTTTTGAAAAGAGGATCGTTTGATTTTATTTAATTTATCCTCGAATATTTCTTTTACAAAAATAAAAGAGAGGGAATGAAATGACTTTCCCAAAATAAAGAAATATGGCAGATTTAATATTAAAATCAAATAAGTTTTTATTCGGAGTTTTACCGCTATTTTATTTGAATTAGGAAAAATATGCATTTTTCAAAATTGCATTATAGGCCCAAATAAAGGTTCACTTTGTCCTATTTTTAGAGGACGGGGAAAAGTTATTTCAGGATTTTTGGAGTCCGTTTAGTATTTCTTTTATTTGTTTTTCTGCACGGAAATTATTTAAAAAAACGAACCGACTCCGGGACGTAACCGGTCAGGACTCCACCCAGCCGGCCTCTTATAAGCCACGCCCCCGAGCCCCCAACCCACCACCAGCGCGCCACCCCAAACCCCAACCCTAGCGCCGCCGCCACCGCCAGCCATTGCCGCCGTCGCCTCGCGCCGCCTCGCCCGCCGCCTCGCGTCGCCGTCCGTGACCGCCGCCGCCCCGTTGACCCGCCGTCGCCGCCGCCGCCGTTGACCCACCGGAGGTAGCCACCGCCGCTGCTGCGGTTTTCGTGAGAAACCCGCCGGTATTTTTAGGAACCCCAGTTTATGTTTTTTAATAGATCGGTTTTATATTTTTTTTCCGGTTTCGTTATTTGGCGAGCATCCACTCATTCGTTCGTTTTAACGAACGATGTTCACCATTTAACCGCAGGCAGCGAACGTCCATTCGTTAGCCTGTTCGTCCGTTTTTCTTTTTCCAGGGTTTTCCCCGATTATTTTCGATCGCGATTTCTGCCCTGATTTTTGTTTTAGTTTATCTTTTCGCTCGTTTATCGGAATTAGGTGATTCAAGCGCCTAGAGTTTCTCGAAACCCTCTTTCTGTTTAACCAACTTAAACAAGTTTTTGCTACTGTAAAATTTGACTTAAGTCTAGATTAGTAAAATGTTTCTTTCGCCGTTTGAGTTTTGTTGCTTCATTTGATTTGATTCTTTTTACAAACTGAAGTTCTTAAGTTGAAATTTCTGGTTAGATCTCTTATTGAGTTTTACCCGTGCTTGTTGTTGAGTGATTATTGTATGCTTGTTTGTTTGTGATAGAGTACCCGGAGTGCGAAGCGTGCTACTATGAGTCTCTAGGTTTCACGGATCATCAGCAAGGCAAGTAACACTTTGATCATACCTCTTTACTACCCAGTTTTATTTCATTAGATCAATCCTCAAACAATTCCTTATTAAGATCTGTTTAATATCTGGGTTTTGGGAAGTAGATGAGGTAGTACCTATTGTCCTGTTTAATATCAAACCATTGGGAGTTACTTCTATGTTGCTTATATTGCTATGCTATGCTTGTAAACGTGGATTGGGTGAGTGTATCCATGACAGATGTGAGTATTGTTATTTAATGGTTAACTTAAGGTGGCAACTTTAATACACATCTGGGTGGATTGAGGCACCTGGGAAACCCAGTGATTCTCCTATGGACCGCCACCCAGTCTCAAAGGGATCATAAGATTTTTCATGCTAGAAACTTCCGAGTGCAGCCACAAGATATTATGGGCTCTAGCATAGTTGATTAAGTCGTGTGAACTCTTAGAGTGGTAGACTAGAAGATGTAGGGGAAAGTAGGTGTAACTGTCTACCCATCGTAAGGTGCTAACGCTTCCGAAAGACTGTGTCTCGGTCATCCGTTTCTGAAACACCATGTAGTACGAGAAATCTAACGGAGGAGATCGAGTCTTGTGGGGAAAAGTGCACAAACCTCTGTAGATTGTACAAACTAATCATGGTTAGCCGTGTCCCCGCTTATGAACGTTTTGAGTATCTAGTTCTTGGATTATCATGTGGATCTCATCACTCTTAATATAATTTGATTGGGTTAATGTTCATGCTTAATTGGAATTGAGAGGGGGATTACCTTCTCAATGTTTAACAACCATCATGATAGTTAAATAAAATTTATTCCTTTGTTGTAGGGAAAAATTGGCTTTATGCAAAGCTGTAACCATAGAGCTTTCCACCAGCGATATATGCATGTAGTGATAGCATTATCCTGTTCATTACTCTCTATGTGTTACATTGCCAGCATATTCCATGTGCTGGCCCGTTTCGGGCTGCAACGTTCATGTTGCAGACTTTTCAGACGACAAATAAGGTGCCTTAGGTCCTGATCTTTCACTCAGTGATGCCGTTGGAGTTGATGGACTCGCTTTATCTTCCAAGCCTTCCGTTGTTATCGTCATTAGATGGCCTTAAGCCATATTTATTGTAATAAGATCTCTTTTGAGACATTCAATGTAATAAGTGTGTGATTGCTACTCTGTTATAAATCCTTCAAGTACTGTGTGTGTCAGCATTACCAATCCAGGGATGGCACTGATGCACAGAGATCAGACTGTTTGAGGTCTGGTCGCTACAAGATGGTATCAGAGCACACGCTGACTGTAGGACACGACCACTAAGCTAAAGCCCTAGATCACTTCTCTCTTCTCATTTCTAACTCCTCTCCTTTTCTACTCTTTAGGATGGCAGATGCAAGGAACAAGTTTGCTCAACCGGATGAAGATACACCTTTTGGACATCACTTGAAGGAAGTCACCAGATACCTGAACATTGGAGTACCAAGTTTCACCGGAACCTACATCACCACTTTACCCGAAGAGGAACGTTGGATGATTCAAGTTCAAGTTCCAGGAAGGAATTTTCGTGCCCGTCACTGAGCCCATAGAGTTTTCCTTTGATGCACCAACCTGGAGTCTAGGAAAGAGCATGGCGGCCCACATCACTATGGGACGCATTGGATAAGTTTACCACAAGGATCTCAAGGATACTATCTACCAGATTTGTGGGCGCCGAGATGAGCAATGGGAGATGATTAGCACCAGGAAGGCTAGATCCATTGCAGCTTTCATCCAGGAGTTAAACCAGCACATTCGTCGCCAGGAGAACCAGATGTGCGCAGGCATGATAAATCTGAAGAAGGCTATGACCAGGATCACGGAGCTGGAAGAAGAACTCAAGACTACGTGCGATGGATATGAGGAGGAAATTGTAACATTATTGGAGAAGAATGACGACCTGATTAAGAAGATCGGAGTGTTAATGGGAGACCCCGCGCCAGGAGGAGAAGACAACGATTCCACCAGTCCAGAGAACTACATCATCATCGAAGATGCGATGATGACTTTGTTGATGAAGCTGGAGCAGATATCATGGAGTCTTCGACCGATCAATTTTTCTAGTCGACCGCCATAACAGTAGTAGTATTCCCCCCATGTATATATAGTATAGTCTGAGAACTTTTGTAACGGTAGTTAGACCATTGTATGCCCTTGTTTGAATTGGTTGAAGTGATATGATTGTGTTTGTCTCATGTGCATATGGGTAGTCTTTTCCCTCTAGACCTCATTCTATTCTTTTTTCTCATCTTTTCTAAACCCCTCAGATGCCTCCGAGACGCGACAATGGATTTGCTTTCCCACCGGAGCTCACTCAGTTCATCTAGCAGCAGAATGCACTGATGCAGATACTAGTCCAGAATCAGAATCAAGGGAACAACAACAACAACAACAAAAACAACAACAACCCACCACCACCACCACCTATTGATCACTTAGCCCGTTTCTTGAGGCTAAATCCGCCGGTGTTCTCTAGTAGCACCGAGCCGATAGTTGCAGATGATTGGCTCCGCAAGATTGGAAGGGAGTTGGCCACTGCAGGATGCACATATGCGGAAAGAGTGCGGTTTGAGCTTGATGGACCCACGACATCATGGTGGGAGAATTTCACAGCCACTTACCCCATCGACACTGTCACATGGGACCGCCAAAGAGCTTTCCATCGCCCATGTTTCAGCAGGAGCTATGGCCATGAAGAAGCGTGAGTTTCACAACTTGCGCCAAGGAGGACGTACTGTTGGCCAGTATGTGGATGATTTTAGTAAGTTAGCACGTTATGCCCCAGATGATGTTGCTACAGATGCAGCTAAGCAGGAGAAGTTTCTGGAAGGACTGAATGATGAGCTGAGCATGCAGTTGATGGTGGCAACCTTCAACAACTACCAGGAGTTGGTAGACAGAGCTCTCATGATTGAACGGAAGCAGCAGCAGATTGATAGTCACAAGAGGAAGTACGGACAAGGGAAGTACAATTCTGGAGCTCAGTAGAAGCCTCGTTTTACCCCGAACTCCGGAGGACCGTTTCAGCATAACCATGGAGGTCACAACCATAATGGCAGAAGTTCGCACAACCATAGTGGCCCCAGGAATGGGAACAGTAATGGAGGAAGCAACGGACAGAACCGTTCCAACCCAGCAACGCCCGCCAAGAAGGATCTGAGCCACGTTACTTGCTACAAGTGCCAGAAGACTGGACATTATGCCAATGAATGTCCTGAAGCTAAGAATGGAATTGGCAATGGAAGCTCTGGGAAGAAGCCGAACCCTTTCAACAGGGGTGTCGGCATTCTGGGAACGGGGGTACCCAGACTTGCCTGCCTGCGGCCTGCTGCGTGGCTCAGGGAGTGGCCCAGTACGGCCCATCATCATCAACACATGCTCAAGACCCTCGCGAGGGGCCAAGCCTCGCTTGGCGGAAGACAGGAGGCTTCCTCAGGCACAGCCTCATCAAGTTGGCTCGCGAGGAGGCGGAGAGATCAAGGTGGGGCACCTCACGAGGTGCCCATGATGCAAGCCATGACGACCAAGACCAGGCGGGCACCGGCCTGCGTAGAGTCCTTGTTTCCTCTTTGGTGCAAAGGGGGCAAGCGTAGGCAAGAGTATCAAGCAAAGGCAACCATTTTGGTGCAACAAGACCAAGACCAGCAGGACGGCAGGACGGAGGTCATCGTGGAGCCCAAGCCAGCGTCACCATCAGGGTCTTTGGCAGGCGAGGACCGACTTTAGTCAGGATAAGTGTACTAGATGTTCCCCTTCAAAATGGCCAATTGTTGACGCCCTTCCCGCTCAATATTTGGGAAGAGGCCCAGGGCCTCCCTCTATAAATAGAGCTAGCCACCGCAGAGAGAAAGGGGGGAGAGATTTTGGGTCGACTAGAGAGAGAGAGAGGCGACTGAACTCACCCAAGCAGTTCATCGCACCAGCCAAGAACAGCCCCTCGTGAGGCTGTTCTTCCTTGTACTGTTCATCATCAGCCCCTAAGGCAATCCACCACACCACAAACTTGAGTAGGGTATTACACCACAATGGTGGCCTGAACCAGTATAAATCTTGTGTCCCTTGTGTTGTTCTTCGTGTAGATTAGATCCTTGCGAGGCGGTGAGACGTGGGTAGGCAGGAGGTGTGATCTCCACGTGCACCCCACAGTTCGAATCTTGAGGGTCTGCCGGAACCCGAAATCCGACATTTGGCGCGCCAGGTAGGGGTGCGCCGGAATCCTTCTCCCGCTGCCTCGCGTCCCGTCGCATCATCGTTGTCATGTCCGGCGACCCAACGGAAAATCCTGGTCCCTGGGCGGCCTGGCCCGCCCGCGCAGAGCCACTTGCCCAAGGTGATCTCAACCCTGTGCCCCAGGCAGCCCGCGGTCCGCAGGGCTCTGCGGGACGCGGGCGACGCGGTCAGGCGGCGCCAGCTCTCACGTCACGGCAGGTGCGGTCGGCAGCAAGGGCCTCAAGCCACGTCGCGGTGACGGCCACGTACACCCGGCGGGAGCAGGCAAACTCAAGGGCCGTGCTCATGGTAGCCCGAGAGCTACTACAATGCAGGCTGCTGGAGGGCGGCCGTGACGTGCTACTGGAGCGGGTGGCAGAGCTCCTGGGCTCCGCCGCCGCGGGGGCTCACCCCTTTTGTGCCCAGCCACCGCCTCAGGCCCAAGGCGGACCGCACGGAGGCCCCACGCGCGCCCGCATAGCTCCGAGCTGATTCCAGGGCCACTCCAACGCCAACCTGGCCATCGGAGCCTAGCTGCCAATAGTGCCGCCTCTGCCTCCGACCAGCGAAGGGGGATCCACTACAACCCACGGTCCCGGTGGGCCGCCACGCTACCACTCCCAGGTGGGCACCTCGAGTAGGACTGCATGGCACACGGGGCACTACAGCGAGGCATTCAGGGTAGCGGCCCCGGAAGCGTATGTGCCCCACATGGTGGATCAAGGGCACGCGCAGGAGGAAGACCATGGCTCGTTCCTCTGCCCAGGCTGGGGGGAAGAGACACCCGAAGCTGAGCTCTTTCAGGAGCCTAGGGAAGGCCTCGTCGACCGCGCTGGAGGCAGCGACTATCGGGTACCCCTAATCCCTCAGGAACAGGCATACGCTAACCATGGATCACAAGAGGTACAGGTCGTCGCGGCGGATGGCCGCCCCAATCCAGCAGCTTCCTACCCCTCAGGAGGAGGGCACCGGGGGCTGCAGGAGGGGGGTCGAGATCCGGCCTTGCCCACGCGGCGCTCGGAGCAAGGCGTCCTCAGGAGGTAGGCCCTCTGCCGGGGAGGTGCCTCAGGGCGTACCCCCGGCAGAGGACCCATGGTCGTTGGGGGAACCACTGGCAACCACTCTATCCCATCGGTGGCATCCTCGGTCTCCGGCCATCATCGATGGCAATAGAGTGTGGCGCAAGGCGGGCCCCTCGTCTGGCGATATGAAGCAAGGCCGGTACCTTTGAAGAATGCCCAGTGCCTGTGAAGCTCGCCGCCCCGTGACACTCTCACGTAATAATGAGTGGGGCTGTACACGCCCCGGAGTCTCCGGAGAGCCGCCCTCGGGCCTCGGGGGCTCCCGCCCATGCCTAGTGGCAGCACTTAGCTCCGTGCTGGTGAGAAGACGTCGAAGACTAGACTAGGTGCCGGACGCGGCCTTTCTGCTTCTTTTTGCCTTTCCTTTGGTTGTCGTTTTCCCCCCGTTTGGATTTAAGTTGGATTTGAGCTTGAGACTTGCGTGTGTTCGGGGAAGGGGTGTTTAGTCTCGTTCGAGCAATCTCTCGCGTTCTGGTTACCGCTTTGCGTCCATCCATCTTCAGCTGCCTCCCCTCATGAGCCCCTCGCAAGCCGGGCCAGGCCCAGCATATGCGCAGCCCGGACTGCCATCGCCACGCCCTCTCACGAGGTTCTCATTGCAGGTTCAATGGGCTCGTTCAGGAGTCACTCAGGACACCACAGCCCTCCGCAGGCTCGCTCTGGGCCCACACGGGTCGAAGGTAAACAAGCCAGTCGACTCGTCACAAGAACAACCGCTTGGCGTAGGCATGTGGGTGATATCATGTCTACAAACACGCTAACTGCAAGTTTTTACACGAGGGGCTCCCCCTCCCAAAATGCTCTTACAATCCTCAGGGCCAAGCCCGAACTCTCTCTGCGCAGGGTAAAAAGCCGGAACAGCATGCGGTCAATCGGATAAATCCCCCAATGCATCCTCAGGGGCACCTCCGGAGTCGCCACTGGCATCTTTGGCCTCGTCGTCGCCTTCTATGCCGCCGTCATCAGCACCTGGGCCATACGCCACTCCGCCCTCATCAGCAGCTACAACCACACCGTCATCATCAGCGGTGAAGGCCCTAACAAGGGCGTCCACGTTGTCTTCCACCTAAATAGGGGTCCATGTTCTGGAGATGACTGAAGACGCGAGAAAAAGCATGCCCAAGCAGAGCATGGCTCCTCTCCTCGACCAACCTGTCGGCTCTGACCGACCGAGTCTCCAGCTGCGTCACCACATCGGTGAAGAACTGAAGGTTACCAACATAGTTAACCACATGAGGCTCCCCGACGGCTGCCTCGCAGATGTTGCACAAGGCCGTGTTAGCTCTTTCCCAGAGCGTGCGGAGCATGGGGCCATGCATGTGCTCCAAGGTCTGCCGCTGGCATATCTCGTCCTCACTCCGTCGCGCGACGGCCTCAGCCACGTCCACCCTTTAGCGGAGAAGAAGCACCTCGGCATGGGAGGAAGCCAGCTCCACCTGTGCCGCACCAAGGGCGGCCCTGGCGGCGTCCGCACGCCGCGTCACTTCATCCAGCTTGGCCTTCAGGGCGGCGGTCCTGCCCTCTACTTCGACCCTGATCAAATCCAGCCTCTCCTCGAACTCGCGCTCGAGGTTCGAGCGGGCCGCCGCCACCCGGCGATCAACCTCTTCTGAGGCTCGGGCTTTCCTCGTGGCAACGTCATCCTCCGCCTGCGCCACCAAGAGCTCCCTCGTCTCCAGCCGCTCGAGGTCCAAGGTGCGCTCGGTGGCCTCCAGCGTCAGTGCCTCCTCACGCCTCTGGAGCTCCGCCCGGTCGACCGAGGCCCACTTCATCGACGCAAGGGCCACCTCACGCAACTCCACCTGCTGCTCCAAGGAGCTACTCGAGGCCCGGAACTCCCACGCCCGCTCCTCTCCAGCCCTGCGCCGCTGGTCAGCCTCCTGGGCCTCCTCGACGGCCCGGGAGCAGGCCTCCCGAGAAGCCGCCAGTGACACCTCGGCTTTCTCATTGTCGAGGTCACGCTGGTGGGGCGCAAGGGCAACAGCCACCTTCAGCTTGCGCCTCTCCTCAGCTAGGCGCTGATACGTCTCCAACGTATCTATAATTTTTGATTGCTCCATGCTACTTTATCTACTGTTTTGGACTATATTGGGCTTTATTTTCCACTTTTATATTACTTTTGGGACTAACCTATTAACCGGAGGCCTAGCCCAGAATTGTTGTTTTTTGCCTATTTCAGTGTTTCGAAGAAATGGAATATCAAAAGAGTCCAAACGGAATGAAACCTTCGGGATAGTGATTTTTCAACCGAACGTAATCTAGGAGACTTGGACCCTACTCCAAGCAGTGCCCGAGGAGGTCACGAGGGTGGAGGGCGTGCCCCTTACCTCCTGGGCCCCCTGACGCTCCACCGACGTACTCCTTGCTCCTACATATACCTACGTATCCCTGAACGATCAGAACAGGAGCCAAAAACCTAATTCCACTGCCGCAACCTTCTGTATCCACGAGATCCCATCTTGGGGCCTGTTCAGGAGCTCCGAGGAGGGGGCATCCATCACGGAGGGCTTCTACATCATCACCAAAGCCCCTCCGATGAAGTGTGAGTAGTTTACTTTAGACCTTCGGGTCCATAGCTAGTAGCTAGATGGCTTCTTCTCTCTTTTTGGATCTCAATACAATGTTCTCCCCCTCTCTCGTGGAGATCTATTCGATGTAATCTTCATTTTGTGGTGTGTTTGTTGAGACCGATGAATTGTGGGTCTATGATCCAGTATTATCTATGGAAAATATTTGATTCTTCTATGAATTCTTTTATGTATGATTGAGTTATCTTTGCAAGTCTCTTCGAATTATCCTTTTTGGTTTGGCCAACTAGATTGGTAGTTCTTGCAATGGGAGAAGTGCTTAGCTTTGGGTTCAATCTTGTGGTGTCCTTACTCGATGGATGTAAAGAGTTGCAAGGCACGTATTGTATTGTTGCCATCGAGGATAACAAGATGGGGTGTTTATCATATTGCATGAATTTATCCCTCTACATCATGTCATCTTGCTTAAGCCGTTACTCTGTTTTTAACTTAATACTCTAGATACATGCTGGATAGCGGTCGATGAGTGGAGTAATAGTAGTAGATGCAAAATCGTTTCGATCTACTTGTTTTGGACGTGATGCCTATATACATGATCATTGCCTAGATATACTCATAACTATGCTCAATTCTATCAATTGCTCAACAGTAATTTGTTCACCCACCGTAGAATACTTGTGCTCTTGAGAGAAGCCACTAGTGAAACCTATGCCCCCCGGGGTCTATTCTCATCATATCAATCTATATCACTTTATTTACTTGCTTTTTTTACTTTGCCTTTTACTTTTTACTTTGCATCTATCTATCAAAAATACCAAAAATATTATCTCTATTAGATCTCACTCTCGTAAGTGACCGTGAAGGGATTGACAACCCCTAAGCGTTGGTTGCGAGTTGCTATCGTTTTGTGTAGGTACGAGGGACTTGTGCGTGGTCTCCTACTGGATTGATACCTTGGTTCTCAAAAACTGAGGGAAATACTTACACTACTTTGCTGCATCGTCCTCTCCTCTTCAGAGAAATCCAACGCAGTGCTCAAGAGGTAGCAAGAATAATTTCTAGCGCCGTTGCCGGGGAGGCTCACGCAAGCAAGTCAACCATACCAAGTACCCATCGCAATCCCTATCTCTCGCATTACATTATCTGCCATTTGCCTGTCGTTTTCCTCTCCCCCACTTCACCCTTACCGTTTTATTTGCCCTCTCTTTCCCAATCTCCTCCTCTCTTTCCCATTTGCCTTTTTCCCTTTTGCCTTTCTGTTTGCTTGTGTGTTGGATTACTTGTTGCCATGGCGCAAGATAATACCAAATTGTGTGATTTCTCGAATACCAATAATAATGATTTCCTTAGTACTCTGATTGCTCCTCTTAATAATGATGAGTCTTGTGAAATCAATACCGCTTTGTTGAATCTTGTTATGAAAGATCAATTCACCGGCCTTCCTTGTGAAGATGCCGCTACTCATCTAAACAATTTTGTTCATTTGTGTGGTATGCAAAAGAAAAAAGATACGGATAACAATATTGTCAAATTGAAGTTATTTCCGTTTTCACTTGGAGATCGTGCTAAAGTTTGGTTTTCGTCTTTGCCTAAAAATAGTATTGATTCTTGGAACAAGTGCAAAGATGCTTTTATCTCTAAGTATTTTCCTCCCGCTAAGATTATCACTCTTAGGAACGACATTATGAATTTTAAACAACTTGATCATGAGCATGTTGCCCAATGTTGGGAAAGAATGAAATTAATGCTTCGCAATTGCCCTACTCATGGTTTGAATTTATGGATGATCATACAAAATTTTTATGCCGGATTGAATTTTGCTTCTAGAAATATTTTAGATTCGGCCGCGGGAGGCACTTTTATGGAAATTACATTAGGAGATCTTCTAGGCACACCGAAAGATCTTCTAGTAAAAAAGTGCATGCTATAGAAGAAATCAATGTTTTGAGTGAAAAGATGGATGAACTTATGAAGATGTTTGCTCCTAAAAGTACTCCTCTTGATCCCAATGATATGCCTTTATCTACTTTGCTTGAGAATAATAATGAATCTATGGATGTGAATTTTGTTGGTACGAATAGTTTTGGAAAAAAAGCTTATAGAGGGAATTTTAATCCTAGGCCTTATACTAGTAATCCTTCTAATAATTATGGAAATTCCTACAACAACTCTTATGGAAATTTTAATAAGATGCCCTCTGAATTTGAGAGTAGTGTTAAAGTGTTTATGAATTCACAAAAGAATTTTAATGCTTTGCTTGAAGAGAAATTGCTTAAAGTTGATGATTTGGCTAGGAGCGTTGATAGAATTTCTCTTGAAATTGATTCTTGAAAGCTTAGATCTATTCCTCCTAAGCATGATATCAATGAGTCTCTCAAAGCCATGAGAATTTCCATTGATGAGTGCAAGGAAAGAACCGCTAGGATGCGTGCTTCCAAAGATGCCTTTATTAAAGCGTGTTCTTCCAATTCCTATGAAAAATCAAGATGAATATCTAAAAGTTATTGATGTGTCCCCCATTAAATCTTTGTTTTGCAATATGAATCTTGATGAATCTGAATATGATCTTCCTTTACCTAGATGGCGTTCTAAGAATTCGGAGTTTCTAGATCTTGATGATGAATTTGATGAAAGTGGGATTGAAATAAATAAAAACCGTGATGTTGCTAAACCCACTATTTTGGATCTCAAGGAATTTAATTATGAAAATTGCTCTTTGATTTGTTGTATTTCCTTGTTGCAATCCGTGCTAGATTCTCCTCATGCTTATAGTCAAAATAAGGCCTTTACCGAACACATTGTTGATGCTTTGATGCAATCTTATGAAGAAAAACTTGAGTTGAAAGTTTCTATCCCTAGAAAACTCTATGATGAGTGGGAATCTACTATAATTTAAAATTAAAGATTTTGAGTTTCATGCTTTGTGTGATTTGGGTGCTAGTGTCTCTACTATTCCCAAAACTTTATGTGATTTGCTAGATTTCCATGATTTTGAAGATTGCTCTCCAAACTTGCATCTTGCGGATTCCACTATTAAAAAGCCTATGGGAAGAATTAATGATGTTCTTATTGTTGCAAATAGGAATTACGTGCCCTTAGATTTTATCGTTCTTGATATAGATTGCAATCCTTCATGTCCTATTATTCTTGGTAGACCTTTCCTTAGAACGATTGGTGCAATTATCGATATGAAGGAAGGAAATATTAGATTCCAATTTCCCTTAAAAAACGGTATGGAACACTTACCTAGAAAGAAAATAAAATTACCATATGAATCTATAATGAGAGCCACTTATGGATTGCCTACCAAAGATGGCAATACCTAGATCTATCCTTGCTTTTATGCCTAGCTAGGGGCGTTAAATGATAGCGCTTGTTGGGAGGCAACCCAATTTTATTTTGTGTTTTTTTGTTGTTTTTGCTTCTTTTTAGGAATAAATAATCCATCTACCTTCTGTTTGGATGTGGTTTTATGATTTAATTAGTGTTTGTGCCAAGTAGAACCTATAGGATAACCTACGATGATGGTTGATTTGATTCTGCTGAAAAACAGAAACTTTGCACGCATGAATATAATTTTGTTAAATCACAGGAACGTTCTTTTGCGTTGATTATTTTTGCTGCTGATCAATAAACAAATTTTACAGGACTTCCTATTTTGGTAGAATTTTTAGAGTTCCAGAAGTTTGCGTTAGTTACAGATTGCTAAAGACTGATCTGTTTTTGACAGATTCTGTTTTTCATGTGTTGTTTCTTATTTTGATGAATCTATGGCTAGTAAAATAGTTGACAAACCATAGAGTAGTTGGAATACAGTAGGTTTAACACCAATATAAATAAAGAATGAGTTCATTACAGTACCTTGAAGTAGTCTTTTGTTTTCTTTCTCTAACGGAGCTCACCAGATTTCTGTTGAGTTTTGTGTTGTGAAGTTTTCAAGTTTTGGGTAAATTCTTTTGATGGATTATGGAACAAGGAGTGGCAAGAGCCTAAGCTTGGGGATGCCCATGTCGCCCCCAAGATAATCCAAGGACACCAAAAAGTCAAAGCTTGGGGATGCCCCGGAAGGCATCCCCTCTTTCGTCCACTTCCATCGGTAATTTACTTGGAGCTATATTTTTATTCACCAACATGATATGTGTTTTGCTTGGAGCGTCTTGTATTATTTGTGTCTTTGCTTGTTAGTCTACCACAATCATCCTTTCTGTACACATCTTTTGAGTGAGCCATACATGATTTGGAATTTGTAGAATACTCTATGTGCTTCACTTATATCTTTTGAGCTTGATAGTTTTGCTCTAGTACTTCCCTTATATCTTTTGAGCGTGATAATTTTTGCTCTAGTGCTTCACTTAGATCTTTCAGAGCACGGTGGTGGATTTGTTTTAAAGAAACCATTGATCTCTCATGCTTCACTTAGATTATTTTGAGAGTTGTTAATAGCATGGTAATTTGCTTAATGTCAATATACTTGGTGTTCAAGATATGTGAAACTTTCTTTTCAGTGCGTTGAATACTAAAATAAGTTTGATGCTTGATAATTGTTTTGAGATATGGAGGTGATAATATCAAAGTCATGCTAGTTGGGTGATTATTAATTTGAGAAATACTTGTGTTGAAGTTTGCAAGTCCCGTAGCATGCACATATGGTTAAAGTTGTGTAACAAATTTGAAACATGAAGTGTACCGGGCTTGTGCATCCTTATGAGTGGCGGTCGGGGACAAGCGATGGTCTTTTCCTACCAATCTATCCCCCTAGGAGCATGCGCGTAGTACTTGAATTTTTGATGGCTTATAAATTTTTGCAATAAGTATATGAGTTCTTTTGACTAATGTTGAGTCCATGGATTATACGCACTCTCACCTTTCCGCATTTGCTATCCTCTTCGGTACCGTGCATTGCCCTTTATCACCTTGAGAATTGGTGCAAACTTCGCCGGTGCATCCAAACCCCGTGATACGATACGCTCTATCACACATAAACCTCCTTATATCTTCCTCAAAACAGCCACCATACCTACCTATCATGGAATTTCCATAGCCTTTCCGAGATATATTGCCACGCAACTTCCACCATCATCATCATGACATACATTACTTTTGTCATATTGCCGTTGCATGATCATGTAGTTGACATCGTATTTGTGGCAAAGCCACCATGCGTTATTTTCCATACATGTCACTCTTGATTCATTGCACCATCCCGGTACACCACCGGAGGAATTCATATAGAGTCATATCTTGTTCTAAGTTTCGAGTTGTAATCTTTATGTTGTAATCAATAGAAGTGTGACGATCATCATTATTAGAGCATTGCCCAAATAAAAAATAAGAGAAAGGCCAAAAGAAAAAAAAGGCCCAAAAAAATAATTAAAAAGGGGCAATGCTACTATCTCTTTGTCCACATTTGTGCTTCAAACTAGCACCTAGTTCTTCATGTAGCAAGTCTCATATATTGTGCTTCAAAGTAGCACCTTGTTCTTCATGTAGTGAGTCTCATATATTGTGCTTCAAAGTAGCACCTTGTTCCTCATGTAGTGAGTCTCATGAAGTTGTCCTTTTCATACTAGTGCGAAATTTTCATTATAGAACGTGGCTTGTATATTCCTACGATGGGCTTCCTCAAATGCCCTAGGTCTTCGTGAGCAAGCAAGTTGGATGCACACCCACTAGTTTTCTTTAGTTGAGCATTCATAGCTCTAGTGCATCCGTTGCATGGCAATCCCTACTCCTCATGTTGACATCAATTGATAGGCATTTCCATAGCCTGTTGATTATCCTCGTCAATGTGAGACTTTCTCCTTTTTTGTCTTCTCCACACAATCCCCATCATCATATTATATTCCACCCATAGTGCTATATCCATGGCTCACGCTCATGTATTGCGTGAAGGTTGAAAAAGTTTGAGATTATTTAAGTATGAAACAATTGCTTGGCTTGTCATTGGGGGTATAGAAGTTGGAAGCATCTTTGTGTGACGAAAATGAAGCATAGCCTAACTATATGATTTTGTAGGGATGAACTTTCTTTTGCCATGTTATTCTGAGAAGACACGATTGCGTTGATTAGTATGCTTGAAGTATTATTATTTTTGTGTCAATATGAACTTTTGTCTTGAATCTTTCGGATCTGAATATTCATACCACAATTAAGAAGATTTACGTTGAAATTATGCCAAAGTATCACTCCGCATCAAAAATTCTTTTTTATCATTTACCTACTCGAGGACGAGCAGGAATTAAGCTTGGGGATGCCTGATACGTCTCCAACGTATCTATAATTTTTGATTGCTCCATGCTACTTTATGTACTATATTGAGCTTTATTTTCCACTTTTATATTACTTTTGGGACTAACCTATTAACCGGAGGCCCAGCCCAGAATTGCTGTTTTTTGCCTATTTCAGTGTTTCGAAGAAACGGAATATTAAACGGAGTCCAAATGGAATGAAACCTTTGGGATCGTGATTTTCCAACCGAACGTGATCCAGGAGACTTGGACCCTACTCCAAGCAGTGGAGATCTATTCGATGTAATCTTCTTTTTGCGGTGTGTTTGTTGAGATCGATGAATTGTGGGTCTATGATCCAGTATTATCTATGGAAAATATTTGATTCTTCTCTGAATTCTTTTATGTATGATTGAGTTATCTTTGCAAGTCTCTTCGAATTATCCTTTTTGGTTTGTCCAACTATATTGGTAGTTCTTGCAATGGGAGAAGTTCTTAGCTTTGGGTTTACTCTTGTGGTGTCCTTACTCAGTGACAGAAAGAGTTGCAAGGCACGTATTGTATTGTTGCCATCAAGGATAACAAGATGGGGTGTTTATCATATTTCATGAATTTATCCCTCTACATCATGTCATCTTGCTTAAGGCGTTACTCTGCTTTTAACTTATTACTCTAGATGCATGCTGGATAGCGGTCGATGAGTGGAGTAATAGTAGTAGATGCAGAATCGTTTCGATCTACTTGTTTTGGACGTGATGCCTATATACATGATCATTGCCTAGATATACTCATAACTATGCTCAATTCTGTCAATTGCTCAACAGTAATTTGGTCACCCACCATAGAATACTTATGCTCTTGAGAGAAGCCACTAGTGAAACCTATGGCCCCCGGGTCTATTCTCATCATATCAATCTATATCACTTTATTTACTTGCTTTGTTTTTACTTTGCCTTTTCCGTTTTACTTTGCATCTATCTATCAAAAATACCAAAAATATTATCTCTATCAGATCTCACTCTCGTCTATCAGATCTCACTCTCGTAAGTGACCGTGAAGGGATTGACAACCCCTAAGCGTTGGTTGTGAGTTGCTATCGTTTTGTGTAGGTACGAGGGACTTGTGCGTGGTCTCCTACTGGATTGATACTTTGGTTCTCAAAAACTGAGGGGAAATACTTACGCTACTTTGCAGCATCATCCTCTCCTCTTCGGGGAAATCCAACGCAGTGCTCAAGAGGTAGCAGGCGCAGGCCCTTGGCCTCAAGGTGCGCGTCCTCGTCAGCAAGCTCTGCACCGAGCTAGCTCACTGCGTCAGCCGCCCTCCGGAGAAACCCTTATCAAAGGGCGCGACGCTCTCGAGTGTGCTCGAGCACGTCTTCCACGTCATCCTCCACCCCAGGCGCGCGCGGAGGGCCACGAACCAGCACTCCCCCTCTATGCAAGGGGCTGGGGGCTGGCGCCCTCGCGATGGCCGGATGCGCCCCGCCAGAAGCCTGGCCCGGAGCCGGTTCGTCCTCCGAGGAAGAATGCAAGACCGACCTCAGCCAGTCGCCGCCCACGCCCAATCGAAGAACCGAGGGCAGGCTGGCTATACCCGGGAGGGCTCGTCAAGGAGGGTCGTGAGGTACGCAGAATCATGATGCATCACAGGATGGCTCACCTCTCCAACCGGCCTCGCCACAAGGGCAGTGCTCGAGCTCGGGGCGCTTGGGTACGGTGGAGAGGGTGAGGCCTGGAGGGATGGCTCCTCAGCCGTCTCCATGAACTCGGCAGGAAGGGCCTTGCAGGGCAATGATCAGCTGAAGCAACGGGAAAGTAAGGACTAAGAAAGGGGAAGGCTTACTCATCAATGGCAAAGTACTTCCTGCGCTTCAATAGGCGGCAAGGGTAATCATCACCCAAGGCCTCCTTTCTCTTCCGGAGAGCCTCGAAGTCCATGCAGAAGCGGCCTAGGAGCTCGGCGCAAGGGTCAGCCTACGACAAGGAAGAAGCGCCAATGTGACCGGTGTCGGGGGCATCGCCCTGGCGCATGCCGCCAGACTCCGCCCCGCGAAGGGTGGTCGGGGCCTCAGGAGCCTCTTCCACGGGAGCTGCGGGTCGGGGCTCAACACCTTCAGCCGCCGCAGGGCAGGCCTCAGGAGCTGCCGCCTCTGGAGTTCCGCATGGCGTCATCATCCCGACGGCGGCCCCCTCAGCCCCCGGTGGCCCTTGCCTCCCAGCTCCACCACTCGAGGAAGGACTGCCGCGGGCAACCGGGAGGGAAACCACCACAACTGGGTTCTCACAAGGTCCCATGAGGCATGCGGGGCACAACCCCCATTCGTCGAAGCTGGGCATCTGCTTCACAAAATCGGCCCTGCTTGAGCAAATGTACAGCAGGGCACCCCTTGCCGGAGGATGCCAGGGGAAGGGTCCCCGGTCAGAATCATGAGAACCTTCCTCAGCACTTCCGGCGCCAGATCTTCCTCCTGGAGCCTCATGCGGTCTTCACGCCCCCCGAAGGCCCACATCTGGCGGGAATGGCGCTGGAGAGGGGCAATGCGGCACAGGAGGAACTCCTTCACCACCTTGGGTGCCGTCACACCGAGCGCCCTCAAGGTCGAATAGCGATGCCAAACGAAGGCAAGCCGTGGGCTCGTGAGCGTCTCCTGGCCCCAGCCCAAATTGGGGATAGCGGGCAAGGTTGGCTCCGAGAGGAGGGGGCTGGGCACTCCGACATCCACGTATAACCACCGCTCTCGGAACCCAGTCGCAGGCGGAGGAAGGCTGAAATCAATTCCTGAGGCCGCCATTTCTGGTGCGGCGAGGAAGCTCATGCACCCCGAGCATTGGGTGGGGTCACTGAGGCGCAAAGAGAAGAAGTGGCGCAACAAGGCAACCGAAGGAGGAATGCCCACCATCGCCTCGCAAACAAAAGCGAAAATGGCAAGAAGAGCAATGTATTCGGGACCCAAATGCATCATGTGGATCTGGTAATGGGAAAGTACGGCATTGAAGGAATCGGAAAAGGGGGGGAACCAGTCCCGCCCACAGGGCGTCGGCAAAGTACCGGACCTCGGTGACTATTCTATCAATGGAGAAGTGAGATGCGGGCCAGACCGTCGTCCTCCCGCACTCGTTGAAGATGGTGGTAAGGGCGGAACTGACCTTGACCAAGCCTTCCAGGTTGAGTATGATCGACTGATTGACAGCAGGAGCCGTCGACGACGGTGAGCGGGGCGAGGGCATAGGCTTCTGCCCTTTCCCTTTCTTCATCGGCGCCATGGCGACAGGAAGGGGGAGGATTCGAGATTGGATTGGAAGCGGAGGCTGGAGCTCGAGAGGAGGAAGGGCAAGAGACGCGCAAGCAGCGAGAGGAGGGATGACTGTGTGCAACCGCGGGTCCACCTAGCTGAGTGCAAAATAAGGAGGCGTGGGGAAACAGGGACGCCCACGTCCAATCAACCACCACACGGCGCCCAAGGCCGCAGGCTATTGGGGCCCGCGGCGCTTCGCACTTGCCCCTTCGCTTCTCTGCTAAGCCAAGTCCAGGCGCGCCTTGGGCCCGGGGGCTACTGTCGGCGTTCTGGGAATGGGGGTACCCAGACTTGCCTGCCTACGGCCTGCGGCGTGGCTCAGGGAGTGGCCCAGTATGGCCCATCTTCATCAACACATGCTCAAGACCCTTGCGAGGGGCCAAGCCTCGCGGGGCGGATGACAGGAGGCTTCCTCAGGCACAGCCTTGTCAGGTTAGCTTGTGAGGAGGCGGAGAGATCAAGGCGGGGCACCTCACGAGGTGCCCATGTCGCAAGCCATGACGACCAAGGCCAGACGGGCGCCAGGCGGGCGCCGGCCTGCGCAGAGTCCTTGTTTCCTCTTTGGTGCAAAGGGGGCAAGCGTAGGCAAGAGTATCAAGCAAAGGCAACCATTTCGGTGCAACAAGACCAAGACCAGCATGACGGCAGGACGGAGGTCATCGTGGAGCCCAAGGCGGCGTCACCGTCAGGGTCTTTGGCAGGCGAGGACCGACTTTAGTCAGGATAAGTGTACTAGATGTTCCCCTTTAAAATGGCCAATTGTTGGCGCCCTTCCCGCTCAATATTTGGGAAGAGGCCCAGGGCCTCCCTCTATAAATAGAGCTAGCCACCGCAGAGAGAAGGGGGGAGAGATTGTGGGTTGTGTAGAGAGAGAGAGAGAGAGAGAGAGAGAGGCAACTGAAGTCACCGAAGCAGTTCATCGCACCAGCCAAGAACAGCCCCTCGCGAGGCTGTTCTTCCTTGTACTGTTCATCATCAGCCCCTGAGGCAATCCACCACACCACAAACTGGAGTAGGGTATTACACCACAATGGTGGCCTGAACTAGTATAAATCTCGTGTCCCTCGTGTTGTTCTTCGTGTAGATTAGATCCTTGCGAGGCGGTGAGACGCGGGTAGGCAGGAGGTGTGATCTCCGCGTGCACCCCAGAGTTCGAACCTTGAGGGTCTGCCGGAACCCAAAATCCGACAAGGGGACATGTGAACCACGTTAACGTGGAGGAGGTAGAAGCCCAGACAGATACAGTAATAGGTAAGTTTTTGGTTAAGTCATTTACTACAATCGTTCTTTTCGATACGGGTGCATCACATTCATACATATCAAGGGGATTTGTGAATAAGTATAAACTGCCCACAAAAGTTCTTAGAACACCTATGTTAGTAAGCTCACCAGGAGCGGAGTATATGGCAAGTCAAGGATGTTTTCAGATGCCATTGACCATAGGTAGGCATGTTTTCCCCTCAGACCTGATAATTTTGGAGTCGCAAGGTTTGGATGTGATTTTGGGTATGGATTGGCTATCGATGTATGGAGGAAACATCGATTGCGCTAGTAAGTCAATATTGCTCACCACCCAAGGAGGAAGGAGGATCAAGTATGTATCCCGGCATGTGCCGAAGAGGACTCAGGTGAATTCCTTATCAGGAGTTGTACAGGAGGAAGTACCAGTGGTGAAGGATTTCCCTGATGTATTTTCAGAAGAGTTCCCAGGCATGCCACCGAATAGAGACATTGAGTTTTTGATTGAACTTTTGCCGGGCACAGGGCCAATATCTAAGAGACCATATAGGATGCCCGCAAAGGATTTGGAGGAAATTAAGAATCAGATTAAGGAGTTATAGGATAAAGGCTATATTCGCCCAAGTTCGTCACCTTGGGGATCACCAGTGCTTGTAGTGGAGAAGAAGGATGGATCATTGAGGATGGTTGTTGATTATCGTGGATTGAATGAAGTGACGATCAAGAACAAGTACCCACTGCCGATGATCAATAATCTGTTTGATCAGTTGCAAGGAGCTAAAGTATTTTCCAAGAATCGATCTACGATCAGGATACCACCAGTTGAAGATTCGAGAGCAGGATATACCTAAGATAGTTTTTACCACAAGGTACGGGCTATATGAGTTCGCACCTGCCTATTTCATGAACATGATGGACAAGGTGTTTATGGAGTTCTTGGATAAGTTCGTCGTGGTGTTCATTGATGATATCTTGGTTTACTCGAAGAATGAAGAGGAGCATAAGGAGCATTTGCGTTTGGTACTTGGAAAGCTCAGAGAACATCAGTTATATGCCAAATTCAGCAAGTGTGAGTTTTGGTTGAAGGAACTTGGATTCCTCGGACATGTTATATCCGGAGAAGGAATAGCAGTAGACCCCACCAAATTGTCACTGTTACAAATTGGGAAGCACCCACGTTAGTTGGAGAGATCTGGAGTTTTCTTGGACTCACAGGATACTACTAGAGGTTCATTGAGAATTTCTCGAAGATTTCAAAGCCCATGATGGAGTTGTTGAAGAAGGACACCAAGTTCAATTGGACTGAGGAATGTGAGGCCAGTTGCCAGGAGTTGAATAAACGTTTGGTTACATCACCAGTGTTGATTCTACCAGATCAACGCAAGGATTATGAAGTATATTGCGACGCTTCTTGTCGAGGACTTGGAGCAGTGCTGATGCAGGAGGGAAGAGTTGTTTCTTATGCCTCACGACAGCTTAAACCCCACGAGTTGAACTATGCTAGACATGATTTGGAGTTAGCAGCCGTAGTGCATGCGTTGAAGACATCGAGAAATTTCCTCATCGGAAACCATTGTGTGGTATACACGGATCACAAGAGTTTGAAGTATATCTTCATGCAGAAGGAGTTGAATCTCAGGCAAAGGAGATGGTTGGAGCTCATCAAGGATTATGATATGAGATTGCATTATCACCTAGGAAAGGCTAACGTAGTAGCCGATGCGTTGAGCCGCAAGAGCCATGTCAACACGCTCATGACCGGAGAGTTACCCAAGGAGTTAGCCAAGGATCTTTGCGAGCTATGTTTAGAGATAGTTCCGAGAGGCTATGTAGCAGCATTGGTGATTCAGTCTACTTTGATGGATAAGATCAGAGAAGCTCAGAAAACTAACAAGGAGATTGCCGAGATAAAGGAAAGGATGAGCAAAGGAAAAGCTAAGGGATTTCGTGAGGATGAGCACGATACCTTATGGTTTGAGGACAGCGTTTATGTGCCTAATGATCCGGAGATCAGGAAGTTGATTTTGCAAGAGGCCCATGATACACCGTATTTGATTCTCCCAGGAAATACCAAGGTGTATCTGGATTTGAAGGACAGTATCTGGTGGACCGGAATGAAGAAGGGTATTGCGGAGTATGTAGCAGTTTGTGATGTATGTCAGAGAGTGAAGGCAGAGCATCAGAAGCCAGCAGGATTGCTACAACCATTGCCGATACCCGAATGGAAGTGGGATAAGCTAGGCATGGATTTTATCACGGGATTGCCCAGGACTCGTTCAGGCCATGACTCGATATGGGTTGTAGTCGATCGTTTGACAAAGGTAGCTCATTTCATCCCAGTGAAGACCACTTATACCAGTGCTAAGTTGGCGAAGATATATATGACCAGGACCGTATGTCTCCATGGAGTTCTGAGGACCATTGTATCAGACAGAGGAACCCAGTTTACCTCAAAATTCTGGAATCAGTTGCTTGAAACTTTGGGTACCAGGCTAGAGTTTAATACAGCCTTTCATCCGCAGACAGATGGACAGACTGAGAGAGTCAATCAGAGTCTGGAGGACATGTGAGAGCTTGTGCGCTAGATTATGGATCTAGTTGGGACGAAAATTTGCCTTATGCAGAATTCTCTTACAATAACAGTTATCAATCTAGTTTGAAGATGGCCCCTTTCGAAGCTTTGTACGGAAGGAGGTACAGGACACCGTTGTCGTGGGATGAAGTTGGAGACCGTCAGTTGTTTGGACCAGATTTGATCAAAGAGTCTGAAGAGAAGGTTAAGCTGATTCGCGATAGACTCAAGGTAGCCCAGTCCAGCCAGAAGAGCTATGTGGATTCTAAATGCAAGGAGACAGTTTATGAAGTCAGAGACAGAGTTTACCTTTCAGTGTCCCCACTTCGAGGAGTTAAGCGTTCTGGAGTTAAAGGAAAGTTAGCGCCACGTTTTGTGGGACCATACAAAGTTTTGGAACGTATGGGAGAAGATGCTTACAAGCTGAAGTTTCCCAAAGGATTGTCAGGAGTTCACGATGTGTTCCACGTTTCCCAGCTGAAGAAGTGCCACACAGAGATGGCTGATATTCCACTCAGAGATACAGTGCCACTGGAAGCGATTCAGTTGGATAGCGATTTGACCTACGAGGAGAAACTAGTCAAGATTCTTGAGTATGCCAGCCGAGTTACACGCAACAAGGTTATCAAGTTCTACAAAGTCCAGTGGAGCCACCATACTGAGGATGAAGCCACCTGGGAGCGAGAGGAAGACATACGGAAGGACCACCCTCACCTATTTTCTAGCCAACCCGAATCTCGAGGGCGAGATTCATCTTGAGGGGGGGTAGGTTTGTAACATCCCAAATTATCAATTTGGAATGTTATACATTAGATCATCATTGCATATCATATTTTATTGCATTTTGGCTTGATCCTAGGAATTCTACGCAACTCAAGGACCCACGGAGAGACTTGGGGATTTCGTTATTTTCATATTTGAGTTTTTCTCAAATTTTTGAAAAGAGGATCGTTTGATTTTAATTTTTTTATCCTCAAATATTTATTTTATATAAATAAAAGAGAGGGAATAAAATGACTTTCCCAAAATAAAGAAACATGGGAGAGTTAATATTAAAATCAAATAAGTTTTTATTCGGAGTTTTATCGCTATTTTATTTGAATTAGGAAAAATATGTGTTTTCCAAAATTGCATCATAGGCCCAAATAAATGTTCACTTGTTCAGCTATATTTTTTGAGGATGGGGCAAATTTATTTCACGATTTTTGGAGTCTGTTTAGTATTTCTTTAATTTGTTTTTCTGCGCGGAAATTATTAAAAAAACGAACCGACTCCGGGCCGTAACCGGCCAGAACTCCGCCCAGCAGGCCTCTTATAAGCCGCGCCCCCGAGCCCCCCGGCCCACCAGCCCACGCCACCCAAAACCCTAACCCTAACCGCCGCTTGACAGCTTCATTGCCGCCGCCGCCCTTGCTGCGACGCCACCATCGCCTCGCGCCGCCGCCGCCGCCGTCGCCGCTTTTCCGGAGCCGTGCCGCAGCCGCCCCATTGACCCGCCACCGCTGCCGTTGACCCGCCGGAGGTAGCCACCACCGCCGCCGCGGTTTTCATGAGAAAACCGCCGGTTTATTTTTAGGAACCCCCGTTTATTTTATTTTTAATAGATCGGTTTTATATTTTTTCCGGTTTAGTTATTTAGCGAGCGTCCGCTCGTTCATTCGTTTTAACGAACGCTGTTCACCGTTTAACCGCAGATAGCGAACGTCCGTTCGTTAGCCTGTTCGTCTGTTTTTCTTTTTCCAGGGTTTTCCGCGATTATTTTCGATCGCGATTTCTGCCCTGATTTTTGTTTTAGTTTATCTTTTCGCTCGTTTATCAGAATCAGGCGATTCAAGCGCCTAGAGTTTCGTTTCGAAACCCTATTTTTCTTTAACCAACGTAAACAAGTTTTTGCTACTGTAAACTTTGACTTAAGTCCAGATTAGTAAATGAAGTCTATTTAATATGTGGGTTTTGGGAAGTATATGAGGTAGTACATATTGTCCTGTTTAATATTAAACCTTTGGGAGTTACTTCTACGTTACTTCTACCTAGATGTGGATTGGGTGAGTATTGTTATTTAATGGTTAAGTTAAGGTGGCAAATTTAGTACACATCTAGGTGGATTGAGGCACCTAGGGAACTCAGTGTTGCCTGTATTTTTGGAAATCCCGGGGTACCGTGTGATTCTCCTATGAACCGCCACCCAGGCTCAAAGGGATCAAAAGATTTTTCATGCTAGAAACTTCCGTGTGCAGCCACAAGCTATTATGGGCTCTAGCATAGTTGATTAAGTCGTGTGAACTCTTACAGTGGTAGACTAGCAGATGTAGGGGAAAGTAGGTGTAACTGTCTACCCATCATAAGGTGCTAACGCTTCCGAAAGACTGTGTCTCGGTCATCCGTTTCTCAAACACCATGTAGTATGAGAAATCTAATGGAGGAGATCGAGTCTTGTGGGTAAAAGTGCGCAAACCTCTACAGAGTGTACAAACTAATCATGGTTAGCCTTGTCCCCGGTTATGGACGTTTTGAGTATCTAGTTCTTGGATTATCATGTGGATCTCATCACTCTTAATATAATTTGATTGGGTTAATGTTGATGCTTAATTGGGATTGAGAGGGGAATTACCTTCTCAATGTTTAACAACCACCATGATAGTTAAATAAAATTTATTCCTTTGTTGTAGGGAAAAATGGCTTTATGCAAAACTGTAACCATAGAGTTTTCCACCAGCCATATATGCATGTAGTGATAGCATTATCATGTTCATTACTCTCTATGTGTTACATTGCCAGCATATTCCATGTGCTGACCCGTTTCGGGCTGCAACATTCATGTTGCAGACTTTTCAGATGACGAGTAAGGTGCCTTAGGTCGCGATCTTTCACTCAGTGATGCCGTTGGAGTTGATGGTCTCGCTTTATCTTCCAAGCCTTCCGTTGTTATCGTCATTAGATGGCCTTAAGCCATATTTATTGTAATAAGCTCTCTTTTGAGACATTCGATGTAATAAGTGTGTGATTGCTACTCTATTATAAATCCTTCAAGTACTGTGCGTGTCAGCATTACCGATCTAGGGATGGCACTGATGCACAGAGATCAGACTGTTTGAGGTCGTGTCGCTACATCTTCTCTCTCTTTCGATCTCAATACCATGTTCTCCTTGATCTTCTTGGAGATCTATTCGATGTAACTCTTTTTGCGGTGTGTTTGTTGAGATCCGATGAATTGTGGGTTTATGATCAAGTTTATCTATGAGAAATATTTGAATCTCCTCTGAATTCTTTTATGTGTGATTAAGTTACCTTTGCAAGTCTCTTCGAATTATCAGTTTGGTTTGGCCTACTAGATTGATCTTTCTTGCAATGGGAGAATGATGACCCACAAGTATAGGGGATATATCATAGTCCTTTCGATAAGTAAGAGTGTCGAACCCAACGAGGAGCAGAAGGAAATGACAAGCGGTTTTCAGTAAGGTTTTCTCTGCAACCACTGAAATTGTAGGTAACAGATAGTTTTGTGATAAGATAAATTGTAACGAGTAACAAGCAATGAAAGTAAATAAAGTGCAGCAAGGTGGCCCAATCCTTTTTGTAGAAAAGGAAAAGCCTGGACAATTTCTTATAATGAGAAAAGAGCTCCCAAGGACACATGGGAATTATCGTCAAGCTAGTTTTCAACACGCGCATATGATTCGCGTTCGGTACTTTGATAATTTGATATGTGGGTGGACCGGTGCTTGGGTACTGCCCTTACTTGGACAAGCATCCCACTTATGATTAACCCCTATTGCAAGCATCCGCAACTACAAAAGAAGTATTAAGGTAAACCTAACCACAACATTAGACATATGGATCCAAATCAGCCCCTTAAAGCAACACATAAACTGGGGTTTAAGCTTCTGTCACTCTAGCAACCCATCATCTACTTATTACTTCCCAATGACTTCCTCTAGGCCCAAATAATGGTGACGTGTCATGTAGTCGACGTTCACATAACACCACTAGAGGAAAGACAACATACATCTCATCAAAATATCGAACGAATACCAAATTCACATGACTATTAATAGCAAGACTTCACCCATGTCCTCAGGAACAAACGTAACTACTCACAAATCATATTCATGTTCATAATCAAAGGAGTAATAATATGGATTAAGGATCTGAACATATGATCTTCCACCAAGTAAACCAATTAGCATCAACTACAAGGAGTAATCATAACTACTAGCAACCCACAGGTACCAGTTTGAGGTTTTGATACAAGATAGGATACAAGAGATGAACTAGGGTTTTGAGAAGAGATGGTGTTGGTGAAGATGTTGATGGAGATTGACCCCCTCCCAATGAAAGGATCATTGGTGATGACGATGGTGATGATTTCCTCCTCCCGGAGGGAAGTTTCCCCGGCAGAACAGCTCTGCCGGAGCCCTAGATTGGTTCCGCCAAGGTTCCGCCTCGTGGCGGCGGAGTTTCGTCCCGTAAGCATGCCTCCGACTTTATCCAGGGTAAAAGCCTTGATATAGCAGAAGATGGGCACCGAAGGGCCTCCAGGGGGCCCAGGAGACAGGGGCGCGCCTAGTAGGGGTGAGCACGCCCCCCACCCTCCTGGCTAGGGTGAGGGCCCCCTCTGGTGTTTCTTTCGCTCAATAATTGTTATTAATTCCAAAAATGACTTCCGTGGAGTTTCAGGATTTTTCGAGCTATGCAGAATAGGTTTCCAATATTTGCTCCTTTTCCAGCCAGAATTCCAGCTGCCAGCATTCCCCCTCTTTATGGTAAACCTTGTAAAATAAGAGAGAATAGCCATAAGTTTTGAGATATAATGTGTAACAAAAGCCCATAATGCAATAAATATTGATATAAAAGCATGATGCAAAATGGACGTATCAACTCCCCCAAGCTTAGACCTCGCTTGTCCTGAAGCGGAAGCCGAAATCGAAAAATATGTCCACATGTTTAGAGATAGAGGTGTCGATGAAAATATAATACGGACATGAGGGCATCATGATCATTCTCATAACAACAACATAAATAGGTTTTATCATATGATTTCTTATGCTCAAGTAACAATCAATTCACAATGTCAAGTATGGTTCAGAAACTTCATCGAGAACTAACAAACTATAATCTCAGTCATTGAAGCAATTGTAATTTATCATAACATTAGAAAGAGTCAAGAATAGAGCTTTTCAGCAAGTCCACATACTCAACTATCATGTAGTCTTCTACAATTGCTAACACTCACGCTATACTTGTGGTTATGGAGTTTCAATCAGACACTGAGAAAGATAGGGGCTTATTGTGTTGCCTCCCAACGCATTCACCTTTAGGTGATGTCAACAATAATAGTTCATGCTAACTTACATCCAATTGGATATATATATATATATATATAGATCTTTCAAACACGAGGAGCTTGCCAAAGGATAAAATGAAAAAGGGAAAGGTGAAGATCACCTTGACTCAAGCATAAAGTAAAAACATAAAGTAAAAGATAGGCCCTTCGTAGAGGGAAGCAGAGGTTGTGATGTGCGTTTAGGGTTGGATGCACAAAATATTAATGCAAAAGAACATCACTTTATATTGCCACTTGTATATGGACCTTTATTATGCAGTCCGTCGCTTTTATTGCTTCCATAACAAGATCGTATAAAGCTTATTTTCTCTGCACTAATAAGTCGTACATATTTAGAGAGCAATTTTTATTGCCTCCAACATGACAACTTACTTCAAGGATCTTACTCAATCCATAGGTAGGTATGGTGGACTCTCATGGCAAAAACTGGGTTTAAGGATATTTGGAAGCACAAGTAGTATCTCTACTTGGTGCAAGGAATTTGGCTAGCATGAGGGGGAAAGGCAAGCTCAACATGTTTGGAAGGTCAATGACAATATCTTTAACTGAGATGTGAGAAAACATAAACCATTACGTTGTCTTCCTTGTCCAGCATCAACTATTTTAGCATGTCATACTTAATGAGTGCTTCACAATCATAAAAGATGTCCAAGATAGTATATTTGTATGTGAAAACCTCTCTTTCCTTCTTACTTCCTATTAATTGCAACGATGACCAAAACTATGTTTGTCAACTCTCAACAACTTTTATGCCTCATACTTTCTATGTGTGAAGTTATTACTATGCATAAGATCAATATGAACTCTTTTATTATTTTTATTCTTTCTACTTTCTCAAGATCATGGCAAGATAGCAAAGCCCTTGACTCAACACTAATATTTATTATAGATAGCCCACGGACTTGATTACATAAATAGATCACAAAGCAAAAACTCAAAACTACTTGATACCAAAACTTCAATCTACTAGATCAAGATACTACTAAAAGGATCGAACTAAGTAAACGGTAAAGATAGGAGTGTGATGGTGATACGATACTGGGGCACCTCCCCCAAGCTTGGTAGTTGCCAAGGGGAGTGCCCATACCCATGTAATTATGTCCTTGGAGGTGATGGAGGTGGTGATGATGATGGTGGATAATCGCACATCGAACGTAAAAGCTCCTCCAACTTGCGGATGATACCCTTGAGTCCGGCGATATGATCCTTCAACAAAATATTCTCCTGTGTGAGATACTTATTCTGTATGCGAGCTAACTCAATCATCTTGAAAGCTTCAATCTAAGTTGGAGTAAAGAGGTTGGGTAAAGGTTGAGGGATGTTTTCTTCTTCCACCGTCGGAGCTTGATCCTCCATGGACTTCTTGATCCCTTCATCCTTGTTGATCAACTCTGGTTCTTCTCTTTTCAGCTCTATCTTCAATAGCCAAGAATCCTTGTCTTCATTGTTGAAGGAGGGTGACATCATGATGCTCTAGATCTGTCAGAAAAACAGCTCGAAACGAAAACAGAGGATATTTGCGTGATACGGTGGTCGAAACCTTCGGGAGATTAATAATGAATTTTTACCGACCAAAATACGTAATGTGCAAGAAAACGGAGTCCGAGAGGCGCGCGAGATGGCCACGAGACAGGGGGCGCGCCTAGGAAGGGTGGGCACGCCCTCAACCCTCCTGGAAGCCTCGTGTCCTTCCCGGATTACTTCTTTCTTTCCAAAATTCTTAAATATTCCAAAACGGATAAAAATTGCCATTAGAATTGTTTTGGAGTCGGTTTACTTACCGTACCACATACCTATTCCTTCTTGGAGTCTGAAACGTTCTAGAAAGTGTCCCTTATGTATTCCTCCAGGGTTACGGTCTCAACAATATTAGTTTCAACATTGATAGCATTAACTGAGATATAATGTTTGATTCTTTGACCGTTCACCACACTCGGACTTGTGCCTTCGAAGTTATTGATTTTTATGGCACCGGAACAATAGACCTCCTCGATAACGTAAGGACCTTCCCATTTAGAGAGAAGTTTTCCTGCAAAAAAATCTTAAACGAGAGTTGAATAATAACACATAATCACCTACGTTAAACTCACGCTTTTGTATCGTTTTGTCATGCCAGCGTTTGACTTTTTCTTTGAATAGCTTGGCATTCTCATAGGCTTGGGTTCTCCATTTATCAAGTGAGCTAATGTCAAACAACCTCTTCTCACCGGCAAGTTTGAAGTCATAGTTGAGCTCTTTAATAGCCCAATATGCTTTATGTTCAAGTTCTATAGGTAAGTGACATGATTTTCCATAAACTATCTTATACGGAGACATACCCATAGGATTTTTGTATGCAGTTCTATAGGCCCATAATGCATCATCTAGTTTTTTGGACCAATTCTTTCTAGATCTATTCACAATCTATTGCAAAATTAATTTGAGCTCTCTATTGCTCAACTCTACTTGACCACTAGACTGCGGGTGATAAGGAGATGTGATTCTATGATTAACATCATACTTAGCAAGCATCTTACGAAAAGAACCATGAATAAAATGTGAACCACCATCAGTCATAAGATATCTAGGGACTCCAAACCTCAGAAAAATAACTTCTTTAAGCATTTTAATAGAAGTGTTATGATCATCAGTACTACTTGGAATAGCTTCTACCCACTTAGTAACGTAATCAACAGCAACTAAAATATGTGTGTAACCTTTAGAGGCAGGAAAAGGTCCCATATAATCAAAGCCCCAAGCATCAAACGGTTCAATAACAAGAGAATAATTCATAGTAATTTCTTTACGTCTACTAATATTACAAATTCTTTGACATTCATCACAAGATAAGACAAACTTACGAGCATCTTTGAAGAGAGTAGGCCAATAAAAACCGGATTGCAATACCTTATGTGCAGTTCTATCTCCAGTGTGGTGTCCTCCATATGATTTAGAGTGACACTTGCCTAGGGTCTGTTCCTGTTCATGCTCAGGTACACAACGTCTAATAACACCATCTACTCCTTTATAAAGGTGTGGGTCATCCCAAAAGTAATGTCTTAATCATAAAAGAACTTTTTCTTTTGCTGGTATGGGAAACTAGGTGGTATAAATTTAGCAACAATGTAATTAGCATAATCAGCATACCAAGGAGTAGTACGAGAAGCATTAATGACCGCTAATTGTTCGTTAGGAAAACTATCATCAATAGGTAGTGGGTCATCAAGAACATTCTCTAACCTAGACAAATTGTCTGCAACGGGGTTCTCAGCTCCCTTTCTATCAATAATATGCAAATCAAATTCTTGGAGCAAGAGAACCCATCTAATAAATCTAGGCTTAGCATCTTTCTTTTCCATGAGATATTTAATAGCAGCATGATCGGTGTGAATAGTAACTTTGGAATCAACAGTGTAAGGTCTAAACTTATCACAAGCAAACACAACTGCTAAGAACTCTTTTTCAGTAGTAGCATAATGTTTCTGGGCAGTATCAAGAGTCTTACTAGCATACTGGATAACATTCAATTTCTTATCAACTCTTTGCCCTAGAACAGCACCTATAGCATAATCACTAGCATCACACATAATTTCAAAGGGTAAGTTCCAATCAGGTGGCTGAACAATAGGTGCAGTGATCAAAGCCTTCTTAAGTATTTCAAATGCTTCTACACAATCATCATCAAAGACAAAAGGAATATATTTTTGCAATAAATTAGTCAGAGGCCTAGAGATTTTAGAAAAGTCCTTAATGAACCTCCTATAAAAACCGGCATGACGAAGAAAACTTCTTACACCTTTTATGTCCTTGGGACATGGCATCTTTTCAATAGCATCAACCTTAGCTTTAGCAACTTCAATATCTCTCTCGGAAATCTTATGCCCCAAGACAATGCCTTCATTAACCATAAAGTGGCACTTTACCAATTCAAGATGAGACTAGTGTCTTCGCATCTCTGCAAAACTCGAGCAAGGTTGCTCAAGCAATCATCAAAAGAGGATCCATAGACGGAGAAATCATCCATGAATACCTCACAAATCTTTTCACAAAAGCCAGAGAATATAGCCATCATACATCTTTGAAAGGTAGCAGGTGCATTACATAAACCAAAAGGCATACACCTATAAGCAAAAGTACCGAAAGGGCAAGTAAAAGTAAGTTTTGATTGATTCTTCGCTGACACAGGTATTTGAGAGAAACCAGAATAACCATCTAGAAAGCAGAAATATGTGTGTTTGGGTAGTCTTTCTAGCATTTGATCAATAAAAGGTAAAGGGTAATAATCTTTCTTAGTAGCTTTATTTAATTTATGGAAATCAATTACCATCCTATAACATGTAATAATTATTTGCGGGGTCAAATCATCTTTATCATTAGGAATGACAGTAATACCTCCCTTTTTAGGAACATAATGGAAAGGGCTTACCCAATCACTATCAGCAACGGGATAAATTATACCTGCCTCAAGGAGCTTTAGTATCTCCTTTCTTACCACTTCTTTCATCTTAGGATTCAATCATCGTTGAGGATCTCTAACTGGTTTGGCATCGTCCTCCAAATTAATTTTGTGTTGGCATAACGTGGAACTAATGCCCTTGAGATCATCCAGAGTGTATCCAATAGCGGCACGGTGCTTCTTCAGAGTTTTCAATAATCTTTCTTCTTCTTGCTCTGAAAGGTTAGCACTAATAATAACAGGATATAATTTCTTTTCATCAAGATAAGCATACTTAAGATTATCAGGTAATGGTTGAAGTTCAAACACGGGATCACCCTTTGGTGGAGGGGGATCCCCTAGAATTTCAACGGGTAAGTTGTGTTTTAGAATAGGTTCCTGTTGACGGAACACTTCATCTATTTCCCTTCTTTCCTTCATAAACATATCATTTTCATGGTCTAGCAAATATTGTTCTAACGGATCAATAGGAGGCATTGCAATAGAAGCAAGACCAATAATCTCATCCTTACTAGGTGATTCTCTATCACGAGGTTGTCTATGAAACTTAGCAAAATTAAACTCATGAGACTCATCCTCTAAACCAATTGTAACAGTATCCTTTTCACAATCAATCCTAGCATTAATAGTATTCAAGAAGGGTCTACCAAAAATAATGGGACAAAAGTCATCTTGTGGGGAACCAAGAACAAGAAAATCAGCAAGATATTTAACCTTCCCACACAAGACTTCAACATCTCTAACTATCCCAACTGGCTTAATGGTATCCCTATTGGCAAGCTTAATAGTAACATCAATATCTTCTATTTCAGCGGGTGCAATATCATGCATAATTTCTTATGTAAGTCATAGGGTATTGCACTAGCACTAGCACCCATATCACATAAGCCATGATAACAATGATCTCCTATTTTAACAGAAATAACAGGCATGCCTACAATAGGTCTATGTATCTTAGCATCTGGACTAACAATATTAGTAGTCTCACCACAGAATTAAATAGCATGTCCATATAAATCATCATCCAAGAGATCTTTAACCATAGCAATACTAGGTTCAACTTTGATTTGCTCAGGTGGTGTATAAGTCCTAGTATTACTTTTACGAACAACAGTCGAAGTTCTAGCATGATCCTTTATCCTAACAGGAAAAAGAGGTTTCTCAACATAAGTAGTAGGAACAATAGGATCACTATAGGTGACAGTATTTTCTTCAACTGTAATAGGTGCAACTACTTTTACTCTAGTGGGAGGATTATATTTAAACCACTTATCCTTAGGGAGATCAACGTGAGTAGCAAAAGATCCACAGAAAGCGGCTACTATCTCAGAGTCAAGTCCATACTTAGCGCTAAATCCACGAAAAGCATCGGTATCCATAAAAGATTTAACACAATCAAACTTAGGTGTCATACCTGACTCCTTACCATCGTCGGAACCCCAATCTTCAGAGTTGCGTTTAATTATTTCCAATAAGTCCCATTTGAATTCAATAGTCTTCTGTTGGGGAACGTAGAAGAAATTCAAAATTTTCCTACGTGTCACCAAGATCTATCTATGGAGAAACCAGCAACGAGGGGAAGGAGAGTGCATCTACATACCCTTGTAGATCGCTAAGCGGAAGCGTTCAAGAGAACGGGGTTGAAGGAGTCGTACTCGTCATGATGCAAATCACGGAGATCCTAGTGCGAGCAGACGGCACCTCCGCGTTCAACACACGTACAGCCGGTGATGTCTCCCATGCCTTGATCCAGCAAGGAAAGAGGAGAGGTTGGGAAGACTCCGTCCAGCAGCAGCACGACGGCGTGGTGGTGGTGGAGGCGTGGCAATCTGCAGGCTTCGCCAAGCACGGCGGGAGAGGAGGAGAACTTGTGAGAGGGGAGGGCTGCGCGGAACCTGGGTAAAGCTCCCATCGCCTCCCACTATATATAGGGGTGGAGGGATGATTTCTTGCCCTCAAGTCCATTGGGGCGTTGGCAAAGGTGGGAGGAAAGAAATCCCATCATTTCCTTCCCCACCGATTGTTATCCCCCCGTTTTAGGGATCTTGATCTTATCCCTTCGGGATATGATCTTATTCCTTCTAAGGGGGGCTCTTGGTGCGCCTTGACCAGGGGTGTGGGGCCTTGCCCCACTACCCACGTTCATGTGGGTCCCCCATGCAGGTGGGCCCCACTCCGAACCTTCTAGAACCTTCCGGTACAATACCGAAAAATCCGAACATTTTCCGGTGGCCAAAATAGGACTTCCATATATAAATCTTTACCTCCGGACCATTCCGAACTCCTCGTGACGTCCAGGGATCTCATCCGGACTCGAACAACATTCAGTAACCACATACAAACTTCCTTTATAACCCTAAGCGTCATCGAACCTTAAGTGTGTAGACCCTACGGGTTCGGGAACCATGCGAGACATGACCGAGGCGTTCTCCGGTCAATAACCAACAGCGGGATCTGGATAACCATGTTGGCTCCCACATGTTCCACGATGATCTCATCGGATGAACCACGATGTCAAGGACTCAATCGATCCGTATACAATTCCCTTTGTCTAACGGTATTGTACTTGCCCGAGATTCGATCGTCGGTATACCGTCTTCGTCGGGAGAGGCTGCCCGCCACGAACACCTATGGGGCGGGGCCCCTTATGCGTGTGGTGCGAGGCGGAGGGAGCCTGAGAGAGCGGTCGAGGCGAGCACGCAGGCGGGTTTTACCCAGCTTCGGAGCTCTCCGGAGAGATAAAACTCCTACTGCTGCTTTGTGTTGTATTGGGCTCGGGAGCTTGAAGAGCTACAGTAGCAGCTACACCGAGCGCGAGAGTTGCAAAGGTTTCGAACCTACTCCACATTGTGCATGGGCCTCCTTTTATAGTGCAAGGGGTTACCGACAGGTGTCAACGTAGGAGAAAGGGGTAAAAATGTAAAAGAGGTGGTAGTTGGAACAGTGCGGGAACAGTGAAGCTACAGTGCGTGAACAATGGTCGCTACCTACTTTTGACAGTGGGGGACAAGGGCATTTAATGCCCATCGCCGTCGACCCCAAAAGCTCCCGCCCTTGCGTCTCCGTCTGCCACGGCGATGGATCCACCATCGTGAAGTGCCACCGTGTCCCCCAGGCTGCATAGCCATCCGCCACGCGTTCCTGGAGAGGCCCCAGGGCGACGCGTGGGCTGATGAGCTGGGCCTTGAGCACCTGGCGCAACTCTCCCGGCAAGCACCTTGCCGGGGTCTTGACTCTGCCGGGCCCGGGAGCTTGTCGGGCTCTGTAACTTGTCGCTCCCCGGGCCCTCGCCGGGACGCATGTAGCGCCGAGGCGTGTCTTCTATGATGTGATCTTCTAGTCCTCCTGGCGAGCTCCTCTTGCCAGGGCCTTGTGTGAGTGATGTAACCTTGAGCCTGGAACGGCCTTCCCGGCAAACTCCGCTTGCCGGGGTCTTGATCTTGCCTGGAACGGCCTTCCCGGCAAGCTCCGCTTGCCGGGGTCTTGATCTTGCCTGGAACGGCCTTCCCGGCAAGCTCCGCTTGCCGGGGTCTCGATCTTCTGTCTTGTATACTTTGTTCTTGAATGGCTTGACATGGAGTATGAAGGTCTCCGGCAAGCACGTGGTAAACCCTGCCGCGGGAAGCTGCAACTGCCCGTGCACAAGTTGGGGTACTGAGGTACCCCTACCTTAGTACACCGGCAGAGCCCGGGCCTGGGCCACACACGGTGCCGGCGCTGTTGGGCCAGGCCCAAAGCAGTCTGGCACACGCGCCCACGGCGTGCGAATCCACTTCCGCATCTGTCGCATCCCCCTGTAACGCACGCGTCGATTGCGGCGTCGTGGGAGACGTGGGCGGCGCATGCGGTCATTAGGGCATCCACCCCCGTGATCGTGGTGCAGGGTGAAGTCACTTCACCCGTCGCTCCGGCCCCGCTTTTTCGCCACGCGGCCCTCATGCATGGGGGTCGTGGGCGGCGAAGGTGGGAGACCGAGCCGTCACGGGCGGAGATGGTGAGTCGGCCCCGCTCTTCTGCCCTTCTCGCTTCCTGATTGGCCGAGCAGGGCGGTTGAGCCCCCACCTCGCCCTTTAAAAAGGGCGGAAGGGGTGCACAATGGACTCACACTTCCTCTTCTCCCTTCGTCTTCAGCTTCCGTTCTTCTTTCTGCCATGGAAGGAGGAAATCCTGGTTCTTCAACGGTGGCAGCGAGGGTCGCCTCCAGGCAGCGCACTTCTCCCTACCCCGCACCCGTGGCGGCGGAGCCGGCCACGAGGGGGAGGGGGCGAGGCCGCGGACGAGGCCGAGGGCGTGGTCGAGGCGGTCGGGGGAGAGGCGGTCGCGGCGGCGTGCCTCCCCGTCCCCTCCGGCGGCTCCTGTCCTCGGCGGTCCATCTTGGAGCGATCCACAGGAGTTCTTCATCAAGCTGCGCCGGCGCCTCGTCGCCGCCTCCGGCTGCCGGCCCGTTCATAGCGATGGAACCGGATCCGCCGAGGTGATGGAGTTGCGCATGAGGGGCTGTGGGATCAGCGGCACTCGAGTGAGTGTCGTGTCCCCAGCCCCGGCGTGATGTACCGACCGAGGGTGGAAGGCGTTCGCCGGATCCACAGCTTGCGGCGGGGTTTACCCTCCATTTCAAGTTAATGGAGGCGACCTTCTCGCCGTCAAGGTCTTCGGGACTCGGGACCGGGCGAGATCTTGTGTGGACAGCTCCTCCGATAGCGAAGGTCCCTCCTCGGCGAGTGGCGAGGAGGGGGCGGCAGCGGCGGCAGACGGGATGGCGGGTCCGACTAGGCGTCGGATCCGCCCAAGGCCACCGCGGCGACCCGACATCCGGTCGCCGCCTTCAACTCCCGGGCCGTCTCCTTGGGCGGCTGGCGTGGGAGGCTCTTTGAAGAGGAAGAGGGGTGGCGGTAAGGCCGTCAAATCGAATCGAGGCGAGGAGCCCTCGACAGCAGGCCGACGCCCCACCACCCGTCTTCAACCTCGCCTCCGGCGCCTCCGTCTCCGCCAAGCTCTGGCGGCCCGGGAAGTTCTCTTGGTGTCTTCGGCGCCGTAGCTCTCCTAGGTGCCCTTTGCCCTTCCGGCAAGCTTCTCTTGCGGGGCCTCCTTGACCTACCTCTGAACTCTGAGCAGAGAAAGCAGGAGAGGGATCACGGGCATCTTATCTTTCAATTTGTAAGCCCTCGGGCCTTAGTTGCATTAAAATCTGTAATCCTCTCTATCATGTTTTTCATCCTCTATGGACTTGTAATAAACTAGGGTGCTTTTAATGAAAAGAGGGGAAAGCTTGCCGGACCGAGTCTTTTACTTGACTTCGTGCCTTGTATGTTCCTATCCTACGCTCTCGGGAAGCTTGCGGCGAACACGCTTCTTGAGTGCGGGACATCAGCAGCCATTGGCGGTGTTGCTTCCGCAACAACCTTGCGGGCGATTCAGCGTACTTGTGTTTGTTGAGCGGGCTCGGAAACGAAGCAAGGGCGCGACACTTGTCGCAGCTCACTTAAACCGTTGAGCGTGCTCGAAAACAAACCAAGGGCGCGACACTTGTCGCAGCTCACTTAGATCGTTGAGTGTGCTCGAAAACGAACTAAGGGCGCAACTGGGCCACGACTTGGTTCCTCCGCGCATGGGTTTTACAAGACACGCTCGTTCAAAGACGCGGCCCCGCTTTCCCCGGTCCATGAGAGGATGCATGACGAGGGATGAAAAACTTATCTGACATCACAGCCCCCGGCGACTCTGGCTTGCCGGGGATGAATCTGGGTGTTTGCAGCCCCCAGCAACACTGGCTCGCCGGGACCCAGGTGCTGGCGCTTCTTTCTTTGTTCTTGCCGCCGCTGGCATCGCAGCCCCCGGTGACCCTGGCTTGCCGCGAAGGGATCTCGGTACTCGCAGCCCCCAGCGAAGCCGGTTTGCCGGGGCCCAGGTGCTGGTGTGCTCTTCTGGTTTCTCCTTGTTGCTGTAATTTCAGCCATGAAAACAGCCGAGATAGGTCTGCAACAGTTTCATTATTTATGTACATATGTATATAAATCCTTTCTGTGCTACTTTGCAATACGATGCCGTGCCTTGCCCTTCGTATGTTTATACTCTACGCTGCTAGGGAAACTTGCCGGCGCTAACACACTTGCTGAGTGCGGGACATCAGCAGCCCGCTGGCGGTGTTGTTTCCGGCAAGCAACCTTGCCGGGCCAGTTGCAGCGCACTTGTGTTTGTTGAGCGGACTCGGAAACGAAACACAGGGCGCAACTGGACCACGACCTGGCTCCTCCGCGTGCAAGTTTCTCATACGAAGGGCGTCTCACGGCAAGGCTTGCTATGTTACTTCCTCTACTCCATTACATCCCTTGCATGTTTTTACCCTACGCTTTTAGGAAACTTGCCGGCGCTAGCACACTTGCTGAGTGCGGAACATCAGCAGCCCGCTGGCGGTGCTGTCTCCGGCAAGAAACCTTGTCGGGCCAGTTGCAGCGCACTTGTATTGTTGAGCGGACTCGAAACAAAGCAAGGGCGCAACTTAACCACGAGTCGGTCCCCCCGCGCACAGCTTTTCCATACAAGGCACGAACGTTCAAGGAATATAACGTAAAAAAGCATGGAACTAAGGAGTGCTCTGCACAAAAGCTCGGACGACTTAGCTTTTCCGTCTTCTGTGATCCGGCAAGGCCGCATTTCTCCCTTGACTTCCTCCTTTGTATATTTTCACCCTCGCGCTTCCAGGGAACCTGCCGGCGCAAACACGCTTGCTGAGTGCGGAACATCAGCAGCCCGCTGGCGGTGTTGCCTCCGGCAGGAAGAACTTGTCGGGCTAGTTGCAGCGCGCCTTCATCGTTGAGCGGACTCGAAACAGATTAGGGGCGCAACTTAGCCACGATTCGTCCCCTTATGCGCACAGGTTCTCCATACAAGTTACGGATTTTCAGGGAATATAACTCAAAAGTTTGAAACTGGCTACTTTCTCTGCCCTACTGGCCGGTGGAGCTCGATGGCACGCCCTCGACGGCGGCGCAGCACTCCGGAGAGGTGCGCTTGCCGGAGTAGGCACCAGAGCTGTTTTTGCCGGGCTTATTCTTGGGTAGATCTGCCTTTGTTTCCTCGCACTTGCCGGCGGAGCTCGATGGTGCGTCCTCGACGGCAGCGCAGCACTCCGAAGAGGTGCGGTTGCCGGAGTGGGCCCCAGAGCACTTGCCGGGCTTGATCTTCGGGACGTCCTCGACGGCAGCGCAGCACTCCGAAGAGGTGCGGTTGCCGGAGTGGAGGGGAGCGGGAGCGAGCGGTGCGGGGAGCGGGATATGCTCGGACCCCTAACAGGGTTAGAAGGAGCAGGGTCCCCCCCGGCGCCTTCGCTTTGCTTGTGTCCGGACGGTGGTCCGGAACATCCCGTGAGCCCCCGGTGTGTCCTTGCCCCAGCATGCGGATACCACCCCCCGTGGTATGGCGCTGCTGGGTTGTCGCGTGCTGAGATGGACGTGGTATGTCCATGGAGACCGAGGCGCGGTCATCCGTCCTGTCCTCGGATCTGGTGGCGCCGCGAGTGTCCTCGCCAACGACCACCCCTCCGACGGCGTCTCCTCCGCCCACCGTTGGCTCTGTTGGCGGCGGATGAGACGCAGACGGGCCTGCAACCCCCGAAGCCTTCTTCTTCGGGGCCATGGCGCGATTGCTGATGAAGTTGCTGACGAAACTGGAGAGGTTGATGAAGAATGCGCCCGCGCGGACGCCGGATCAGGTCCGCACAACCTCGACGCCCCCTACCTGGCGCGCCAAAGATGTCGGGGGAGAGGCTGCCCGCCACGAACACCTATGGGGCGGGGCCCTTATGCAGTCTTGATGCGAGGCGGAGGGAGCACAGAGAGCAGATCGAGGCGAGCACGCGGGCGGGTTTTTACCCAGCTTCGGAGCTCTCCGGAGAGATAAAACTCCTACTGCTGCTTTGTGTTGTATTGGGCTCGGGACCTTGAAGAACTACAGTAGCAGCTACACCGAGCGCGAGAGTTGCAAAGGTTTCGAACCTACTCCACGTTGTGCATGGGCCTCCTTTTATAGTGCAAGGGGTTACCGACGCGGTGTCAGCGAGGAGAAAGGGGTAAAATGTAAAAGAGGTGGTAGTTGGAGCAGTCAAGGAGCAGTGAAGCTACGGTCGTGAGCAGTGGTCGCTACCTACTTTTGTGATGGGGACAAGGGCATTTAATGCCCGTCGCCGTCGACCCCAAAAGCTCCCGCCCTTGCGTCTCCGTCGCCACGGCGATGGATCCACCACCGTGAAGTGCCACCGTGTCCCCCAGGCTGCACAGCCATCCGCCACGCAGCGTTCTGGAGAGGCCCTGCGTGCACGTGGGCTGATGAGCTGGAGCGCAGGCACACAGCGCAACTCTCCTGGCAAGCACCTTGCCGGGGTCTTGACTTTGCCGGGCCCGGGAGCTTGTCGGGCTCTGTAACTTGTCGCTCCCCGGGCCCTCGCCGGGACGCATGTAGCGCCGAGGCGTGTCTTCTATGATGTGATCTTCTAGTCCTCCTGGCGAGCTCCTCTTGCCAGGGCCTTGCGTGAGTGATGTAACCTTGAGCCTGGAACGGCCTTCCCGGCAAACTCCGCTTGCCGGGGTCTTGATCTTGCCTGGAACGGCCTTCCCGGCAAGCTCCGCTTGCCGGGGTCTTGATCTTGCCTGGAACGGCCTTCCCGGCAAGCTCCGCTTGCCGGGGTCTCGATCTTCTGTCTTGTATACTTTGTTCTTGAATGGCTTGACATGGAGTATGAAGGTCTCCGGCCAGCACGTGGTAAACCCTGCCGCGGGAAGCTGCAACTGCCCGTGCACAAGTTGGGGTACTGAGGTACCCCTACCTTAGTACACCGACAGATACCTTGTTCAATCTCGTTACCGGCAAGTCTCTTTACTCGTTCCGTAACACATCATCCCGTGATCAACCCCTTAGTCACATTGTGCACATTATGATGATGTCCTACCGAAGTGGGCCAGAGATACCTCTCCGTTTACGGAGTGACAAATCCCGATCTCGATTCGTGCCAACCCAGCAGATACTTTCGGAGATACCGTAGTGCACCTTTATAGCCACCCGATTACGTTGTGACGTTTGGTACACCCAAAGCATTCCTACGGTATCCGGAGTTGCACAATCTCATGGTCTAAGGAAAGATACTTGACATTAGAAAAGCTTTAGCATCTGAACTACGATCTCTGTGCTAGGCTTAGGATTGGGTCTTGTCCATCACATCATTCTCCTAATGATGTGATCGCGTTATCAACGACATCCAATGTCCATGGTCGAAACCGTAACCATCTATTGATCAACGAGCTAGTCGCTAGAGGCTTACTAGGGACATGGTGTTGTCTATGTATCCACACATGTATCTGAGTTTCCTATAAATACAATTATAGCATGGATAATAAACGATTATCATGAACAAGGAAATATAATAATAACTAATTTATTATTGCCTCTAGGGCATATTTCCAACAGTCTCCCACTTGCACTAGAGTCAATAATCTAGTTCACATCGCCATGTGATTAACACTCACAGGTCACATCGCCATGTGATCAACATCAAAAGAGTTTACTAGTGTCACTAAACTAGTTCACATCATCATGTGATTAAGACTCAATGAGTTCTGGGGTTTGATCATGTTTTGCTTGTGAGAGAGGTTTTAGTCAACGGGTCTGAACCTTTCAGATCCGTGTGTACTTCGCAAATCTCTAGGTCATATTGTAAATGCTGCTTCCACGCTCCACTTGGAGCTATTCCAAATGGTCGCTCCACTATACGTATCCGGTTTGCTACTCAGAGTCACTCGGATAGGTGTTAAAGCTTGCATCAATGTAACCCTTTAAGCCAAACTCTTTATCACCTCCATAATCGAGAAACATATCCTTATTCCTCTAAGGATAATTTTGACCGCTATCTGTTGATCCACTCCTTGATCACCTTTGTACCCTCTTGCCAGATATGTAGCAAGGCACACATCAAGTGCGGTACACAGCATAGCATACTGTAGAGCCTACGTCTAAAGCATAGGGGACGACCTTCGTCCTTTCTCTCTTTTCTGCCGTGGTCGAGCTTTAAGTCTTAACTTCATACCTTACATCTCAGGCAAGAACTCCTTCTTGGACTGATCCATCTTGAACACCTTGAAGATCATGTCAAGGTATATGCTCATTTGAAAGTACCATTTAGCGTTTTTGATCTATCCTCATAGATCTTGATGCTCAATGTTCAAGCAGCTTATTCCAGGTTTTCTATTGAAAAACACCTTTCAAATAACCCTATATGCTTTCCAGAAAATCTACATTATTTCTGATCAACAATATGTCAACAACATATCCTCATCAGAAATTCTATAGTGCTCCCACTCACTTCTTTGGAAATACAAGTTTCTCATAAACTTTGTATAAACTCAAAATCTTTGATCATTTCATCAAAGCGTACATTCCAACTCCGAGATGCTTACTCCAGTCCATGGAAGGATCGCTGGAGCTAGCATACCTTTTAGCATCCTAAGGATCGACAAAACCTTTCGATTGTATCACATACAGCCTTTCCTTAAAGCTGGTAAGGAAACTCGTTTTGACATCCATCTGCCAGATTTCATAAATGCAGATAATGCTAACATGATTCCGACGGACTTTAAGCATCGCTACGGATGAGAAAATCTCATCGTAGTCAACTCCTTGAACTTGTGAAAAACTCTTCGCCACAAGTCGAGCCTCATAGATGGTGACATTACCATCCACGTCCGTCTTCTTCTTAAAGATCCATTTATCTCAATGGCTTGCCGATCATTGGGCAAGTCCACCAAAGTCCATGCTTTGTTCTGATACATGGATCCTATCTCGGATTTCATGGCTTCTAACCATTTGTCGGAATTTGGGCCCACCATTGCTTCTCCATAGCTCGTAGGTTCATTATTGTCTAGCAACATGACCTTCAAGACAAGATTACTGTACCACTCTGAAGTAGTACGCATCCTTGTCACCCTACGAGGTACGGTAGTGACTTGATCCAAAGTTTCATGATCACTATCATAAGCTTGTACTTCAATTGGTGTAGGTGCCACAGGAACAACTTCATGTGCCCTTCTACACACTAGTTGTAGTGATGGTTCAATAACCATATCAAGTCTCCACCATGCTCCCACTCAACTTTCCGGGACAAACTATTCTCGAGAAAGGACCCGATTCAAGAAACAATCCCTATTGCTTTCGGATCTGAATTAGGAGGTATACCCAACTGTTTTGGGTGTCCTATGAAGATGCATTTTATCCGCTTTGGGTTCGAGCTTATCAACCTGAAACTTTTTCACATAAGCGTCGCAGCCCCAAACCTTTAAGAAATGACAGCTTAGGTTTCTCTAAACCATAGTTCATATGGTGTCATCTCAACGGAATTACGTGGTGCCCTATTAAAGTGAATGTGGTTGTCTCTAATGCCTAACCCATAAACGATAGTGGTAATTCGATAAGAGACATCATAGTACGCACCATATCCAATAGGGTGCAACTATGATGTTCGGACACACCATCAAACTATGGTGTTCCAGGCGGTATTAATTGTGAAACAATTTCCACAATGTCTTAATTGCGTGCCAAAGCTTGTAACTCAGATACTCATCTCTATGATCATATCATAGACATTTCATCCTCTTGTCACGATGATCTTCAACTTCACTCTGAAATTACTTGAACCATTCAATAATTCAGACTTGTGTTTCATCAAGTAAATATACTCTACATCTACTCGAATCATCGTGAAGTAAGAACATAATGATATTCACTTCATGCCTCGGCACTCATTGGACTGCACACATCAAAATGTGTTACTTCCAACAAGTTGCTATCTTGTTCCATTTCTTGAAAAACGAGGCTTTTAGTCATCTTGCCCATGTGGTATGATTTGCATATCTCAAGTGATTCAAAATCAAGTGAGTCCAAGCGATCCATCTGCATGGAGTTTCTTCATGCGTATACACCAATAGGCGTGGTTAGCATGTCTCAAACTTTTCAAAATGAGTGAGTCCAAAGATCCATCAACATGGAGCTTCTTCATGCGTTTTATACCAATATGACTTACATGGCGATTGCCACAAGTAAGTGGTACTATCATTACTATCTTATATCTTTTGGCATGAAAATGTGTATCACTACGATCGAGATTCAATAAACCATTCGTTTGGTGCAAGACCATTGAAGGTATTATTCAAATAAACAGAGTAACCATTATTCTCCTTAAATGAATAACCGTATTGCGATAGACATAATCCAATCATGTCTATGCTCAACATAAACACCAAATAGCGATTATTCAGGTTTAATACTAATCTTGATGGTAGAGGGCGTGCGATGTTTGATCACATCAAACTTGGAAATACTTCAACACATATCGTCACTCACCTTTAGCTAGTCTCCGTTTATTCCGTAGCTCTTTTATTTTGAGTTACTAACACTTAACAACCGAACGGTATCTAATACCCTGGTGCTACTAGGAGTACTAGTAAAGTACACATTAACATAATGTATATCAATATACTTCTATCGACCTTGCCAGCCTTCTCATCTACCAAGTATCTAGGGTAATTCCGCTCTAGTGACTATTCCCTTATCACGAAGCACTTAGTCTCGGGTTTGGGTTCAACCTTGGGTTTCTTCACTTTGGAGCAGCAGCTGATTTGCCGTTTCATGAAGTATCCCTTCTTGCCCTTACCCTTCTTGAAACTAGTGGTTTCACCAACCATCAACAATTGATGCTTCTTCTTGATTTCTACTTTCGCGGTGTCAAACATTGTGATACCTCAAGGATCATCATATCTATCCCTGATATGTTATAGTTCATCACGAAGCTCTAGCAGCTTGGTGGCAATGACTTTGGAGAAACATCACTATCTCATCTGGAAGATCAACTCCCACTCGATTCAAGTGATTGTTGCACTCAGACAATCTGAGCACAAGCTCAACGATTAAGCTTTTCTCCTTTGTTTGCAGGCTAAGAAAATTGTCAGAGGTCTTATACCTCTTGACGTGGGCACGAGCCTGAAATCCCAATTTCAGCCCTCGAAAACATCCCATATGTTCCGTGACGTTTCGAAAACGTCTTTGGGGCCTCCACTCTAAACCGATTAACTGAACTATCACGTAGTTATCAAAACGTGTATGTCCGATGTTCGCAACATCCACAAGCGGCGTTCGGGGTTCAGACACCTGTGGCGGTGCATTAAGGACATAAGCTTTCTCTTGTCCGCATAATCGCTATTGTTAAATTTCAACTATATTTTCTCTAGGAACATATCTAAGCAGTGGAACTAAGCGCGAGCTTACGACATAATTTGCAAAGATCTTTTGACTATGTTCGGGATAATTAAGTTCATCTTATGAACTCCCACTCGATAGACATCCTCTAGTCATCTAAGTGATTACATGATCCGAGTCAACTAGGCGTGTCCGATCATCACATGAGATGGACTAGTCATCATCGGTGAACATCTTCATGTTGATCGTATCTACTATACGACTCATGCTCGACCTTTCGGTCTCTGTGTTTCCGAGGCCATGTCTGTACATGCTAGGCTCATCAAGTTAACCCTAAGTGTTGTGCATGTGTAAAACTGTCTTACACCCATTGTATGTGAGCGTAAGGATCTATCACACCGATCATCACGTGGTGCTTGAAGCAGACGAACTTTAGCAACATTGCACGTTAGGGAGAACACTTCTTGAAATTGTTGTAAGGATCATCTTATTTACTACCGTCGTTCTAAGTAAACAAGATGCATAAACATGATAAACATCACATGCAATCAAAAAGTGACATGATATGGCCAATATCATATTGCTCCTTTGATCTCCATCTTGAGGCTCCATGATCATCATCGTCACGGCATTACACCATGATCTCCATCATCATGTCTCCATGAAGTTGTCTCGCCAACTTATTACTTCTACTACTATGGCTACGGTTAGCAATAAAGTAAAGTAATTACATGGCGTTGTTCAATGACACGCAGGTCATACAATAAATAAAGACAACTCCTATGGCTCACTGCCGGTTGTCATACTCATCGACATGCAAGTCGTGATTCCTATTACAAGAACATGATCAATCTCATATATCACATATCATTCATCACATTCTTCTTGGCCATATCACATCACATAGCATACCTCGCAAAAACAAGTTAGACCTCCTCTAATTGTTGTTTGCATGTTTTACGTGGCTGCTATGGGTTTCTAGCAAAACGTTTCTTACCTACACAAAACCACAGCGTGATATGTCAATTGCTATTTAACCTTCATAAGGACCCTTTTCATCGAATCCGATCCGACTAAAGTGGGAGAGGCTAGCACCGCTAGCCACCTTATGCAACAAGTGCATGTCAATCGGTGGAACTGTCTCACGAAAATGCGTGTAAGGTCGGTCCGGGCGCTTCATCCCATGATGCCGCCGAATCAAGATTGGACTAGTAACGGTAAGCATATTGAACAACATCAGCGCCCACAACTACTTTGTGTTCTACTCGTGCAAAGAATCTACATAATAGACCTAGCTCATGATGCCCTTTGTTGGGAGCGTGGCAGAAATTCAAAATTTTCCACGTGTCACCAAGATCTATCTATGGAGAAACCAGCAGCGAGGGGAAGGAGAGTGCGTCTACATACCCTTGTAGATCGCTAAGCGAAGCGTTCAAGAGAACGGGGTTGAAGGAGTCGTACTTGTCGTGATCCAAATCACGGAGATCCTAGTGCGAGCAGACGGCACCTTCGTGTTCAACACACGTACAGCCGGTGGCGTCTCCCATGCCTTGATCCAGCAAGGATAGAGGAGAGGTTGGGAAGACTCCGTCCAGCAGCTGCACGACAGCGTGGTGGTGGTGGAGGGCGTGGCAATCTGCGAGGCTTCGCCAAGCACCCGGGAGAGGAGGAGAACTTGTGAGAGGGAGGGCTGCGCGAGAACTTGGGTAAAGCTCCCATCGCCTCCCCACTATATATAGGGGTGGAGGGGCTGATTTCTTGCCCTCCAAGTCCATTGGGGCGTTGGCAAAGGTGGAAGGAAAGAAATCCCATCATTTCCTTCCCCATCGATTGTTATCCCCCGTTTAGGGATCTTGATCTTATCCCTTGGGATATGATCTTATTCCTTCTAAGGGGGATCTTGGTGCTCCTTGACCAGGGGTGTGGGGCCTTGCCCCACTACCCATGTTCATGTGGGTCCCCCATGCAGGTGGGCCCCACTTGAACCTTCTAGAACCTTCCGGTACAATGCGAAAAATCCCAAACATTTTCCGGTGGCCAAAATAGGACTTCCATATATAAATCTTTACCTCCGGACCATTCAGGAACTCCACGTGACGTCCAGGGATCTCATCAGGGACTCGAACAACATTCGGTAACCACATAAAAATTCCTTTATAACCCTAGCGTCATCGAACCTTAAGTGTGTAGACCCTACGGGTTCGGGAACCATGCAGACATGACCGAGACGTTCTCCGGTCAATAACCAATAGCGGGATCTGGATACCCATGTTGGCTCCCACATGTTCCACGATGATCTCATCGGATGAACCACGATGTCAAGGACTCAATCGATCCCGTATACAATTTCCTTTGTCTAACGGTATTGTACTTGCCTGAGATTCGATTGTCGGTATACCGATACCTTGTTCAATCTTGTTACCGGCAAGTCTCTTTACTCGTTCTATAACACATCATCCCGTGATCAACCCCTTGGTCACATTGTGCACATTATGATGATGTCCTACCGAGTGGGCCAGAGATACCTCTCCGTTTACGGAGTGACAAATCGATCTCGATTCGTGCCAACCCAACAGATACTTTCGGAGATACCTGTAGTGCACCTTTATAGCCTCCCAGTTATGTTGTGACGTTTGGTACACCCAAAGCATTCCTACGGTATCCGGCAGTTGCACAATCTCATGATCTAAGGAAAAGATACTTGACATTAGAAAAGCTTTAGCATCTGAACTACGATCTACGTGCTAGGCTTAGGATTGGGTCTTCTCCATCACATCATTCTCCTAATGATGTGATCGCGTTATCAACGACATCCAATGTCCATGGTCAGAAACCATAACCATCTATTGATCAGCGAGCTAGTCGCTAGAGGCTTACTAGGGACATGGTGTTGTCTATGTATCCACACATGTATCTGAGTTTCCTATCAATACAATTATAGCATGGATAATAAACGATTATCATGAACAAGGAAATATAATAATAAGTAATTTATTATTGCCTCTAGGTCATATTTCCAACATCTTCAGCATATAAGAACCAGCACAAGAAGTATCGAGCATGTTGCGATCAGTGGGAGAAAGCCGAGCATAAATTTTTTTAATAATCATTTCTGTGGAGAGCTCATGATTGGGGCATGAATATAACATTGACTTAAGCCTCCCCCAAGCTTGAGCGATGCTTTCTCCTTCGCGAGGCCAGAAATTATATATGTAATTACGATCACGATGAACAAGATGCATAGGATAGAACTTCTGGTGAAATTCCAACTTCAATCATTTATAATTCCAAGATCCCGTATCATGACATAGCTTATACCATGTCAATCCATCTCCCTTCAAAGATAAAGGGAAGACCTTCCTTTTGACAATATCATCGGGAATACCTGCAAGCTTAAATAATCCACAAACTTCATCCACAAAGATAAGGTGTAAATCGGGATGCAATGTTCCATCTCCTGCAAAGGGATTAGCTAGCAGTTTCTCTATCATACCCAAAGGAATCTCAAAGTAAATATTTTCAGTAGGTTCAGTAGGTTGGGGAGCAACTCTTTGCTCTTCTGGTCGGGGTGAAGATACCCCGAACAAGCACCTCAAAGGACTAGTTTCCATAGTAACAAGTGACGGAAAATTTCTGCACACTATATGAATGTTTCCTTACCAAAAGCGCTACACTCCCCGGCAACGGTGCCAGAAAAGAGACTTGATGACCCACGAGTATAGGGGATCTATCCTAGTCCTTTCGATAAGTAAGAGTGTCGAACGCAACAAGGAGGCGAAGGAAATGACAAGCGGTTTTCGATGGGTTTTCTCTGCAAGCCTTTGAAATTGTAGGTAACGAGATAGTTTTGTGATAAGATAAATTGTAACGAGTAACAAGCAATGAAAGTAAATAAAGTGCAGAAAGGTGGCCCAATACTTTTTTTAGAAAAGGACAAGCCTGGACAATTTCTTATAATGAGAAAAGAGCTCCCGAGGACACATGGGAATTATCGTCAAGCTAGTTTTCATCACGCTCATATGATTCGCGTTCGGTACTTTGATAATTTGATATGTGGGTGGACTGTTGCTTGGGTACTGCCCTTACTTGGACAAGCATCCCACTTATGATTAACCCCTATTGCAAGCATCCGCAACTACAAAAGAAGTATTAAGGTAAACCTAACCACAGCATTAGACATATGGATCCAAATCAGCCCCTTACGAAGCAACACATAAACTAGGGTTTAAGCTTCTGTCACTCTAGCAACCCATCATCTACTTATTACTTCCCAATGCCTTCCTATAGTCCCAAATAATGGTGAAGTGTCATCTAGTCAACGTTCATATAACACCACTAGAGGAAAGACAACATACATCTCATCAAAATATCGAACGAATACCAAATTCACATGACTACTAATAGCAAGACTTCACCCATGTCCTCAGGAACAAACGTAACTACTCACAAAGCATATTCATGTTCATAATCAGAGGAGTAATAATATGCATTAAGGATCTGAACATATGATCTTCCACCAAGTAAACCAATTAGCATCAACTACAAGGAGTAATCAACACTACTAGCAACCCACATGTACCAATTTGTGGTTTTGATACAAGATAGGATACAAGAGATGAACTAGGGTTTTGAGAAGAGATGGTGCTGGTGAAGATGTTGATGGAGATTGACCCCCTCGATGAAAGGATCATTGGTGATGGCGATGGTGATGATTTCCCCCTCGAGGGAAGTTTCCCAGCGAACAGCTCTGCGGAGCCCTAGATTAGTTCCGCCAAGGTTCCGCCTCGTGGCGGCGGAGTTTAAATCCGTAAGCTTGCCTCTGATTTTTCGAGGTAAAAGCCTTCATATAGCGAGAAGATGGGCACGGAGGGCCTCGAGGGGCCCGGGGAGATAGGGGCAGCGCCAGTGAGGTGGGCCGCGCCTCCCACCCTCTGGCGAGGTGAGGTCCCCTCTAGTGTTTCTTTCGCTCATTAATTTTATTAATTCCAAAAATGACTTAGTGGAGTTTGAGGATTTTTGGAGCTGTGCAGAATAGGTTTCAATATTTGCTCCTTTTCCAGCCAGAATTCCAGCTGCCGGCATTCCCCCTCTTCATGGTAAACCTTGTGAAATAAGAGAGAATAGCCATAAGTATTGAGATATAATGTGTAATAACAGCCCATAATGCAATAAATATTGATATAAAAGCATGATGCAAAATGGACGTATCAGAGAAGTGCTTAGCTTTGGGTTCAATCTTGCGGTGTCCTTTCCCAGTGACAGCAGGGGCAGCAAGGCACATATTGTATTGTTGCCAATGAGGATAAAAAGATTGGGTTTATATCATATTGCATGAGTTTATCCGTCTACATCTGTCGGTGTACTAAAGTAGGGGTACCTTAGTACCCCGAACTTGTCTATGGCGGAGCCGCAACTTTCTAACGGCAAGGCTTGCGGGCACCCGCCAAGATCCTCCACCATTTCCTACTCTGCCATTCAAGAACAAAGTGCTAACTAAGAAAACAAAGGCCCCGGCAAGAGGATCTTGCCGGAAGGCCAACAAGGCATCTCGGAAGACTTACCGCGGCGCCCAGCGTCTCGGCAAAGGCCCGGCGGCGGCAAGCTTGCCGACACGACAAGAGAAGGGCATGACAAGGCACTTGCGCAACAAGGCTGCCACTCAAAGTCCAGCGCACCCAGCGACGTGTCACCCGGGGCCGTCCGAGGGCGCGTGGCGGCGTTGCGCAGCCATGAAGGGCAAGGTGGCGAGTGAAGGCAGCAGAGCGCCATTGTGGCAACGGTGGCTCATAGCGGTCACTCCTCTGCCTTTGTTAGGGGCGGACCGGACGGGCATTAAATGCCCTTGTCCCTGCCGTCGGAGTTAGGTAGGGGTCCTATTGGTCACTATTGTACCAACCTGCGATTTTACCTTTCTACCCCTCTTCCCTCGCTGCCACTGTGGATGCCCCTTGAGTATAAAGGGAGGCCCATGCGCGCGTAGAAGGGGTTTGGTTCATCGACACCCACAACACCACCATACGCTCGCATGCTTGAAAGCAAGATCAAATATAATCACCGAAGCAGCGGTGGGGTTTTATCTCTCGGAGAGCCCGAAGCTGGGTAAATCGCCCGTCTCCCCAGCGCTCAACCTCGATCTGCTCTGCGCCGCCCTCCGCTCCTTGCGGACTAGAAGGGCCCCGTGCCCCATAGGTGCTCGAGGCCACAGAGAGACACGCCCGACATCTTTGGCGCGCCCGGTAGAAGGCGTCGAGTCGTGAGCATCGATCCGGTCTCCATCGCGCGCTACATCAACGTCATCGTCAACATGCCACGAAGAAGAAGCCCTCGGAGGTGGCGCTCCGTCTACATCGATTCCGCCACCACCGCCCGGAGCAAGCGGGCGGTGGAGTGGACGCCAGCGGAGAAGCGGGCGCCGACAGTGGGACTCGCGTCGTCACGAGATCCAGAACAAGGCCCATAGCGTCGGCGACCGTGTAGATACCGCACCCCTCCCGGAGGTGCAAGGTCAACAACGCCCGGTGCTCCTAACACCGTGCTCGCGATGGAGCAAGGCCAAGCTGGTGGAGTCACGGGGCCTTCGAGGTCGGCATACGCCCGCATCTTTGGCGCGGCGAAATCTGCGATCGCCCGGACGGGGTGTTGCACCTCCCAATCGGTTGGGAGTCAAGCACATCCGTTCCTCGCGCCGCTCGTCGCCACCGCCACCCACGACAAGCAGAGGAAGCGCGGCGAGCCCGGCTATACGGACTACCCTCCGCGCTGCACAAGATCGAAGGCGGAGGATGACCATATCTGATCTCATCGGCCGCCAGCGGCGACAAGCCCCGCAGCCGGCGCATCAAAGGCCCGGCAAGCGCCCAGCGCAAGCTAACGCCGACAAGACCGCTGGGGTGCCACTTCCGTGCACTCCCAGCCCGAAGGCCGAATCGCCGATTCGCGGACCAACCCGACGCCGACTCCACAGCGTCGTCGGACCCCCCGGACTCGCCGCGATCAGCGCCATGTCCTCCAGAACAGCAACACGAAAGCGCTTACTTTTCGCGCCGGCGCGGGAGAAGCTCTGACGTCAATCGACCAGCGTCTTTGAGCCTTGTCGACATGCATGCACTAGGGGAGCAGGCGACTTGCCGTCTGTGGCAGGTTGCCCTGCGTTCACCAGAGCTGCGGCAAGTCGATGGCCCAAAACCAAGAACTTCAAGCGGGCGTGCGAGAAGTATGATGGCGGGATACATCCGTCGGAGTTCCTCGGCATCTACACCATCGCGGTGCGAGGCTGCGGGAGGCGCGCGAGAAGATCCTCGCCAACTACTTCCGTGGTGCTCAAACCGCGTCGAGATCTTGGCTCATGCACTTGCCGGACGGATCCATCTCTTCGTGGGCAAACTGTGTCATCGGTTTGTTGGCGCCTTCACGGTGGCCACAAGCCTCATGGCGGAGAGTGACCTCCACTTGCTCGTCGAGGGAGGGGAGCCCTAGCGCAAGTACATCTGAAGATTCAGCCAAGTGCAGCGCAATATCGAGCGTCCACCCTGCGCGGTTATCGGCGCGTTCCACGAAACGTGCGCAACCGCGAGATGAGGAGGAGATGGCGATGTGCAAAATCAGAGATGTCGTGAGCTCTATGCTCTGGCCGACAAGTCTTGGGTGAGCTGAGGAGGAGGAAGATCCCGGAGAAGTTGCGAGGCGAAGGATCGGCGGTGAGGATGCCGCCCGGCAAGGAAGAACCGGAGGCGGAACAACAGGAAGAGAAAGGCTAAGGATGTGCTAGCTGTCGAGCATTCCGGCAATGGAGGTGGCTCCGACAAGGCCAAAGCCGATGACTCCAGCGAGGCTGTAGTAGCCGCCGACAAGCAGGATGGCTCCGGCAAGCGATATTGCAAGATCCACCGCACCAAGGGCCATGATCTCCAAACCTGTAAAAAGTGGAAGCGGGCGGCGGAGAACTCTGAAGCTAATCTGGCGCCGCGATAAGGAGAGAGCCCAGGGAGGTGGCGGAGGATCCGGCAAGAAGCTTCCTGACCGTGGAGGGCACCGCGGCAAGGAGACAGGCCTCCCCGCGGCCGCGACAAGGACGAAGATGAAGAAGAGGATGATGAGATGGAGGAAGATGGGGCCGATGACCAAGAGTTTGAAGAAGGCAGAGGTATTGTGCATCGACGGCGGCGCCTCTCTGCACACCTCGCACCGCCAACTCAAGCAGTGGGTGCGAGAGGTAAATGCCGCGGAGCCGTCCGTCGAGGCGCGCAAGCCTCTGAAGTGGTCCAGCACGCCCATCGTCTTCGACGTTGAGGACCACCCTGACCGCATCACCAACAATCCGCAACCTCAAGGTCACGAAGATGTTGGTTGACGGCGGGGCCGGCCTGAATCTGATCTCCTCCGCAGTGCTCAAGAAGCTCCAGATCCCCGATAGCGAGCTCGAAGAAACTGGTACCTTTCAAGGGATAAACCCAGGAAGGAGCAAGCCCAAGGGGAAGATCACGCTGCCGGTAACGTTTGGCAGCGAGCTGAACTTCAGAACCGAGAGGGTCACATTCGACGTGGCTGATATCCCATTACCCTACAATGGGATACTCGGCCGACCCGCGCTCGCCAAGTTCATGGCGGCCTCTCCTCGCATACAATGTGCTCAAGATGCTGGCCCGATGAGTGTCATTCTGTCCAAGGTGACAAGAGGATGCACTCATCTGCTGTTGACAAGATCTCTGGGGAAGCGGCAGCCCATGGCAGAGAAACAAGCCACTCGCCGTTGAAGCTCCCGGGGAAGAAGAAAGCCAAGTCCGGCAAGAGCAGCTCTGGTGCCCACTCGGAAGAAGCGCCTCTCCGAATCTTCGCGCTGCCGTCGAGGGCCTTTCATCGAGCTCCGCCGACAAATGCAGGAAGACAAAGGCAGATCTACCAAAGACTAAGCCCGGCAAGAACAGCTCTGGAGCCTGCTCCGGCAAGCACGCCTCTTCGGAGTGCCGCGCTGCCGTCGAGGATGTGCCATCGAGCTCCACCGGCCAGTAGGGCGAAGAAGGCGTCGAGTTTCGAGATTTTGAATTGTATTCCTTGAGAATCCGTACCTTGTATGAAGAACCTCCGCGCAGAAGGGTTGAATCGTAGCTAAGTTGCACTATTGATCTGTTTGAGTCCGCTCGGCGATGAAAGCAGCGCTGCAACTAGCCCGGCGAGTCCTTCTGCGGAAGCAACACCGCCGGTGAACTGTTGATGTCTGCACTCAGCAAGTGTGTTTGCACGGGGATTCCACTGGCGAGGAGAAAACATACAAGGGAGGAAGTCAAGGAAATGCGGTCTCGGCGGACGGCTGAAGGCGGAAAAGATAAGTCACCCAAGCTTTCGTCTGAGCACTTTTAGTCCTAAGCTTTTATGTTATAGTCCTCGGCGTTCGTCCCTTATGTACGAAAAACACATGTGCGGAGGAACCAGCTCGTGGTTAAGTTGCGTCCTTGCTTTTTTTCGAGTCCGCTCAACAATACAAGTGCTTCTAAGCTGACCGAGAAGGTTTCTTGCGGAAACAACACCGCCCGGCGGGCTGCTGATGTTCCGCACTCAGCAAGTGTGTTAAGCGCCGGCAAGTTCCCTAAGCGTGGGGTAACAATGTACAAGGGATGTGGCGGTGTAGAGGGCGTAACATAACGAGCCTTGCCGTGGGGCGTCGCCGTATGAGAAACTTGTGCGCGGAGGAGCTAACTCGTGGTTAAGTTGCGCCTTTGATCATTTGAGTCCGCTCGACGATGAAAGCCCGCCGCAACTAGCCCGATGAAGTTTTTTGGCGGAGGCAACACGCCACCGGGCTGCTGATGTTCCGCACTCAGCAAGCGTGTTTGCACCGGCAAGTCCCTAAAAGCGTGAAGTACAAACATACGAAGGGCGAAGCATGGCATTGCGTTGTCCAACCTAAAAAAGAAAGTCGTCCCACGAAAGAGTAACTTATTACGGCGCTGTCTCAGTTATTTTTCGTGACTATGATAGCAGCGATAAGGAAAAACCAGAAGGGCGCGCTGGTGCGAGGGCTCCGGCAAATCGGCTTCGCTGGGGGCTGCAAGAATCAGAGTTCCTCCGCAAGCAGGCCAGGATCCCCGGAGACCGCAGCGTCAGCAACAAGGACAATGAATGGCGCACCGGCACCTAGGTCTCAGCGGATCCAGGGTTGCCGGGGGTTGCGAATGCCAAAATTTCTTCCCGGCGAACTAGAGTCGCCGGGGTTTGCGGTGCCAGATAAGTTTTTCATCCCTCATCATGCATCCTCTTATGGACTGGGAAAGGCGGGGCCGCGTCCTTGAACGAGTGTGCCTTGTAAAAAGAAACCTGTGCGCGGAGGAGCCGAGTCGCGGCCAAGTTGCGCCCTTGATTTGTTCGAGTCCGCTCAACAACACAAGCGCTGCAACTGGCCCGGCCCGACAAGGTTTCTTGCGGAAGCAACACCACCAGCGGGCTGCTGACATTCCGCACTTAGCACGCGTGTTTGCGCCGGCAAGTTCCCTAGAAGCGTAGGGTGGGAACATACAAGGCACAAAATCAAGTAAAGGACTTAATCCGGCAGGCGCTCCCCTCTTTTCATTAAAAAACATCCCAGTTTAGTACAAGTCCATAGAGGATGAAAAACATGATAGAGAGGATTACAGATTTTTAAATACAGCTAAGGTCCGAAGGCTTACAAATTAAAAGATAAGATGCCCGTAATCCCTCTCCTGTTTCTCTCTCCAGGAGGTAGGTCAAGGAGGCCCCGGCAATAGAAGCTTGCCGGGGAGGGCAAAAGGGGTGCCTAGGTGAGCTGCGGGTGCGAAGACACCAAGAGAACTTCGAGGGGCGGCCGGGAGCTTGGCGGAGGCAGGCGCGAGGCGAGAGCTTGAGGCAGGCGGTGGGGCGTCGGCCTGTTGTCGAGGCACCTCGCCCTCGTACTCCGACAGCGGCCTTGCCGCCACCCTCTTCCTCTTCGCAGCCTCCCTACTCCAGCCGCCCAAGGAGGCGGCCCGGGGAGTTCGAGAGGCGGCGACCGGATGATGGGGTCGCCGGTGGTCTTGCGAGCAGCGTCAGGCACCTAGTCGGACCCTCCGTCCTCGTCATCGCTGTCGCTCCCTCCTCATCACTCTCGCTCGAGGAGGGCCTTCGCTGTCGGAGGAGCTGTCCACACAGCATCTCGCCCGGTGCGGAGTCCCGAAGACCTTGGCGGCGAGAAGGTCGCCCTCCATTAACTTAAAATGGAGGGTAAACCCGCCGTCAAGCTGTGGATGTGGTGACGTCTTCCACCCTCGATCGAAGTACATCACACGGGGCTGGAAGTGCGACACTAACTTCAGTGCCGCTGATCCGCAGCCCCTCATGCGCAACTCCAACATCTCGGGTGGATCCGGTTCCATCGCTTTTCATGAAGCGGGGCGATGGCGGAGGCGGCGACAGGTGCTCGGCGCAGCTTGACGAAGAACTCCGAAGTGCGTCGGTGTGGACCGCCTCAAGGAGAGGAGTTGCCGGCGGAGGCGGGGTGGCGCACCACCCGGCCGCCTCTCCCAGCGCTCGACCACGCCCGTCCCGTCGCGGCCTCGCCCCTCCCTCTTCCCATCGTGGCGGCTCGCGCCACGAGCGCGAGATAGGGAGAGGTGCGCTGCTGGTGGCGACCCTCGCCGCCAGATGAAGGACCAGGTTCCCTCCCTCCATGGCGAGATGGGAGGAAAATGCGTGAAGTTGAAGGCGGAGGAAGAAGAGGAAGTGCGAGATTATTGTGCTCCCCTTCCGCCCTTTTTAAAGGCGAGGTGGGGCTCGGCCGCCCGCTCAGCCAATCAGGGCACGAGGAGGCGGAGGAGGCGAGGCGGCTCGCCATCTCCGCCCGTGATGGCCCGGTCTCCCACCTTCGCCGCCCGACCCCCACGCATGGGGCAGCGTGGCGGCGGGCGAACAGCGGATGAAATGACCTCACCTGCCCGTGATCACGGGGTGGATGTATAAAATCATACGCACCACCCACGTCTCCCCACGCCGCCCGCAATCGCAGCGTGCCGTTCGCGGGGGAGGCGGTGGACCTGAGCCCGATTCTGTGGACCGGGCCACGTGTGCCCATGCACTGTTTGGGGCTGGCCCAACAACGCTTCGGCACCGTGTATGGCCCAGGCCGGGGCTCTGTCGATTGTACTAAAGTAGGGGTACCTTAGTACCCGAACTTGTCTGCGGCGAGCCGCAGCACCAGCAGCAAGGCTGCGGGCGCCCAAGATACTCCACCATTTCCTACTACTGCCATTCAAGAACAAAGTGCTAACTAAGAAAACAAAGGCCCGGCAAGAGGAGCTTGCCGGGAAGGCCAACAAGGCATCTCTAGAAGACTTACGCGGCGCCCAGCGCGTCCGGCAAGGCCGGCGGCGGCAAGCTTGCCGACACGACAAGAGAAGGGCAGCGACAAGGCACTTGCCGCGACAAGGCTGCCACTCAAAGTCCAGCGCGCAGCGACGTGTCACCCAGAGGCCGTCCGGGGCGCGTGGCGGCGTTCGCGCAGCCATGAAGGGCAAGGTGGCGAGTGAAGGCAGCAGAGCGCCATCGTGGCAACGGTGGCTCATAGCAGTCACTCCTCTGCCTTTGTTAGGCGACCAGGACGGGCATTAAATGCCCTTGTCCCCTGCCGTCGAGTTAGGTAGGGGTCACTATTGGTCCTTGTTGTACCAACCTGCGATTTTACCTTTCTACCCCTCTTCCCTCGCTGCCACTGTGGATGCCCCCTTGAGTATAAAAGGGAGGCCCATGCGCATGTAGAAGGGGTTCGGTTCATTCGACACCCACAACACCACCATACACTCGCATGCGCGAGCAAGATCAAATATAATCACCGAAGCAACAGTAGAGGTTTTATCTCTCCGGAGAGCCCCGAAGCTGGGTAAAAAATCGCCCGTCTCCCCCGCGTGCTCGACCTCGATCTGCTCTGCGCACGCCCTCCGCTCCCTTGCCGGACTAGAAGGGGCCCCCGTGCCCCATAGGTGCTCGAGGCCACACAGAGAGACACGCCCCGACAACATCATGTCATCTTTCTTAATGCGTTACTCTGTTCTTTATGAACTTAATACTCTAGATGCATGCTGGATAGCGGTCGATGTGTGGAATAATAGTAGTAGATGCAGGCAGGAGTCGGTCTACTTGTCACGGACGTGATGCCTATATAAATGATCGTGCGTAGATAATCTCATAATTATTCGCTTTTCTATCAATTGCTCGACAGTAATTTGTTCACCCACCGTAACACTTATGCTATCTTGAGAGAAGCCACTAGTGAAACCTATGGCCCCTGGGTCTATCTTTTATCATATAAGCTTTCAATCTACTTTTATTTGCATCTTTACTTTTCCTATCTATATTATAAAATACCAAAAATATATTTATCTTATCATACTATCTCTATCAGATCTCACTTTTGCAAGTGGCCGTGAAAGGATTAACAACCCCTTTATTGCGTTGGTTGCGAGTTCTTCTTTGTTTGTGTAGGTGCGTGGGACTTTTGAAGAGCCTCCTACTTGATTGATACCTTGGTTCTCAAAAATGGAGGGAAATACTTACGCTACTATTGCTGCATCACCCTTTCCTCTTCAAGGAAAACCAACGCAAGCTCAAGACGTAGCAGAGACCTCCCTGACTTGTTCCCGATGCCAAAAATTCCTATAAATATAGAAACCTCTAGAAATAAACCTAAATCGGGAGTTCCGCCGCCGCAAGCCTCTGTAGCCCCCAAAAACCAATCGGGACCCTGTTCCGGCACCCTGTCGGAGGGGGGATCCCTCACTAGTGGCCATCTTCATCATCCCGGCGCTCTCCATGACAAGGAGGGAGTAGTTCACCCTCGGGGCGAGGTATGTACCCGATAGCTATGTGTTTCATCTCTCTCTCTCTCGTGTTCTTGATTGACACGATCTTGATGTATCATGAGCTTTGCTATTATAGTTGGATCTTATGATGTTTCTCCCCTCTACTCTCTTGTAATGGATTGAGTTTTCCTTTGAAGTTATCTTATCGGATTGAGTCTTTAAGGATTTGAGAACACTTGATGTATGTCTTGCACGGGATACCCGTGGTGACAATGGGGTATTCTATTGATTCACTTGATGTATGTTTTGGTAATCAACTTGCGGGTTCAGTGACCTTGTGAACTTATGCATAGGGGTTGGTACACGTTTTCGTCTTGACTCTCCGGTAGAAACTTTGGGGCACTCTTTGAAGTTCTTTGTGTTGGTTGAATAGATGAATATGAGATTGTGTGATGCATATCGTATAATCATGCCCACGGATACTTGAGGTGACATTGGAGTATCTAGGTGGCATAGGGTTTTGGTTGATTTGTGTCTTAAGGTGTTATTCTAGTACGGACTCTTGAATAGATCGATCAGAAAGGATAACTTTGAGGTGGTTTCGTACCCTACAATATTCTCTTTGTTTGTTCTCCGCTATTAGTGACTTTGGAGTGACTCTTTGTTGAATGTTGAGGGATAGTTATATGAATCAATTATGTTATTATTGTTGAGAGAACTTGCACTAGTGAAAGTATGAACCTTAGGCCTTGTTTCCTAGCATTCCAATACCATTTACACTCACTTTTATCATTAGTTACCTTGCTGTTTTTATATTTGCAGATTACAAAAACCTATGTCTACCATCCATATTGCACTTGTATCACCATCTCTTCGCCGAACTAGTGCACCTATACAATTTACCATTATATTGGGTGTGTTGGGGACACAAGAGACCCTTTGTTATTTGGTTGCATGGTTGTTTGAGAGAGACCATCTTCATCCTACGCCTCCCACAGATTGATAAACCTTAGGTTATCCACTTGAGGGAAATTTGCTACTGTCCTACAAACCTCTGCACTTGGAGGCCCAACAACGTCTACAAGAAGAAGGTTGCGTAGTAGACATCATGCCTATATAATTAATGATCATTGCCTGGATATCGTCATGATTATTTGAAGTTCTGTCAATAGCCTAACAGTAATTTGTTCACCCAACGTTTGCTATTTTTCTCGAGAAAGCCACTAGTAAAACCCTCATTTGGGTCTTCTTTCTCATATATTTGCCTTTGCGATCTAATTTTCTCTTGACTTTATTTTCAGATCTACTAAACCAAAAATACAAAAATACCTTGCTGCACTTTATTTCTATTTATTTTATTTGGCGTTCGATCTATCAATCTACTACAATTTACCTCACGTCTGTTTGCCTATCTTGAGGCGCCATACCCCGGAAGGGATTGACAACCCCTTTAACACGTCGGGTTGCGAGGATTTCTTATCTATGTGTAGGGGCTGTTTACGTTGTGTTGCTCGGTTCTCCTACTGGTTCGATAACCTTGGTTTTATATCTGAGGGAAATACCTACCGCCACTGTGCTGCATCCTCCCTTCCGCTATTGGGAAATACCGACGTAGCTTCAAGCGACATCAGGCCTATTGGGCCACAAGAGGGGAGCACACCATCCCACAAGGGGCTGGCGCACCCCGCATGGCAGCCGGCCAAGTGGGGAAGGAAAGGGGGAAGTATTCGGCCTCCCCTTCCTTCTCTCTTCCCCATTTCCTTTCTTCTCCGGCAATTACAAAAAGGGGGCGCCACTTGTGGAGGACCCCAAGTAGGATTCAGCCTACTTGGGGCGCCCTCCCACCTATATATATATATGTGGGGGAACCTGTTGGGGAACGTAGTAATTTTAAAAAATTTCCTACTCACACGCAAGATCATGGTGATGCATAGCAACGAGAGGGGAGAGTGTTGTCTACGTACCCTCGTAGACCCGGCGGAAGCGATCTGGCGTAGAGGAAGTAGTCGTCGTTCTCCTCGCGATCCGACCGATCCGGCGCCGTTACTCGGCGCCCCGAGTTCTTGACACACGTACAGCTCGATGGCGTCCCTCGTACTCGATCCAGCCGAGTGTCGAGTAGAGAGTTCTGTCGGCCTGCGACGGCGTGGTGGCGATCTTGATGTTTCACCGGCGAGAGGCTTCGCCTAAGCAGCGACAGTATAACCGAGGTGGAATATGGTGGAAGGGCACCGCACACGGCTGAGAGCGATCTCAGGATCAACTTGTGTGTCATGGGGTGCCCCCTGCCCCGTATATAAAGGAGGGAGGGAGGCGGCCGGCCTAGAGGAGGGCGCGGGAGGAGTCCTACTCCCCAGGAGTAGGACTCCCCCTTCCTAGTTGGAATAGGATTGGGGGGGGGGGAAGAGGAAAGAGGCGCCCCCTCCTTGTCCTATTCGGACTGGGGGAGAGGCGCGCGGCCACCTGGCGGCCCTCCTCTTCTCCCTCAAGGCCCACGAGGCCCATTTACCCCGGGGTTCGGTAACCTCCGGTACTCGGTAAATTCTGTTTTCGCCGGAACCTTTCGAACTCCAAACATAGGCTTCAATATATCAATCTTTATGTCTCGACCATTTGAGACTCCTCGTCATGTCCGTGATCACATCCGGGACTCGAACTTCTTGGTACATCAAAATACATAAACTCATAATAAGCATCGCCGAAACCTTAAGCGTGCGGACCCTACGGTTCGAGAACAATGTAGACATGACCTAGAACTATTCACGGTCAATAACCAATAGCGGGACCTGGATGCCCATATTGGTTCCTACATTTTCTCGAAGATCTTTGTCGGTCGAGACCGCATAACAACATCGTTGTTTCCTTTGTCATCGGTATGTTACTTGCCGAGATTCGATCGTCGGTATCAATACCTAGTTCAATCTCGTTACGGCAAGTCTCTTTACTGGTTCGTAATACATCATCTCACAACTAACTCATTAGTTGTAGTGCTTGCAAGGCTTGATGATGTGCATTACCGAGAGGGCCAGAGATACCTCTCCAGACAATCGGAGTGACAAAACCTAATCTCGAAATCGCCAACCCAACATCGCCTTTGGAATCACTGTAGTACTCCTTTATAATCACCCAGTTACATTGTGGCGTTTGGTAGCACCAAAGTGTTCCTCCGATGGCAGGAGTTGCATAATCTCATAGTTACGAGGAACATGTATAAGTTATGGATAAAGCGGTAGCAACATACTAAGCGATCGTGTGCTAAGCTAACGGAATGGGTCATGTCAATCAGATCATTCTACTAATGATGTGACCTTGTTAATCAAATAACAACTCTTTGTTCATGGCGGAAACATAACCATCTTTGATTAACAAGCTAGTCTAGTAGAGGCATACTAGTGACATCTTGTTTGTCTATGCATTCACACATGTATCATGTTTCCGGTTAATACAATTCTAGCATGAATGATAAACATTTATCATGAAATAAGGAAATAAATAATAACTTTATTATTGCCTCTAGGGCATATTTCCTTGATCTCCCACTTGCACTAGAGTCAATAATCTAGATTACATAGTAATGATTCTAACACCCATGGAGTCTTGGTGTTGATCATGTTTTGCTCGTGGAAGAGGCTTAGTTAGCAGTCTGCGACATTCGAGATCCGTATGTATCTTGCAAATCTCTATGTCTCCCACCTAGACTAAGTCCGGATGGAATTAGGCGTCTCTTGATGTGCTTGGTCCTCTTGTGAAATCTGGATTCCTTCGCTAAGGCAATTGCTCGATATTGTCATAGAAGATTTTCATTGGACCCGATGCACTAGGTATGACACCTAGATGGGATATGAACTCCTTCATCGAGACTCCTTCATTAGCTGCTTCGAAGCTGCTATGTACTCCGCTTCACATGTAGATCCCGCTATGGCGCTTTGTTTAGAACTGCACCAATGGCAGCTCCTCCGTTTAGTGTAAATCATTATCCGGTTTGCGATTTAGAATCGTCCGGATCGGTGTCAACTTGCATCAACGTAACCGTTTACGATGAGCTCTTTGTCACCTCCATATCTGAAAACATATCCTTAGTCCTTTTCGGTATTTGGGATGTTCTTGACCGCTGTCGATGATCCACTCTGGATTACTTTGGTACCTCCTGCTAGGCTTATAGCAAGGCACACATTAGGTGCAGTACACAGCATTGCATACATGATAGAGCCTATGGCTGAAGCATAGGAACATCTTTCATTTTCTCTCTATCTTCTGCGGTGGTCGGGCATTGAGTCTTACTCAACTTCACACCTTGTAACACAGGCAAGAACCCTTTCTTTGCTTGATCCATTTGAACTTCTTCAAAATTTTGTCAAGGTATGTGCATTGTGAAAGTCAATTAAGCGTCTTGATCTATCTCTATAGATCTTAATGCCCAATATGTAAGCAGCTTCACGAGGTCTTTCATTGAAAAACTCTTATTCAAGTATCCTTTATGCTATCCAGAAATTCTATATCATTTCCGATCAGCAATATGTCATCTACATATAATATCGAAATGCTCTGAGCTCCACTCACTTTCTTGTAAATCTGAGGCTTCTCCAAAGTCTGTACAAACCCAAATGCTTTGATCACACTATCAAGCGTTTATTCTAACTCGAGATGCTTGCACCAGTCCATAAATGGATCGCTGGTGCTTGCACACTTTGTTAGCTCCTTTGGATCGATAAAACCTTCGGTTGCATCATATACAACTCTTCTTCGAAATCCATTCAGAATGCAGTCTTTACATCCATTTGCCAAATTTCATAATCATAAAATCGGCAATTGCAAACATGATTCGGACGGACTTAAGCATCGCTACGGGTGAGAAGGTCTCATCATAGTCAATCCCTTGAACTTGTCGAAAACCCTTTGCGACAAGTCGAGCTTTATAAACGATAATATTATCGTCGGCGTCAGTCTTCTTCTTGAAGATCCACTTGTTTTCTATTGCTTGCCGACCCTCGGGCAAATCAACCAAAGTCCATACTTTGTTTTCATACATGGATCCCATCTCAGATTTCATGGCTTCAAGCCATTTTGCGGAATCTGGGCTCACCATCGCTTCTTCATAGTTTGTAGGTTCATCATGATCTAGTAGCATGATTTCCAGAACAGGATTACCGTACCACTCAGTGCGGATCTTACTCTGGTTGATCTCGTGGTTACGTAGTAACTTGATCTGAAGTTTCATGATCAACATCATCAACTTCCTCACTACTTGGTGTAGGTGTCTCGAAACCGGTTTACTGCGACGAACTACTTTCAAGTAAGGGAGAAGGTACAATTACCTCATCAAGTTCTACTTTCCTCCCACTCACTTCTTTGAGAGAAACTCCTTCTCTAGAAAGGATCCATTCTTAACAACGAATGTCTTGCCTTCGGATCTGTGATAGAAGGTGTACCCAACTGTTTCCTTTGGGTATCCTATGAAGACACATTTCTCCGATTTGGGTTCGAGCTTATCGGGTTGAAGCTTTTTCACATAAGCATCGCATCCCCAAACTTTAAGAAAGCGACAACTTTGGTTTCTTGCTAAACCATAGTTCATAAGGTGTCGTCTCAGCGGATTTTAGCGGTGTTCTATTCAGTGTGAATCGGCCGTCTCTAGAGCATATCCCCAAAGCGATAGCGGTAAATCTGTAAGAGACATCATAGATCGCACCATATCTAGTAAAATACGATTCGACGTTCGGACACACCATTCTGTTGTGGTGTTCGGGTGGCGTGAGTTGTGAAACTATTCGCATTGTTTCAAATGTAGACCAAACTCGTAACTCAAATATTCACCTCCACGATCGGATCGTAGAAACTTAATTTTCTTGTTACGATGATTTTCAACTTCACTCTGAAATTCTTTGAACTTTTCAAATGTTTGGACTTATGTTTCATTAAGTAGATATACCCATATCCGCTTAAGTCATCTGTGAAGGTGAGAAAATAACGATATCCGCCACGAGCCTCAACATTCATCGGACCACATACATACGTATGTATGATTTCCAACAAATCTGTTGCTCTCTCCATAGTATCGGAGAAGCGGTGTTCTAGTCATCTTGCCCATGAGGCACGGTTCGCAAGTGCCAAGTGATTCATAATCAAGTGACTCCAAAAGTCCATCGGTATGGAGTTTCTTCATGCGCTTTATACCGATATGACCTAAGCGGCGATTGCCACAAATAAGTTGCACTATCATTATCAACTCTGCATCTTTTGGTTTCAACATTATGAATATGTGTATCACTACTATCGAGATTCATCAAAATAGACCACTCCTCAAGGGTGCATGACCATAAAAGATATTACTCATATAAATAGAACAACCATTATTCTCGATTTAAATGAATAACCGTCTCGCATCAAACAAGATCCGGATATAATGTTCATGCTCAACGCAGGCACCAAATAACAATTATTTAGGTCTAAAACTAATCCCGAAGGTAGATGTAGAGGTAGCGTGCGACCGCGATCACATCGACTTTGGAACCATTTCCCAGCATCGTCACCTCGTCCTTTGCGAGTTAAGCAATCCGTAGTCCCTGTTTGAGTTGCAAATATTAGCAGTAACCGATATCAAATACCAGTGCTACTACGAGCTCTAGTAAGGTACACATCAATAACATGTATATCACATATACCTTTGTTCACCTTGCCATCCTTCTTATCCGCCAAATACTTGGGGCAGTTCCGCTTCGGTGACGATGCGCTTGCGGTAGAAGCACTCAGTTTCAGGTTTAGGGCCAGACTTGGGTTTCTTCTCTGAGCGACAACTTGCTTGCTGTTCTTCTTGAAGTTCCTTCTTCTTCCCTTTACCTTTCTTCTTGAAACTAGTGGTCTTATTGACCATCAACACTTGATGCTCCTTCTTGATTTCTACCTCCGCAGCCTTTAGCATTGCGAAGAGCTCGGTATAGTCTTTACTAACCCTTGCATATTATAGTTCATCACGAAGCCTTTGTAGCTTGGTGGCGGTGATTGAAGAATTCATCAATGACACAATCATCCGGAAGATTAACTTCCAATTCGTCAAGTGATTGTAGTACCCGGACATTACGAGTATGTGCTCACTAACGAACTATTCTCCTCCATCTTGCAGCTATAGAACTTATTGGAGACTTCATATCTCTCAATCCGGGCATTACATTGGAATATCAACTTCAACTCTGGAACATCTCATATGCTCCATGGCGTTCAAAAGCGTCGTTGAAGTCCCGGTTCTAAGCCGTAAAGCATGGCACCTTGAACTATAGAGTAGTCATCGCTTTGCTCTGCCAAATGTTCACAACATCTGGTGTTGCTCGGCGGCGAGCGGGCACCTAGCGGTGCATCGGGGCGTAACTCTTACGTGCAGCAATGAGGATGATCCTCAAATTCGGACCCGATCCGTGTAATTACTACCATCATCTTTCAACTTTGCTTTCTCAAGGAGCATTAAAATTCAACGGAACAACAGACGAGCCATCTATCTACAATCAAACATAAACAAGCAAGATACTATCGGTACTAAGTTCATGATAAATTTAAGTTCAATTAATCATATTACTTAAGAACTCCCACTTAGAAAAACATCTCTCTAGTCATCTAAGTGATCACGTGATCCAAATCAACTAAACCATAACCGATCATCACGTGAAATGGAGTAGTTTTCAATGGTGAACATCTTATGTTGATCATATCTACTATATGATTCACGCTCGACCTTTCGGTCTCCGTGTTCGAGGCCATATCTGCATATGCTAGGCTCGTCAAGTATAACCCGAGTATTCTGCGTGTGCAAAACTGGCTTGCACCCGTTGTAGATGGACGTGAGCTTATCACACCCGATCATCACGTGGTGTGCAGGCACGACGAACTTTGGCAGCGGTGCATACTCGGGAGAACACTTCTTGATAATTTAGTGAGAGATCATCTTATAATGCTACCGTCAATCAAAGCAAGATAAGATGCATAAAGGATAAACATCACATGCAAATCAATATAAGTGATATGATATGGTCATCATCATCTTGTGCTTCATGATCTCCATCTTGCGGCACCACCATGATCACCATCGTCACCGGTAGCGACACCTTGATCTCCATCGTAGCATCGTTGTCGTCTCGCCAAACTTATGCTTCTCGACTATCGCTACCGCTTAGTGATAAAGTAAAGCATTACGAAGCGATGCATTGCATACAATAAGCGACAACCATATGGCTCCAGCCGATTGCCGATAACCGGTTACAAAACATGATCATCTCATACAATAAAATATAGCATCACGTCTTGACCATATCACATCACAACATGCCTGCAAAAACAAGTTAGGCGTCCTCTACTTTGTTGTTGCAAATTTTACGTGGTTGCTACGGGCTTAAGCAAGAACCAGTCTCACCTACGCATCAAAACCACAGCGATACTTCGTCAAATAGACTCCGTTTTAACCTTCTCAAGGACGGGCGTAGCCACTCAGTTCAACTAAAGTGAGAGAGCAGACACCCACCAGTCACCTTTAAGCAGCGAGTGCTGCGTGGCGGTGAAACCAGTCTCGCGTAAGCGTCTGGCGTAATGTCGGTGCAGGCCACTTCATCTCACAATACCGCTGAACCAAAGTATGACATGCTGGTAGGTAGTATGACTTGTATCGCCCACAACTCACTTGTGTTCTACTCGTGCAAAACATCAAACCATAGAAAAACCTAGGCTCGGATGCCTTTGTTGGGGAGCGTAGTAATTTCAAAAATTTCCTACGCACACGCAAGATCATGGTGATGCATAGCAGCGAGAGGAGAGTGTTGTCTCGTACCCTCGTAGACCGAAGCGGAAGCGATCTGGCGTAGAGGAAGTAGTCGTCGTTCTCCTCGCGATCCGACCGATCCGGCGCCGTTACTCCGGCGCCCGAGTTCTTGACACACGTACAGCTCGATGGCGTCCCTCGTACTCGATCCAGCCGAGTGTCGAGGAGAGTTCGTCGACCTGACGGCGTGGTGGCGATCTTGATGTTTCACGGTGCGAGGCCGCCTAAGCTTGCGACGGTATAACCGAGGTGGAATATGGTGGAGGGGCACCGCTGCGGCTGAGAGCGATCTCAGGATCAACTTGTGTGTCATGGGGTGCCCCCTGCCCCGTATATAAAGGAGGGAGGGGGGGCGGCCGGCCTAGAGGAGGCGGGAGGAGTCCTACTCCCAGGGAGTAGGACTCCCCCTTCCTAGTTGGAATAGGATTGGGGGAGGGAAGAGGAGAGGCGCGCCCCCTCCTGTCCTATTTGGACTGGGGGGGAGGCGCGTGGCCACCCTGGCGGCCCCTCCTCTTCTCCCTCAAGGCCCACGAGGCCCATTTACCCCGGGGGTTCGGTAACCTCCGGTACTCGATAAATTCTGTTTCGCCGGAACCTTTCCGAACTCCAAACATAGGCTTCCAATATATCAATCTTTATGTCTCGACCATTTGAGACTCCTCGTCATGTCCGTGATCACATCAGGGACTCGAACTTCTTGGTACATCAAAATACATAAACTCATAATAAGCATCATGAAACCTTAAGCGTGCGGACCCTACGGTTCGAGAACAATGTAGACATGACCTAGAACTATTCACGGTCAATAACCAATAGCGGGACCTGGATGCCCATATTGGTTCCTACATTTTCTCTGAAGATCTTTGTCGGTCAGACCGCATAACAACATCGTTGTTCCTTTGTCATCGGTATGTTACTTGCGAGATTCGATCGTCGGTATCAATACCTAGTTCAATCTCGTTACCGCAAGTCTCTTTACTCGTTACGTAATACATCATCTCACAACTAACTCATTAGTTGTAGTGCTTGCAAGGCTTGATGATGTGCATTACGAGAGGGCCGAGAGATACCTCTCCAGAGCAATCGGAGTGACAAAACCTAATCTCGAAATCGCCAACCCAACATCGCCTTTGGAATCACTGTAGTACTCCTTTATAATCACCCGATTACGTTGTGACGTTTGGTAGCACCAAAGTGTTCCTCCGTAAGCAGGAGTTGCATAATCTCATAGTTACGGGAACATGTATAAGTTATGGATAAAGCGGTAGCAACATACTAAGCGATCGTGTGCTAAGCTAACGGAATGGGTCATGTCAATCAGATCATTCTACTAATGATGTGACCTTGTTAATCAAATAACAACTCTTTGTTCATGGTTAGGAAACATAACCATCTTTGATTAACAAGCTAGTCTAGTAGAGGCATACTAGTGACATCTTGTTTGTCTATGCATTCACACATGTATCATGTTTCCGGTTAATACAATTCTAGCATGAATGATAAACATTTATCATGTAATAAGGAAATAAATAATAACTTTATTATTGCCTCTAGGGCATATTTCCTTGAGGCTTAGTTAACGGGTGCGACATTCAGATCCGTATGTATCTTGCAAATCTCTATGTCTCCCACCTAGACTAAGTCCGGATGGAATTGAAGCGTCTCTTGATGTGCTTGGTCCTCTTGTGAAATCTGGATTCGCCGCTAAGGCAATTGCTCCGAGATTGTCATAGAAGATTTTCATTGGACCCGATGCACTAGGTATGACACCTAGATCGGATATGAACTCCTTCATCCAGACTCCTTCATTAGCTGCTTCTGAAGCTGCTATGTACTCCGCTTCACATGTAGATCCCGCTATGACGCTTTGTTTAGAACTGCACCAACTGACAGCTCCTCCGTTTAGTGTAAATCATTATCCGGTTTGCGATTTAGAATCGTCCGGATCGGTGTCAAAGCTTGCATCAACGTAACTGTTTACGATGAGCTCTTTGTCACCTCCATATCGAGAAACATATCCTTAGTCCTTTTCGGTATTTGGGATGTTCTTGACCGCTGTCGATGATCCACTCTGGATTACTTTGGTACCTCCTGCTAGGCTTATAGCAAGGCACACATTAGGTCAGTACAAGCATTGCATACATGATAGAGCCTATGGCTGAAGCATAGGAACATCTTTCATTTTCTCTATCTTCTGCAGTTGGTCGGGCATTGAGTCTTACTCAACTTCACACCTTGTAACACGAGCAAGAACCCTTTCTTTGCTTGATCCATTTTGAACTTCTTCAAAATTTTGTCAAGGTATGTGCATTGTGAAAGTCAATTAAGCGTCTTGATCTATCTCTATAGATCTTAATGCCCAATATGTAAGCAGCTTCACCGAGGTCTTTCATTGAAAAACTCTTATTCAAGTATCCCTTTATGCTATCCGAAATTCTATATCATTTCCGATCAGCAATATGTCATCTACATATAATATCGTAAATGCTCTGAGCTCCCACTCACTTTCTTGTAAATACAGGCTTCTCCAAAAGTGCATACAAACCCAAATGCTTTGATCACACTATCAAAGCGTTTATTCCAACTCGAGATGCTTGCACCAGTCCATAAATGGATCGCTGGTGCTTGCACACTTTGTTAGCTCCTTTGGATCGATAAAACCTTCGGTTGCATCATATACAACTCTTCTTCCGTAAATCCATTCAAGAATGCAGTCTTTACATCCATTTGCCAAATTTCATAATCATAAAATCGGCAATTGCAAACACGATTCGGACGGACTTAAGCATCGCTACGGGTGAGAAGGTCTCATCATAGTCAATCCCTTGAACTTGTCGAAAACCCTTTGCGACAAGTCGAGCTTTATAAACGATAATATTATCGTCGGCGTCGGTCTTCTTCTTGAAGATCCACTTGTTTTCTATTGCTTGTCGACCCTCGGGCAAATCAACCAAAGTCCATACTTTGTTTTCATACATGGATCCCATCTCAGATTTCATGGCTTCAAGCCATTTTATGGAATCTGGGCTCACCATCGCTTCTTCATAGTTTGTAGGTTCATCATGATCTAGTAGCATGATTTCCAGAACAGGATTACCGTACCACTCTGGTGCGGATCTTACTCTGGTTGATCTACGTGGTTACGTAGTAACTTGATCGAAGTTTCATGATCAACATCATCAACTTCCTCACTACTTGGTGTAGGTGTCTCGAAACCGGTTTCTGCGACGAACTACTTTCAAGTAAGGGAGAAGGTACAATTACCTCATCAAGTTCTACTTTCCTCCACTCACTTCTTTCGAGAGAAACTCCTTCTCTAGAAAGGATCCATTCTTAGCAACGAATGTCTTGCCTTCGGATCTGTGATAGAAGGTGTACCCAACTGTTTCCTTTGGGTATCCTATGAAGACACATTTCTCGATTTGGGTTCGAGCTTATCAGGTTGAAGCTTTTTCACATAAGCATCGCATCCCCAAACTTTAAGAAAGCGACAACTTTGGTTTCTTGCTAAACCATAGTTCATAAGGTGTCGTCTCAACGGATTTTGGCGGTGTTCTATTCAGTGTGAATGCGGCCGTCTCTAGAGCATATCCCCAAAAGCGATAGCGGTAAATCTGTAAGAGACATCATAGATCGCACCATATCTAGTAAAGTACGATTCGACGTTCGGACACACCATTACGCTGTGGTGTTCGGGTGGCGTGAGTTGTGAAACTATTCGCATTGTTTCAAATGTAGACCAAACTCGTAACTCAAATATTCACCTCCACGATCGATCGTAGAAACTTAATTTTCTTGTTACGATGATTTTCAACTTCACTCTGAAATTCTTTGAACTTTTCAAATGTTTCAGACTTATGTTTCATTAAGTAGATATACCCATATCTGCTTAAGTCATCTGTGAAGGTGAGAAAATAACGATATCCGCCACGAGCCTCAACATTCATCGGACCACATACATCGTATGTATGATTTCCAACAAATCTGTTGCTCTATCCATAGTATCGAGAACGGTGTTCTAGTCATCTTGCCCATGAGGCACGGTTATAAGTGCCAAGTGATTCATAATCAAGTGACTCCAAAAGTCCATCGGTATGGAGTTTCTTCATGCGCTTTATACCGATATGACCTAAGCGGCGAGTGCCACAAATAAGTTGCACTATCATTATCAACTCTGCATCTTTTGGTTTCAACATTATGAATATGTGTATCACTACTATCGAGATTCATCAAAATAGACCACTCCTCAAGGGTGCATGACCATAAAAGATATTACTCATATAAATAGAACAACCATTATTCTCGATTTAAATGAATAACCGTCTCGCATCAAACAAGATCCAGATATAATGTTCATGCTCAACGCAGCACCAAATAACAATTATTTAGGTCTAAAACTAATCCCGAAGGTAGATGTAGAGGTAGCGTGCCGACCGCGATCACATCGACTTTGGAACCATTTCCCACGCGCATCGTCACCTCGTCCTTTGCGAGTTAAGCAATCCGTAGTCCCTGCTTTGAGTTGCAAATATTAGCAGAACCGATTATCAAATACCCGGTGCTACACGAGCTCTAGTAAGGTACACATCAATAACATGTATATCACATATACCTTTGTTCACCTTGCCATCCTTCTTATCCGCCAAATACTTGGGGCAGTTCCGCAAATGACTACCGCTTGCAAGAGAAGCACTCAGTTTCAGGTTTTAGGGCCAGACTTGGGTTTCTTCTCTGAGCAGCAACTTGCTTGCTGTTCTTCTTGAAGTTCCTTCTTCTTCCCTTTACCTTTCTTCTTGAAACTAGTGGTCTTATTGACCATCAACACTTGATGCTCCTTCTTGATTTCTACCTCCAGCCTTTAGCATTGCGAAGAGCTCAGGTATAGTCTTTACTAACCCTTGCATATTATAGTTCATCACGAAGCCTTTGTAGCTTGGTGGCGGTGATTGGAGAATTCATCAATGACACAATCATCCGGAAGATTAACTTCCAATTGCGTCAAGTGATTGTAGTACCCGGACATTACGAGTATGTGCTCACTAATGAACTATTCTCCTCCATCTTGCAGCTATAGAACTTATTGGAGACTTCATATCTCTCAATCCGGGCATTACGTTGGAATATCAACTTCAACTCTTGGAACATCTCATATGCTCCATGACGTTCAAAACGTCGTTGAAGTCCCGGTTCTAAGCCGTATAGCATGGCACATTGAACTATAGAGTAGTCATCGACTTTGCTCGCCAAATGTTCACAACATCCGGTGTTGCTCAAAGAAGAGCTGGCACCTAGCGGTGCATCCAGACGTAACTCTTACAGGCAGCAATGAGGATGATCCTCAAATTCGGACCCGATCCGTGTAATTACTACCATCATCTTTCAACTTTGCTTTCTCAAGGAACGCATTAAAATTCAACGGAACAACAAAGACGAGCCATCTATCTACAATCAAACATAAACAAGCAAGATACTATCAGGTACTAAGTTCATGATAATTTTAAGTTCAATTAATCATATTACTTAAGAACTCCCACTTAGAAAAACATCCCTCTAGTTATCTAAGTGATCACGTGATCCAAATCAACTAAACCATAACCGATCATCACGTGAAATGGAGTAGTTTTCAATGGTGAACATCTTATGTTGATCATATCTACTATATGATTCACGCTCGACCTTTCGGTCTCCGTGTTCCGAGGCCATATCTGCATATGCTAGGCTCGTCAAGTATAACCCGAGTATTCTGCGTGTGCAAAACTGGCTTGCACCGTTGTAGATGGACGAGAGCTTATCACACCCGATCATCACGTGGTGTGCGGGCACGACGAACTTTGGCAACGGTGCATACCGGGAGAACACTTCTTGATAATTTAGTGAGAGATCATCTTATAATGCTACCGTCAATCAAAGCAAGATAAGATGCATAAAAGGATAAACATCACATGCAAATCAATATAAGTGATATGATATGGTCATCATCATCTTGTGCTTCATGATCTCCATCTTGCAGCACCACCATGATCACCATCGCCACCGCGCGACACCTTGATCTCCATCGTAGCATCGTTGTCGTCTCGCCAAACTTATGCTTCTCGACTATCGCTACCGCTTAGTGATAAAGTAAAGCATTACAGAATGCATTGCATTGCATACAATAAAGCGACAACCATATGGCTCCACCGATTGCCGATAACCGGTTACAAAACATGATCATCTCATACAATAAAATATAGCATCACGTCTTGACCATATCACATCACAACATGCCCTGCAAAAACAAGTTAGGCGTCCTCTACTTTGTTGTTGCAAATTTTACGTGGTTGCTACGGGCTTAAGCAAGAACCAGTCTCACCCACGCATCAAAACCACAGCGATACTTCGTCAAATAGACTCCGTTTAACCTTCTCAAGGACCGGCGTAGCCACACTCAGTTCAACTAAAGTGAGAGAGACAGACACCCACCGGTCACCTTTAAGCAACGAGTGCTCGTGGCGGTGAAACCAGTCTCGCGAAGCGTCTGCAGTAATGTCGGTCCAGGCCACTTCATCTCACAATACCGCTGAACCAAAGTATGACATGCTGGTAGGTAGTATGACTTGTATCGCCCACAACTCACTTGTGTTCTACTCGTGCAAAACATCAAACCATAGAAAAAACCTAGGCTCGGATGCCCTTTGTTGGGGAACGTAGTAATTTCAAAAATTTCCTCACGCACACGCAAGATCATGGTGATGCATAGCAACGAGAGGGGAGAGTGTTGTCTACGTACCCTCGTGAACTGAAGCGGAAGCGATCACAACGAGGAAGTAGTCGACGTTCTCCTCGCGATCCGACCGATCCGGCGCCGTTACTCCGGCGCCCGAAGTTCTTGACACACGTACAGCTCGATGGCGTCCCTCGTACTCGATCCAGCCGAGTGTCGAGGGAGAGTTCGTCGGCCACGACGGCGTGGTGACGATCTTGATGTTTCACGGTGCGAGGCTTCGCCTAAGCTTCATGACGGTATAACCGAGGTGGAATATGGTGGAGGGGGGCACCGGACACGGCTAAGGAACGATCTTCAAGGATCAACTTGTGTGTCATGGGGTGCCCCCCTGCCCCCGTATATAAAGGAGGGAGGGGGGAGGCCGGCCGGCCTAGAGGAGGCGCGCCGGGAGGAGTCCTACTCCCACCGGGAGTAGGACTCCCCCCCTTTCCTAGTTGGAATAGGATTGGGGAGGGGAAGAGGAAGGGCGCCCCCCCTCCTTGTCCTATTTGGACTGGGGGGGAGAGGCGTGTGCCACCCCTGGCGGCCCCTCCTCTTCTCCTCAAGGCCCACCGAGGCCCATTTACCCCGGGGTTCCCGTAACCTCCGGTACTCGGTAAATTCTGTTTTCGCCGGAACCTTTCCGAACTCCAAACATAGGCTTCCAATATATCAATCTTTATGTCTCGACCATTTCGAGACTCCTCGTCATGTCCGTGATCACATCCGGGACTCGAACTTCTTGGTACATCAAAATACATAAACTCATAATAACCGCCATCGAAACCTTAAGCGTGCGGACCCTACGGTTCGAGAACAATGTAGACATGACCTAGAACTATTCACGGTCAATAACCAATAGCGGACCTGGATGCCCATATTGGTTCCTACATTTTCTACGAAGATCTTTGTCGGTCGGACCGCATAACAACATCGTTGTTCCTTTGTCATCGGTATGTTACTTGCGAGATTCGATCGTCGGTATCCAATACCTAGTTCAATCTCGTTACGCAAGTCTCTTTACTTGTTCTCGTAATACATCATCTCACAACTAACTCATTAGTTGTAGTGCTTGCAAGGCTTGATGATGTGCATTACCGAGAGGGCCGAGAGATACCTCTCCAGAGCAATCGGAGTGACAAAACCTAATCTCAAATCGCCAACCCAACATCTGCCTTTGGAATCACCTGTAGTAATCCTTTATAATCACCCAGTTACGTTGTGATGTTTGGTAGCACCCAAAGTGTTCCTCCGGTAAACGGGAGTTGCATAATCTCATAGTTACAGGAACATGTATAAGTTATGGATAGAAGCAGTAGCAACATACTAAACGATCGTGTGCTAAGCTAACGGAATGGGTCATGTCAATCAGATCATTCTACTAATGATGTGACCTTGTTAATCAAATAACAACTCTTTGTTCATGGTCAGGAAACATAACCATCTTTGATCAACAAGCTAGTCTAGTAGAGGCATACTAGTGACATCTTGTTTGTCTATGCATTCACACATGTATCATGTTTCCGGTTAATACAATTCTAGCATGAATGATAAACATTTATCATGAAATAAGGAAATAAATAATAACTTTATTATTGCCTCTAGGGCATATTTCCTTCAGAACCCCTAGCACACCCCAGACAATTGCTTAGCCGTGTGCGGCACCCCCCTCCACCGTTTACACCCTTGGTCATATTTTCATAGTGCTGAGGCGAAGCCCTGCAAGGATCACTTCACCATCACCGTCACCACGCCGTCGTGATTACGAAACTCATATACTTCCGCGATGTCGTGCTGGATCAAGAAGGTGAGGGACGTCATCAAGTTGAACGTGTGTAGAACGCGGAGGTGTCATGCATTCGGTACTTGATCGGTTGAAGCGCGAAGAAGATCGACTACATCAACCGCGTTGAGAAACGCTTTCGCTTATGATCTACGAGGGTATGTAGACACACTCTTCCCCTCATTGCTATGCATCTCCATGGATAGATCATCGCGTGTGCGTAAATTTTTTTTTCCATGCAACGTTTCCCAATAGTGGCATCATGAGCCAGGTCTATACGTAGATGATATGCACAAGTAGAACACAAAGAGTTGTGGACAGTGATAGTCATACTGCTTACCACCAAGGTCTTATTTTGATTCGGTAGTATTGTGGGATGAAGCGGCCCAGACCAACCTTACATGTCCACGCACATGAGATCGGTTCCACCGACAAACATTCAAGTAGTTTTGCATAAAAGTGGCTGGCGGGTGTCTGTTTATCCTACTTTAGTTGAATCGAATTTGACTGCGGCCGGTCCTTGAAGAAGGTTAAAACACCAAACTTGATGAAACACCATTGTGGTTTGATGCGTAGGTAAGAACGGTTCTTGCTAGAAGCCCGTAGCAGCCACGTAAAACTTGCAACAACAAAGTAGAGGATGTATAACTTGTTTTTGCAGGGCATGTTGTGATGTGATATGGTCAAGACATGATGTGATATAAGTTATTGTATGAGATGATCACGTTTTGTAAAGTTATCTCAACCGGTAGGAGCATTATGGTTGTCTATTTATTGTATGAAATGCAAACGCCGTGTAATTGCTTTACTTTATCATTATGCGTTAGCGATAGTTGTAGAAGCAATAGTTGGCCAGACGACCACGATGCAACGATGGAGATCAAGGTGTCGAGCCGATGACGATGGACGTCATGACGATTCTTTGGATATGGAGATCAAGAGCACAAGATGATGATGGCCCTATCATGTCACATATTTTGATTGCATGTGATGTTTATCTTTTATGCATCTTATTTTGCTTAATTTGCTGGTAGCATTATAATATGATCCCTTAACTAAATTTCAAGGTAAAAGTGTTCTCCCTGAGTATGCATCGTTGCTACAGTTCGTCGTGTTGAGACACCACATGATGATCGGGTGTGATAGACTCTATGTTCACATAGAACAAGTGCAAGACAGCTTTGCACATGCGGAATACTTGGGTTAAACTTGACGAGCCTAGCATGTACAGACATGGCCTCGGAACACTGGAGACCGAAAGGTCGAACATGAATCATATAGTAGATATGATCAACATAGAGATGTTCACCATTGATGACTACTCCATCTCACATGATGATCGGCCATTGATTAGTTGATTTGGATCATGTATCATTTAGATGACTTGAGGGATGTCTATCTAAGTGGGAGTTCTTAAGTAATTTGATTAATTGAACTTAATTTATCATGAACTTAGTCCTGATAGTATTTGCATATCTATGTTGTAGATCAATGGCCCGTGCTATCGTTCCCCTGAATTTTAATGCATTCCTAGAGAAAGCTAAGTTGAAAGATGATGGTAACAACTACACGGACTGGGTCCGTAACTTGAGGATTGTCCTCATTGCTGCACGGAAGAATTATGTCCTTGATGTACCGCTAGGTGAAAGGCCTGCTGTAGGAGCAGATGCTGATGTTTTGAATGTCTGGCAAGCTCAATCTAATGACTACTCAATAGTTCAGTGTGCCATGCTTTACGGCTTAGAATCAGGACTTCAAAGACGTTTTGAACGTCATGGACCATATGAGATGTTCCAGGAGTTGAAGTTAATATGTCAAGCAAATGCTCGAGTTGAGAGATACGAAGTCTCCAACAATTTCTATAGCTGCAAGATGGAGGTGAACTGTTCTATCAATGAACACATACTCAAAATGTCTGGGTATCATAATCACTTGACCCAGCTGGGAGTTAATCTTCCAGATGATAGTGTTATTGACAGAGTTCTTCAATCACTACCACCAAGCTACAAAGGCTTCGTGACGAACTATAATATGCAAGGGATGGACAAGACAATTCCCGAGCTCTTCGCAATGCTCAAAGCTGCGGAGGTAGAAATCAAAGAAGGAGCATCAAGTGTTGATGGTTAACAAGACCACTAGTTTCAAGAAAAAGGGCAAGAAAAAAGGGAACTTCAAGAAGAATGGCAAGCAAGTTGCCACTCCTGGTAAGAAGCCCAAAGCTGGACCCAAGCCTGAAACTGAGTGTTTCTACTGCAAAGGGACTGGTCACTGGAAGTGGGACTGCCCCAAGTATTTGGCGGATAAGAAGGATGGCAAAGTGAACAAATGTATATTTGATATACATGTTATTGATGTGTACCTTACTAATACTCATAGTAGCGCCTGGGTATTTGATACTGGTTTGGTTGCTCATATTTGTAACTTGAAATGGGAGCTACGGATTAAACAAAGATTGGCTAAGGACGAGGTGATGATGCGCGTCGGGAATGGTTCCAAGGTCGATGTGATCGCCACCGCCACGCTACCTCTACATCTACCTTCGGGATTAGTTTTAGACCTGAATAATTGTTATTTGGTGCCAGCATTGAGCATGAACATTATATCTGGATCTTGTTTAGTGCAAGTTGGTTATTCATTCAAATCAAAGAATAATTGTTGTTCTATTTATATGAGTAATATCTTTTATGGTCATGCACCCTTGAAGAGTGGTCTATTTTTGTTGAATCTCGATTGTGGTGATACACATATTCATAATATTGATGCCAAAAGATGCAAAGTCGATAATGATGGTGCGACATATTTGTGGCACTGTCGTTTAGGTTATATTGGTGTAAAGAACATGAAGAAACTCCATGCAGATGGGCTTTTGGAATCACTTAATTATGAATCATTTGATACTTGCAAACCATGCCTCATGGGCAAGATGACTAAAACTCTGTTCTATAGAACAATAGAGTGAGCTAATGAATTATTGCAAATAATACATACCTATGTATGCGGTCCGATGAGTGTTGAGGCACGCGGCAGGTATCGTTATTTTCTAACCTTCGTAGATGATTTGAGCAAATATGGGTGTATCTACTTAATGAAACACAAGTCTGAAACATTTGAAAAGTTCAAAGAATTTCCGAGTGAAGTGGAGAATCATCATAGCAAGAAAATAATGTTTCTACGAATTAATCGCGGAGGCAAATATTTGGGTTACGACTTTGGCCTTCAACTAAAACAATGTGGAATAGTTTCACAACTCACGCCACCTCGAACACCACAGCGTAATGGTGTGTCCGAACGTAGTAATCATACTTTATTAGATATGGTGCGATCTATGATATCTATCGGGGGGATGAACCCCGGGTAGGCAACGGAACCCAGATCCTTTTCAAAAACAACGGGGCCGGTGTCGCCCCTCAAGCTGGCACACGCTTGGTCGGGTCGCTCGGCCCGGCCAAACCCCGCAACCCGGCCAAACTCTCCGACCCGGTAAGACACGTCGACTCGGCCTCAACAACTAGTACAAGACAGTCGAACCTGGCGCAACTAAGGCTTCCTCAACAAGCCAGCTCCACCTGGGGCGTGCTCCACAATCTAGCCACAGGTCAGCTCCCGTCCCATCCAGGCCATGGGATGGGACGAGTCTTCAGCCACTGATGACCAAGGCAACAGTGCCCCGCCCATGCCTCTGGTCAGCCGGGGCATGGCAATAGTGCCCCTCACCTACCCGCTGACCATGGCCGGTGTGGCTACAGTGCCACTGCCATCACCGCTGACGACAGCAAGCGGTGACCTGACGGAGCACCACCGTACATGACTTAACTCGCCACATACGACGATCGACAAGGCAACAGATAGTCCCCTAGGCACGGGGACCGCACCTAGGGGAACCCGGCAAACCACAGGCCCCCAGCTGGTCCCAGCCCAGGTCCCCAAATGCCGACAACCCAGACCCACCAACTTATAACATTACCATTGTATCCCTGGGGGGTTGGCCTATAAAATCCCCCAGGAGCCCACGCCTACGGGCAACAACAAAGGACAGATAGATAACATAGAGAGGAACTAGCCACCCAATAGTAACACTCACTCGGGAGAAGGAGTAGCCCAAGCCTTGGCCAGCCCTCCTTCCTCCTCCATAGAGTAATAGGAGCAACCTTGTACTGTCAAACATCAAACTACACATGGCAGGACTAGGGGTGTTATCTCTCCGGAGATCCCTGAACCTGGGTATGTCTTGCATCTCGCGCTCGCTCATACCAACCCCGCCTCTAGAGCCCACCAGTGCCCTCGAGCCTCCTCCTCTCTTTAGCCATCCCATGGCATCTGTCGTGCACCCACCACGACAGTTGGCGCCCACCGTGGGGCAGCTCTAGGAGCTGGCCGGGAGCGTGCTTTAGACGGGGCCCTTCTCCTACTCTGACAAGTCCGTCATGCTGATGGACGACGTCTTCGATGCACTCGCCGCCTCCTTCACCGCGCTGCGCATCTCTAATGTGCCCACGGCCGACGAGTACCGCAGCGAGGTACTCAGCTACTCCGACTCCCCCCTCTCCCTCGGCGGTGGCATTTCCGCCGGGGCAATGGACGTCCACGTGGAGGTCTTCGTCGAAGGCGCCTCCTCCTCATCGAGCAGCAGCGGAACGGCCGAGCCGTCCGATCCGTTGCGCACCACCATGCAGAGCCTCCGCGTCCCCATCGGCTCTGACGTCGATGCCACTAATGTTGTTGAGGCCCGAGCCCAGCTCGAGGAAAGGCACCAGCAGATGCTGGACATGTCCGAGACGCTTGCCGCCACCCAGCGTCGTCTGGATTCCGCCCAGCTGGAGCGCAACGCCGCCTACGGATTCACGCCCGTTGCGGCCGAGCCGCCGGGTCGCCGATGTGCGTGCCCGGGGAGGAGCCATCGGCCGGGTCCTCGGCGCCATCCCGACCGTCTACGAGACCACAGCGAAGGACATGCACGCTGCCCACGCAGCCACAGTCGACCTGGATGAGCTCACGGGCGAGGAACTGAAGGAGCGCGTTGGGCGGATGCGCGACCTCCTCAACGCGGCCAACACCCAGCAACACCGCCTCAACCAGCTCGCCAAGCCGGCGGGATCTAGTTCCGCCCGCATTGGCGGACCCGGCGAACTTCAGCACACAGCTTCCTTGCCACCCGGTGAGGCGCACTCCGGCCGAGCCTGGACTCGGCGCAACATGGCCGGCACGGCCACCGGCAGTTTGGGCAACGAGCCCATCCCAGAGATCCAGCGCGGAGACAGCCAGCATGGCCGGCGTCCGGCTCCAACCGACCCAGCCCCTCGTGGCCTAGTCGCCAGACGACTCGGCCCGCGCGCCATCGACGACGCCGACGCTCACCACCGCCTCGACCAGCTCGCTCACTCCCTGGAGGTGGAGGAAAGCGGTGCTATCGGGCCGGTGTTGGGGAACGTTGCAAAAAATTGAAAATTTTCCTACGGTTTCACCAAGATCCATCTATGAGTTCATCTAAGCAACGAGTCAAGAGAGAGAGATTGCATCTACATACCACTTGTAGATCGCGTGCGGAAGCGTTCAAGAGAACGGTGGTGATGGAGTCGTACTCGCCGTGATTCAAATCACCGATGACCAAGTGCCGAACGGACAGCACCTCCGCGTTCAACACACGTACGGAGCGGATGACGTCTCCTCCTTGTTGATCCAGCAAGGGGGAAGGAGAGGTTGATGATGATCCAAAGAAGACGACGGCGTGGTGGTGGATGCTGTGAGAACTCGGCAGGCTTCGCCAAGCAATCGGGAAGGAGGAAGAGGTGTAGCAGGGGAGGGAGGCGCCAGACTTGTGGTACAGCTGCCTCCCCTGCCCTCCTTATATAGGCCCCAGGGGCGCCCGCCCTGGAGATGCAATCTCCCAAGGGGACGGCGTGGGGGTGGAGTGCCCCAAGGCAGCGGGCGCCCCCACCATAGGGTTTCAACCCTAGGCGCAGGGGGTGGGCCAAGGGGGGCACACCAGCCCACTATGGGCTGGTTCCCCTCCCCACTTCAGCCCTTGGGGCCCTCCGGGATGGGTGGCCCCACCCGGTGGACCCCCGGGACCCTTCCGGTGGTCCCGGTACAATACCGGGTGACCCCGAAACTTTCCCGATGGCCGAAACAACACTTCCTATATATAATTCTTTACCCTCGAACCATTCCGGAACTCCTCGTGACGTTCGGAATCTCATCCGGGGCTCCGAACAACATTCGTTTTGCTGCATACTCATATTCATACAACCCTAGCGTCACCGAACCTTAAGTGTGTAGACCCTACGGGTTCGGGAGACATACAGACATGACCGAGACGGCTCTCCGGTCAATAACCAACAGCGGGATCTTGATACCCATGTTGGCTCCCACATACACCTCGATGATCTCATCGGATGAACCACGATGTCGAGGATTCAAGCAACCCCCGTATACTATTCCCTTTGTCAAACGGTATGTTACTTGCCCGAGACTCGATCGTCGGTATCCCAATACCTTGTTCAGTCTCGTTACCGGCAAGTCACTTTACTCGTACCGTAATGCATGATCCCGTGACCAGACACTTGGTCACTTTGAGCTCATTATGATGATGCACTACTGAGTGGGCCTAGTGATACCTCTCCGTCATACGGAGTGACAAATCCCAGTCTCGATCCGTGTCAACCCAACAGACACTTTCGGAGATACCTGTATTGCACCTTTATAGTCACCCAGTTACATTGTGACGTTTGGTACACCCAAAGCACTCCTACGGTATCCGGGAGTTACACGATCTCATGGTATAAGGAAAAGATACTTGACATTGGAAAGGCTCTAGCAAACGAACTACACGATCTTGTGCTATGCTTAGGATTGGGTCTTGTCCATCACATCATTCTCCTAATGATGTGATCCCGTTATCAACGACATCTAATGTCCATAGTTAGGAAACCATGACTATCTGTTGATTAACGAGCTAGTCAACTAGAGGCTTACTAGGGACATATTATGGTCTATGTATTCACACGTGTATTACGATTTCCGGATAATACAGTTATAGCATGAATAAAGACAATTATCATGAACAAGGAAATATAATAATAATAATTTTATTATTGCCTCTAGGGCATATTTCCAACAGTCTCCCACTTGCACTAGAGTCAATAATCTAGTTACATTGTGATGAATCGAACACCCATAGAGTTACGGTGTTGATCATGTTTTGCTTTGAAGAGAGAGTTTAGTCAGCGGATCTGCGACATTCAGATCCGTATGTACTTTACAAATATCTATGTCTCCATCTTGAACATTTTCACGGATGGAGTTGAAGTGACGCTTGATGTGCCTAGTCTTCTTGTGAAACCAGGGCTCCTTGGCAAGGGCAATAGCTCCAGTGTTGTCACAGAAGAGTTTGATCGGCGCCGACGCATTGGGTATGACTCCTAGGTCGGTGATGAACTCCTTCACCCAAATTGCTTCATGCGCTGCCTCCGAGGCTGCCATGTACTCCGCTTCACACGTAGATCCCGCCACGACGCTCTGCTTGCAGCTGCACCAGCTTACTGCTCCACCATTCAACATATACACGTATCCGGTTTGTGACTTAGAGTCATCCAGATCCGTGTCAAAGCTAGCGTCGACGTAAGCCTTTACGACGAGCTCTTCTTGACCGCTGTCCAGTGTTCCTTGCCGGGATTACTTTGGTACCTTCCTACCAAACTTACGGCAAGGTTTACATCAGGTCTGGTACACAGCATGGCATACATAATAGATACTATGGCTGAAGCATAGGGGATGACACTCATCTCTTCTTTATCTTTTGCCGTGGTCGGGCATTGAGCCGAGCTCAATCTCACACCTTGCAACACAGGCAAGAACCCTTTCTTGGACGATCCATTTTGAACTTCTTCAAAATCTTATCAAGGTATGTGCTTTGTGAAAGACCTATGAGGCGTCTCGATCTATCCCTATAGATTTTGATGCCTAATATGTAAGCAGCTTCTCCAAGGTCCTCCATTGAAAAACACTTATTCAAGTAGGCCTTAATGCTGTCCAAAAGTTCTATATCATTTCCCATCAAGAGTATGTCATCTACATATAATATGAGAAATGCTCTGAGCTCCCACTCACTTTCTTGTAAACGCAGGCTTCTCCATAAGTGCGCATAAACCCAAACGCTTTGATCATCTCATCAAAGAGAATGTTCCAACTCCGAGATGCTTGCACCAGCCCATAAATGGATCGCTGGAGCTTGCATACTTTGTTAGCATTCTTAGGGTCGACAAAACCTTCCGGCTGCATCATATACAGCTCTTCCTTAAGATGTCCGTTAAGGAATGCCGTTTTGACGTCCATCTGCCATATCTGATAATCATAGTATGCGGCAATTGCTAACATGATTCGGACGGACTTCAGCTTTGCTACGGGAGAGAATGTCTCGTCGTAGTCAATCCCTTGAACTTGTCGATAACCCTTAGCGACAAGTTAAGCTTTATAGATGGTAACATTTCCATCCGTGTCCGTCTTCTTCTTAAAGATCCATTTGTTTTCTATCGCTCACCGATCATCGGGCTAGTCTGTCAAAGTCCATACTTTGTTTTCATACATGGATTCTATCTCGGATTTCATGGCTTCAAGCCATTTGTTGGAATCTGGGCCGCCATCGCTTCTTCATAGTTGAAGGTTCACCGTTGTCTAACAACATGATTTCCGGGACGGGGTTGTCGCATTACCACTCAGTGCGAGCGTGTCCTTGTGGACCTCAACGGTTTGGTAGCAACTTGATCCAAGTACCTTGATCATCATCATTATTTTCTTCTTCGTTGGTGTAGGCATCACGGGAACATTTTCTGAGCTGCACTACTTTCTGTTCGAGAGGTAGTACTTCATCGAGTTCTACTTTCCTCCACTTACTTCTTTCGAGAGAAACTCTTTTTCGAGAAAGGATCCGTTCTCGCAACAAAGATCTTGCCCTCGGATCTTAAGTAGAAGGTATACCCAATGGTTTCCTTAGGGTATCCTATGAAGACGCATTTTTCCGACTTGGGTTCGAGCTTTTCAGGTTGAAGTTTCTTGACATAAGCATCGCATCCCCAAACTTTTAGAAACGACAGCTTAGGTTTCTTCCCAAACGATAATTCATACGGTGTCGTCTCAACGGATTTAGACGGTGCCCTATTTAAAGTGAATGTAGCTGTCTCTAGAGCGTATCCCCAAAATGATAGCGGTAAATCGCTAAGAGACATCATAGACTGCACCATATCCAATAGAGTGCGATTACGATGTTCGGACACACCGTTACGCTGAGGTGTTCCAGGCAGCGTGAGTTGTGAAACGATTCCACGTTTCCTTAAGTGTGTACCAAATTCGTGACTGAAATTCGTGAGTTGTGAAATGATTCATAATCGAGAGACTCTAAAAGTCCATCAGCATGGATCTTCTTCATGCAGTTGACACCAATGTGACCAAGGCGGCAGTGCCACAAGTATGTGGGACTATCGTTATCAACTTTACATCTTTTGGTATTCACACTATGAATATGTGTAACATTACACTCGAGATTCATCAAGAATAAACCATTGACCATCGGAGCATGACCATAAAACATATCTCTCATATAAATAGAACAACCATTATTCTCGGATGTAAATGAGTAGCCATCTCGTATCAAACGAGATCCAGATACAATGTTCATGCTCAAACTTGGCACCAAATAACAATTATTAAGGTTTAAAACTAATCCCGTAGGTAAATGTAGAGGTAGCGTGCCGACGGCGATCACATCGACCTTGGAACCATTCCCGACGCGCATCGTCACCTCGTCCTTTGCCGATCTCCGCTTATTCCGCAGCTCTGTTGTGAGTTACAAATATGAGCAACGGCACCGTATCAAATACCCGGGAGTTACTACGAGTAATCGGTAAGGTACACATCAATTACATGTATATCAAATATACCTTTGGTGTTGCGGCCTTCTTGTCCGCTAAGTATTTGGGGCAGTTCCGCTTCGATGACCCTTCCTTTGCAATAAAAGCACTCAGTCTCGTGCTTGGGTCCATTCTTTGACTTCTTCACGGCAAGCGGCTTACGGCGCGCAACATCCTTGTTGTCTTTCTTGAAGTTCTTCTTGCCCTTGCCCTTCTTGAACTTAGTGGTTTTATTGACCATCAACACTTGATGTTCCTTCTTGATTTCTACCTCTGCCAACTTCAGCATTGAAAATACTTCAGGAATGGTCTTCACCATCCCATGCATATTGTAGTTCATGACAAAGCTCTTGTAGCTTGGTGGGAGCGACTAAAGGATTCTGTCAATGACCGCCTCGTCCGGGAGGTTAATGTCCAGCTGGGACAGGCGGTTGTGCAACCCAGACATTTTGAGTATGTGCTCACTGACAGAACTATTTTCCTCCATCTTACAACTATAGAACTTGTCGGAGACTTCATATCTATCGACCCGGGCATGAGCTTGGAAAACTAGTCTCAGCTCCTCGAACATCTCATATGCTCCGTGTTGCTCAAAACGCTTTTGGAGCCCCGATTCTAAGCCATAAAGCATGCCGCACGGAACGAGGGAGTAATCATCAGCACGTGACTACCAAGCGTTCATAACGTTTTGGTTCTCTAGAACGGGTGCATCACCTAGCGGTCCTTCTAGGACATATTGTTTCCTGGCAGCTATGAGGATGATCGTCGGGTTAGGACCCGATCCAGTATAGTTGCTACCATCATCTTTCAACTTAGTTTTCTCTAGGAACACGTTGAAGTTCATGTTGACATGAGCGGCAGCCATTTGATCTACAAGACATATTTGCAAAGGTTTTAGACTAAGTTCATGATAATTAAGTTCACCTAATCAAATTATTACAATGAACTCCCACTCAGATTAGACATCCCTCTAGTCATCTAAGTGTTACACGATCCGAGTCGACTAGGCCGTGTCTGATCATCACGTGAGACGGACTAGTCATCGTCGGTGAACATCTCCATGTTGATCGTTTCTTCTATACGACTCGTGTTTGACCTTTAGATCTCTGTGTTCCGAGGCCATGCCCGTACATGCTAGGCTCGTCAAGTTAACCCTAAGTGTTTTGCATGTGTAAAACTGTCTTACACCCGTTGTATGTGAACGTAAGAATCTATCACACCCGATCATCACGTGGTGCTTCGAAACAACGAACTTTAGCAACGGTGCACAGTTAGGGGAGAACACTTCTTGAAATTGTTATAAGGGATCATGTTATTTACTACCGCCGTTCTAAGTAAGCAAGATGCATAAACATAATAAACATCACATGCAATTATATAGTAGTGACATGATATGGCCAATATCATATAGCTCCTTTGATCTCCATCTTCGGGGCTCCATGTGTTGGAAATACGCCCTAGAGGCAATAACAAATTAGTTATTATTATATTTCCTTGTTCATGATAATCGTTTATTATCCATGCTATAATTGTATTGATAGGAAACTCAGATACATGTGTGGGTACATAGACAACACCATGTCCCTAGTAAGCCTCTAGTTGACTAGCTCGTTGATCAATAGATGGTTACGGTTTCCTGACCATGGACATTGGATGTCGTTGATAACGGGATCCCATCATTAGAAGAATGATGTGATGGACAAGACCCAATCCTAAGCCTAGCACAAAGATCGTAGTTCGTATGCTAAAGCTTTTCTAATGTCAAGTATCATTTCCTTAGACCATGAGATTGTGCAACTCCGGATACCGTAGGAATGCTTTGGGTGTACCAAACGTCACAACGTAACTGGGTGGCTATAAAGGTGCACTACAGGTATCTCTGAAAGTGTCTGTTGGGTTGGCACGAATCGAGACTGGGATTTGTCACTCCGTGTGACGGAGAGGTATCTCTGGGCCCACTCGGTAGGACATCATAATAATGTGCACAATGTGATCGAAGAGTTGATCGCGGGATGATGTGTTATGGAATGAGTAAAGAGACTTGCCGGTAACGAGATTGAACAAGGTATCGGTATACCGACGATCGAATCTCGGGCAAGTACAATACCGCTAGACAAAGGGAATTGTATACGGGATCGATTGAGTCCTTGACATCGTGGTTCATCCGATGAGATCATCGTGGAACATGTGGGAGCCAACATGGGTATCCAGATCCCGCTGTTGGTTATTGACCGGAGAACGTCTCGGTCATGTCTACGTGTCTCCCGAACCCGTAGGGTCTACACACTTAAAGTTCAATGACGCTAGGGTTGTAAAGGAAGTTTGTATGTGGTTACCGAATGTTGTTCGGAGTCCCGGATGAGATCCCGGACGTCACGAGGAGTTCCGGAATGGTCTAGAGGTAAAGATTTATATATGGGAAGTCCTATTTTGGCCACCGGAAAATGTTCGGGATTTTTCGGTATTATCTGAGGAAGGTTCTAGAAGGTTCGGAGTGGGCCCCACCTGCATGGGGGACCACATGAACGTGGGTAGTGGGGGCAAGGCCCCACACCCCTGGTCAAGGCGCACCAAGATCCCCCTTAGAAGGAATAAGATCATATCCCGAAGGGATAAGATCAAGATCCCTAAAAGGGGGGGATAACAATCGGTGGGGAAGGAAATGATGGGATTTCTTTCCTCCCACCTTTGCCAATGCCCCAATGGACTTGGAGGGCAAGAAACCAGCCCCCTCCACCCCTATATATAGTGGGGAGGCGCATGGGAGCTACACCCAAGTTCTGGCGCAGCCCTTCCCCTCTCCCAAGTCCTCCTCCTCTCTCGCGGTGCTTGGCAAAGCCCTGCAGGATTGCCACACTCCTCCATCACCACCACGCCGTTGTGCTGCTGCTGGATGGAGTCTTCCTCAACCTCTCCCTCTCTCATTGCTGGATCAAGGCATGGGAGACGTCACCGGGCTGTACGTGTGTTGAACGCGGAGGTGCCGTCCGTTCGACACTAGGATCTCCGGTGATTTGGATCGCGACGAGTACGACTCCTTCAACCCCGTTCTCTTGCACGCTTCCGCTTAGAGATCTACAAGGGTATGTAGATGCACTCTCCTTCGCCTTGTTGCTGGTTTCTCCATAGATAGATCTTGGTGACACGTAGGAAAATTTTGAATTTCTGCTACGTTCCCCAACAATGGCACCATGAGCTAGGTCTATTGCGTAGATTCTTTGCACGAGTAGAACACAAAGTAGTTGTGGGCGTTGATGTTGTTCAATATGCTTACCGTTACTAGTCCAATCTTGATTCGGCGGCATCATGGGATGAAGCGGCCGGACCGACCTTACACGCTCTTCGTGAGACAGTTCCACCGATTGACATGCACTTGTTGCATAAGGTGGCTAGCGGTGCCGATCTCTCCCACTTTAGTCGAACGAATTCGATGAAAAGGGTCCTTATGAAGGGTAAATAGCAATTGGCATATAACGTTGTGGTTTTATGAGGTAAGAAACGTTCTTGCTAGAAACCCATAGCAGCCACGTAAAACATGCAAACAACAATTAGAGGACGTCTAACTTGTTTTTGCAGAGTATGCTATGTGATGTGATATGGCCAAGAAGAATGTGATGAATGATATGTGATATATGAGATTGATCATATTCTTGTAATAGGAATCACGACTTGCATGTCGATGAGTATGACAACCGGCAGGAGCCATAGGAGTTGTCTTTATTTATTGTATGATCTGCGTGTCATTGAACAACGCCATGTAATTACTTTACTTTATTGCTAGCCGGTAGCCAAAGTAGTAGAAGTAATAGGTTGGCGAGACAACTTCATGGAGACACGATGATGGAGATCATGGTGTCATGCCGGTGACAATTATGATCATGGAGCCCCAAGATGGAGATCAAAGGAGCAAAATGATATTGGCCATATCATGTCACTTTTGATTGCATGTGATGTTTGTCATGTTTATCCATCTTATTTGCTTAGAACGACGGTAGTAAATAAGATGATCCTCATTAAAATTTCAAGAAAGTGGTCCCCTAAGCGCGTGCACCGTTGCGAAAGTTAAATCGTTTCAAGCACCACGTGATGATCGGTGTGATAGATTCTTACGTTCACATACAACGGTGTAAGCCAGATTTACACACGCCAAACACTTAGGTTAACTTGACGATCCTAGCATGTACAGACATGGCCTCGAACATAAGAGACCGAAGGTCGAGCATGAGTCGATAGTAGATACGATCAACATGAAGATGCTCACCGATGATGACTAGTCCGTCTCACGTGATGATCGGACACGGCCTAGTTGACTCGGATCATGTAATCACTTAGATGACTAGAGGATGTCTATCGAGTGGGAGTTCATGAGATGAACTTAATTATCTTGAACATAGTCAAAAGATCTTTGCAAATTATGTCGAAGCTCGCGCTTTAGTTCCTTGTTTAGATATGTTCCTAGAGAAAATATAGTTGAAAGTTGTGATGGCGATTATGCGGAAGAGAAAGCTTATGTCCTTAATGCACCGCTCGATGTCTGAACCCCAAACATAAATGCGTGGATGTTGCGAACATCGGACATACACGCTTTTATAACTACGTGATAGTTCGGTTAAACGGTTTAGAGTTGAGGCACCAAAGACATTTTTCAAACGTCGCGGAACATATGAGATGTTTCGAGGGCTGAAATTGGGATTTTAGGCTCGTGCCCACGCCAAGAGGTATATGACCTCCGGCGATTTTCTTAGCCTCGCAAACTAAGGGAGAAAAGCTCAATCGTTGAGCTTGTGCTCGATTGTCCGAGTGCAACAATCACTTGAATCGTGGGAGTTGATCTTCCAAATGAGATAGTGATGCTTCTCCAAAGTCATTGCCACCAAGCTGCTAGAGCTTCGTGATGAACTATAACATATCGGGGATAGATATGGTGATCTTTAAGGTATTCATGGTGTTTGACACATGAAAGTAGAAATCAAGAAGGAGCATCAATTGTTGATGGTTGGTGAAACCACTAGTTTCAAGAAGGGCGAGGGCAAGAAGGGATACTTCATGAAATAGCAAATCATTTGCTGCTCTAGTGAAGAAACCCAAGGTTGAACCTAAACCCGAGACTAAGTGCTTCGTAATAAGGGGACGACAAATTTGGAGCAGAATTACCCTAGATACTTGGTAGATGAGAAGGCTGACAAGGTCGATAGAAGTATATTGGATATACATTATGTTAATGTGTACTTTACTAGTACTCCTAGTAGCACCAGGGTATTAGATACCGATTCGGTTGCTAAGTATTAGTAACTCGAAATAAAAGCTACGGAATAAATGGAGACTAGCTAAAGGTGAGCTGACGATATGTGTTGGAAGTGTTTCCATGGTTGATGTGATCAAGCATCACATGCTCCCTCTACCATCGAGATTGATGTTAAACCTAAATGATTGTTATTTGGTGTTTGCGTTGAGCATAGACATGATTGGATTATGTCTATCGCAACACGGTTATTCATTTAAGGAGAATAATGGTTACTCTGTTTATTTGAATAAAACCTTCAATGGTCTTGCACCTAAAATGAATGGTTTATTGAATCTCGATCGTAGTGATACACATGTACATGCCAAAAGATATAATATAGTAATGATAGTACCACCTACTTGTGGTACTGCCATGTAAGTCATATTAGTATAAAACGCATGTAGAAGCTCCATGTTGATGGATCTTTGGACTCAATCGTTTTTGAAAAGTTTGAGACATGCGAACCATGTCTGTTGGTGTATATGCATGAAGAAACTCCATGCAAATGGACCGTTTGGACTCACGTGATTTTGAATCACTTGAGACATGCAAATCATACCACATGGGCAAGATGACTGAAAGCCTCGTTTTCAGAAAAATGGAACAAGAAAGCAACTTGTTGGAAGTAATACATTTTGATGTGTGCAGTCCAATGAGTGCTGAGGCACGCAGTGGATATCGTTATGTTCTTACTTCACGGATGATTCGAGTAGATACTGAGTATATTTACTTGATGAAACACAAGTCTGAATTATTGAATGGTTCAAGTAATTTCAGAGTGAAGTTGAAGATCATCGTGACAAGAGGATAAAATGTCTATGATATGATCATAGAGATGAGTATCTGAGTTATGAGCTTTGGCACACAATTAAGACATTGTGGAAATTGTTTCACAATTAATACCGCCTGGAACACCATAGTGTGATGGTGTGTCCAAACATCATAGTTGCACCCTATTGGATATGGTGCGTACCATGATGTCTCTTATCGAATTGCCACTATCGTTCATGGGTTAGGCATTAGAGACAACCGCACTCACTTTAATAGGGCACCACGTAATTCCGTTGAGACAACACCGTTTGAACTATGGTTTGGAGAAACCTAAGTTGTCATTTCTTAAAAGTTTGGGGCTGCGACGCTTATGTGAAAAAGTTTCAGGTTGATAAGCTCAAACCCAAAGCGGATAAAATGCATCTTCATAGGACACCCCAAAACAGTTGGGTATACCTCCTAATTCAGATCTGAAAGCAATGGGGATTGTTTCTTGAATCGGGTCCTTTCTCGAGGAAACGTTTGTCTCGGAAAGTCGAGTGGGAGCATGGTGGAGACTTGATGAGGTTATTGAACCGTCACTTCAACTAGTGTGTAGCAGGGCACAGGAAGATGTTCCTGTGGCGCCCACACCAATTGAAGTAGAAGCTTATGATAGTGATCATGAAGTTTCGGATCTAGTCACTACCATACCTCGTAGGGTGACAAGGATGTGTACTACTTCAGAGTGGTACAGTAATCCTGTCTTGAAGGTCATGTTGCTAGACAACAATGAACCTACGAGCTATGGAGAAGCGATGGTGGGCCTGTATTCCGACAAATGGTTAGAAGCTGTGAAATCCGAGATAGGATTCATGTATCAGAACAAAGTATGGACTTTGGTGGACTTGCCCGATGATCGGCAAGCCATTGAGATAAATGGATCTTTAAGAAGAAGACGGACGTGGATGGTAATGTCTCCATCTATGAAGCGCGACTTGTGGCGAAGATTTTTTCACAAGTTCAAGGAGTTGACTACGATGAGATTTTCTCATCCGTAGCGATGCTTAAAGTCAGTCGGAATCATGTTAGCATTAGCTGCATTTATGAAATATGGCAGGCGGATGTCAAAACGAGTTTCCTTACCAGTTTTCGTAAGGAAAGGTTGTATGTGATACAATCAGAAAGGTTTTGTCGATCCTAAGGATGCTAAAAGGTATGCTAGCTCCAGCGATCCTTCCATGGACTGGAGTAAGCATCTCGGAGTTGGAATATGCACTTTGATAAGATGATCAAAGATTTTTGGTTTATACAAAGTTTATGAGAAACTTGTATTTCCAAAGAAGTGAGTGGGAGCACTATAGAATTTCTGATAAGTATATGTTGTAAATATATTGTTGATCAAAAATGATGTAGAATTTCTGGAAAGCATATAGGGTTATTTGAAAAGTATTTTTCAATAGAAAACCTGGATTAAGCTGCTTGAACATTGAGCATCAAGATCTATGAGGATAGATCAAAAACGCTTAATGGTACTTTCAAATGAGCACGTACTTTGACATGATCTTGAAGGTGTTCAAGATGGATCAGTCAAAGAAGGAGTTCTTGCCTGAGTTGTAAGGTACGAAGTTAAGACTTAAAGCTCGACCACAGCAGAAAAGAGAGAAAGGACGAAGGTCGTCCCCTATGCTTTAGACGTAGGCTCTACAGTATGCTATGCTAAGTACCGCACCTGATGTGTGCCTTGCCACATGTCTGGCAAGAGGGTACAAAGGTGATCAAGGAGTGGATCACCAGATAGCGGTCAAAATTATCCTTAGAGGAATAAGGATATGATAAAGAGTTCGGCGTAAAGGGTTACGACGATGCAAGCTTTAACACCTATCCGAATGACTCTGAGTAGCAAACCGGATACGTATAGTGGAGCGACCATTTGGAATAGCTCCAAGTGGAGCGTGGAAGCAGCATTTACAATATGACCTAAAGATTTGCGAAGTACACATGGATCTGAATGTTGCAGACCCGTTGACTAAAACCTCTCTCACAAGCAAACATGATCAAACCACAGAACTCATTGAGTCTTAATCACATGATGATGTGAACTAGTTTAATGACACTAGTAAACTCTTTGGATGTTGGTCACATGGCGATGTGACCTGTGAGTGTTAATCACATGGCAATGTGAACTAGATTATTGACTCTAGTGCAAGTGGGAGACTGTTGGAAATATGCCCTAGAGGCAATAATAAATTAGTTATTATTATATTTCCTTGTTCATGATAATCGTTTATTATCCATGCTATAGTTGTATTGATAGGAAACTCAGATACATGTGTGGGTACATAGACAACACCATGTCCCTAGTAAGCCTCTAGTTGACTAGCTCGTTGATCAATAGATGGTTACGGTTTCCTGACCATGGACATTGGATGTCGTTGATAACGGGATCACATCATTAGAAGAATGATGTGATGGACAAGACCCAATCCTAAGCCTAGCACAAAGATCGTAGTTCGTATGCTAAAGCTTTTCTAATGTCAAGTATCATTTCCTTAGACCATGAGATTGTGCAACTCCCGAATACCATAGGAATGCTTTGGGTGTACCAAGCGTCACAGCGAATCGGGTGGCTATAAAGGCGCACTCTGGTATCTCCGAAAGTGTCATTGGGTTGTACGAATCGAGACTGGGATTTGTCACTCCGTGTGACGGAGAGGTATCTCTGGGCCCACTCGGTAGGACATCATCATAATGTGCACAATGTGATCAAAGATTTGATCGTGGGATGATGTGTTATGGAACGAGTAAAGAGACTTGCCGGTAACAAGATTGAACAAGGTATCGGTATACCGACGATCGAATCTCGGGCAAGTACAATACCGCTAGACAAAGGGAATTGTATACGGGATCGATTGAGTCCTTGACATCGTGGTTCATCCGATGAGATCATCGTGGAACATGTGGGAGCCAACATGGGTATCCAGATCCCGCTGTTGGTTATTGACCGAGAACGCCTCGGTCATGTCTACATGTCTCCGAACCCGTAGGGTCTACACACTTAAAGTTCGATGATGCTAGGGTTGTAAAGGAAGTTTGTATGTGGTTACCGAATGTTGTTGAGTCCGGATGAGATCCCTGACGTCACGAGGAGTTCCAAATGGTCCGGAGGTAAAGATTTATATATGGAAGTCCTATTCGCCACCGGAAAATGTTTGGGATTTTTCAGTATTGTACCAGGAAGGTTCTAGAAGGTTACGGGTGGGGCCCACCTGCATGGGGGACCCACATGAACGTGGTAGTGGGGGCAAGGCCCACACCCCTGTTCAAGGCGCACCAAGATTACCCCTTAGAAGGAATAAGATCATATCCCGAAGGGATAAGATCAAGATCCCTAAAAAGGGGGGATAACAATCGGTGGGGAAGGAAATGGTGGGATTTCTTTCCTCCCACCATTGCCAACGCCCCAATGGACTTGGAGGGCAAGAAACCAGCCCCCTCCACCCCTATATATAGTGGGGAGGCACATGGGAGATACACCCAAGTTCTGGCGCAGCCCTTCCCCTCTTCCAAGTCCTCCTCCTCTCTCGCGGTGCTTGGCGAAGCCCTGCAGGATTGCCACACTCCTCCATCACCACCACGCCATTGTGCTGCTGCTGGATGGAGTCTTCTTCAACCTCTCCCTCTCTCCTTGCTGGATCAAGGCATGGGAGACGTCACCGGGCTGTACGTGTGTTGAACGCAGAGGTGCCGTCCGTTAGGATCTCCGTGATTTGGATCACGGACAGCACGACTCCTTCAACCCCGTTCTCTTGAACTCTTCCGCTTAGCGATATACAAGGGTATGTAGATGCACTCTCCTTCCCCTCGTTGCTGGTTTCTCCATAGATAGATCTTGGTGACACGTAGGAAAATTTTGAATTTCTGCTACGTTCCCCAACACCATGATCATCTTTGTCACCGGCATGACACCATGATCTCCATCATCATGATCTCCATCATCGTGGCTTCATGAAGTTTTCACGCCAACGAATACTTCTACTTCTATGGCTAACGCGTTTAGCAATAAAGTAAAGTAATTTACATGGCGTTCTTCAATGACACGCAGGTCATACAAAAAATAAAGACAACTCCTATGGCTCCTGCCGGTTGTCATACTCATCAACATGCAAGTCGTGATTCCTATTACATGAACATGATCTCATGCATCACAATATATCATTCATCATTCATCACAACTTTTGGCCATATCACATCACAAGACACTTGCTGCAAAAACAAGTTAGACGTCCTCTAATTGTTGTTGCAAGTTTTTACGTGGCTTCTATAGGTGATCTAGCAAGAACGTTTTCTTACCTACGTTAAAGCCACAACGTGATTTTGTCAACTTCTATTTACCCTTCATAAGGACCCTTTTCATCAAATCCGCTCCAACTAAAGTGGGAGAGACAGACGCCCGCCAGCCACCTTATGCAACTAGTGCATGTCAGTCGATGGAACCGGTCTCATGTAAGCGTACGTATAAGGTTGGTCCGGGCCGCTTCATCCCACAATACCGCTGAAGCAAGATAAGACTAGTAGGGGCAAGCAAGTTGACAAGATCTACGCCCACAACAAAGTTGTGTTCTACTCGTGCAATAGAGAACTGAGCATAGACCTAGCTCTGATACCACTGTTGGGGAACGTTGCAGAAAAGTAAAAAAATTCCTACGGTTTCACCAAGATCCATCTATGAGTTCATCTAAGCAACGAGTCAAGAGAGAGAGATTGCATCTACATACCACTTGTAGATCACGTGCGGAAGCGTTCAAGAGAACGGTGATGATGGAGTCGTACTCGCCGTGATTCAAATCACCGATGACCAAGTGCCGAACGGACAACACCTCCGCATTCAACACACGTACGGAGCGGATGACGTCTCCTCCTTCTTGATCCAGCAAGGGGGAAGGAGAGGTTGATGATGATCCAGCAGCACGACGGCGTGGTGGTGGATGCAGCAGAACTCCGGCAGGGCTTCGCCAAGCAACTGTGGGAGGAGGAAGAGGTGTAGCAGGGGGAGGGAGGCGCCAGGACTTCAGGGTACGGCTGCCCTCTCCCCTGCCCTCCTTTACATAGGCCCCTAGGGGGGCGCCGGCCCTGGGAGATGCAGTCTCCCAAGGGGGCGGCGGACAGGGGGGGTGGAGTGCCCCCCAAGGCAAGTGGGGCGCCCCCCCACCCTAGGGTTTCAACCCTAGGCGCAGGGGGTGGGCCAAGGGGGGTGAACCAGCCCACTATGGGCTGGTTCCCCTCCCCACTTCAGCCCTTGGGGCCCTCCGGGATGGGTGGCCCCACCCAGTGGACCCCCGGGACCCTTCCGGTGGTCCCGGTACAATACCGGGTGACCCCGAAACTTTCCCGATGGCCAAAACAACACTTCCTATATATAATTCTTTACCTCCGGAACATTCCGGAACTCCTCGTGACGTCTGAGATCTCATCCGGGACTCCAAACAACATTTGGTTTGCTGCATACTCATATTCATACAACCCTAGTGTCACCGAACCTTAAGTGTGTAGACCCTACGGGTTCGGGAGACATGCAGACATGACCGAGACGGCTCTCCAGTCAATAACCAACAGCGGGATCTGGATACCCATGTTGGCTCCCACATACTCCTCGATGATCTCATCGGATGAACCACGATGTCGAGGATTCAAGCAACCCCGTATACTATTCCCTTTGTCAAACGGTATGTTACTTGCCCGAGACTCAATCGTCGGTATCCCAATACCTCGTTCAGTCTCGTTACCGGCAAGTCACTTTACTCGTACCGTAATGCATGATCCTGTGACCAAACACTTGGTCACTTTGAGCTCATTATGATGATGCACTCTTGAGTGGGCCCGGTGATACCTCTCCGTCATACGGAGTGACAAATCGATCTCGATCCGTGTCAACCCAACAGACACTTTCGGAGATACCTGTAGTGCACCTTTATAGTCACCCAGTTACGTTGTGACGTTTGGTAGACCCAAAGCACTCCTACAGTATCCGGGAGTTACACGATCTCATGGTCTAAGGAAAAGATACTTGACATTGGAAAAGCTCTAGCAAACAAACTACACGATCTTGTGCTATGCTTAGGATTGGGTCTTGTCCATCACATCATTCTCCTTATGATGTGATCCCGTTATCAACGACATCTAATGTCCATAGTCAGGAAACCATGACTATCTGTTGATTAATGAGCTAGTCAACTAGAGGCTTACTAGGGACATATTATGGTCTATGTATTCACACGTGTATTACGATTTCTGGATAATACAGTTATAGCATGAATAAAGACAATTATCATGAACAAGGAAATATAATAATAATACTTTTATTATTGCCTCTAGGGCATATTTCCAACAGCCGGCGTGCTTCGGCCCATGCATCCGAAAGAGCCCTTTCCCAAAGAGTTCATCCTCCCCTGCGATACCCCTATGCATTGCAGGAACGGGGTCCCCAGACTTGCCTGCCTGCGGCCTGCGGCGTGGCTCAAGTGGGGGCCCAATGCAGCCCAGCTTCATCAGCTCAAGCTCAAGACCCTCGCGAGGGGCCAAGCCTCATGGGCGGATGATGTGAAGCTTCCTCAGAGCATCCTTCTCGAGCAGGCTCGCGAGGAGGCGGAGAGATCAAGGCGAGGTACCTCCGAGGAGCCCGTGGACGCAAGCCATGACGATCGAGACCAGGGGGCGCCGGCTCAAGAGATGTCCTTGTTTCCCTTTCGGTGCAAAGGGGGCAAGCACAGTCCGAGGCATCAGGCAAAGGTTACCGTTTCGGTGCAACAAGACCAAGACCGGCAGAACGGCAGGACGAGGGTCATCGTGGAGCCCAAGACGGCGTCATCGTCAGAGCCTTTGGCAGCCGAAGACCAACTTTAGTCAGTATAAGTGTACTAGATGTTCCCCTTCAAAATGGCCAATTGTTGGCGCCCTTCCCGCTCATTATTTGAGAAGAGGCCCTGGGCCTCCCTCTATAAATAAGATTAGCCACCCACAGGGTAGAGGCATCTAGAGATCGGATCGAGAGAACAGATCAACCAGAGAGAGAGAGAGAGAGAGAGAGAGAGAGAGAGAGAGAGAGAGAGAGAGAGAGAGAGAGAGAGAGAGAGAGAAGCGACTGAACTCGCCCTAGCAGTTCATCGCACCAGCTCAAGAACAGCCCCTCGCAAGGCTGTTCTCCCTTTGTATTGTTCATCATCAGCCCCTGAGGCAATCCACCACACCACACACTGGAGTAGGGTATTACACTACAATGGTGGCCTGAACCAGTATAAATCTCGTGTCCCTTGTGTGTTCTTCTTTCTAGCTTAGATCCTTGTGAGACTTTGACGCGTGAGCTGGTAGGGGAAAGATCTTCGTGCGCACCCCAGTGTTCGAACCTCAAGGGTCTGCTGGAACCCAAAATCTGACATTTGGCGCGCCAGGTAGTGGTGCGCTGGAATATTTATTCTGCTAGTCGCGTGTGATCTTCCGTTGTGTCCATGGCTGACGCTCGTCGAGCTCGCGCCGAGCGTCGGGCTGCTCTCGCCACCCGCGTCGCCCAGACGGCGCCCGTCGGCGGTCGCCCTCATCGTTCCCCGTCGCCTGCCGCCAACGCCGCCACCGGCCCGGCGGGGAACGAGCAACAGGCCTCGCCCCTGCATCCTTCGGTGCGGCGCGATGGCCGCACCGCCACCCCATCACGGACTCCAGCCAGTTCGTCGTCCCACGCCCGTCGTGGCCCCACGGATGCGCACACCGCGCTGCTCCTGGTGCGTGAGCTCCTGCACTGCCGTCCTATCGATGACCTCTACGAGGACTAGCTCGCCTGCATCACCGAGCTCGTCAGCGCCGCAGGGGGCTCTCCCATGCCATCCCTCTCGCTGCCTCGCCCTCCGTCCTGCGTAGGAGGCGAGGAGCAGGAGGTGCCTCCACCACCTCCTCCCCAAGAAGGCGCCCTGGCTCCAAGGTGCGCGGCCCCAGGACAAGACCCACTGCGAGCTACCAAGAGATCCCACATCCCCAAGAAGGTGCTCGCGTGCTCCCGGCACCGGTGCGCCCTGACCGCATCCCTACACCGCCACGTCAAGACCCCGCGCTGCTCCAGGCAGCGGTGCGCGGGAATCCCCAGGAGAAAGCCTCGCATCAGCAGAGAGCTCCGGTGTCCACTGCAGGCTGTCGCGCCTTCACCTCCGAGCTGCGTAGCGTCGCATGGCCTGGCAAGTTCAAGCCGGACCTGCCTCCTCGCTACGACGGCACTGCAGACCCCGCGGAGTTCCTCCAGCTCTACGAGCTGGGCATCGAAGCCGCCAACGGGGACGAAAAGGTCATGGCAAATTGGTTTCCCATGGCGCTCAAGGACGGTGCCCGCACCTGGCTCCTGAACCTGGCCCGTAGCACGATCTCCTCCTAGGACGAGATGCGCACCCGCTTCATCGCCAACTTCCAAGGCACTCGCGACCGGCCCTTGTAGATCGCTAAGTGGAAGCGCTCAAGAGAACGGGGTTGAAGGAGTCGTACTCGTCATGATCCAAATCACCGGAGATCCTAGTGCCGAACGGACGGCACCTCCGCATTCAACACACGTACAGCCTGGTGACGTCTCCCATGCTTGATCCAGCAAGGAGAGAGGGAGAGGTTGGGGAAGACTCCGTCCAGCAGCAGCTCAACGGCGTAGTGGTGGTGGAGGAGCGTGGCAATCCTGCAGGGCTTCGCCAAGCACCGCGGGAGAGGAGAACTTGTGAGAGGGGGAGGGCTGCGCCAGAACTTGGGTAAAGCTCCCATGCGCCTCCCCACTATATATAGGGGTGGAGGGGGCTGATTTCTTGCCCTCCAAGTCCATTGGGGCGTTGGCAAAGGTGGGAGGAAAGAAATCCCATCATTTCCTTCCCCACCGATTGTTATCCCCCCTTTTTAGGGATCTTGATCTTATCCCTTCGGGATATGATCTTATTCCTTCTAAGGGGCGCTCTTGGTGCGCCTTGACCAGGGGTGTGGGGCCTTTCCCCCACTACCCACGTTCATGTGGGTCCCCCCATGCAGGTGGGCCCCACTCCGGAACCTTCTAGAACCTTCCCGGTACAATACCGAAAAATCCCGAACATTTTCCGGTGGCCAAAATAGGACTTGCCATATATAAATCTTTACCTCCGGACCATTCCCGAACTCCTCGTGACATCCGGGATCTCATCCGGGACTCCAAACAACATTCAGTAACCACATACAAACTTCCTTTATAACCCTAGTGTCATCGAACCTTAAGTGTGTAGACCCTACGGGTTCGGGAACCATGCAGACATGACCGAGACGTTCTCCGGTCAATAACCAACAGCGGGATCTGGATACCCATGTTGGCTCCCACATGTTCCACGATGATCTCATCGGATGAACCACGATGTCAAGGACTCAATCGATCCCGTATACAATTCCCTTTGTCTAACGGTATTGTACTTGCCCGAGATTCGATCGTCAGTATACCGATACCTTGTTCAATCTCGTTACCAGCAAGTCTCTTTATTCGTTCCGTAACACATCATCCCGTTATCAACCCCTTAGTCACATTGTGCACATTATGATGATGTCCTACCGAGTGGGCCCAAGATACCTCTCCGTTTACACGGAGTGACAAATCCCATTCTCGATTCGTGCCAACCCAACAGATACTTTTGGAGATACCTGTAGTGCACCTTTATAGCCACCCAGTTACGTTGTGACGTTTGGTACACCCAAAGCATTCCTACGGTATCCGGGAGTTGCACAATCTCATGGTCTCAGGAAAGATACTTGACATTAGAAAAGCTTTAGCATACGAACTACATGATCTTTGTGCTAGGCTTAGGATTGGGTCTTGTCCATCACATCATTCTCCTAATGATGTGATCGCGTTATCAACGACATCCAATGTCCATGGTCAGGAAACCGTAACCATCTATTGATCAACGAGCTAATCTGCTAGAGGCTTACTAGGGACATGGTGTTGTCTATGTATCCACACATGTATCTGAGTTTCCTATCAATACAATTATAGCATGGATAATAAACGATTATCATGAACAAGGAAATATAATAATAACTAATTTATTATTGCCTCTAGGGCATATTTCCAACAGTCTCCCACTTGCACTAGAGTCAATAATCTAGTTCACATCGCCATGTGATTAACACTCACAGGTCACATCGCCATGTGACCAACATCAAAAGAGTTTACTAGTGTCACTAAACTAGTTCACATCATCATGTGATTAAGACTCAATGAGTTCTGGGGTTTGATCATGTTTTGCTTGTGAGAGAGGTTTTAGTCAACGGGTCTGAACCTTTCAGATCCGTGTGTACTTCGCAAATCTCTAGGTCATATTGTAAATGCTGCTTCCACGCTCCACTTGGAGCTATTCCAAATGGTCTCTCCACTATACGTATCCGGTTTGCTACTCAGAGTCACTCGGATAGGTGTTAAAGCTTGCATCAATGTAACCCTTTAAGCTAAACTCTTTATCACCTCCATAATCGAGAAACATATCCTTATTCCTCTAAGGATAATTCTGACTGCTATCTGTTGATCCACTCCTTGATCACCTTTGTACCCTCTTGCCAGATATGTAGCAAGGCACACATCAAGTGCGGTACACGGCATAGCATACTGTAGAGCCTACGTCTAAAGCATAGGGGACGACCTTCGTCCTTTCTCTCTTTTCTGCCGTGGTCGAGCTTTAAGTCTTAACTTCATACCTTACATCTCAGGCAAGAACTCCTGCTTGGACTGATCCATCTTGAACACCTTGAAGATCATGTCAAGGTATATGCTCATTTGAAAGTACCATTTAGCGTTTTGATCTATCCTCATAGATCTTGATGCTCAATGTTCAAGCAGCTTATTCAGGTTTTCTATTGAAAACACCTTTCAAATAACCTTATATGCTTTCCAGAAAATCTACATTATTTCTGATCAACAATATGTCAACAACATATCCTCATCAGAAATTCTATAGTGCTCCCACTCACTTCTTTGGAAATACAAGTTTCTCATAAACTTTGTATAAACTCAAAATCTTTGATCATTTCATCAAAGCATACATTCCAACTCCGAGATGCTTACTCCAGTCCATGGAAGGATCGCTGGAGCTAGCATACCTTTTAGCATCCTAAGGATCGACAAAACCTTTCTGATTGTATCACATACAGCCTTTCCTTACGAAAACTGGTAAGGAAACTCGTTTTGACATCCATCTGCCAGATTTCATAAATGCAGCTAATGCTAACATGATTCCGACGGACTTTAAGCATCGCTACTGATGAGAAAATCTCATCGTAGTCAACTCCTTGAACTTGTGAAAAACTCTTCGCCACAAGTCGAGCTTCATAGATGGTGACATTACCATCCACGTCCGTCTTCTTCTTAAAGATCCATTTATCTCAATGGCTTCCCGATCATTGGGCAAGTCCACCAAAGTCCATGCTTTGTTCTGATACATGGATCCTATCTCGGATTTCATGGCTTCTAACCATTTGTCGGAATTTGGGCCCACCATTGCTTCTCCATAGCTCGTAGGTTCATTGTTGTCTAGCAACATGACCTTCAAGACAAGATTACTATACCACTCTGAAGTAGTACGCATCCTTGTCACCCTACGAGGTACGGTAGTGACTTGATCCGAAGTTTCATGATCACTATCATAAGCTTCTACTTCAATTGGTGTAGGTGCCACAGGAACAACTTCCTGTGCCCTTCTACACACTAGTTGTAGTGATGGTTCAATAACCATATCAAGTCTCCACCATGCTCCCACTCAACTTTCCGAGACAAACTATTCTCGAGAAAGGACCCAATTCAAGAAACAATCCCTATTGCTTTCGGATCTGAATTATGAGATATACCCAACTGTTTTGGGTGTCCTATGAAGATGCATTTTATCCGCTTTGGGTTCGAGCTTATCAACCTGAAACTTTTTCACATAAGCGTCGCAGCCCCAAACCTTTAAGAAATGACAGCTTAGGTTTCTCTAAACCATAGTTCATACGGTGTCATCTCAATGGAATTACGTGGTGCCCTATTAAAGTGAATGTGGTTGTCTCTAATGCCTAACCCATAAACGATATTGGTAATTCGATAAGAGACATCATAGTACGCACCATATCCAATAGGGTGCAACTATGATGTTCGGACACACCATCAAACTATGGTGTTCCAGGCGGTATTAATTGTGAAACAATTTCCACAATGTCTTAATTGCGTGCCAAAGCTCGTAACTCAGATACTCATCTCTATGATCATATCATAGACATTTCATCCTCTTGTCACGATGATCTTCAACTTCACTCTGAAATTACTTGAACCATTTAATAATTCAGACTTGGGTTTCATCAAGTAAATATACTCTACATCTACTCGAATCATCTGTGAAGTAAGAACATAATGATATTCACTGCATGCCTCAGCACTCACTGGACTGCACACATCAAAATGTGTTACTTCCAACAAGTTGCTATCTTGTTCCATTTTACGGAAAAACGAGGCTTTTTAGTCATCTTGCCCATGTGGTATGATTTGCATATCTCAAGTGATTCAAAATCAAGTGAGTCCAAACGATCCATCTGCATGGAGTTTCTTCATGCGTATACACCAATAGACGTGGTTCGCATGTCTCAAACTTTTCAAAACGAGTGAGTCCAAAGATCCATCAACATGGAGCTTCTTCATGCGTTTTATACCAATATGACTTACATGGCGATTGCCACAAGTAAGTGGTACTATCATTACTATCTTATATCTTTTGGCATGAAAATGTGTATCACTACGATCGAGATTCAATAAACCATTCGTTTGGTGCAAGACCATTGAAGGTATTATTCAAATAAACAGAGTAACCATTATTCTCCTTAAATGAATAACCAGATTGCGATAGACATAATCCAATCATGTCTATGCTCAACGCAAACACCAAATGACGATTATTCAGGTTTAATACTAATCTTGATGGTAGAGGGAGCGTGCGATGTTTGATCACATCAAACTTGGAAATACTTCCAACACATATCATCAGCTCACCTTTAGCTAGTCTCCGTTTATTCCGTAGCTCTTTTATTTTGAGTTACTAATACTTAGCAACCGAACCGGTATCTAATACCCTGGTGCTACTAGGAGTACTAGTAAAGTACACATTAACATAATGTATATCCAATATACTTCTATCGACCTTGCCAGCCTTCTCATCTACCAAGTATCTAGGGTAATTCCGCTCTAGTGACTATTCCCCTTATCACAGAAGCACTTAGTCTCGGGTTTGGGTTCAACCTTGGGTTTCTTCACTGGAGCAGCAGCTGATTTGCCGTTTCATGAAGTATCCCTTCTTGCCCTTGCCCTTCTTGAAACTAGTGGTTTCACCAACCATCAACAATTGATGCTTCTTCTTGATTTCTACTTTCGCGGTGTCAAACATCGTGAATACCTCAAGGATCATCATATCTATCCCTGATATGTTATAGTTCATCACGAAGCTCTAGCAGCTTGGTGGCAATGACTTTGGAGAAACATCACTATCTCATCTGGAAGATCAACTCCCACTCGATTCAAGTGATTGTTGCACTCAGACAATCTGAGCACAAGCTCAACGATTAAGCTTTTCTCCCTTTGTTTGCAGGCTAAGAAAATTGTCAGAGGTCTTATACCTCTTGACGTGGGCACGAGCCTAAAATCCCAATTTCAGCCCTCGAAAACAGCCCATATGTTCCGCGACGTTTCGAAAACGTCTTTGGGGCCTCAACTCTAAACTGTTTAACTGAACTATCACGTAGTTATCAAAACGTGTATGTCCGATGTTCGCAACATCCACAAACGACGTTTGGGGTTCAGACACCTGGCGGTGCATTAAGGACATAAGCTTTCATCGTCCGCATAATCGCCATTGTTAAATTTCAACTATATTTTCTCTAGGAACATATCTAAACAGTGGAACTAAAGCGCGAGCTTACGACATAATTTGCAAAGATCTTTTGACTATGTTCAGGATAATTAAGTTCATCTTATGAACTCCCACTCAGATAGACATCCCTCTAGTCATCTAAGTGATTACATGATCCGAGTCAACTAGGCTGTGTCCGATCATCACGTGAGACGGACTAGTCATCATCGGTGAACATCTTCATGTTGATCGTATCTACTATACGACTCATGCTCGACCTTTCGGTCTCTGTGTTCCGAGGCCATGTCTATACATGCTAGGCTCGTCAAGTTAACCCTAAGTGTTGTGCATGTGTAAAACTGTCTTACAGTGAACGTAAGGATCTATCACACCCGATCATCACGTGGTGCTTCGAAACGACGAACTTTAGCAACGGTGCACAGTTAGGGGAGAACACTTCTTGAAATTGTTGTAAGGGATCATCTTATTTACTACCGTCGTTCTAAGTAAACAAGATGCATAAACATGATAAACATCACATGCAATCAAAAAGTGACATGATATGGCCAATATCATATTGCTCCTTTTGATCTCCATCTTCGGGGCTCCATGATCATCATCGTCACCGGCATGACACCATGATCTCCATCATCATGATCTCCATCATCATGATCTCCATCATCGTGTCTCCATGAAGTTGTCTCGCCAACTTATTACTTCTACTACTATGGCTACCGGTGAGCAATAAAGTAAAGTAATTACATGGCGTTGTTCAATGACACGCAGGTCATACAATAAATAAAGACAACTCCTATGGCTCCTGTCGGTTGTCATACTCATCGACATGCAAGTCGTGATTCCTATTACAAGAACATGATCAATCTCATTTATCACATATCATTCATCACATTCTTCTTGGCCATATCACATCACATAGCATACCCTGCAAAAACAAGTTAGACGTCCTCTAATTGTTGTTTGCATGTTTTACGTGGCTGCTATGGGTTTCTAGCAAGAACGTTTCTTACCTACACAAAAACCACAACGTGATATGTCAATTGCTATTTAACCTTCATAAGGACCCTTTTCATCGAATCCGATCCGACTAAAGTGGGAGAGGCTGGCACCCGCTAGCCACCTTATGCAACAAGTGCATGTCAATCGGTGGAACCTGTCTCACGTAAGAGTACGTGTAAGGTCGGTCCGGGCCGCTTCATCCCACGATGCCGCCGAATCAAGATTGGACTAGTAACGGTAAGCATATTGAACAACATCAACACCCACAACTACTTTGTGTTCTACTCGTGCAAATAATCTACGCAATAGACCTAGCTCATGATGCCACTGTTGGGGAACGTAGCAGAAATTCAAAATTTTCCTATGTGTCACCAAGATCTATCTATGGAGAAACCAGCAACGAGGGGAAGGAGAGTGCGTCTACATACCCTTGTAGATCGCTAAGCTGAAGCGTTCAAGAGAACGGGGTTGAAGGAGTCGTACTCGTCGTGATCCAAATCACCGGAGATCCTAGTGCCGAACGGACGGCACCTTCGTGTTCAACACACGTACAGCCCGGTGACGTCTCCCATGCCTTGATCCAGCAAGGATAGAGGGAGAGGTTGGGGAAGACTCCGTCCAGCAGCAGCACGACAGCGTGGTGGTGGTGGAGGAGCGTGGCAATCCTGCAGGGCTTCGCCAAGCACCGCGGGAGAGGAGGAGAACTTGTGAGAGGGGGAGGGCTGCGCCAGAACTTGGGTAAAGCTCCCATGCGCCTCCCCACTATATATAGGGGTGGAGGGGGCTGATTTCTTGCCCTCCAAGTCCATTGGGGCGTTGGCAAAGGTGGGAGGAAAGAAATCCCATCATTTCCTTCCCCACCGATTGTTATCCCCCCTTTTTAGGGATCTTGATCTTATCCCTTCGGGATATGATCTTATTCCTTCTAAGGGGGGATCTTGGTGCTCCTTGACCAGGGGTATGGGGCCTTGCCCCCACTACCCATGTTCATGTGGGTCCCCCCATGCAGGTGGGCCCCACTTCGGAACCTTCTAGAACCTTCCCGGTACAATACCGAAAAATCCCGAACATTTTCCGGTGGCCAAAATAGGACTTCCCATATATAAATCTTTACCTCCGGACCATTCCGGAACTCCTCGTGACGTCCGGGATCTCATCCGGGACTCCGAACAACATTCAGTAACCACATACAAAATTCCTTTATAACCCTAGCGTCATCGAACCTTAAGTGTGTAGACCCTACGGGTTCGGGAACCATGCAGACATGACCGAGACGTTCTCCGGTCAATAACCAATAGCGGGATCTGGATACCCATGTTGGCTCCCACATGTTCCACAATGATCTCATCGGATGAACCACGATGTCAAGGACTCAATCGATCCCATATACAATTCCCTTTGTCTAACGGTATTGTACTTGCCTGAGATTCGATTGTCGGTATACCGATACCTTGTTCAATCTCGTTGCCGGCAAGTCTCTTTACTCGTTCCGTAACACATCATCCCGTGATCAACCCCTTGGTCACATTGTGCACATTATGATGATGTCCTATCGAGTGGGCCCAGAGATACCTCTCCGTTTACACGGAGTGACAAATCCCAGTCTCGATTCGTGCCAACCCAACAGATACTTTCGGAGATACCTGTAGTGCACCTTTATAGCCACCCAGTTACTTTGTGACGTTTGGTACACCCAAAGCATTCCTACGGTATCCGGGAGTTGCACAATCTCATGGTCTAAGGAAAAGATACTTGACATTAGAAAAGCTTTAGCATACGAACTACACGATCTTTGTGCTAGGCTTAGGATTGGGTCTTGTCCATCACATCATTCTCCTAATGATGTGATCGCGTTATCAACGACATCCAATGTCCATGGTCAGGAAACCATAACCATCTATTGATCAACGAGCTAATCTGCTAGAGGCTTACTAGGGACATGGTGTTGTCTATGTATCCACACATGTATCTGAGTTTCCTATCAATACAATTATAGCATGGATAATAAACGATTATCATGAACAAGGAAATATAATAATAACTAATTTATTATTGCCTCTAGGGCATATTTCCAACATCTTCAGCATATAAGAACCAGCACAAGAAGTATCGAGCATGTTGCGATCATTGGGAGAAAGCCGAGCATAAATTTTTTTAATAATCATTTCTGTGGAGAGCTCATGATTGGGGCATGAATATAACATTGACTTAAGCCTCCCCCAAGCTTGAGAGATGCTTTCTCCTTCGCGAGGCCAGAAATTATATATGTAATTACGACCACGATGAACAAGATGCATAGGATAGAACTTCTGGTGAAATTCCAACTACAATCAATTATAATTCCAAGATCCCGTATCATCACATAGCCTATACCATGTCAATGCATCTCCCTTCAAAGATAAAGGGAAGACCTTCCTTTTGACAATATCATCATGAATACCTGCAAGCTTAAATAATCCACAAACTTCATCCACAAAGATAAGGTGTAAATCGGGATGCAATGTTCCATCTCCTGCAAAGGGATTAGCTAGCAGTTTCTCTATCATACCCGAAGGAATCTCAAAGTAAATATTTTCAGTAGGTTCAGTAGGTTGGGGAGCAACTCTTTGCTCTTCTGGTCGGGGTGAAGATACCCCGAACAAGCACCTCAAAGGACTAGTTTCCATAGTAACAAGTGACGGAAAATTTCACCACACTATATAAATGTCTCCTTACCAAAAGCGCTACACTCCCCGGCAACGGGGCCAGAAAAGAGACTTGATGACCCACGAGTATAGGGGATCTATCCTAGACCTTTCGATAAGTAAGAGTGTCGAACGCAACTAGGAGCAGAAGGAAATGACAAGCGGTTTTCAGTAAGGTTTTCTCTGCAAGCACTGAAATTGTAGGTAACAGATAGTTTTGTGATAAGATAAATTGTAACGAGTAACAAGCAATGAAAGTAAATAAAGTGCAGAAAGGTGGCCCAATCCTTTTTTTAGAAAAGGACAAGCCTGGACAATTTCTTATAATGAGAAAAGAGCTCCCGAGGACACATGGGAATTATCGTCAAGCTAGTTTTCATCACGCTCATATGATTCGCGTTCGGTACTTTGATAATTTGATATGTGGGTGGACTGTTGCTTGGGTACTGCCCTTACTTGGACAAGCATCCCACTTATGATTAACCCCTATTGCAAGCATCCGCAACTACAAAATAAGTATTAAGGTAAACCTAACCACAGCATTAGACATATGGATCCAAATCAGCCCCTTACGAAGCAACACATAAACTAGGGTTTAAGCTTCTGTCATTCTAGCAACCCATCATCTACTTATTGCTTCCCAATGCCTTCCTATAGTCCCAAATAATGGTGAAGTGTCATCTAGTCAACGTTCATATAACACCACTAGAGGAAAGACAACATACATCTCATCAAAATATCGAACGAATACCAAATTCACATGACTACTAATAGCAAGACTTCACCCATGTCCTCAGGAACAAACGTAACTACTCACAAAGCATATTCATGTTCATAATCAGAGGAGTAATAATATGCATTAAGGATCTGAACATATGATCTTCCACCAAGTAAACCAATTAGCATCAACTATAAGGAGTAATCAGCACTACTAGAAACCCACATGTACCAATTTGTGGTTTTGATACAAGATAGGATACAAGAGATGAACTAGGGTTTTGAGAAGAGATGGTGCTGGTGAAGATGTTGATGGAGATTGACCCCCTCCCGATGAAAGGATCATTGGTGATGACGATGGTGATGATTTCCCCCTCCCGGAGGGAAGTTTCCCCGGCAGAACAGCTCTGCCGGAGCCCTAGATTGGTTCCGCCAAGGTTCCGCCTCGTGGCGGCGGAGTTTCGTCCCATAAGCTTGCCTCTGATTTTTTCCAGGGTAAAAGCCTTCATATAGCAGAAGATGGGCACCGGAGGGCCTCCAGGGGGCCCAGGAGATAGGGGCGCGCCCAGTAGGGGTGGACGCGCCTCCCACCCTCCTGGCCAGGGTGAGGGTCCCCTCTAGTGTTTCTTTCGCTCATTAATTTTTATTAATTCCAAAAATGACTTCCGTGGAGTTTCAGGATTTTTGGAGCTGTGCAGAATAGGTTTCCAATATTTGCTCCTTTTCCAGCCAGAATTCCAGCTGCCGGCATTCCCCCTCTTCATGGTAAACCTTGTGAAATAAGAGAGAATAACCATAAGTATTGAGATATAATGTGTAATAACAGCCCATAATGCAATAAATATTGATATAAAAGCATGATGCAAAATGGACGTATCAGAGAAGTGCTTAGCTTTGGGTTCAATCTTGCGGTGTCCTTTCCCAGTGACAGCAGGGGCAGCAAGGCACATATTGTATTGTTGCCAATGAGGATAAAAAGATGGGGTTTATATCATATTGCATGAGTTTATCCGTCTATATCATGTCATCTTTCTTAATGCGTTACTCTGTTCTTTATGAACTTAATACTCTAGATGCATGCTGGATAGCGGTCGATGTGTGGAATAATAGTAGTAGACGCAGGCAGGAGTCGGTCTACTTGTCACGGACATGATGCCTATATACATGATCGTGCGTAGATAATCTCATAATTATTCGCTTTTCTATCAATTGCTCGACAGTAATTTGTTCACCCACCGTAACACTTATGCTATCTTGAGAGAAGCCACTAGTGAAACCTATGGCCCCTGGGTCTATCTTTTATCATATAAGCTTTCAATCTACTTTTATTTGCATCTTTACTTTTCCTATCTATATTATAAAATACCAAAAATATATTTATCTTATCATACTATCTCTATCAGATCTCACTTTTGCAAGTGGCCGTGAAGGGATTAACAACCCCGGCGCTCTCCATGACAAGGAGGGAGTAGTTCACCCTCGGGGCCGAGGGTATGTACCAGTAGCTATGTGTTTCATCTCTCTCTCTCGTGTTCTTGATTCGGCACGATCTTGATATATCGCGAGCTTTGCTATTATAGTTGGATCTTATGATGTTTCTCCCCCTCTACTCTCTTGTAATGGATTGAGTTTTCCCTTTGAAGTTATCTTATCGGATTGAGTCTTTAAGGATTTGAGAACACTTGATGTATGTCTTGCACGGGATACCCGTGGTGACAATGGGGTATTCTATTGATTCACTTGATGTATGTTTTGGTAATCAACTTGCGGGTTCAGTGACCTTGTGAACTTATGCATAGGGGTTGGTACACGTTTTCGTCTTGACTCTCCGGTAGAAACTTTGGGGCACTCTTTGAAGTTCTTTGTGTTGGTTGAATAGATGAATCTGAGATTGTGTGATGCATATCATATAATCATGCCCACGGATACTTGAGGTGACATTGGAGTATCTAGGTGGCATAGGGTTTTGGTTGATTTGTGTCTTAAGGTGTTATTCTAGCACGGACTCTTGAATAGATCAATCAGAAAGGATAACTTTGAGGTGGTTTTGTACCCTACAATATTCTCTTTGTTTGTTCTCCGCTATTAGTGACTTTGGAGTGACTCTTTGTTGAATGTTGAGGGATAGTTATATGAATCAATTATGTTATTATCATTGAGAGAACTTGCACTAGTGAAAGTATGAACCTTAGGCCTTGTTTCCTAGCATTCCAATACCATTTACACTCACTTTTATCATTAGTTACCTTGCTGTTTTTATATTTGCAGATTACAAAAACCTATGTCTACCATCCATATTGCACTTGTATCACCATCTCTTCGCCGAACTAGTGCACCTATACAATTTACCATTATATTGGGTGTGTTGGGGACACAAGAGACCCTTTGTTATTTGGTTGCATGGTTGTTTGAGAGAGACCATCTTCATCCTACGCCTCTCACGGATTGATAAACCTTAGGTTATCCACTTGAGGGAAATTTGCTACTGTCCTACAAACCTCTGCACTTGGAGGCCCAACAACGTCTACAAGAAGAAGGTTGCGTAGTAGACATCATGCCTATATAATTAATGATCATTGCCTGGATATCGTCATGATTATTTGAAGTTCTGTCAATTGCCTAACAGTAATTTGTTCACCCAATGTTTGCTATTTTTCTCGAGAGAAGCCACTAGTAAAACCTACGGCCCCCGGGTCTTCTTTCTCATATATTTGCCTTTGCGATCTAATTTTCTCTTGACTTTATTTTCAGATCTACTAAACCAAAAATACAAAAATACCTTGCTACATTTTATTTCTATTTATTTTATTTGGCATTCGATCTATCAATCTACTACAATTTACCTCACGTCCGTTTGCCTATCTTGAGGCGCCATACCCCGGAAGGGATTGACAACCCCTTTAACACGTCGGGTTGCGAGGATTTCTTATCTGTGTGCAGGGGCTGTTTACATTGTGTTGCTCGGTTCTCCTACTGGTTCGATAACCTTGGTTTCATATCTGAGGGAAATACCTACCGCCACTGTGTTGCATCCTCCCTTCCGCTTTTGGGAAATACCGACGTAGCTTCAAGCGACATCAGGCCTATTGGGCCACAAGAGGGGAGCACACCATCCCACAAGGGGCTGGCGAACCCCGCATGGCAGCCGGCCAAGTGGGGAAGGAAAGGGGGAAGGATTCGGCCTCCCCTTCCTTCTCTCTTCCCCATTTCCTTTCTTCTTCGGCAATTACAAAAAGGGGGCGCCACTTGTGGAGGACCCCAAGTAGGTTTCAGCCTACTTGGGGTGCCCTCCCACCTATATATATATGTGGGGGAACCCCTAGCACACCCCAGACAATTGCTTAGCCGTGTGCGGCACCCCCCTCCACCGTTTACACCCTTGGTCATATTTTCATAGTGCTGAGGCGAAGCCCTGCAAGGATCACTTCACCATCACCGTCACCACGCCGTCGTGATTACGAAACTCATATACTTCCGCGATGTCGTGCTGGATCAAGAAGGCGAGGGACGTCATCAAGTTGAACGTGTGTAGAACGCGGAGGTGTCATGCATTCGGTACTTGATCGGTTGAAGCGCGAAGAAGATCGACTACATCAACCGCGTTGAGAAACGCTTTCGCTTATGATCTACGAGGGTATGTAGACACACTCTTCCCCTCGTTGCTATGCATCTCCACGGATAGATCATCGCGTGTGCGTAGAATTTTTTGTTTTTCCATGCAACGTTTCCCAACAGTGGCATCATGAGCCAGGTCTATACGTAGATGATATGCACAAGTAGAACACAAAGAGTTGTGGACAGTGATAGTCATACTGCTTACCACCAAGGTCTTATTTTGATTTGGTAGTATTGTGGGATGAAGTGGCCCAGACCAACCTTACATGTCCACGCACATGAGACCGGCTCCACCGACAAACATTCAAGTAGTTTTGCATAAAGGTGGCTGGCGGGTGTCTGTTTCTCCTACTTTAGTTGAATCGAATTTGACTGCGGCCGGTCCTTGAAGAAGGTTAAAACACCAAACTTGATGAAACACCATTGTGGTTTTATGCGTAGGTAAGAACGGTTCTTGCTAGAAGCCCGTAGCAGCCACGTAAAACTTGCAACAACAAAGTAGAGGATGTATAACTTGTTTTTGCAGGGCATGTTGTGATGTGATATGGTCAAGACATGATGTGATATAAGTTATTGTATGAGATGATCACGTTTTGTAAAGTTATCGCAATCGGTAGGAGCATTATGGTTGTCTATTTATTGTATGAAATGCAAACGCCGTGTAATTGCTTTACTTTATCATTATGCATTAGCGATAGTTGTAGAAGCAATAGTTGGCGAGACGACCATGATGCAACGATGGAGATCAAGGTGTCGAGCCGATGACGATGGAGGTCATGACGATTCTTTGGATATGGAGATCAAGAGCACAAGATGATGATGGCCCTATCATGTCACATATTTTGATTGCATGTGATGTTTATCTTTTATGCATCTTATTTTGCTTAATTTGGTGGTAGCATTATAATATGATCCCTTAACTAAATTTCAAGGTAAAAGTGTTCCCCCTGAGTATGCATCGTTGCTACAGTTCGTCGTGTTGAGACACCACGTGATGATCGGGTGTGATAGACTCTACGTTCACATAGAACAAGTGCAAGACAGTTTTGCACATGCGGAATACTTGGGTTAAACTTGACGAGCCTAGCATGTACAGACATGGCCTCGGAACACTGGAGACCAGAAGGTCGAACATGAATCATATAGTAGATATGATCAACATAGAGATGTTCACCATTGATGACTACTCCATCTCACATGATGATCGGCCATTGATTAGTTGATTTGGATCATGTATCATTTAGATGATTTGAGGGATGTCTATCTAAGTGGGAGTTCTTAAGTAATTTGATTAATTGAACTTAATTTATCATGAACTTAGTCCTGATAGTATTTGCATATCTATGTTGTAGATCAATGGCCCGTGCTATCGTTCCCCTGAATTTTAATGCATTCCTAGAGAAAGCTAAGTTGAAAGATGATGGTAACAACTACACGGACTGGGTCCGTAACTTGAGGATTGTCCTCATTGCTGCACGGAAGAATTATGTCCTTGATGTACCGCTAGGTGAAAGGCCTGCTGCAGGAGTAGATGCTGATGTTTTGAATGTCTGGCAAGCTCAATCTAATGACTACTCAATAGTTCAGTGTGCCATGCTTTACGGCTTAGAATCAGGACTTCAAAGACGTTTTGAACGTCATGGACCATATGAGATGTTCCAGGAGTTGAAGTTAATATTTCAAGCAAATGCTCGAGTTGAGAGATACGAAGTCTCCAACAAGTTCTATAGATGCAAGATGGAGGTGAACTGTTCTATCAATGAACACATACTCAAAATGTCTGGGTATCATAATCACTTGACCCAGCTGGGAGTTAATCTTCCAGATGATAGTGTTATTGATAGAGTTCTTCAATCACTACCACCAAGCTACAAAGGCTTCGTGACGAACTATAATATGCAAGGGATGGACAAGACAATTCTCGAGCTCTTCACAATGCTCAAAGCTGCGGAAGTAGAAATCAAAGAAGGAGCATCAAGTGTTGATGGTTAACAAGACCACTAGTTTCAAGAAAAAGGGCAAGGGAAAAAAGGGAACTTCAAGAAGAATGGCAAGCAAGTTGCCACTCCTGGTAAGAAGCCCAAAGCTGGACCCAAGCCTGAAACTGAGTGTTTCTACCGCAAAGGGGCTGGTCACTGGAAGTGGGACTGCCCCAAGTATTTGGCGGATAGGAAGGATGGCAAAGTGAACAAATGTATATTTGATATACATGTTATTGATGTGTACCTTACTAATCCTCATAGTAGCGCCTGGGTATTTGATACTGGTTTGGTTGCTCATATTTGTAACTTGAAATGGGAGCTACGGATTAAACAAAGATTGGCTAAGGGCGAGGTGATGATGCGCGTCGGGAATGGTTCCAAGGTCGATGTGATCGCCACCGCCACGCTACCTCTACATCTACCTTCGGGATTAGTTTTAGACCTGAATAATTGTTATTTGGTGCCAGCATTGAGCATGAAAATTATATCTGGATCTTGTTTAGTGCGAGACGGTTATTCATTCAAATCAAAGAATAATTGTTATTCTATTTATATGAGTAATATCTTTTATGGTCATGCACCCTTAAGAGTGGTCTATTTTTGTTGAATCTCGATTGTGGTGATACACATATTCATAATATTGATGCCAAAAGATGCAAAGTCGATAATGATGGTGCGACATATTTGTGGCACTGTCGTTTAGGTTATATTGGTGTAAAGAGCATGAAGAAACTCCATGCAGATGGGCTTTTGGAATCACTTAATTATGAATCATTTGATACTTGCAAACCATGCCTCATGGGCAAGATGACTAAAACTCTGTTCTACAGAACAATAGAGTGAGCTAATGAATTATTGCAAATAATACATACCTATGTATGCGGTCCGATGAGTGTTGAGGCACGCGGCAGGTATCGTTATTTTCTAACCTTCATAGATGATTTGAGCAAATATGGGTGTATCTACTTAATGAAACACAAGTCTGAAACATTTGAAAAGTTCAAAGAATTTCCGAGTGAAGTGGAGAATCATCATAGCAAGAAAATAATGTTTCTACGAATTAATCGCGGAGGCAAATATTTGGGTTACGACTTTGGCCTTCAACTAAAACAATGTGGAATAGTTTCACAACTCACGCCACCTCGAACACCACAGCGTAATGGTGTGTCCGAACGTAGTAATCATACTTTATTAGATATGGTGCGATCTATGATATCTGTCGGGGGGATGAACCCCGGGTAGGCAACGGAACCCGGATCCTTTTCAAAAACAACGGGGCCGGTGTCGCCCCTCAAGCTGGCACACGCTTGGTCGGGTCGCTCGGCCCGGCCAAACCCCGCAACCCGGCCAAACTCTCCGACCCGGTAAGACACGTCGACTCGGCCTCAACAACTAGTACAAGACGGTCGAACCTGGCGCAACTAAGGCTTCCTCAACAAGCCAGCTCCACCTATGGCGTGCTCCACAATCTAGCCACAGGTCAGCTCCCGTCCCATCCAGGCCGTGCGATGGGACGAGTCCGATCCGTTGCGCACCACCATGCAGAGCCTCCGCGTCCCCATCGGCTCCGACGTCGATGCCACCAATGTCGTTGAGGCCCGAACCCAGCTCGAGGAAAGGCGCTAGCAGATGCTGGACCTGTCCGAGACGCTTGCCGCCACCCAGCGTCGTCTGGATTCCGCCCAGCTGGAGCGCAACGCCACCTACGGATTCACGCCCGTTGCGGCCGAGCCGAGCCGGGTCGCCGATGTGCGTGCCCGGGGAGGAGCCATCGGCCGGGCCCTCGACGCCGTCCCGACCGTCTACAAGACCACAGCGAAGAACATGCACGCTGCCCACGCAGCCACAGTCGACCTGGACGAGCTCACAGGCGAGGAACTGAAGGAGCGCGTCGGGCGGATGCGCGACCTCCTCAACGCGGCCAACACCCAGCAACACCGCCTCAACCAGCTCGCCAAGCTCGCGGGATCTAGTTCCGCCCGCATTGGCAGACCCGGCGAACTTCAGCACACAGCTTCCTCGCCACCCGGTGAGGCGCACTCCGGCCGAGCCCGGACTCGGCGCAACATGGCCGGCACGGCCACCGGCAGTTTGGGCAACGAGCCCATCCGAGAGATCCAGCGCGGAGACAGCCCAGCATGGCGGCGTCGGCTCCAACCGACCCAGCCCCTCGTGGCCTAGTCGCGAACGACTCGGCCCATGGCGCCATCGGCAGCGCTAGCGCTCACCACCGCCTCGACCAGCTCGCTCGCTCCCTGGAGGTGGAGGAAAGCGGTGCTATCGGGCCGGTGTTGGGGAACGTTGCAAAAAATTAAAAAATTTCCTACGGTTTCACCAAGATCCATCTATGAGTTCATCTAAGCAACGAGTCAAGAGAGAGAGATTGCATCTACATACCACTTGTAGATCGCGTGCGGAAGCGTTCAAGAGAACGGTGATGATGGAGTCGTACTCGCCGTGATTCAAATCACCGATGACCAAGTGCCGAACGGACAGCACCTCCGCGTTCAACACACGTACGGAGCGGATGACGTCTCCTCCTTGTTGATTCAGCAAGGGGGAAGGAGAGGTTGATGATGATCCAGCAGCACGACGGCGTGGTGGTGGATGCGCAGAACTCCGGCAGGGCTTCGCCAAGCAATTGTGGAAGGAGGAAGAGGTGTAGCAGGGGGAGGGAGGCGCCAGGACTTCAGGGTACAGCTGCCCTCCCCCTGCCCTCCTTTATATAGGCCCCCAGGGGGGGCGCCGGCCCTGGGAGATGCAATCTCCCAAGGGGCGGCGGCCAGGGGGGGTGGAGTGCCCCCCAAGGCAAGCGGGGCGCCCCCCACCATAGGGTTTCAACCCTAGGCGCAGGGGGTGGGCCAAGGGGGGCGCACCAGCCCACTATGGGCTGGTTCCTCCCACTTCAGCCCTTGGGGCCCTCAGGGATGGGTGGCCCCACCGGTGGACCCGGGACCCTTCCGGTGGTCCCGGTACAATACTGGGTGACCCCGAAACTTTCCCGATGGCCGAAACAACACTTCCTATATATAATTCTTTACCCTCGAACCATTCTGGAACTCCTCGTGACGTCCGGGATCTCATCCGGGACTCCGAACAACATTTGTTTTGCTGCATACTCATATTCATACAACCCTAGCATCACCGAACCTTAAGTGTGTAGACCCTACGGGTTCGGGAGACATGCAGACATGACCGAGACGGCTCTCCGGTCAATAACCAACAGCGGGATCTGGATACCCATGTTGGCTCCCACATACTCCTCGATGATCTCATCGGATGAACCACGATGTCGAGGATTCAAGCAACCCCATATACTATTCCCTTTGTCAAACGGTATGTTACTTGCCCGAGACTCGATCGTCGGTATCCCAATACCTCGTTCGGTCTCGTTACCGCAAGTCACTTTACTCATACCGTAATTCATGATCCGTGACCAACACTTGGTCACTTTGAGCTCATTATGATGATGCACTCTTGAGTGGGCCGGTGATACCTCTCCGTCATACGGAGTGACAAATCGATCTCGATCCGTGTCAACCCAGACACTTTCGGAGATACCATATTGCACCTTTATAGTCACCGCCACGTTGTGGCGTTTGGTACACCCAAAGCACTCCTACGGTATCCGGAGTTACGATCTCATGCTCTAAGGAAAAGATACTTGACATTGGAAAAGCTCTAGCAAGCGAACTACGATCTTGTGCTATGCTTAGGATTGGGTCTTGTCCATCACATCATTCTCCTAATGATGTGATCCGTTATCAACGACATCTAATGTCCATAGTCAGGAAACCATGACTATCTGTTGATTAACGAGCTAGTCAACTAGAGGCTTACTAGGGACATATTATGGTCTATGTATTCACATGTGTATTACAATTTCCGGATAATACAGTTATAGCATGAATAAAGACAATTATCATGAACAAGGAAATATAATAATAATACTTTTATTATTGCCTCTAGGGCATATTTCCAACAGTCTCCCACTTGCACTAGAGTCAATAATCTAGTTACATTTTGATGAATCGAACACCCATAGAGTTCTGGTGTTGATCATGTTTTGCTCGCGAGAGAGGTTTAGTCAACGGACCTGCGACATTCAGATCCGTATGTACTTTACAAATATCTATGTCTCCATCTTGAACATTTTCACGGATGGAGTTGAAGTGACGCTTGATGTGCCTGGTCTTCTTGTGAAACCTGGGCTCCTTGGCAAGGGCAATAGCTCGGTGTTGTCCGAGAAGAGTTTGATCGGCCCGATGCATTGGGTATGACTCCTAGGTCGGTGATGAACTCCTTCACCCAAATTGCTTCATCGCTGCCTCCGAGGCTGCCATGTACTCCGCTTCACGTAGATCCCGCCACGACGCTTTTGCTTGCAGCTGCACCACCATCTTGCTCCACCATTCAACATATACACGTATCCGGTTTGTGACTTAGAGTCATCGGATCGTGTCGAAGCTAAGCGTCGGCGTAACCCTTCTGACGAGCTCTTCGTCACCTCCATAAACGAAATATGTCCTTTGTCCTTTTCGGTACTTCAGGATATTCTTGACCGCTGTCCGGTGTTCCTTGCGGGATTACTTTGGTACCTTCCTACCAAACTTACGGCAAGGTTTACATCAGTGCAGTACACAGCATGGCATACATAATAGATCCTATGGCTGAAGCATAGGGGATGACACTCATCTCTTCTTTATCTTTTGCCGTGGTCGGGCATTGAGCCGAGCTCAATCTCACACCTTGCAACACAGGCAAGAACCCTTTCTTGGACTGATCCATTTTGAACTTCTTCAAAATCTTATCAAGGTATGTGCTTTGTGAAAGACCTATGAGGCGTCTCAATCTATCCCTATAGATTTTGATGCCTAATATGTAAGCAGCTTCTCCAAGGTCCTCCATTGAAAAACACTTATTCAAGTAGGCCTTAATGCTGTCCAAAAGTTCTATATCATTTCCCATCAAGAGTATGTCATCTACATATAATATGAGAAATGCTCTGAGCTCCCACTCACTTTCTTGTAAACGAGGCTTCTCCATAAGTGCATAAACTAAACGCTTTGATCATCTCATCAAAGAGAATTTTCCAACTCCGAGATGCTTGCACTAGCCCATAAATGGATCGCTGGAGCTTGCATACTTTGTTAGCATTCTTAGGGTCGACAAAACCTTCCGGCTGCATCATATACAGCTCTTCCTTAAGATGTCCATTAAGGAATGCCGTTTTGACGTCCATCTGCCATATCTCATAATCATAGTATGCGGCAATTGCTAACATGATTCGGATGGACTTCAGCTTCGCTACGGGAGAGAATGTCTCGTCGTAGTCAATCCCTTGAACTTGTCGATAACCCTTAGCGACAAGTTGAGCTTTATAGATGGTAACATTTCCATCCGTGTCCGTCTTCTTCTTAAAGATCCATTTGTTTTCTATCGCTCACCGATCATCGGGCAAGTCTGTCAAAGTCCATACTTTGTTTTCATACATGGATTCTATCTCGGATTTCATGGCTTCAAGCCATTTGTTGGAATCTGGGCCCGCCATCGCTTCTTCATAGTTCGAAGGTTCACCATTGTCTAACAACATGATTTCCAGGACAGGGTTGTCGTACCACTCTGGTGCAGAACGTGTCCTTGTGGACCTACGAAGTTTGGTAGCAACTTGATCCGAAGTACCTTGATCATCATCATTATTTTCCTCTTCAGTTGGTGTAGGCATCACAGGAACATTTTCTTGAGCTACACTACTTTCCTGTTCGAGAGGTAGTACTTCATCGAGTTCTACTTTCCTCCCACTTACTTCTTTCGAGAGAAACTCTTTTCCCAGAAAGGATCCGTTCTCGGCAACAAAGATCTTGCCCTCGGATCTTAAGTAGAAGGTATACCCAATGGTTTCCTTAGGGTATCCTATGAAGACGCATTTTTCCGACTTGGGTTCGAGCTTTTCAGGTTGACGTTTCTTGACATAAGCATCGCATCCCAAACTTTTAGAAACGACAGCTTAGGATTCTTCCCAAACGATAATTCATACGGTGTCATCTCAACGGATTTAGACGGTGCCCTATTTAAAGTGAATGTAGCTGTCTCTAGAGCGTATCCCCAAAATGATAGCGGTAAATCGGTAAGAGACATCATAGACTGCACCATATCCAATAGAGTGCGATTACGATGTTCGGACACACCGTTACGCTGAGGTGTTCCAGGCAGCGTGAGTTGTGAAACGATTCCACGTTTCCTTAAGTGTGTACCAAATTCGTGACTGAAATATTCTCCTCCACGATCTGATCGTAGGAACTTTATCTTTCGGTCACGTTGATTCTCTACCTCATTCAGAAATTCCTTGAACTTTTCAAAGGTCTCAGACTTGTGTTTCATCAAGTAGACATACCCATATCTACTCAAGTCATCAGTGAGAGTGAGAACATAATGATATCCTCCTCGAGCTTCAACGCTCATTGGACCGCACACATTGGTATGTATGATTTCCAACAAGTTGGTTGCTCGCTCCATTGTTCCGGAGAACGGAGTCTTGGTCATTTTGCCCATTAGGCATGGTTCGCATGTGTCAAATGATTCATAATCGAGAGACTCTAAAAGTCCATCAGCATGGATCTTCTTCATGCAGTTGACACCAATGTGACCAAGGCGGCAGTGCCACAAGTATGTGGGACTATCGTTATCAACTTTACATCTTTTGGTATTCACACTATGAATATGTGTAACATTACACTCGAGATTCATCAAGAATAAACCATTGACCATCAGAGCATGACCATAAAACATATCTCTCATATAAATAGAACAACCATTATTCTCGGATTTAAATGAGTAGCCATCTCGTATCAAACGAGATCCAGATACAATGTTCATGCTCAAACTTGGCACCAAATAACAATTATTAAGGTTTAAAACTAATCCCGTAGGTAAATGTAGAGGTAGCATGCCGACGGTGATCACATCGACCTTGGAACCATTCCCGACGCGCATCATCACCTCGTCCTTTGCCAGTCTCCGCTTATTCCGCAGCTCATGTTGTGAGTTACAAATATGAGCAACGGCACCGATATCAAATACCCAGGAGTTACTACGAGTACTGGTAAGGTACACATCAATTACATGTATATCAAATATACCTTTGGTGTTGCCAGCCTTCTTGTCCCCTAAGTATTTGGGGCAGTTCCGCTTCCAGTGACCCTTCCCTTTGCAATAAAAGCACTCAGTCTCAGGCTTGGGTCCATTCTTTGACTTCTTCCCGGCAACTGGCTTACCGGGCGCGGCAACATCCTTGTTGTCTTTCTTGAAGTTCTTCTTGCCCTTGCCCTTCTTGAACTTAGTGGTTTTATTGACCATCAACACTTGATGTTCCTTCTTGATTTCTACCTCTGCCAACTTCAGCATTGAAAATACTTCAGGAATGGTCTTCACCATCCCATGCATATTGTAGTTCATGACAAAGCACTTGTAGCTTGGTGGGAGCGACTAAAGGACTCTGTCAATGACCGCCTCGTCCGGGAGGTTAATGTCCAGCTGGGACAGGCGGTTGTGCAACCTGACATTTTGAGTATGTGCTCCTTGTGAACTATTTTCCTCCATCTTACAACTATAGAACTTGTCGGAGACTTCATATCTATCGACCGGGCATGAGCTTGGAAAACTAGTCTCAGCTCCTCAAACATCTCATATGCTCCGTGTTGCTCAAAACGCTTTTGGAGCCCGATTCTAAGCCGTAAAGCATGCCGCTTGCGGAGCGAGGGGTAATCATCAGCACGTGACTACCAAGCGTTCATAACGTTTTGGTTCTCTAGAACGGGTGCATCACCTAGCGGTCCTTCTAGGACATATTGTTTCCTGGCAGCTATGAGGATGATCCTCAGGTTCCGGACCCAGTCCGTATAGTTGCTGCCATCATCTTTCAGCTTAGTTTTCTCTAGGAACACGTTGAAGTTCATGTTGACATGAGCGGCAGCCATTTGATCTACAAGACATATTTGCAAAGGTTTTAGACTAAGTTCATGATAATTAAGTTCACCTAATCAAATTATTACAATGAACTCCCACTCAGATTAGACATCCCTCTAGTCATCTAAGTGTTACACGATCCGAGTCGACTAGGCCGTGTCTGATCATCACGTGAGACGGACTAGTCATCGTCGGTGAACATCTCCATGTTGATCGTTTCTTCTATCGACTCGTGTTCGACCTTTCGGTCGTGTGTTCGAGGCCATGTCCGTACATGCTAGGCTCGTCAAGTTAACCCTAAGTGTTTTGCATGTGTAAAACTGTCTTACACCCGTTGTATGTGAACGTAAGAATCTATCATACCCGATCATCACGTGGTGCTTCGAAACGACGAACTTTAGCAACGGTGCACAGTTAGGGGAGAACACTTCTTGAAATTGTTATAAGGGATCATCTTATTTACTACCGCTGTTCCAAGTAAGCAAGATGCATAAGCATAATAAACATCACATGCAATTATATAGTAGTGACATGATATGGCCAATATCATATAGCTCCTTTGATCTCCATCTTCGGAGCTCCATGTGTTGGAAATATGCCCTAGAGGCAATAACAAATTAGTTATTATTATATTTCTTTGTTCATGATAATCGTTTATTATCCATGCTATAATTGTATTGATAGGAAACTCAGATACATGTGTGGGTACATAGACAACACCATGTCCCTAGTAAGCCTCTAGTTGACTAGCTCGTTGATCAATAGATGGGTACGGTTTCCTGACCATGGACATTGGATGTCGTTGATAACGGGATCCCATCATTAGAAGAATGATGTGATGGACAAGACCCAATCCTAAGCCTAGCACAAAGATCGTAGTTCGTATGCTAAAGCTTTTCTAATGTCAAGTATCATTTCCTTAGACCATGAGATTGTGCAACTCCGGATACCGTAGGAATGCTTTGGGTGTACCAAAGCGTCACTGGCGTGGCGGGTGGCTATAAAGGTGCACTACTGGTATCTCCGAAAGTGTACATTGGGTTGGCACGAATCGAGACTGGGATTTGTCACTCCGTGTGACGGAGAGGTATCTCTGGGCCCACTCGGTAGGACATCATCATAATGTGCACAATGTGATCAAAGAGTTGATCGCGGGATGATGTGTTATGGAACGAGTAAAGAGACTTGCGGTAGCGAGATTGAACAAGGTATCGGTATACCGACGATCGAATCTCGGGCAAGTACAATACCGCTAGACAAAGGGAATTGTATACGGGATCGATTGAGTCCTTGACATCGTGGTTCATCCGATGAGATCATCGTGGAACATGTGGGAGCCAACATGGGTATCCAGATCCGCTGTTGGTTATTGACCGGAGAACGTCTCGGTCATGTCTACGTGTCTCCCGAACCCGTAGGGTCTACACATAAAGTTCGATGGCGCTAGGGTTGTAAAGGAAGTTTGTATGTGGTTACCGAATGTTGTTGAGTCCGGATGAGATCCCGGACGTCACGAGGAGTTCGGAATGGTCCGGAGGTAAAGATTTATATATGGGAAGTCTGTTTTGGCCACCGGAAAATGTTAAGGATTTTTCGGTATTGTACAGGAAGGTTCTAGAAGCGGTTCTAGAGTGGGGCCCACCTGCATGGGGACCACATGAACGTGGGTAGTGGGGAAAGGCCCCACACCCCTGGTCAAGCGCACCAAGATCCCCTTAGAAGGAATAAGATCATATCAGAAGGGATAAGATCAAGATCCCTAAAAGGGGGATAACAATCGGTGGGGAAGGAAATGATGGGATTTCTTTCCTCCCACCTTTGCCAATGCCCCAATGGACTTGGAGGGCAAGAAACCAGCCCCCTCCACCCCTATATATAGTGGGGAGGCGCATGGGAGCTACACCCAAGTTCTGGCGCAGCCCTTCCCCTCTCCCAAGTCCTCCTCCTCTCTCGCGGTGCTTGGCGAAGCCCTGCAGGATTGCCACGCTCCTCCATCACCACCACGCCGTTGTGCTGCTGCTGGATGGAGTCTTCCTCAACCTCTCCCTCTCTCCTTGCTGGATCAAGGCATGGGAGACGTCACCGGGCTGTACGTGTGTTGAACGCGGAGGTGCCGTCCGTTCGACACTAGGATCTCCGGTGATTTGGATCACGACGAGTACGACTCCTTCAACCCCGTTCTGTTGAATGCTTCCGCTTAGCGATCTACAAGGGTATGTAGATGCACTCTACTTCGCCTCGTTGCTGGTTTCTCCATAGATAGATCTTGGTGACACGTAGGAAAATTTTGAATTTCTGCTACGTTCCCCAACAATGGCACCATGAGCTAGGTATATTGCGTAGATTCTTTGCACGAGTAGAACACAAAGTAGTTGTGGGCGTTGATGTTGTTCAATATGCTTACCGTTACTAGTCCAATCTTGATTCGGCGGCATCATGGGTTGAAGCGGCCGGACCGACCTTACGTACTCTTCGTGAGGCGAGTTCCACCGATTGACATGCACTTGTTGCATAAGGTGGCTAGCGGGTGCCAGTCTCTCCCACTTTAGTCGGAACGAATTCGATGAAAAGGGTCCTTATGAAGGGTAAATAGCAATTGGCATATAACGTTGTGGTTTTGCGTAGGTAAGAAACGTTCTTGCTAGAAACCCATAGCAGCCACGTAAAACATGCAAACAACAATTAGAGGACGTCTAACTTGTTTTTGCAGGGTATGCTATGTGATGTGATATGGCCAAGAAGAATGTGATGAATGATATGTGATATATGAGATTGATCATATTCTTGTAATAGGAATCACGACTTGCATGTCGATGAGTATGACAACCGGCAGGAGCCATAGGAGTTGTCTTTATTTATTGTATGACATGCGTGTCATTGAACAACGCCATGTAATTACTTTACTTTATTGCTAGCCGGTAGCCATAGTAGTAGAAGTAATAAGTTGGCGAGACAACTTCATGGAGACACGATGATGGAGATCATGGTGTCATGCCGGTGACAATTATGATCATGGAGCCCCGAAGATGGAGATCAAAGGGAGCAAAATGATATTGGCCATATCATGTCACTTTTCGATTGCATGTGATGTTTGTCATGTTTATGCATCTTATTTGCTTAGAACAACGGTAGTAAATAAGATGATCCCTCATTAAAATTTCAAGAAAGTGGTCCCCCTAACTGTGCACCGTTGCGAAAGTTCGTCGTTTCGAAGCACCACGTGATGATCGGGTGTGATAGATTCTTACGTTCACATACAACGGCTGTATGCCAGATTTACACACGCGAAACACTTAAGTTAACTTGACGATCCTAGCATGTACAGACATGGCCTCGGAACACAAGAGACCGAAAGGTCAAGCATGAGTCGTATAGTAGATACGATCAACATGAAGATGCTCACCGATGATGACTAGTCCGTCTCACGTGATGATCGGACACGGCCTAGTTGACTCGGATCATGTAATCACTTAGATGACTAGAGGGATGTCTATCTGAGTGGGAGTTCATGAGATGAACTTAATTATCTTGAACATAGTCAAAAGATCTTTGCAAATTATGTAAAAGCTCGCGCTTTAGTTCCTTTGTTTAGATATGTTCCTAGAGAAAATATAGTTGAAAGTTGTGATGGCGATTATGCGGACGAGAGAAAGCTTATGTCCTTAATGCACGCTCGATGTCTTTGAACCCCAAACATCGTCTGTGGATGTTGCGAACATCGGACATACACGTTTTTATAACTACGTGATAGTTCAGTTAAACGGTTTAGAGTTGAGGCACCAAAGACATTTTTTCGAAACGTCGCGGAACATATGAGATGTTTCGAGGGCTGAAATTGGGATTTTAGGCTCGTGCCCACGTCAAGAGGTATATGACCTCCGACGATTTTCTTAGCCTGCAAACTAAGGGAGAAAAGCTCAATCGTTGAGCTTGTGCTCAGATTGTCTGAGTGCAACAATCACTTGAATCGAGTGGGAGTTGATCTTCCAAATGAGATAGTGATGCTTCTCCAAAGTCATTGCCACCAAGCTGCTAGAGCTTCGTGATGAACTATAACATATCAGGGATAGATATGGTGATCTTTAAGGTATTCATGGTGTTTGACACCGCGAAAGTAGAAATCAAGAAGGAGCATCAATTGTTGATGGTTGGTGAAACCACTAGTTTCAAGAAGGGCGAGGGCAAGAAGGGATACTTCATGAAATAGCAAATCAGCTGCTGCTCTAGTGAAGAAACCCAAGGTTGAACCTAAACCCGAGACTAAGTGCTTCTGTAATAAGGGGAACAGTCACTGGAGCATAATTACCCTAGATACTTGGTAGATGAGAAGGCTGACAAGGTCGATAGAAGTATATTGGATATACATTATGTTAATGTGTACTTTACTAGTACTCCTAGTAGCACCAGGGTATTAGATACCGATTCGGTTGCTAAGTATTAGTAACTCGAAATAAAAGCTACGGAATAAACGGAGACTAGCTAAAGGTGAGCTGACGATATGTGTTGGAAGTGTTTCCAAGGTTGATGTGATCAAGCATCACATGCTCCCTCTACCATCGAGATTGATGTTAAACCTAAATAATTGTTATTTGGTGTTTGCGTTGAGCATAGACATGATTGGATTATGTCTATCATAACACAGTTATTCATTTAAGGAGAATAATGGTTACTCTGTTTATTTGAATAAAACCTTCAATGGTCTTGCACCTAAAATGAATGGTTTATTGAATCTCGATCGTAGTGATACACATGTACATGCCAAAAGATATAAGATAGTAATGATAGTACCACCTACTTGTGGTACTGCCATGTAAGTCATATTAGTATAAAACGCATGTAGAAGCTCCATGTTGATGGATCTTTGGACTCACTCGTTTTTGAAAAGTTTGAGACATGCGAACCATGTCTATTGGTGTATATGCATGAAGAAACTCCATGCAAATGGACCGTTTGGACTCACTTGATTTTGAATCACTTGAGACATGCAAATCATACCACATGGGCAAGATGGTGAAAGCCTCGTTTTCAGAAAAATGGAACAAGAAAGCAACTTGTTGGAAGTAATACATTTTGATGTGTGTAGTCCAATGAGTCTTTGAGGCACTTGATGGATATCGTTATGTTCTTACTTCACGGATGATTCGAGTAGATCTTGAGTATATTTACTTGATGAAACACAAGTCTGAATTATTGAATGGTTCAAGTAATTTCAGAGTGAAGTTGAAGATCATCGTGACAAGAGGATAAAATGTCTATGATATGATCATAGAGATGAGTATCTGAGTTACAAGCTTTGGCACACAATTAAGACATTGTGGAAATTGTTTCACAATTAATACCGCCTGGAACACCATAGTGTGATGGTGTGTCCAAACATCATAGTTGCACCCTATTGGATATGGTGCGTACCATGATGTCTCTTATCGAATTGCCACTATCGTTCATGGGTTAGGCATTAGAGACAACCGCACTCACTTTAATAGGGCACCACGTAATTCCGTTGAGACAACACCGTTTGAACTATGGTTTGGAGAAACCTAAGTTGTCATTTCTTAAAAGTTTGGGGCTGCGACGCTTATGTGAAAAAGTTTCAGGTTGATAAGCTCAAACCCAAAGCGGATAAAATGCATCTTCATAGGACACCCCAAAACAGTTGGGTATACCTCCTAATTCAGATCCGAAAGCAATGTGGATTGTTTCTTGAATCGGGTCCTTTCTCGAGGAAAAGTTTGTCTCGGAAAGTTGAGTGGGAGCATGGTGGAGACTTGATGAGGTTATTGAACCGTCACTTCAACTAGTGTGTAGCAGGGCACAGGAAGATGTTCCTGTGGCGCCCACACCAATTGAAGTAGAAGCTTATGATAGTGATCATGAAGTTTCGGATCAAGTCACTACCATACCTCGTAGGGTGACAAGGATGCGTACTGCTTCAGAGTGGTACAGTAATCCTGTCTTGAAGGTCATGTTGCTAGACAACAATGAACCTATGAGCTATGGAGAAGCGATGGTGGGCCCGTATTCCGACAAATGGTTAGAAGCCGTGAAATCCGAGATAGGATTCATGTATCAGAACAAAGTATGGACTTTGGTGGACTTGCCCGATGATCGGCAAGCCATTGAGATAAATGGATCTTTAAGAAGAAGACGGACGTGGATGGTAATGTCACCATCTATGAAGCGCGACTTGTGGCGAAGATTTTTTCACAAGTTCAAGGAGTTGACTACGATGAGATTTCTCATCCGTAGCGATGCTTAAAGTCCGTCGGAATCATGTTAGCATTAGCTGCATTTATGAAATATGGCAGGCGGATGTCAAAACGAGTTTCCTTACCAGTTTTCGTAAGGAAAGGTTGTATGTGATACAATCAGAAAGGTTTTGTCGATCCTAAGGATGCTGCTAGCTCCAGTGATCCTTCCATGGACTGGAGTAAGCATCTCGGAGTTGGAATATGCACTTTGATAAGATGATCAAAGATTTTTGGTTTATACAAAGTTTATGAGAAACTTGTATTTCCAAAGAAGTGAGTGGGAGCACTATAGAATTTCTGATAAGTATATGTTGTAAACATATTGTTGATCAGAAATGATGTAGAATTTCTGGAAAGCATATAGGGTTATTTGAAAAGTATTTTTCAATAGAAAACCTGGATTAAGCTGCTTGAACATTGAGCATCAAGATCTATGAGGATATATCAAAAACGCTTAATGGTACTTTCAAATGAGCACATACCTTGACATGATCTTGAAGGTGTTCAAGATGGATCGATCAAAGAAGGAGTTCTTGCACGAGTTGTAAGGTATGAAGTTAAGACTTAAAGCTCGACCACGGCGAGAAAGAGAGAAAGGACGAAGGTCGTCCCTATGCTTTAGGCGTAGGCTCTAAAGTATGCTATGCTAAGTACCGCTTTTGATGTGTGCCTTGCCACATGTCGGCAAGAGGGTACAAAGGTGATCAAGGAGTGGATCACCAGATAGCGGTTAAAATTATCCTTAGAGGAATAAGGATATGTTTCTCAATTATGGAGGTGATAAAGAGTTCGGCGTAAAGGGTTACGACGATGCAAGCTTTAACACCTATCCGAATGACTCTGAGTAGCAAACCGGATACGTATAGTGGAGCGACCATTTGGAATAGCTCCAAGTGGTGCGTGGAAGCAGCATTTACAATATGACCTAAAGATTTGCGAAGTACATATGGATCTGAATGTTGCAGACCCGTTGACTAAAACCTCTCTCACAAGCAAACATGATCAAACCACTGAACTCATTGAGTCTTAATCACATGATGATGTGAACTAGTTTAATGACACTAGTAAACTCTTTGGATGTTGGTCACATGGCGATGTGACCTGTGAGTGTTAATCACATGGCAATGTGAACTAGATTATTGACTCTAGTGCAAGTGGGAGACTGTTGGAAATATGCCCTAGAGGCAATAATAAATTAGTTATTATTATATTTCCTTGTTCATGATAATCGTTTATTATCCATGCTATAGTTGTATTGATAGGAAACTCAGATACATGTGTGGGTACATAGACAACACCATGTCCTAGTAAGCCTCTAGTTGACTAGCTTGTTGATCAATAGATGGTTACGGTTTCGACCATGGACATTGGATGTCGTTGATAATGGGATCACATCATTAGAAGAATGATGTGATGGACAAGACAATCCTAAGCCTAGCACAAAGATCGTAGTTAGTATGCTAAAGCTTTTCTAATGTCAAGTATCATTTCCTTAGACCATGACATTGTGCAACTCCGGATACCATAGGAATGCTTTGGGTGTACCAAAGCGTCACAGCGTGGCGGGTGGCTATAAAGGTGCACTACTGGTATCTCCGAAAGTGTCATTGGGTTGTACGAATCGAGGCTGGGATTTGTCACTCCGTGTGGCGGAGATGTATCTTTGGGCCCACTCGGTAGGACATCATCATAATGTGCACAATGTGATCAAAGAGTTGATCGTGGGATGATGTGTTATGGAGCGAGTAAAGAGACTTCTTTGTAGCGAGATTGAACAAGGTATCGGTATACCGACGATCGAATCTCGGGCAAGTACAATACCGCTAGACAAAGGGAATTGTATACGGGATCGATTGAGTCCTTGACATCGTGGTTCATTCGATGAGATCATCGTGGAACATGTAGGAGCCAACATGGGTATCAGATCCGCTGTTGGTTATTGACGGAGAACGTCTCGGTCATGTCTACATGTCTCCGAACCCGTAGGGTCTACACATAAAGTTCGATGGCGCTAGGGTTGTAAAGGAAGTTTGTATGTGGTTACGAATGTTGTTGAGTCCGGATGAGATCCCGGACGTCACGAGGAGTTCGAAATGGTGCGGAGGTAAAGATTTATATATGGGAAGTCCTATTTTGCCACATAGGAAAATGTTTGGGATTTTTCGGTATTGTGCGAGGAAGGTTCTAGAAGGTTACGGGTGGGGCCCACCTGCATGGGGGACCCACATGAACGTGGTAGTGGGGGCAAGGCCCCACACCCCTGTTCAAAGCGCACCAAGATTCCCCCTTAGAAGGAATAAGATCATATCCAGAAGGATAAGATCAAGATCCCTAAAGGGGGATAACAATCGATGGGGAAGGAAATGATGGGATTTCTTTCCTCCCACCTTTGCCAACGCCCCAATGGACTTGGAGGGCAAGAAACCAGCCCCTCCACCCCTATATATAGTGGGAGGCGCATGGGAGATACACCCAAGTTACAGGCGCAGCCCTTCCCTCTCCCAAGTCCTCCTCCTCTCTCGCGGTGCTTGGCGAAGCCTGCGGGATGCCACGCTCCTCCATCACCACCACGCCATTGTCTTTGCTGCTGGATGGAGTCTTCCTCAACCTCTCCTCTCTCCTTGCTGGATCAAGGCATGGGAGGCGTCACCGGTTGTATGCGTGTGTTGAGCAGCGGAGGTGCCGTCCGTTCGGCACTAGGATCTCAGGTGATTTGGATCATGACGAGTATGACTCCTTCAACCCCGTTCTCTTGAACTCTTCCGCTTAGCGATCTACAAGAGTATGTAGATGCACTCTCCTTCCCCTTGTTGTTGGTTTCTCCATAGATAGATCTTGGTGACACGTAGGAAAATTTTGAATTTCTGCTACGTTCCCCAACACCATGATCATCTTTGTCACCGGCATGACACCATGATCTCCATCATCATGATCTCCATCATCGTGGCTTCATGAAGTTGTCACGCCAACGAATACTTCTACTTCTATGGCTAACGTGTTTAACAATAAAGTAAAGTAATTTACATGGCGTTCTTCAATGACACGCAGGTCATACAAAAAATAAAGACAACTCCTATGGCTCCTGCCGGTTGTCATACTCATCAACATGCAAGTCGTGATTCCTATTACAAGAACATGATCTCATGCATCACAATATATCATTCATCATTCATCACAACTTTTGTCCATATCACATCACAAGACACTTGCTGCAAAAACAAGTTAGACGTCCTCTAATTGTTGTTGCAAGTTTTTACGTGGCTTCTATAGGTGATCTAGCAAGAACGTTTTCTTACCTACGTTAAAGCCTGGCGTGATTTTGTCAACTTCTATTTACCCTTCATAAGGACCCTTTTCATCAAATCCGCTCCAACTAAAGTGGGAGAGGCAGGGCCCGCCAGACCACCTTATGCAACTAGTGCATGTCGATCGATGGAACCGGTCTCATGTAAGCGTACGTGTAAGGTTGGTCCGGGCCGCTTCATCCCACAATACCGCTGAAGCAAGATAAGACTAGTAGCGGCAAGCAAGTTGACAAGATCTACACCCACAACAAAGTTGTGTTCTACTCGTGCAATAGAGAACGGAGCATAGACCTAGCTCTGATACCACTGTTGGGGAACGTTGCAGAAAATTAAAAAATTTCCTACGGTTTCACCAAGATCCATCTATGAGTTCATCTAAGCAACGAGTCAAGAGAGAGAGATTGCATCTACATACCACTTGTAGATCACATGCGGAAGCGTTCAAGAGAACGGTGATGATGGAGTCGTACTCGCCGTGATTCAAATCACCGATGACCAAGTGCGAGCGGACGGCACCTCGCGTTCAACACACGACGGAGGCGGATGGCGTCTCCTCCTTCTTGCTCCAGCAAGGGGAAGGAGAGGTTGATGATGATCCAGCTGAAGACGACGGCATGGTGGTGGATCTGTGAGAACTCCGGCGAGGGCCGCCAAGCAAGCTGTGGGAGGAGGAAGAGGTGTAGCAGGGGGGAGGCGCCGGGACTTGAGTGCGGCTGCCCTCCCCTGCCCTCCTTATATAGGCCCCAGGCGGCCGGCCTGGGAGATGCAATCTCCCAAGGGGCGGCGGCAGAGGTGGAGTGCCCCAAGGCAGTGGGCGCCCCACCCTAGGGTTTCAACCCTAGGCGCGAGGTGGGCCAAGGGGCGCACCAGCCCACTATGGGCTGGTTCCTCCCCACTTCAGCCCTTGGGGCCCTTGGGATGGGTGGCCCCACCGGTGGACCCCGGGACCCTTCCGGTGGTCCGGTACAATCTGGGTGACCGAAACTTTCCGATGGCGAAACAACACTTCCTATATATAATTCTTTACCTTGGACCATTCGGAACTCCTCGTGACATCAGGGATCTCATCAGAGACTCGAACAACATTTGGTTTCTGCATACTCATATTCATACAACCCTAGCGTCCGAACCTTAAGTGTGTAGACCCTACGGGTTCGGGAGACATCTGAACATGACCGAGGCGGCTCTCCGGTCAATAACCAACAGCGGGATCTGGATACCCATGTTGGCTCCCACATACTCCTCGATGATCTCATCGGATGAACCACGATGTCGAGATTCAAGCAACCCCGTATACTATTCCCTTTGTCAAGCGGTATGTTACTTGCGAGACTTCGATCGTCGGTATCCCAATACCTCGTTTAGTCTCGTTACGGCAAGTCACTTTACTCGTACCGTAATGCATGATCCTGTGACGGAACACTTGGTCACTTTGAGCTCATTATGATGATGCACTCTTGAGTGGGCCCAGTGATACCTCTCCGTCATACGGAGTGACAAATCGATCTCGATCCGTGTCAACCCAATGACACTTTCGGAGATACCGTAGTGCACCTTTATAGTCACCCGATTCGTTGTGGCGTTTGGTACACCAAAGCACTCCTACGGTATCCGGGAGTTACGACCTCATGGTCTAAGGAAAAGATACTTGACATTGGAAAAGCTCTAGCAAACGAACTACATGATCTTGTGCTATGCTTAGGATTGGGTCTTGTCCATCACATCATTCTCCTTATGATGTGATCCCGCTATCAACGACATCTAATGTCCATAGTCAGGAAACCATGACTATCTGTTGATTAATGAGCTAGTCAACTAGAGGCTTACTAGGGACATATTATGGTCTATGTATTCACACGTGTATTACGATTTCTGGATAATACAGTTATAGCATGAATAAAGACAATTATCATGAACAAGGAAATATAATAATAATACTTTTAATATTGCCTCTAGGGCATATTTCCAACAGCCGGCGTGCTTCGGCCCATGCATCCTAAAGAGCCCTTTCCCAAAGAGTTCATGCTCCCCTGCGATACCCCTGTCGGCATTCTGGGAACGGGGGTCCCCAGACTTGCCTGCCTGCGGCCTGCGGCGTGGCTCAAGTGGGGGCCCAATGCAGCCCAGCTTCATCAGCTCAAGCTCAAGACCCTCGCGAGGGGCCAAGCCTCATGGGGCGGACGACAGGAAGCTTCCTCAGGAGCATCCTCCTCAGGCAGGCTCGGGAGAAGGCGGAGAGATCAAGGCAGGTACCTCCCAGGAGCCCGTGGCGCAAGCCATGACGATCGAGAGACGGCGAGGCGCCGGCTCATGATGTCCTTGTTTCCCTTCGGTGCAAAGGGGCAAGCCTGATCCGAGCATCGAGGCAAAGGTTACCGTTTGGTGCAACAAGACCAAGACCAGCGAGCGGCGGGGCGGAGGTCATCGTGGAGCCCAAGGCGGCGTCATCGTCGAGCCTTTGGCAGCCGAAGACCAACTTTAGTCAGTATAAGTGTACTAGATGTTCCCCTTCAAAATGGCCAATTGTTGGCGCCCTTCCCGCTCATTATTTGAGAAGAGGCCCTGGGCCTCCCTCTATAAATAAGATTAGCCACCCACAGGGTAGAGGCATCTAGAGATCGGATCGAGAGAACAGATCAACCGAGAGAGAGAGAGAGAGAGAGAGAGAGAGAGACTTCGCCCTAGCTAGCAGTTCATCGCACCAGCTCAAGAACAGCCCCTCGCAAGGCTGTTCTCCCTTTGTATTGTTCATCATCAGCCCCTGAGGCAATCCACCACACCACACACTGGAGTAGGGTATTACAATACAATGGTGGCCTGAACCAGTATAAATCTCGTGTCCCTTGTGTGTTCTTCTTTCTAGCTTAGATCCTTGTGAGACTTTGACGCGTGAGCTGGTAGGGGAAAGATCTTCGTGCGCGCAGTGTTGAACCTCAAGGGTCTGCGGAACCCAAAATCGACATTTGGCGCGCCCGAGTAGTAGTGCGCCGGAATCTTTCTTCCGCTAGTCGCGTGTGATCTTCCGCTGTGTCCATGGCTGACGCTCGTCGAGCTCGCGCCGAGCGTCGGGCTGCTCTCGCCACTCGCGTCGCCCAGACGGCGCCCGTCGGCGGTCGCCCTCATCGTTCCCCGTCGCCTGCCGCCAACGCCGCCATCGGCCCGGCAGGGAACGAGCAACAGGCCTCGCCCCTGCATCCTTCGATGCGGCGCGATGGCCGCACCGCCACCCCGTCACGGACTCCAGCCAGTTCGTCGTCCCATGCCCGTCGTGGCCCCACGGATGCGCACGCCACGCTGCTCCTGGTGCGTGAGCTCCTGCACTGCCGTCCTATCGATGACCTCTATGAGGACTGGCTCGCCTGCATCATCGAGCTCGTCAGCGCCGCAGGGGGCTCTCCCATGCCATCCCTCTCGCTGCCTCGCCCTCCGTCCTGCGTAGGAGGCGAGGAGCAGGAGGTGCCTCCACCACCTCCTCCCCAAGAAGGCGCCCTGGCTCCAAGGCGCGCGGCCCCAGGACAAGACCCACTGCGAGCTACCAAGAGATCCCACATCCCCAAGAAGGTGCTCGCGTGCTCCCGGCACCGGTGCGCCCTGACCGCATCCCTACACCGCCACGTCAAGACCCCGCTGCTCCAGCAGCGGTCTGTGAGAATCCCGAGAGCAAGCCCGCATCGCAGAGAGCTCCGGTGTCCACTTGCAGTGTCGCGCCTTCACCTCCGAGCTGCGTGGCGTCGCATGGCTTTGGCAAGTTCAAGCCGGACCTGCCTCCTCGCTCTGGCAGACCTTTGCAGACCCATGAGTTCCTCCAGCTCTGAGCTGGGCATCGAAGCTGCTAACAGGGACGAAAAGGTCATGGCAAATTGGATTCCCATGGCGCTCAAGGGCGGTACCCACTTTTGGCTCTGAACACTGGCCCCAGCACGATCTCCTCTGGGGCGAGATGCGCACCGCTTCATCGCCAACTTCAAGGCACTCATGACCGGCCCCGGGCATGAGTGACTGCGCCCGCATCAAGCAACAGCCGGAGAGACCTGCGCAGTACATCCAGCGCTTCAACAACGCCCGCCTCAAGATCCCCAGGGTGACTGAGGAGGCCATCATCTCAGCCTTCTCCGATGGTGTGCATGACATCAAGATGAAAGAGGAGCTAGCAATGAATGAAGACCTGTGCACATCGCTGGAGCTGTTCAACTTGGCAACCAAGTGCGCCAGGGCTGAGGAAGGGCGCCTCTCCCTCCTCGAGCTTCCGGCTGCCGACCCAGAAGAGAAGAGGCCCAAGGTCAAGGATGTGAAGCGCAAGGGGGCTATCGTGCTCGCAGCGGAGCCAGACACCAAGCAAGGCAGGGATCAGCCTGAGTCATCCAAGGGCAGCCGGTATTGCGTGTACCACGACCTCCACACCCACAACACCAATGAATGTCAAGAGCTCAGGGCCGTGCAAGATGGGCGTATCGGCCGACGCCCCGACCGCAACGACCGGGGCTATGGCCGAGGAGGAGGAAGAGGTGGAGTACGATGGGAAGACCGTGGCCCTCGCCAAGGGTGGCGTGACCGACCTCCCGAGGACCGCTGGCAGGACCAGCATCATGAGGGAGGTTGGAGGGATCAGCCTCGTGAGGACCGCCCTCCAGGCAACGTAGGCCTCCCTCCTCTGCCACCACCGCTAAGGAGGAATGAAGACCATCACCAAGACGAGGGGGCTCAGGGCTTCCAGGAGCCGCGCGCAATTGCTTGCATCCTGGACAGCGCTCAGGCCCCAGCCTCTCAGCGCATCTTCCAGCAGTTTGCTCATGAGGTGAATGCAGTCCTCCCCAAGCTTGAGGCCACACGCCCTCTCAGGTGGTCAGCGTGTGCTATCACGTTCAGCTCAGTGGATCAGCTCAAGTGCGCAGCGACGGCCGGAGTCCTCCCGATGCTTTGTCCCCCAGTCATCAGCAATGTGCAAGTCACCAGGACCCTCATCGATGGCGGAGCAGGACTCAATGTCCAGTCCGTCGAGACGTACAACAATCTCCAAGTGTCATACGATCAGCTTCAGCCGACCAAGCCTTTCTTAGGAGTCACTGATGGTTCCACTATTCCGATAGGGCACGTTCACCTTCCTGTCACCTTTGGGCAGCGCAACAACTACCGCACCGAGCTCATTGACTTCGACGTTACTCACATTCGCTTGCCATACAATGCCATCCTTGGGTACCCAGCTCTGGCCAAGTTCATGGCAGTGACTCACCGTGGCTACAATGTCCTCAAGATGCCAGGAAGCGGTGGAATCATCACAGTGCCTTGTGAGGAAAGGGATGCAGTGTGTTCTCTTGAGTGTGCCTTCCAGGCCGCGGCAATCGAAGACCCAGATCACAGGAGTGGGAGGCTCCCCGAGGCGGTCCCTAAGAAGAAGAAGGCTTCACTAGGCCCAAACCCTCACGAGGCAGGCACCTCCGGAGGCGTTGTGTCAGGATCCGCGCCCGTCCAAGGGGCGCCACCCTCTATCGCATAGGAAGGCGCGCCTGGCGCCCTCCTGGGGCAGGGCTCGGGTGCTCTCTCTTGCAAGGCCACCGACCTCGCCAAGGTCACGAGGGAGGCGCTCGGGCACCACTTGGAGGCGTGCTTCAAGGCACGTTTCCCTCAGGAAGGCATGAGGCAAGGAGGGCCAAACCCTCAGGAGTTCATCACGAGGAACATTCAGGAGCTACAGGAGTCAAGAGTCATGCGCGGCAGTCGCCACCTACCCGCCGTAGCCCCACATCCCGGCGAGGATGGTGGGCTGCGTGTCTGCATCGATGTACCAGGGCTCAACTAGGTCGCGTCTCAGGAGCGCCTCTCGCCTTCACGCGTGGGGCGTTGTGAGGGTCCACCTCACAGCTACGTTTGCATGCCCTTCGGCCTACCGAACGTGGCTGCTGCCAACCAGCGCCTAATGAGGAGCATCCTGGAAGCTCAGGTGGCCAGGCACCGCACATTCCTGGAGGAGATGGATATGGACTTTGAGGAGCCGCCCGGACCCCCAGAGCCTCCCGAGGCTCAGGGCTCCGAAGGCTCGTGAGGGGTGGCTTCTTCACCACGCGTCATCAGCTACTCCGACACTTCATCCCCAACGGTATCAGGTGACATCTTTCCAAGTTCCATTTTCTGCTGGGAGCGCTTGCAGGGCTACATCATTCCCCAGGTCGCGTGGGTCCGTTCCTACGGCATGTACCCGTTTTGCTTATGCTCTTTACCTACCTTGTTGGGGGCGCCCCTCGGGCTGCATTATCCCCAAGCTGCTCAGGCCTGACCGAGTGGCATTTTGTTTCTCCGCATCTATCTAAATGAATTTGCTCCTTCATGCTTAACCTGCTGGACTTAATTGCATGCTCGATTGACACCTACCTTTGGAGCCGCTCGCTCTGGCACGACACTTGCGCACGGGTCCGTCCCTGCAAACGCCGAAAAATCTGAGTGGCTGAGCTCTGGCCGCGGCAGCCCCGCAAGGCGCCACCTCAGCAGGCCCTCAGTGCCCCAATCACTCCCTCGGAGCGGCCAATGGTTGGCTGGCAACCGTAACAACAGACCTTGTTTCCCCTCATGATTGATATGCAGGACCCGCTCCAGGAGTAACGCTGGTGGCATCGCAAGCCTTCTCTCCTTCTTTCCGGCATGATCCGCTCGCGTGTTAAAAGGGGGGCGCCTGAGCATTGTGACTCACGGGCTCTTACTAGCTCTCCAGCCCTCACCCCCTGGCCTTGACCCATGTCATCGCGACCTGTCATACCAGTGGTGGCTGAGCTCGCTCGAGGGCCGGGACCTGAGGACATAGAGCATTAAGGAAAGCGCGGGGAAGAGGGAAGAAGCTTGCGAGGACCTAACCCAGCAACACCTCAGTTGCCGTCGCGCAGGCCCGGCACCTCGACGAAAACTACTCCAAGCCTACAAGATAAGTCATGCGAAAACTGATTCGAGTCAGCGCTTAACCCTCACCTACTACTGCTCTGTCATGGCAATGTTGCTTGCCTTTCTCGTCCAGCGGAGGCTACTTGAGCGCTAAGGGGGACCTCCTGAGCATCGCGACTCAGGGGCTCTTACTGGACCTCGAGCCACTCACCTCCTGTCCTTGACCACGGCATCGCGACCTGGCATACCAGCGACGGTTGAAGCCTTCCTGGGGACGGGACCTGTCAGCGTAGAGCACCAGGTCCATGTGAGGGAAGAAAGGGGGAGCCGAGCCTGGACAGGACAAGCATCTCGCATTGGTTCATACTAGGGATGTAATATTTACAAAAGACATGGCCAGCGCCTTACATACCCCCGCGGGGTGATACTTTGATTCCTCGTAGGGAACAAAAGGAGCTAATCCTATGGCGCGCTAACTATGCGCGCCTCCACTGCAGACGCCATCATCAACAGTGGGCCGTCAGGCACCGATGCCAACCCCATCTAGATCACTGGCGTCGGCGGCCTGATGAGCCCGCCCTACTCCGAGCGCGATGCAAGCTCGGGGGCTCGTAGCTGTCGTCGCTCGTCTCCGGAGTCGCATGAAGCTCGGCAGAGTCTCTAGACCCTCCGGCACCTCCGCTGCCGCCTGAGGAGCTGCTGGGGAAGCGATTGGTGGGCCTGGTCCTCGCCACGATGATGCCCCGACCACCTTTCTCGGGGCAGCATTCCAGCCGGCGTCCTTCTGCGTCGAAGAACTTGAAGAGCATCAAGGAGGCGCCATCGTAGTCGAGGTGGATTACGAGGGTGCCCCCTGTCCGGCAGACCCGGGCGATCTCGCCCCAGCCACGGGTCATGTAGACCTTGCCCGGAGCGACAACCTCGACCTCCGCTCCGGTCGCAGGGGTACTACAGTCAGCATGCTGTAGCCAGAGCTCGAGAGGCCCCTCGGCGGGATCTCGAAGGCGAAGGAGGGAGGAAGGCGAATCCAAGATCGAGGAGACATGGCGGGGTGGAGCACAAGCTCGCGAGAGGAGCCCTCGGCATGGGCTCCAGGAGGAACGACGCGCACCGCCGTGACCCGCCGGCGTCGACGGCGGCACTGTCGGTGTCGCTCGGTGCTCTCTTCTCCAGATCCCTCGATGCGGGCGTACAAGGGCAGCGGGAACCCATGTGGCGGCTGCTTGTACCAAGGCCTCGATGCCTCCTGCCGCGCACCCTCGTCTCGGCGGCAGAGGACTAGCCGTTTCTTCGGCGGAAGCGGGTCAGGACCCTCTCGGGGAGCCTTTCCCTTCTGTTCTGCAGAAAACCGGCGAATTTGTGCCATCGGCATGAGGTGGAGCAAGGGCGAGGATGAAGAAGAAGAGGAGTAGCAGGGGGAGACGAACTGAAATGGCTCGCGCCATTCCGTACTTATAGCCAGAGGAGGCCAACCGTCAGCCTCCACGATCGCAGGTAATCATGACCCATTTTTGCATGCAGGGACTTGTCAAGTCGTGCGGTTGCCGAGGCGTCGTGGGGAAGCGGAGACGCCCATGTCCAATCAATCGCCACGCGACGCCCGAGGCCGCAGGCTGTTGGGGCCCGTAGCGCTTCGCACTTGCCCCATTGCTTCTCTGCTAAGCCATGTCCGGGCGCGCCTTGGGCCCGGGGGCTACGGTCGGTGTTCTAGGAACGGGGGTCCCCAGACTTGCCTGCCTGCGGCCTGTGGCGTGGCTCAAGTGGGGGCCCAATGTAGCCCAGCTTCATCAGCTCAAGCTCAAGACCCTCGCGAGGGGCCAAGCCTCGTGGGGCGGACGACAGGAAGCTTCCTCAGGAGCAGCCTCCTCAGGCAGCCTCACAAGGAGGCGGAGAGATCAAGGCAGGGTACCTCCCGAGAAGCCCGTGACACAAGCCATGACGATCGAGACCAGGCGGGCGCCAGGCGGGCACCGGCTTGCGCAGTATCCTTGTTTCCGTCTCGGTGCAAAGGGGGCAAGCACAATCCGAGGCATTAGGCAAAGGTTACCGTTTCGGTGCAACAAGACCAAGACCAGCAGAACGGCAGGATGGAGGTCATCGTGGAGCCCAGGACGACATCATCATTAGAGACATTGGCAGCCGAAGACCAACTTTAGTCAGGATAAGTGTACTAGATGTTCCCCTTCAAAATGGCTAATTGTTGGCATCCTTCCCACTCATTATTTGGGAAGAGGCCCTGGGCCTCCCTCTATAAATAGGACTAGCCACCCACAGGGTAGAGGCATCTAGAGATCGGATTGAGAGAACAGATCGACCAGAGAGAGAGAGAGAGAGAGAGAGAGAGAGAGAGAGAGAGAGAGAGAGAGAGAGAGAGAGAGAGAGAGAGAGAGAGAGAGAGAGAGAGAGAGAGAGAGAGAGAGAGAGGAGAGGGAGGGAGAGGAGGGAGAGAGAGGGAGGGGAGAGAGAGAGGGAGAGAGAGAGAGAGAGAGAGAGAGAGAGAGAGAGAGAGAGAGAGAGAGAGAGAGAGAGAGGGAGGAGAGAGGGAGAGAGAGAGAGAGAGAGAGAGACTCACCCTAGCAGTTCATCGCACCCAGCTCAAGAACAGCCCCTCATGAGGCTGTTCTCCCTTTGTATTGTTCATCATCAGCCCCTGAGGCAATCCACCACACCACACACTGGAGTAGGGTATTACACCACAATGGTGGCCCGAACAAGTATAAATCTCGTGTCCCTTGTGTGTTCTTCTTTCTAGCTTAGATCCTTGTGAGACTTCGACGCGTGAGGTAGTAGGGGAAAGATCTTCATGCGCACCCCAGTGTTCGAACCTCAAGGGTCTGCCGGAACCCGAAATCCGACAACCCCCAAGTACAACGGGACCGTGAAGCCAAAAGATTGGCTTACCGACTACGCCACCGCCATCGGCATCACCGGCGCCAATCGCCGGCTCGCCGTACGCTACGCACCGCTCATGCTCCAGGGGTCGGCCCGCACCTGGTTGAACAGTCTGTCGATGGGCAGCGTCAACACGTGGTTCAATTTCAAGCAAACCTTCGTCCTCAACTTCACGGGAACCTACAAGCGACCCGGCCGCCCTAGCCAGCTCGCCATGTGCGTGCAAGGACCTACGGAGACTGGTTGTGAGTACCTCGCACGCTGGACCGAGCTCTGGAATAGCTGCGAGGGCGTCCATGAAGTCCAAGCGATCCAATACTTCGTCAATGGGTGCTGAGACGGCACCCTCTTCAAGCACAAGCTCTTACGCTCCGAGCCGGCCACGATGGCCGCGCTCACGCTAACGGCGGACAAATACGCCAACACCGACTCCGCCATGAAGATCCAGGCGGCGCTTGATGAAGCTGGTAAAGCAAATCCGGTTCCCCCGCCAAAGCCGGCCGGCGAAAGCAGCCGGCAGCAGCATCACCAGAACAAAAAGCGCAAGGCCGACCAGCCGGTGCAGCGCTACGACAACCGGCTCGTCGCGGCCACCGAGCCCGTGGCGGACCCGGCGGCCAAGCGCCTGCAGACCGGCAAGACGGTGTGGGAACCACCATGAGCTTCGAAGAGATGCACGACACCCCCTGTGCAAGCACCACAGCGGCGCAAGACCGTCCACACACACGCTTTGGCAGTGCGGCATCACCAAGCGCATCATGAGGCGCGACGTCCCGCCTCCTCCGGCTCCGGCTCCAGGTGCGGGGCAGCCACCTCCGTCTCCGCCACCACCTCCAGCTAGCGGCGCGATGCGCGATGGCGCCTACCCAATCCAGAACGCGGCCTACATCATCTTCACCAGTCTCGGCGACGACAAGCGTAGCGAGCGCCTCCTTCAGCAGGAGGTGAACACCATCGTCCCGGCCAAACCAGAGTTCATGCACTAGTCGGACCGCCCGGCCACCTGGACCCGGCAGGATCACCCGGCAGTCATGCCGAATCCGGGTGGTTAAGCCCTCGTCCTCAACCCGACCATCATCGCGTGGCGCGCGTGCAAGTTCTCCCGAGTCCTCATCGACGACGGCAGGAGCATCAACATCTTCTACCGCGACACAATGACCAAACTCGGCCTCAAGGCTGAGGACCTGGAACCGACCCGGACGATCTTCCACAGCATCGTACCTGGCCTCTCCTGCTCTCCCATTGGCCGGGTCTGGCTCAACATCCTGTTCGGTGACAGCAGCCACTTCTGGCGTGAACCGATCTGGTTCGTGGTGGTAGACCTGTCTAGCGCGTACCACGCACTGCTGGGCCGACCCGCGCTTGCCAAGTGCATGGGAGTCCCCCATTACGCGTATCTGAAGATGAAGATGTCGGGTCCGAAGGGCCTCATCACCATTACCGGCGACAACCGCAAGTCCCTGGAGTGCGCCCGAGACGGTGCTAAGCTGGCCGAGTCGCTGGTCATTGCCGAGGAGCGGCGCCCGCTCAACCGGATCGTTGCCATGGCAGGCAAGCCTTCGGCCGCGACGGTCCCAACCAAGGACCCAGCCGACGAGGCCGCCTTCAAGACCTCCAAGGAGACCAAGAAAGTGAAGCTGAACCCGAAGGATCCCAGCTGCAGCAAGTACATTGTCGTAAGCGCCCGCCTTGATAGCAAATAGGAAGGCGAGCTCGTTGACTTCCTCTACGAGAATCGGGATATCTTCGCATGGACACCCAAGGACATGCCGGGTATCCCGAGGAAGTATGCCGAGCACAAACTTCACGTCCGCAAGGACGCCAAGCCTGTCCGTCAACCCCTGCGACGTTTTTCCAAAGAGGAGAGAAGAACCATCGGCGAAGAGGTCACCAAGCTTTTGGCGGCCGGCTTCATCATGGAAGTGTTTCACCCCGAGTGGCTGGCCAATCCAGTTCTCGTCCTGAAGAAGAACAAGACCTTGCGCATGTGTGTCGACTACACAAGCCTCAACAAGGCCTGTCCCAAGGATCCGTTCGCCCTCCCGCAGATCGACCAAGTCATCGACTCAACCGCCGGGTGCGAGCTCTTGTCCTTCCTGGACGCTTACTCCGGCTACCACCAGATCAAGCTGGACCAGGCTGACGCCCTGAAGACGTCCCTCATCACGCCCTTTGGGGCCTATTGCTACATTACCATGTCGTTCAGCTTTAAGAACGCCGGCGCCACCTTCCAACGCTGCATGCAGAAATGCCTGCCGCCGCAACTCGGCCACAATATCCATGTTTACATGGACGACATCATGGTGAAGACCAAGTAGCACCTCACGCTCCTCGACGTCTTGAAGGAAACATTCGCCAACCTCCATGAATACAAGGTCAAGCTTAACCCAGAAAAATGCATTTTCGGCGTCCCGGCCGGAAAGCTACTCGGCTTCCTCGTGTCGGAACGCGGCACTGAGGCGAACCCGGAGAAGATCAAGGCCATTGAGCGCATACGCAAGCCAGCTCGGCTGCGCGATGTCCAGAAGTTCACTGGATGCTTGGTCTCGGTCAGCCGGTTTCTAAGCCGGCTGGGTGAAAGGGCGCTACCCCTATACCAGCTGATGAAGAAGACAAAGTCGTTCGAGTGGAACGACCAGGCAGACGAGGCCTTCCAAGACCTCAAGCGTATGCTCTCCACTACACTAGTCCTGGCCACGCCGACCGACAAGGAGCCGTTGTTGCTCTACATAGCCGCGACCTCACGGGCGGTCGGCACGGTTCTGGTGGTCGAACGACCAGAGAAGGGCAAGATCCAAGCCGTCCAGCGCCCGGTCTACTACCTGAGCGAAGTGCTCTCCAACTCCAAGCAGAACTACCCGCACTACCAGAAGATGTATTACGGCGTGTACTTTACCACCAAGAAGCTGAAGCAGTACTTCCAAGAGCACGTCATCACCGTGGTCAGCACGGCTCCTGTCGGAGAAATCATCGGGTGCCGGAATGCCTCTGGCTGGGTCGCCAAGTGGGCGCTCCAGCTGGCCGGCCACACCATCCTACGAGCCCCACACCACGATCAAGTCTCAGGCTCTGGCCGACTTCCTCGTCGACTCGACCGAGAGCCAGTACTTACCGCCACCCCCCGACTCGATGCATTGGTGCATGCATTTCGACGGGTCCAAGATGTGACTCGGCCTAGGGGCTGGCATCATGCTGTCGTCCCCCAAAGGGTGACCGACTCCGCTACACACTCCAGATCCACTTCGCCGCCTCCAACAACGTCGCCGAGTACGAAGCCCTCATGCACGGCCTCCGGCTTGCCAAGGAACTCGGCATCCGGCGCATCTTGTGCTACGGCGACTCGGACCTAGTGGTGCAGCAGTGCTCCAGCGAGTGGGACGCCCGCGACTTCAACATGGCAAGCTACCGCTTCCTTGTCCAAAAGATGTCCGGGTCCTTCGAGGGCAGCGAGTTTCTCCACGTCCCGCTCACAGAGAATGAAGCGACCGACACGCTCACCAAGATCGCCTCGTCCCGGCAGTCCATCCCGTCCGGCATCTCCCTCGAGCACCTGCACAAGCCGTCCGTCAAGCCGTCGCCGGACTCCGAGTCCATCCACGCTCCAGATGACCCGGCCGCATCTCAACCCGGCCCGGGGGCTGCTGAACCTAGCCCGGGGACTGCCGAACCCGGCCCGGGGGCTGCCGAACCCGGCCCGGGGGCTGCTCAGCTCGACCCGGCCGCCATCGCCCCGAACCCAGCTGTCGCCATCCCCGACTCGGGGGCTGCTCAAACCGGCTCGGGGGCTGCCGACTCGGAACCCGCCCTGGTGCCCGTCTTCGCCGTGGTGACGGCTCCGTCTTGAGCCCTCCCAATATCAAAATTCGTGGAGAGCAGGGTTCTTCCCATGGATGAGACCGAAGCCCGGCAAGTGCAGCGCCGGGCATCCGCCCACAGCATCATCAACAACAAGCTCGTCAAGTGCAGCTCCACCAGCGTTTTCTAGCGCTGCATTGAGCAGGAACAGGGCGTCGACATCCTCCTCGACATACAGCAGGGCGAATGCGGGCACCACGCCGCGTCGCGATCCCTGGTGGCCAAGCATTCCGCCATGGCTTCTACTGGCCCACGGCCCTCCAAGATGGTGAGTCACTCATTCTCAAATGTGAGGGGTGCCAGCACTTCGGCAAGCGCAACCACCAGTCGGCGCCAGCACTCCGCACTATTCCGATCGCCTGGCCCTTCGTGGTCTGGGGACTCGACATGGTGGGACCCTTCAAAACCGCTCGAGGCGGCATGACGCACCTGCTAGTGGCGGTGGACAAGTTCACCAAGTGGATCGAAGCACGGCCAATCAAGAAATCGGACGGGCCAACAGCCGTCCGGTTCATCAAGGACATAGCGGTTCACTACGGCATGCAGAATAGCATCATCACAGACAACGGCACCAACTTCGCCAAGGGTGCGCTCGAACAATACTGCTCCGTCTCTGGCATCCGCCTGGACTTGGCCTTTGTTGTGCACCGCAGTCCAACGGGTAGGTCGAGCGGGCCAACGGACTCATCCTGTCCAGCATCAAGCCGCGACTCGTCGAGCCACTCATCCGCTCACCCGGCAGCTGGCTCGACGAGTTGTCGGTCGTTCTCTGGAGTCGCCAAACCACGCCGAATCGGTCGACCGGGTTCACCCCGTTCTTCCTCGTCTATGGAGCCGAAGCCATCATCCCAACCGATGTCGAGTTCGACTCGCCGCGTGTCGTGATGTACATCAAAGCCGAAGCCGGAGAAGCCCGCGAAGACGGCATCGACCTGCTCGAAGAAGCCCGCCTCCTGGCGCTCAGCCGTTCGGCCATCTACCAGCAAGGCCTGAGGCACTACCACAGCAAGAAGATCAAGCCCCTTGCGTTCTGCGAGGGCGACCTCATCCTCCGACTCGTCCAAGAGCAAGTCGGCCAGCACAAGTTGTCCCCTCCATGGGAGGGCTCATTCATCATGAGCAGGGCCTTGCGCGATCGCAACACCTACTACCTCATCTACGCATGCAGGTCAAACAAGCGCAAGAGAGACACCGCCGGTGAAGAAACGACCTGGCCGTGGAACGTGGAACTCCTCCGCCCGTTTTACAGCTAGCCGCAAGAGTGTATGTGTCGTCGCCTTTTGTAAATGCTTGAAACTATGGGGTCCCCGAACGAGACTCGGGGGCTGCCTTCTGTCAACCAACTTATTGTGTCCCTACCTTTTTTCACATCACTATGCTCCTGAACCCGGCCACCGGTCCGACCTGCTCGACCCGGGGGCTCGGGGGCTGGCCGGCTTGATCGCCACCCCATCGCCTTACTTGGTGATTCCTGATGTACTAAGGATGTCGTGGTCCCCCAGTTTGCCCTAAGCCATAGAGCCGGCTTCGGCTGTCGGCTGGCAAGCACAATGGGCCAGAGCTCCTTCATGCTTCAAACACCGAGTCAAAGGCTGCCGGGTCGACCTACCCGGCCCGCCGCTCAGAAAATGAAAATAAAATAGTCGCACGACCAGCTGCTCACCAACCGGCTCCGCGGTTGCCGCCAGCCGGCCCAGTGGGTGTTTTGCTCGCGCTCAACATTTTGAAGAACCCAAGTCCTGCGCGCTCCTCTCGAAGAACCGAACTCCTTGTCACGGACTGGAGCCTCGGCCATCTGACTCGCGAGGGGGAGGTTTGAGAAAGGAAAAGCGCAAGAAATCGGTCCAAAAAACGAAAAGCAAGAGTAGAAACATTCACGACATATACACATAAATATTTAAAGGCCCACAGCCCGAGCTCATTAAACCCTGAACCCCTAGTGGGTGGGCGGATCTGTTACCTAAAAAATCCTACTAAGATATCTCAGGCATCTTCAGCACTACGTCGCGATGTCGACGGCTCTCCCCTGGCGGCCTCCGGGTCAAGCATGGTACCAGTGTCCTCCTCGGCAACCCCGTCGTGGTAGACGCCCGTCTCCTCGGAGCTCCCCTCCGGACCGTGAAGAAGCAGGCCGTAGTCATCGTCGGCCGCAACCCTGCCGTCTTCCGCCCGCTCAGTGTGGAACTCGTCGTGGAAGGAGAACTCGGCGATCTAGCTGGCCTCGGAGGCAATCCGGCCGGCTTGCTCCTGCAACAGCTGCTCTGAGCCGGCACGTTGGCCAATCAGCGCGTCTAGCTGCAGGTCCGGATGCCAAGACAGCGTGAACCGAAGCGCCATCTCAGCACCGGCACGAGCATCGGAGACTCACCACTCATGAAGCCGGTCCGGTCCCATCTCCAGCCAACGCGCCAGGCGCGTAAAGCTATTCGGCTCGACGGAGCCCGGCCAAAGGGCTGTCGTCATTGCGGTGCTAGCCTAGGACAGCCGCCCCATCTGCTCCCCCAAGACCCGCAGGCAGGCCTCGGCGGCGGTTATGATTTCCGGGAAGGTCCACGCCACCTGCGGATCCGTCCCGGATCCGACGACTCCCGTCTGGTCGCGCTGAAAGCAGACGGCTTCCTCCGCCAGCTGATCCGTCTCCGGGAAGGCCCCTACCAGAAAATCGAAGCATATCAGGAAAAAAGACAACAAGGATGAAAAGTCGGATTCCGACCCGGCAAAACACAAGAAAAGCACTTACTGGAGAAGGACTCTTCCAGGTGCTGCGCTTCGAGCAACGTACCACGCCGCTCCCGGTCAATGGTGCGGTCGTGCTCCTGGAGTGCCTTCTCCAGGCCGGCCGCCTTGGGAAGGGCCGCCCTCAACTCGGCGTCCTTGTCATCGACCGCCTTCTCGGCCGCCTTACAATGACGGGACTCATCCTGACGAGCCCCCTCAGCCGTGGCAGCCTGCTGCCGCAGGCGCTCCACCTCGGCCTGGAGACGGCCCTTGTCGTCGGCCAGCCTGCCGCGCTGCTGGTCCGCCTCGACCAGGGCATGCTGCGCCTCCACCACCTTGGCGGCCTCCGCCTTAAGGAGCTCCACCTCGGCCTCGAGGCGGCTCTTATGACCCGCCAGCCGCTCCTGCAGCTGGTTGGCCTCGTCAACCGACCGCCGGGCCGCGGCCGCCTCCGCCCTCGCCTGCGCCGCCTCGGCGCCAAGGCGGCCGGTGTCGGCAACAAGCCGGTCATAGTGATGACCAGCCCGGAGCAGCCGGGACAGCACCTCGGCTGCAAAAAGGAAGATTCAGGAAAGAAGAAAGCAAGACTTAAGATTTGGCCCAACTGTTACACAGTTGGCCCGAATCTCGGGGGCTACACCCAGTGGGTGGGCTAGTGCGCCCCCACTAGAAAAGAGCATGAAGATACTTGTGGCAACACGGAGCTCCTCCTCCTTGGCGGCGAGCTGCTCCTTGAGCTCCCGGTATTTGCCCAGGAGGCGGTTGAAGGCGCCGACCTGGTAGGCGTCGAGTTGCTGAAGAAAGCAATAGTCAGAGCAAAGACAACATTCTAAAAGATTCGACCCAACGACTATGTAGTTGACACGAACCTCGGGGGCTACACCTAGTGGGTGCGTTGGCGCGCCCCTAGAAAGAAGAAGTTGTGAAAAGAAGCTTACCAGCACGACGCGCTCCAGGTCCCGCGTCCGCTCCACCTCGGCCTGGGCGAAGGCCTCGAGACGGTCCGTCCCCCCGCGCAGACAGTGGCTGACGGCGTCCATCGCCGCCTCCTTCTGGGTCTAAGGTCCGAATACCACAGCGCCCTCGCTCTGCGCCGACTGCGGCGCAGCGGCCCAACGCCCTCCTTGCCGGGGCACCAAAGCGTGCTCCCCACTGGCCGCTCCAGACACGGCCAGCACCTCCTCCGATGCCCTCTCTGGCGCCGTCGATGACCAGGATTCTGGGACGTCCTACGTCACCGCTAGCAGTCCCGATGCCGGGACGGCCTGCTACGCCACCACCGACCCAGCCAGGGTGGCCTGCGGCACCGCCGCCCACGGCTCCTCCTCCAACACCGGCGGCATCCCGCGCGCTGCCACTCGCAGTGCATCCTCCAAGATGGTGCCAACGCCGCCTCCATTGGCCCCCGCCCACTCAACAACGCCGACCCGCGGCGGGGTGTCGTCCTCCACCTCCACGACCTCCTGGTCGAGGATCACCACCTCAGCCCAGCCTTCGCGGTCGCGCTCCCTCACCAACGACGGCTCGAAGACCGTCGCCGCCACCACCGATCCCTCCGGCATCTCGCATCAGGCCGGCTCCTCACCGGCTCGCGCCCATGCCGCCACCGCGTCGGTCCAAGCCCGGACCGACGCTGCCTCCAGCTCCGCCTCGTCCCTGTTCCTGTCCTGCCAGGCCAGGCCCTCGGCGTCGGTCGGGTCTAGGCCGAGGTCCAGGTCAGCCCGTTCGTCCTCCTCGACCTAGTTGACAAGGTCAGACCGGCTCCTGCGAAACACGGTCCCCTCGGCGGCCGTGGCGGCCGCCTCCGCCCTCGCCAGCGCGATCGGCAACCAGAAGAAGAAGACAGGATGAGTGAAAAACAAAGCCAGCTCGACCGTTCGAACGCATACAGGAGAAGAAACTTACCCTGTCAGGACTGAGATGGGAGCCGACCTCCCATGCCCGGCGCCACGCTTCCTCTTGGCCGGCCTCCCACTCCCGGCCGGGTCCGCCATGCGCGTCGGGGCCTGGGGCCGCGGCGTGACGCTGTCCTTCCCATGCGGGGGGCTCAGCACCGCCCCATGTGACAACCCGGCTCCGCCCGCGTCGCCGCCTCCCCCGCCCAGCGCCACTACACCAACAACTGGCGTCAGCATGTAACGCCCTCGATGCGGCTATATCTCCCATGTGTCGAAGCACGAGGCATAACCGCATTGAAAGCAATGTCTCAAGTGAGGTAATCTTCACACGACCCATGTAATACATAAGGGAAAGAGATACATAGTAGGCTTACAATCGCCACTTCACACAAATACATGAATAAAGCATTACATCATCCAGATACAATCAAGGTCCGACTACGGAACCAAAATAAAAGAAGAACCCCAAATGCGACAAAGGTCCCCGATCGACCCCAACTGGGCTCCACTACTGATCAACTAGAACGAAATAACACAAAGGGCAAGATCTTCATCGAGCTCCTCCTTGAGCTTGGTTGCGTCACCTTTCGGTAACATAGGCACCGCAAACTGGTTTTGAAGTATCCGTGAGCCACGAGGACTCAGCAATCCCATTACCATGGGTATCAAGACTAGCAAAGCTTAATGGGAAAGGAAGGGGTAAAGTGGTGAGGTTGCAGCAGCGACTAAGCAAGTATGGTGGCTAACCAACGCAAATAAGAGCGAGAAGAGAACAAGTGGAACGGTCGTGAGGCTAGCAATGATCAAGAGGTGATCCTGAACACCTACTTACGTCAAACATAACACGTAAACCGTGTTCACTTCCGGACCACGAGAAGAGACCATCACGGCTACACACACGGTTGATGCATTTTAATTCGGATCCGTGTCAAGTTGTCTACAACCGACATTAACAAATTCCCTTCGCCACATAGCCGCGGGCACGGCTCTCGAAAGTTTAAACCCTACGGGGTGTCCCAACTTAGCCCATGACAAGCTCTCGCGATCAACGAAGGAATAGACCTTCTCCCAGAAGACCCGATCGTCTCGGAATCCCGCCACAAGACATTTCGACAATGGTAAAACAAGACCAGCAAAGCCGCCCGATGCGCCGACAATCCCGATAGGAGCTGCACATATCTCGTTCTCGTGGCAACACCGGATGAGACATCCCACGAGTAAAACCAGACTCGAGTTGCCCGAGGGGCCCCGCATCTACTCGGTTCAACCAGCACTTAAACAAGCACCGCCCGGGGGCTAAAATAAAGATGACCCTCGAGAGAGCGACTCCCAAGGGAAAAAGTAGGTGGTGGTGAGGCAAATGGTAAAAGTCAATGTTGGGCCTTGCCGAGAAGTTTTATTCAAAGCGAACCGTCGGGGGTCTCATAAATCACCCGACCAGCGTTAGGAACGCAAAATCCGGGAACATAACACGGTATGACGGAAACTAGGGCGGCAAGAGTGGAACAAAACACTGCATAAGGCCGAGCCTTCCACCCTTTACCAAATATATAGATGCATTAATAATATAAGAGATATTGTGATATCCCAACCAAAATCCTGTCCACCATGGAGAAATCTTCAACTTCACCTGCAACTAGCAACGCTATAAGAGGGGCTGAGCAAAAGCGGGAACATAGCCAAACAACGGTTTGCATAGGAAAGGTGTCAAAGGTTAGGGGTTCATGGCAATATGGGATGGCTTGATAAACAGGTAATAGGTAGCGCAGCATAGCGAAAGAACGAAGCAACTAGCATAGCAATGATAGTAGTGAGATCCAGGGTAGCGGTCATCTTGCCTGAAATCCCGCAAGGAAGAAGAACGAGTCCATGAAGAAGATGAACGGATGAAGCCGAACCAACCATGGACGAACGAATCCTCACGATCGCAACGAAACAGGAACTATCGAGAAGAAGCACACAACATAGTAAACACACCACACATGAACAAGACATGATGCACAACAAGCATGATGCATGACAAGGCTACATGAAGCTACTCATGGCAAGAGATGATGCAAACAAGAACAACACATCAAGGCAAGTTCAAATGAGGCCGGAAACAACATATAACAATTCCGGTAAGTCCTCATATGCAAATTTCGAAATTGGTCTAGAACTGAATAAACCTTATGTTCAAGTTGTTAAACAGCAAGTTAAGATGCACCAAGATGATCTACACGAGATTCTAGTCAAGTTACATATAAAGTTCATTTACTTCGGAGCTACGGCCTAGAAGATATGAGCAAAACAAGTTAAACATGGCATTGATGCAAAATGCACCCAAAACTCAAGCAAACACACCAAAACAAGGATGCAACATGGTAATATGAAGCTACATGCAAAAAACAAGCAAGTTTCATATAGAGCACATTCAAAACGGGGCAACGGTGCAACACCCACACACTATACAAGTCATAGCAACAATCTGTCCATAACAGCAACTAGGCATCTTACAAGCATCAAAACAATAAGCTACACCACCCCAACATAAGAACAAAAGGCATGGGCATGAAGTACATGTAAAGCATAACAAAACATGAACACTGAGCTATCTCCAGAAATCACTAGAACATGCTCAAAAACACATGGAGATATTGCAAATAATAACAGTTTCAGACTTTAGCAGAAATAACATCAGGTTGCAATGTTTAGAGCAAGCAAACAACATGTTACAGGAACTTATCATGGCAAACAAAGGCATGGCATGAAACTACTAAATGCATAGATCAAAAGACCCTTACTGACCATGAGCCAAAAAGGCATAGAAAATATGATGAAACCCATGTAAACATAGCAAGTTATATTACAGATTCATACATGGCAGGAACAACAATAAGTAGGCATGTTCGTGAGTTGAATCACTCACCACAGAGCAATACATGGCATGGCAGGGCACCCAATAGTAAGAAGGCATGTTTATGAAGCTAATCATGGCAAGAGCAAGTTCATAGGGTGCATGGATCACTAGGAAAACACATGGAAACAAGTGAACTTAATGTTAACAGGCTGACAAACAACATTTTCAAGCAACTTTGGAGCAAGATATCAACATGTTCCAGCAGGCTATAATTGCAACCAAGGGCATGAATGGATAGAGCATGACATGTAGATCAAAACATGTTTATAGAGCATCACCAGATTATGCATAGAATGATTAGTATAAGCATGTTAACATAGCAAGAAAATATAACAGAATCTGTCAGGAAAACAGCAACAGCAACTACCCTATTTAACAAGCTTGATACACTCAGCACACAACTCACAAAAATACATGGTTGGCACCCCTGGAAATATGGCATAGCATAGATCAACATTCATGTAGACATCAACCTCATAGGATGCACACATTAATCATGGCAAAAATGTTAAATGAGCAAGTTATAACAGTTTCAGCAGATTAACATCAACATGCACTCTTCCAATAGCATTTTGGGCATCAAGATGAGCTCAAATGAAAATGATGCAATGGAATGAAATGAAGTACTCGTCGAGGCGAACAATTTGACATATTATACGCACAAAACGGAGCTACGGATGCAAAGATGAGGCATGATGAACATGGCATGATTATGTAAATATTACGGGGACTTAGCAGATTTGAGAGGGGGGGAAAGTCAACCTTCGGTTGCACGGACTTTGAGGATCGCCGGAGTTTGCTTGGGTCTCACCGGAGAAGAGAGGGAGAGGCAGCCGGAGTGGGGGCCGGCCGGAGCAAGGTCGGCGGAGGCGGGGACGAGGGGCTCCCGGGCGGATCTCGCCGGATCCGCCCCGGGGCAAAGCGCGGCAGAGGGAGGCGGCCGGATCCGGGGGCGCTCTGGCCAGATCCAAGGTGGCGGCGCTAGGGCGCCGGCAGGCGGAGGCGAAGCGCTGGGCGACGGCGGGCGCTGCCGCCGCAGGACGCGACCTGGTCGGGCGCGGAGGCGGCGGCGCGGGCCCGCGGTGATGGCGAAGTTGGCGGGCGGCGGGCGATTTAATCGGGCGGCGGCGGCGGGTCCGACGGGCGACGGGAGGAGGCGGCGGCGGGCGGAGGCCGACGGCGCGGAGGCGGGCGCCATGGGCGGCGGCGGCGGCGCGCGATCCCATGGCCCCGGATGGGCTGGCGGGCCTCGGCGGCGGCAGGAGGCGCTGGGCGACGTCGCGCCCAGCGGTTGACTCGCGGGCGGAGCTGACGTGGCGCGCCATGATTCGTGGGTGACGCGCCGGTGGGCGCGTCCGCGCGGGCGGACACGTCCGGCGGCGGGGAGGGAAATTTTTAGGGTTTCGGGGGAAATGATCCGAAAATGGAGAGGGGAAGACGTTTTTATAGGTGGAGGGAGCTAGGAGTGTCCGAATGAGGTGCGGTTTTCGGCCATGCGATCGTGATCGAACGACCGAGAGCATGGAGGGGAGTTAGATGGGTTTTGGGCCACTTTGGAAGGGGTGTTGGGCTGCAACAAAAGAGGCCTTTACGGTTACCCGGTTAACCGTTGGAGTATCAAACGACCTCCAAATGGCACGAAACTTGACAGGCGGTCTACCGGTGCTATACCAAGGAAGCTTGGCAAACCTCGGGCCATTCCGAGAAAGTTTAATACCCGCACACAAAAAGAGACAAGAGGGGGACGCCGGAGGTCATAGGAGTGCTGGATTGCAAAACGGACAACGGGGAAAATGCTCGGATGCATGAGACGAACATGTATGCAAAATGAAATCCACATGATGACATGATATGAAATGCAGATGATGACATGGCAAAGTGCAACACGCAAGCAAATGACATGGCAACGACGACGAATAACTGGCGGACACCTGGCGCAACGAATCCGGGGCATTACAACACTCCACCACTACGAGAGGATCTCGTCCCGAGATCTAGGATGGCACCGGAGGGAAAAGGAAGAGGAAGATAAGAGGTAAAACTAAGTTGCTTCTTTGACCAATGAGTGAAACCAAAGAACCTTGAGAGGTTGAGCAAAATGAAAGAAAGAAAACAACGAAGATGAACATAGTTGAAAACACTCCGTTAGAAAAGAGGAACAAGTAGTATTACGAGAATTTGAAGGTTGAAAGACATGGAAAAAAGAGCTTCACGAACGAAAATAATATGACCACATCGGTATAATGAGATAGCCAAGGAACAAGAATGGCAGAATTTGGACAGCACTCCGGTGGAAAAGAGAAGAAAACTTGATGAGATGAAAAGATATTGAAGAGGTGATACAACACTCCGGTTAAATGGATAAGCAAGAAAAAAACACGATCCTCACAAAACAAGGTGATGGGTGAAGAACACAACATCGCAATGCCTTTGTAACGAAAGAATAGAAGTTAGACCGTTGGGATAAAGGGACGGAGAAGAAAATGACAACTTCTGCCACGAATGAGCTTGGAAAGCACCCTTCCAAGAAGGTTACAACGGGGTTGTTGGGAAAAAACCAACAACAAAATGAATAAGCTTGTAGTGGGCTTATGGTAAACATCTCAAAACTATGAGGTGACAACCGGCCACTAACGGAAACAATTGATTGGTTGAAATCAATGAAGATAAGAGAAACTTCTTTCACCAAGGGGATAATTGGAGAACTTGGGTCAATGATAAGCACCACAATTAGCAACATTCCTTCGGGAAGGCTTTTAGATGAAATCTTTACCAAGATAACTCCAACGAAGAGATTGATGGATTTAAAATACCTCATTCTTGACAACATGGGAATCATGAAACATGAAGGAAAATTGTCAAGAGTGACATAACACCACCTCAAAAGATAAGGTCGAAAGAATTGCACTTCAGAATGTAAGATGAAGAATGCTTGAACTACTCAAAACAAAACATGCGTTGAGCACCATGTTTATTTTTGAGTATAGCTTGGCGGATCATAAGTTCGAGAGAAATCTTGAAGAACAATTGAAGAATGAAAAGAATCTTTGATGAACCACCATGTATAGCCTCCATGAAGAACTCCGGTAATAAAAGGATGATAAAAAAGAGAGAGAAATTGAAAACACAAGGTGAATCCTTGCAATGATTTAGATGGAGCTTCGCGACGAGATAAAAGAGAGAGCTTGCAACTCCGAAAAGAAAGATGAAGCCTCTCGAACCGAGAATGTGATATGATGACCAACTCCTGAAAAAAAGATGAATCACTTGTAATCAAGAATTTATTCATCATGAATAATCTTTGGAAGAAAAGAATTGAATCACCTCGAGGAAATAAGAATAAGATTTATTGTATGCTTATCCTTCATCAAATTAAATTGATGGCAAGTAATGGATTTGGCATACTACTTATTCTCGTAGAAAGGATTAAAAGAGATATATCAAAACTTGAGACGGTCTTCATGAACCACCGGTAGGATTGAAAAGAACGAATGAATTGATATGATAAAAAAGGAAAAGGAATCTTGAACGAACCACTGTAAGAATTGAAAATGAATGTAGCAAAGGCACAATTCACCGGGAAGAATTGGAAAACGAATGAAGATACTTGAAGGGATTTAGATACCTGATAACGAAGAGGTCATGAACTGATTAGAGGATATTTGAACGAATCACCGGTAAGATTTGGAGAACGATAGCTACCCGCTGAGAATGAAGAATTATGACATGATGGCCTTCGGAGGAAAGAAATGGAAACAACTCATGAAATGCTCCGGATGGTAAGAAAAGAATTGTCACAATCAAAACAATTATGAGAGGATGGCATCAAGCTAGAACCATGAATATTCAAGAGAATGGACCAAGATTTAAGAGAAATCCTTCTTCGGTCTTCAAATGATGAGAATGACAACGAGAAACACCACCAAGAATTATTGAGGCACACCGGACGAATCAAAAGCGAAGAGGTTGAGCCAACTATGAAAAGAATTTGACTGATGATAACTTATTCTTACGTCAAACTCCGAAAAGAATTTAGGATAGCTCTGGGAAAATAGAAGAGTCGGGTAAGATCCTGGGAAAAGACCTGTGGGTTAGGGCCCACTCAAAAGAAAAACACCGTTGAACGATTTAAAGAGATATTGCACCGGTTGAATTAAATGGCTTGAATGAGATACCAATCTCGAAAGAGCTTGAACGAATGCAGAGTGGAAACACGAATCTTCGAGATATCTTGAGCACTCCGGAATAACAAATAGCGAGAAGTAGAATGATAATGAGGTGCATCGGTATGAGAAGACATTGAAATGAGGAAAAAGGTGTGATCAACAAAACTTGACTTGAATCCACCGGAGAAGAGAAAGGAATGAGGAATGACGAACTAGTAGAACATCTTCTTGAGAACCACCGGGTAAGAACATTGATGGAAAAGAATGGAGAAACTTCACAAAAATAAAAGGATACTTGGTAAAGAAATCTTAGTCCTTGAGGAAAAAGGGTGGGTGGGTGGGAAAAAACAAAGACAACTTGGGATGAACGAAACAAACACCGTTGAGAAAACTTAGAATTTATCTTGCGGATGGGGAGAATGATGGGATCCACTTGAAGAGAAGCACACCGGTTGGAAAGGAGTTGACATGACAAAATCAATGATCAAAAGGATTAGTATTCACATAGCAATATGAGAACACCGTTTAGGAAAGGTATGGATTCAACATTTGACATCGAAGCAACTCAAATACCACAAATAAAACAAAACAAAGGATTTGGCTTGCAGAATAAGCCTGTCGGTGTACTAAGGTAGGGGGTACCTCAGTACCCCAACTTGTGCACGGGCAGCCGCAGCTCCCCGCAGCTGGATCCACCGTATGCTTGCCGGAGACCAATCCGGCTCCCTACCAAGCCATTCAAGAACAAAGTGTACAAGATGAAAGCTTAAGAGCCCGCAAGAGGAGCTTGCCGGGAAGGCCGCTCTGTGCTCAAGACTACATCACTCACGCAAGTCCCTGGCGAGAGGAGCTCGCCGGGGAGACCAGAAGACTACATCACAGAAGACACGCCTCGGCGCTATACGCGTCCCGGCAAGGGCCCGGGGAGCGGCAAGTCACAGAGCCCGACAAGCTCCCGGGCCCGGCAAGATCAGGACCCCGGCAAGCTACTTGCCGGGAGAGCTGCGATGCGTGCCCGCACTCCAGCTCACCTGCCCACGCGCCGCTTTAGCCTTCTCCAGAGACGCGTGGCGGGTGGCCGTGCTGCATGAGGGGTGCGGTGGCGCTCCACGGTGGTGGCTCCATCGCCGTGGCAAACGGAGACGCAAGGGCGGGAGCTTTTGGGGCGACGGCGACGGGCATTTAATGCTCTTGTCCCCTCTCACAAAAGTAGGTAGAATCCATTGTTCATGCAATTTATGCAAAGACTGTTCCCAAGACTGCTCCAACTACCACCTCTTTTACGTTTTACCCCTCTACCCCACGCTGACACTGCCGGTGACCCTTGCCCTATAAAAGGAGGCCCATGCACAACGAGAGGAGGTTCCGATCATTCACTACTCTCGAGGGTTCCGACTCTCGCTTTCGGGCAGCCGCCATCGTAGTTCTTCAAGCTCCCCCGGCACAATACAACACAAAGCAGCAGAGGGTTTTACGCGACCATCGCGCCCGGCTGGGTAAAACCGCGCCGCAGATCGCTCGATCTGCTCTCGCGCATCCTCCGCCCCGCATCAACCCACGAAGGGGCCGCCCTCGCCCCATAGGTGCCGCGCCCTCCATCATCCCGCAGGCCTCGCGACATCTTCGCGCGCTGTAGGCGGCGGGGCCAGCGGACCTGATCCGGCGTTCGCGCAGCCGCGTTCTTCATCAACATCTCCGTTTTCATCAGCTACTTCATCGACAACTGCGTCATGGCTCCGAAGACGAGGGCCTCCAGGGTTGCAGACCCGTCCGCGTCTCACCCGCCGCTACCGGAGCCAGCGGTAGGCGGAGGAGACGCCGGCGGAAGGGTGGGCACCGGCGAGGGCACTCGCGGTGCCACCAGATCCAGGGACGGGGCGGATGACCGCGCCTCGGCCTCCGTAGATCCCCGTCCATCTCAACGCACGACGACCCAGCAGCGCCGTGCCATAAGACGTGGTACTCGCACGCTGGGACAGGAACATGCCGGGGGGCTCGCGGGACGCTCCGGACCGCTGTCCATGCATGAGCAAAGCGAAGGTGCCGAGGGAGAACTATTGCTCCTCCTATCGCTACTAGGGGTCCGAGCATGCTCTGTACCTCGCGCCGCTCGCTCCCGCTCCCCCTACGCTCCGGCAAGCGTATCTCCTTGGAGCGCCATGCTGTCGCCGAGGACGCGCCATCGAGCTCTAAGTCCGGCGAGGACGGCTCTGGTGCTTACTCCGACAAGCGCAGCTCCTCGGAACGCTCTAAGCCCGGCGAAGACAGCACTGGTGCTTGTTCTGGCAAACGCACCTCTCCGGAGTGCTGCGGTGCCGCCAAGAGTGCGCCATTGAGTTCCGCCAGCAAGTGCAAAGAAGCAAGAAAAAAGAAAAGCTAAGTCGCTCGAGCCTTCGTGCCGAGCACTCCTTTAATTCCATGCTTTTATTCGTTATATCCCTCGTGCATTCGTCCTTTGTATGCGAAACTGGGCGCGGAGGAGCTGCTCAGGATGGTCGCACCCTTACTCGCTTCAACACGCCAGCGAAGTTAAGAGTGAGCCGCGACCAGCTTCGCGCCCTCGTTTCGTTTCGAGCCTGTTCAGCAAGTTAAGCGCGTCGCGACCGGAAGCGGCAAGGTTGCTTGCCGGAAGCGGCACCAGCCAAGCGGGCTGCTGATGTTCCGCACTCAGCAAGTGTGTTAAGCACCGCAAGTTACCTAGAAGCGTGGGGTGGAAGCGCCGCAGCGATGTAGGGCAGAGGGTATAACGTGGCGAGCTTTGCCGTGAGATGTCCTTGGTATGAGAGGCTTGTGCGCGAGAGGAGCCGAGTCGTCGTCCAGTTGCGTACTTGTTTTGTTTCCGAGTCCGCTCAACAAATACAAGTGTGCTGCTGCACCCTTATCTTGCTTTCGAGCCTGCTCAGCAAGTTAAGTGTCGCAACTGGCCCGGCAAGGTGGCTTGCCGGAAGCGACGCCACCAGCGGGCTATCCCGCGGTAAGCGTGTTCGCCCCGGCAAGCTCCCCAAGAGCGTAGAGTACAAACATGCGAAGGGCAAGGCACGGCATTGTATTGCATAGTCAAGGTTTATATATATATACATATGCATGAAACAGTTGCATGTCTACCTCAGTTGTTTTCATGACTGAATTTGCAGCAACAAGGAGGGACCGAAAGGCCGCACCAGCACCTAAGGTCCGGCAAGCCCGGGTCACCGGGGGCTGCGGGTGCCAAGGTTCTTCCTCGGCAAGCCAGCCTCGCTGGGGGCTGCGGGCGCCAAGATTCCTCTCCGGCAAGCCAGAATTGCTGGGGGCTGCAGTATCAGCTAAGTTTTTCATCCCTCGTCATGCATCCTCCTATGGGCCGGGAGATGCGGGGCTGCGTCTTTGAACGGGCGTGTCTTGTAAAAACCCGTACGTGGAGGAACCGAGTTGTGGTCCAGTTGCGTACTTGGTTTGTTTCCGAGTCCGCTCAACAAACACAAGTGTGCCGCTGCACCCTTATCTTGCTTTCGAGCATGCTCAGCAAGTTAAGCGTCGCAACTGGCCCGACAAGGTTGCTTGCCGGAAGCGACACCGCCAGCGGGCTGTCCCGCGGCCGATAAGCGTGTTCGCCCCGGCAAGCTCCCCGATAGCGTAAGAACACGCAAGGCACGCAGTCAAGTAAAAGACTCAGTCCGGCAAGCTTTCCCTTCTTTTCATTAAAAACATCCAATTTAGTACAAGTCCATAGAGGATGAAAAACATGATAGAGAGGATTACAAGTTCTTAAATACAGCTAATGCCCGAGGGCTTACAATTTAAAAAGATAAGGTGCCCGTGATCCCTATCCTGTTTCTCTGTTCAGGAGTTCAGGAGGTAGGTCAAGGAGCCCCCGGCAAGGTAAGCTTGCCGGGGAAAGGAGACCCCGGCAAGAAGAGCTTGTCGGGGAAGGGCGAAAGGAGCGCCTAGGAGGGCGTGGCGGTGACGCCGCCGTGCCCCAAGAGCTGCGCAAGGTGACGGGCATGGGGAGGCGTCGACGGGGCCAGCGACAAGTCCCTGAAGCCCACGGAGAGCCACGGGCGCCAGAAGACCCAAGAGAACACCCCGGGACCGCCAGAGCTTGGCGGAGTCGGAGGCGTAGGAGGCAGAGCTTGAAGACGGGGAGGTGGGACGTCAGCACGCTGTCGAAGGCTACTCGCCCTCGTGCTGCGACGTAGCGGCCTTGCCGCCACTCCCCCTCTTCCTCTTCCGCAGCCTCCTACGCCAACCGCCAAGAAGACGGCCCGGGGAGTTCAGAAGGCCGGCAACCCAGAAGATGGGGTTGCCGGTGGCGCGAGGCAGCGGTGTCCGACGCCTAGTCGGGCCCGCCATCCCCTCGTCGTCGCTGTCGCTCCCTCCTCGTCACTCTCGCCGAGGAGGGCCTTCACTATCCGAGGAGCTGTCCACAGCAGCAAGCACCGGGTTCCATAGTCGCCGAAGACCTTGACGGCGAGGAGGTCACCATCCAATAACTTGAAATGGAGGGTGAACCCCGCCGTCAAGCTATGGATCCGGGCGAATGTCTTCCACCCTCGGTCGAAGAACATCACGCCGGGGGCTGGGGACACGACACTCACCCGAAAGTGCCGCTGATCCCGCAGCCCCTCGCGCGTAGCTCCATCACGCGGGTGGATCCGGTCCCATCGCGTCCGCAAACGGGACCGGCAGCCGGAGGCGGCGGCGAGGCGCCCGGCGAAGCTTGATGAAGAACTCCCAGGGGTCATCTCCGGTGTGGACCGCACCGTGGTCAGGAGACGCCGGAGGGGACGGGGGAGGCACATCACCACGACCGCCTCTCCCGCCGCCGCCACGCCACGCCTCGGCCTCGTCACGGCCGCGCCCCTCCCTCTCCCTCTCGTGGCGGCTCCACCGCCACGGGAGCGGATGGGGAGTGGTGCGCTGCCTAGAAGCAACCCAGCCGCCACCGCCGAAGAGCCGGGATTCCCTCCTTCCATGGCGGCAAGAAGATCAGAAGATGAAGACGAAGGGAGAAGAGGATGAGTGTGGCCATTGTGCACCCCTTCCGCCCTTTTTAAAGGGGCGAGGTGGGGGCTCAACCGCCCCGCTCGACCAATCAAGAGGCAAGGAGGCCAGAGGAGCGGGGCCGGCTCGCCTTCTCCTCCCGTGACGGCTCGGTCTCCCACCTTCACCGCCCACGACCCCCGTGCATGAGGGCCGCGTGGCGAAAAAGTGGAGCCGGAGCGACGGGTGAAACGACCCCGCCCTGCGCCACGATCACGGGGTGGACGCCTTAAAGGCTGCATGCGCCGCCCACGTCTCCCACGACGCCGCAATCGACGCGTGCCGTTTCGGGGGAGGCGGCGGATGCAGAAGCAGATTCGACGCGCTATGGGCTTCGCGTGTGCCCGTGCACTGTCTTGGGCCTGGCCCAACAGCGTTCGGCACCGTGTATGGCCCAGAGCCGGGGCTCTGTCGGTGTACTAAGGTAGGGGTACCTCAAGACCTTAACTTGTGCATCGGGCAGCCGCAGCTCCCCGCACTGGATCCACCGTGATGCTTGCCGGAGACCAATCCGCTCCCTACCAAGCCATTCAAGAACAAAGTGTACAAGACAGAAGCTTAAGAGCCCGGCAAGAGGAGCTTGCCGGGAAGGCCGCTCTGTGCTCAAGACTACATCACTCACGCAAGTCCTGGCGAGAGGAGCTCGCCGGGGACCAGAAGACTACATCACGAAGACACGCCTCGGCGCTCTCTGGCGTCCGGCAAGGGCCCGGGAGCGGCAAGTCCTGAGCCCGACAAGCTCCGGGCCCGGCAAGATCGGGACCCGGCAAGCTACTTGCCGGGAGAGCTGCGATGCGTGTTCGACTCCAGCTCACCGCCCACGTCGCCTTTTAGCCTTCTCCAGAGACGCGTGGCGGGTGGCCGTCTTTGCATGAGGGTGCGGTGGCGCCCACGGTGGTGGCTCCATCGCCGTGGCAAACAGAGACGCAAGGGCGGGAGCTTTTGGGGCGACGGCGACGGGCATTTAATGCTCTTGTCCCCTCTGTCAAAAGTAGGTAGAATCCATTGCTCATGCAATTGTAGCAAAGACTGCTCCCGCACTGCTCCAACTACCACCTCTTTACGTTTTACCCCTCTACCCCACGTTGACACTGTCGGTGACCCCTTGCCCTATAAAAGGAGGCCCATGCACAACGTAGAGGAGGTTCCGATCATTCACTACTCTCGCGAGGGTTCCGACTCTCGCGCTCGGGCAGCCGCTACTGTAGTTCTTCAAGCTCCCAAGCACAATACAACACAAAGCAGCAGAGGGTTTACGCGACCATCGCGCCCGGTTGGGTAAAAACCGCGCCAAGATCGCCTCGATCTGCTCTCGCGCATCCTCCGCCCCCGTACCGAACCCACGAAAGGGGCCGTCCCCGGCCCCATAGGTGCCGCGCCCTCCATCATCCCGCAGGGCCCCGCGACAAAGCCGGAACAAATACATATGATAGAGATTTACCCAATCTCATATCATGCATCTGTCGAAAACATATTCTAGGAGCTACTTGAATTCCCACCTATAAACTCCCGAAACTTTCTGGTTATGCAATCTGGTGTTGGGGATACAGGGGAAGCAATATATATCACCCAAACTAACAATACCTACATCCAAGCTGTATCCATCCGTCAACACATAACCAAGAAAACTCCGGAAATCGTGTACCTCAACCTTCGAAAAGCATCCGTTATACAAGTCATGGCAATACTCCGTACTCACCTCAAGATTGGGTTATCGGGTTATCTCACCAACAAGCGCATAAAAGAGACTTTCGATGTCGGTACTAAACTCAGGTATTCCAGAACTGCAATGATAAAATTATGACGACAACACCTCGAGCTCAACTCCGGGACACTTCCACTAAACCCCGACAGGAGGCACCAAGACAATGTACTCATCATAAAACCATCGAACGATTCCAAAATACCAGCGTGATCCTAAAAAAATTAGTGAAATTTGAGGAGAGGAAAGTCAAAACTTCTACGTCAGAGACCTCACTAGAGCGATTTAAGGACCGAGGAGTAAAAGAATTCCTAACTCTCCGATATATATAATCCTAAATGACTCAAACATTTTTCTAGACACAACTCGCCGCTAAAAACGATCAAGCAAAGTGGGGCTCCTAAGGTCGGGCTGGCTCGATACCAACTTAGCGCGCCTCGATGCGGCTATATCTCCCACGTGTCGGCACGACTTAGAGGCATAACCGCATTGAAAGCAATGTCGCAAGTGAGGTAATCTTCACACGACCCATGTAATACATAAGAGAAAGAGATACATAGTAGGCTTACAATCGCCACTTCACACAAATACATGAATAAAGCATTACATCATCCAGATACAATCAAGGACCGACTACGGAACCAAAATAAAAGAAGAACCCCAAATGCATAAAGGTCCCCGATCGACCCCAACTGGGCTCCACTATCGATCAACTAGAACGAAACAACACAAAGGGCAAGATCTTCATCGAGCTCCTCCTTGAGCTTGGTTGCGCCACCGCTTTCGGTAACATAGGCACCGCAAACTGGTTTTGAAGTATCCGTGAGCCACGAGGACTCAAAGAATCCCATTACCATGGGTATCAAGACTAGCAAAGCTCAATGGGAAAGGAAGGGGTAAAGTGGTGAGGTTGCAGCAGCGACTAAGCAAGTATGGTGGCTAACCAACGCAAATAAGAGCGAGAAGAGAACAAGTGGAACGGTCGTGAGGCTAGCAATGATCAAGAGGTGATCCTGAACACCTACTTACATCAAACATAACACAGAAACCGTGTTCACTTCCCGGACTCCGCCGAGAAGAGACCATCACGGCTACACACACGGTTGATGCGTTTTAATTCGGATCCGTGTCAAGTTGTCTACAACCGACATTAACAAATTCCCTTCGCCACATAACCGCAGGCACGGCTCTCGAAAGTTTAAACCCCGCAGGGTGTCCCAACTTAGCCCATGACAAGCTCTCGCGATCAACGAAGAATAGACCTTCTCCCAGAAGACCCGATCCGTCTCGGAATCCCGGTTTACAAGACATTTTGACAATGGTAAAACAAGACCAGCAAAGCCGCCCGATGCAACCGACAATCCCGATAGGAGCTGCACATATCTCGTTCTCGAGGCAACACCGATGAGACATCCTACGAGTAAAACCAGACCTCGAGTTGCCCGAGGGGCCCCCAGATCTACTCGGTTCGAACCAGCACTTAGACAAGCACCGCCCGGGGGCTAAATAAAGATGACCCTCGAGAGAGCGACTCCCAAGGGAAAAAGTAGGTGGTGGTGAGGCAAATGGTAAAAGTCAATGTTGGGCCTTACTGGACAAGTTTTATTCAAAGCGAACTGTCAGGGGGTCCCATAAATCACCCGACCGCGTTAGGAACGCAAAATCCGGGAACATAACACCGGTATGACGGAAACTAGGGCGGCAAGAGTGGAACAAAACACTGCATAAGGCCGAGCCTTCCACCCTTTACCAAATATATAGATGCATTAATAATATAAGAGATATTGTGATATCCCAACCAAAATCCTGTCCACCATGGAGAAATCTTCAACTTCACTCGCAACTAGCAACGCTATAAGAGGGCTGAGCAAAAGCGGAACATAGCCAAACAACGGTTTGCATAGGAAACGTGTCAAAGGTTAGGGGTTCATGGCAATATGGGATGGCTTGATAAACAGGTAATAGGTAGCGCAGCATAGCGAAAGAACGAAGCAACTAGCATAGCAATGATAGTAGTGATATCCAGGGTAGCGGTCATCTTGCCTGAAATCCCGCAAGGAAGAAGAACGAGTCCATGAAGAGGATGAACGGATGAAGCCGAACCAACCGTGGACGAACGAATCCTCACGATCGCAACGAAACAGGAACTATCGAGAAGAAGCACACAACATAGTAAACACACCACACATGAACAAGACATGATGCACAACAAGCATGATGCATGACAAGGCTACATGAAGCTACTCATGGCAAGAGATGATGCAAACAAGAACAACACATCAAGGCAAGTTCAAATGAGGCCGGAAACAACATATAACAATTCCGGTAAGTCCTCATATGCAAATTTCGAAATTGGTCCAGAACTGAATAAACCTTATGTTCAAGTTGTTAAATAGCAAGTTAAGATGCACCAAGATGATCTACACGAGATTCTAGTCAAGTTACATATAAAGTTCATTTACTTCGGAGCTACGGCCTAGAAGATATGAGCAAAACAAGTTAAACATGGCATTGATGCAAAATGCACCCAAACCTCAAGCAAACACACCAAAACAAGGATGCAACATGGTAATATGAAGCTACATGCAAAAACAAGCAAGTTTCATATAGAGCACATTCAAAATGGGGCAACGGTGCAACACCCACACACTATACAAGTCATAGCAACAATCTGTCCATAACAGCAACTAGGCATCTTACAAACATCAAAACAATAAGCTACAGCACCCCAACATAAGAACAAAAGGCATGGGCATGAAGTACACGTAAAGCATAACAGAACATGAACACTGAGCTATCTCCAGAAATCACTAGAACATGCTCAAAAACACATGGAGATATTGCAAATAATAACAGTTTCAGACTTTAGCAGAAATAACATCAGGTTGCAATGTTTAGAGCAAGCAAACAACATGTTACAGGAACTTATCATGGCAAACAAAGGCATGGCATGAAACTACTAAATGCATAGATCAAAAGACCCTTACTGACCATGAGCCAAAAAGGCATAGAAAATATGATGAAACCCATGTAAACATAGCAAGTTATATTACAGATTCATACATGGCAGGAACAACAATAAGTAGGCATGTTCGTGAGCTTGAATCACTCACCACAGAGCAATACATGGCATGGCAAGGCACCCAACAGTAAGAAGGCATGTTTATGAAGCTAAGCATGGCAAGAGCAAGTTCATAGGGTGCATGGATCACTAGGAAAACACATGGAAACAAGTGAACTTAATGTTAACAGGCTGACAAACAACATTTTCAAGCAACTTTGGAGCAAGATATGAACATGTTCTAGCAGGCTATAATTGCAACCAAGGGCATGAATGGATAGAGCATGACATGTAGATCAAAACATGTTTATAGAGCATCTCCAGATTATGCATAGAATGATTAGTATAAGCATGTTAACATAGCAAGAAAATATAACAGAATCTGTCAGGAAAACAGCAACAGCAACTACCCTATTTAACAAGCTTGATACAATCAGCACACAACTCACAAAAATACATGGTTGGCACCCCTAGAAAGATGGCATAGCATAGATCAACATTCATGTAGACATCAACCTCATAGGATGCACACATTAATCATGGCAAAAATGTTAAATGAGCAAGTTATAACAGTTTCAGTAGATTAACATCAACATGCACTCTTCCAACAACATTTCGGGCATCAAGATGAGCTCAAATGAAAATGATGCAATGGAATGAGATGAATTACTCGTCGAGGCGAACAATTTGACATATTATACGCACAAAACGGAGCTACGGATGCAAAGATGAGGCATGATGAACATGGCATGATTATGTAAATATTACGGGGACTTAGCAGATTTGAGAGGGGGGGAAAGTCAACCTTCGGTTGCACGGACTTTGAGCATCGCTGGAGTTTGCTTGGGTCTCGCCGGAGAAGAGAGGGAGAGGCAGCCGGAGTGGGGGCCGGCCGGAGCAAGGTCGGCGGAGGCGGGGACGAGGGGCTCCCGGGCGGATCTCGCCGGATCCGCCCCGGGGCAAAGCGCGGCAGAGGAGGCGGCGGATCCGGGCGCCCGCCAGATTCAAGGCGGCGGCGGGCTGGGCGCCGGCAGGGCGGAGGTGAGCGCCGGCGACGGCGGCGCGCCGTCATGGATGCGGCCTCGGTCGGGCGCGGAGGCGGCGGCGCTGCCCGCGGTGACGGCGAAGTTATGGGGCGGCGCAGCAACGAATCGGGCGGCGGCGGCGGGTCCGACGGCGACCGGGAGGAGGCGGCGGCTGGCGGGGAGGCCGACGGCGGCGCGAGGCGGCGCGCGGGCTGCGGCGGCGACGCTGCTGGCCCCGCTGGGCCCGGATGGGCCCGGCGGCCTCGGCGGCGCGGAGGGCGCAGGGCGACGTGGCGCCCAGCGTTGGCTTCGGGCGGCGGAGCTGACGTGGCGCGCCGCGATTCATCGGGGTGACGCGGCCGGTGGACGCGTCCGGCGGCGGGGAGGGAAATTTTTTGGGTTTGGGGGGAAAATGATCCGAAAATGGAGAGGGGAAGACGTTTTTATAGGTGGAGGGAGCTAGGAGTGTCCAAATGAGGTGCGGTTTTCGGCCACGCGATCGTGATCGAACGACCGAGAGCATGGAGGGTAGTTAGATGGGTTTTGGGCCACTTTGGAAGGAGTGTTGGGCTGCAACAAAAGAGGCCTTTACGGTTACCCGGTTAACCGTTGGAGTATCAAACGACCTCCAAATGGCACGAAACTTGACAGGCGGTCTACCGGTGCTATACCAAGGCCTCTTGGCAAACCTCGGGCCATTCCGAGAAAGTTTAATACCCGCACACAAAAAGAGACAAGAGGGGGACGCCGGAGGACATAGGAGTGCCGGATTGCAAAACGGACAATGGGGAAAATGCTCGGATGCATGAGACGAACATGTATGCAAAATGAAATGCACATGATGACATGATATGAAATGCAGATGATGACATGGCAAAGTGCAACACGCAAGCAAATGACATGGCAACGACGACGAATAACTGGCGGACACCTGGCGCAACGAATCCGGGGCGTTACACAGCATCACCCGCGTCGTGCCACAGTCAACAACTTGAGAAACACGAAGAAAAAAGACAAGACTTACCCGCGCGATGCCCAGCACCGACATCGGTCTCGCCCCCCCCCCCGCCATGGGCCGCGGGCTCCTCCAGTGCTGCCCGCTCCACCTGCGATGGAGCCCGGTCGTAAGGATGCTGGATCGCATTCAGAAGCACCTCCCGCGTCGCGTCAGGGCAAACAAGGAGATGCGCATCGGCAAAGTAAGGTGACCAAACACTCACTAGTGGCGCCGGATTCGATTCGCTGTACGGCACCTTACCGAACCGCCAGTCCTCCCCAAGGTTGGCCTTGGAGATATCGTTCACTCGGCGCGCAATCTGCTCCGCCGTCAGGTGCGTCGTTCCCATGCGGTTGGGATCTTGAAGACCGGCCATCTCGCCGATGAGGCAGGAGTGCCTCTACAATGGGAGAACCCGGCACATGATGAACGTGGCGATGAGGTCGTTGCCAGTGAGCCCCTCCCGCGTCCTCATCACTGCCACCCGCTCGCAGAGATTGAGAATCTCCTACGACAGGCGCCTGGGGGAGTAGCCCCAGTTCATCTTCGCCCGTGGCGGCGCGATGGCGAAGGCCGGAAGATTGATGCGGTCCGCACCCAAGTTACGGAGTAGAAGCAGTTCTGCCATTTCTTGGCAGAATCCTCCAGTGGGATCTTGGGGCAGTCCGCCCCCGACCGCTTCGAGATGACGGCGGCGCTGTAGTCGGCGAACTCTCCGGCCATTGGGCCCTACTGCTTGAGGGAGAGGAAGCGTGCCCGAAGGTCAATCGTAGGGTCGACCCCCAGTTACCCCCTCGCAGAGGGTGACGAAGCCCGAAAGCTGGACAACGGCGCTCGCACCAAGATGGTGAGGCTGGAGCCCGAAGAACTCCAAGAACATGCGGAATAAGGTGCTCATCGGCAACCCAAATCCGCGCTCGAAATGCGTGAGGAAGACCACGCGCTCCGTCTCCTTGGGTTGTGGCCTCTGCTCGCGGCGAGGCAGACGGACGGCGACATCCGTCTCCCGCGGAAGGTCCCAGGACGCGCGAAGATGGGTGATGTCCTCGACGGTGACGTTCGAGCCCATCCAAGAGCCCGACGGCAGCGCCATCGATGAAAGCAAGAGAGGAAGAAGGAAGATGGACGATGGCGAGGTTCTGCTCGGGGCAACGGGTGTCGCAGGGCGGCGGTCGCAAGAAGCAGATCAAGAGCAAAGGGGCAGGAGGGCGCGAGCGAGAATAATGTCCACCGCCCCCTTGCTCCCAATTTATAACCCTCGGTTTGGACGTGGGGGAGTGGGATCGTCTGTGCTCGCCTTTCCCACTACCCCGCAATAAGTGCGCTCGTACGCACGCAATAACTGCCCGGGGACGAGCAACCGACCCCCGGACGCCGCAATAAATCCGCGCGCATGGGCCAAGGGTGCACGGCGGCAGGCCCCAGCCCTTCGCCCAGTCCCGTCACGCGCATGGCCTATCAGGCCCCTCCGACTTCCGGGCACCACGTGGCGCCCGCACGAAGCCCGAGAGATTGCCCCAAGATTCGACAGACTCCTCGGTTCCCGCCCCCGCGAGGGCACCGCGATCCGGTTTCCCAAAAAACCGGCACACAGTGGGTGTTGCCGGACCGCCACTCGCAGAATCCGCTTTGCTCAAGGGGGAAACTGCGAAGGCCCACTCATCCGAAGTCGGCGGACCTTCACAGCTTCGGGGACTACTGTCGGGGGGATGAACCCCCGGGCAGGCAACATAACCCGGATCCTTTTCAAAAACAATGGGGCCGGCGTCGCCCCTCAAGATGGCACGCTCTTGGCCAGGTCGCTCGACCCGGCCAAACCCCGCAACCCAGCCAAACTCTCCGACCCAGCAAGACACGTCGACTCGGCCTCAACAACTAGTACAAGACGGCCGAACCCGGCGCAACTAAGGCTTCCTCAACAAGCCAGCTCCACCCGTGACATGCTCCGCAATCCAACCACGGGTCAGCTCTTGTCCCATACAGGCCGTACGATGGGACGAGTCTTCAGCCACTGATGACCAAGGCAACAGTGCCACGCCCATGCCTCTGGTCAGCCGGGGCGTGGCAATAGTGCCCCTCACCTACCACGACCAGGGCGGCGTGGAGTGCAGTACACCGCCATCATCACGACGACAAAGAAGCGGCGACTGACGGAGCGCCATCAGACATGACTCGCTCGCCACGCCTCGACGACGACAAGACGGCGCACAGTCCCCTAGGCACGCGGGGCCCGCACGTAGGGGAACCCGCGAACCACAGGCCCCCAGCGGGTCCCAGCCCGGGTCCCCAGACGCCGACAACCCGAACCCACCAACTTTTAACATTACCATTGCATCTCTGGGGGGTTGGCCTATAAAATCCCCTAGGAGCCCACGCATACGGGCAATAACAAAGAACAGACAGATAACGTAGAGAAGAACTAGCCACCCAACAGTAACACTCACTCGGGAGAAGGAGCAGCCCAAGCCTTGGCCAGCCCTCCTTCCTATTCCATACAGCTCTAGGAGCAACCTTGTACTGTCGAACATCAAACTACACACGGCAGGACTAGGGGTGTTATCTCTCCGGAGAGCCCCGAACCTGGGTATGTCTTGTGTCCCGCGCTCGCTCATACCAACCCCGCCTCTGGAGCCCACCAGTGCCCTCGAGCCTCCTCCTCTCTTTAGCTATCCCATGGAGTCTGCCGTGCGCCCACCACGACAATGTCTCTTACCAATTTACCACTATCGTTTTGGGGTTATGCATTAGAACAACTACATTCACGTCAAATAAGCACCGTCGAAATCCGTTGAGACGACACCATATGAACTATGGTTTGGCAAGAAAGCTAAGCTGTCATTTCTTAAAGTTTGGGGTTGTGACACTTATGTCAAAAGGCTTCAGCCTGATAAGCTCAGATTCTAATCAGAGAAGTGTGTCTTCATAGGATACCCTAAGGAAACAATTGGGTACACCTTCTACCACAGATCCGAAGGCAAGATCGTTGTTGCCAAGAATGGAACATTTCTAGAGAAGGAGTTTCTCTCGAAAGAAGTGAGTGGGAGGAAACTAGAACTTGATGAGGTAATTATACCTACTCTCAATGTGGAAAGTAGCACATCAGAGAAATCCATTCCCGTTATGCCTACACCAACTAGAGAGGAAGTTAATGATGATGATCATGAAACTTCAGATCAAGTTACTACTGGACCTCATAGGTCGAACAGAGCATGTTCCACACCAGAGTGGTACGGTAATTGTCGGTAGTTCCACACTAGAGCATGTTCCACACCAGAGCATGTTCCACAACAGAGCATGTTCCAAACCGGCGGATCTCGGGTAGGGGGTCCCAAGCAGTGCGCCTTAGGATCAATGGTAACAGGAGACAAGGGACACGATGTTTTACCCTGGTTCGGGCCCTCTCGATGTAGGTAAAACCCTACTCTTGCTTGATTGATATTGATGATATGGGTAGTACAAGAGTTGATCTACCACGAGATCAGAGAGGCTAAACCCTAGAATCTACCCTATGGTATGATTGTTGTTGTATGATCTATCGACTAGACTGGCCTTGGTTTATATAATGCACCAGAGGCCTAGGATAACAAGAGTCCTAGACGAATACGCCGGTGGGGGAGGGGTCCTTGTCTTGATCGCCAAGTCTTGTGCAATCTTCCTTGTATGCGGCAGCTGTCCGGACTGGCCCATGAGTATACGGCAATGGGGGTCGTCGGCCCAATCCAACTGATCGGGAGACGACATGGTGAGTACCCCCTAGTCCAGGACACCGTCAGTAGCCCCCTGAACCGGTCTTCAAGTTAGGGACGCTCCTCGATTCTTCCAAACCGTTCTTCATCTTCAGTCGTCGGTCTTGAAAACTGGTTCAACAAATCGTCTCATCTTCTATCCTGAGGATCGCCGAAATGCATTCGACGAGTTTATACGTCGGGTATCCGAGGAGCCCCTTTAAGTTTCCGGCCTTTATCAATGCCTTATTATTTTTATGCCACACCTCGGGTTCGAAGTTGTTCCCGGGAGGCAGTGTCCTCTTGCGTCCGAGCTCTAACGCCGGATGCATTCAAGGTCTCTTGCAGCCGAGCATCAATGTCGGATCGCCGAGCCCAACACGAAATGTATCCGAACTCCAACGCCAGATCAGGTCCAAGCTCCAACGCCGACTATATCCAAGATGTCATAGATCATCTTGGTCCAAAAAGTTGAAGGAGTTTAGCCGAGCTTAATGTCGGAAATGCCCTCTAAGGAGCCACCACTTGCATCCGAGCTATATGTCGAATCGCTCGAGGTGGTTCAGCACCTCGGTCATGGGCTGATTTTTGGTCAATATTTTTATTGATGCAATTTATTCTCGATGAGATATATAGCCGTAGCCCTCAAGGTGTGTATCGGTCTAAAACCCGAGATGCACTGAAGGATGACATAAGACCGCCGATCCCAAAGAATCACCGAGACTCGGGTTGATTTGCAAAATCGCCCAAGGATCAAGTCCTAGCAGCGAGAATACTTTGGGACACAAAAAGCGGTGTGCTCGATCCTCGAGACTCAAAGTTGGGTGCGGCCGACCAACCCGAGGATCAAAATCTCCTCGAAACTCAGATTGCACTTAAAATTTTACGCATAGAACAGCAATGCAAGAGCCGGAGACACTAGTCGGGTGGCAACACCAGATCAGGGGATCGATGTGCCCCTTTAATATTTGTAAATAATAAGCCTGAAGCCCAGTAGCCCCCGAGCCTTAATGCGGGCATGGGAGGCCGAATTAAGGATCGATATCCATAGTAAAATCACAAATTATGTGTAATGACTCTATGTATCCAAGTACTTTACGTCATTAATGCTTGGATCCGCATTGTACAAAACTTTGTTGACCGACCATCGGCTTCCACCTCCTCGGCCAATAGCCGAGGAGTGTTTGTCCTACTTTATAAAGCCTTTATGAGGGCAATGATTTACAACAAACAAGGCAATCTGGCCATACGGTTTTTATAAACAAAGGTATGCGGAGAGACATGTTATATTACTATTTAACAGAAGAAATTTAAATGTCTTCCAAAGAAAATAGTCCCGCTATCGGTTCCTTTCTTTGGGTTGTCATGCTAAGCATGATCATGAAACCTCAGCTCCAATATAAGAGCAAAATATCGAGGATTTAGTTTGGGAGGCCAGTTAATAGCCCCCGGTAGTGTTCGGCGATAGTCGAGGTCAAGCCGGAAACACTTCGGCCAATGTTACGAATGGCCCGTCATTTAATATAGTCATCGGATCGCTGACCAGTTTACACCTATTGTGACGATCGGTTTCGGCTTTCTCCATCGAGGTGCTTGACCATGCGAGCTGGAAGCACAATCGCAGATGGTTCTCCTTTGCACACCTAGCCGAACAAAGCGGAACGTAGGAGGCAAGCGCAGAGCCGGGCAACCCAACTATTGATCAAGACACAACCAAACTCGATGCATATATAGCAATATCCGAGTATGTTTTTGCCGAATCTCTAAAGGTGTCGGCGTTGCCAGATCATGAGACTTGTGCTGAAACACACAAATAGTTTAAAAGTGCCAAAAGCTTGGAAAACCAAAAAGCGTCAGTAAAAACATGACGTTCGAACAAGATCAAGTGTTCGGTGCCAATCCGAAAATTGGACTTTAGAAAAAAAAAAGTGCTTCTGTCGTGCTTTAACATGACACATCCTATCTCAAGACTTCAAGCGGGTCAGCCTACAGCTTCAGTCTTCCATCCCAAAGGCGGAGTACTTCTCATTAGGCCAGTTTAGAAAACTAAACTCTAGCAGTTTTGAGAGAGAAATTAGGTTCCCTGGCTAGTGACCGCACACTCATGTCGAGAAAAGGAGTGATAAATAATAATAAAAACTCCGCAACGACTAAGAAGAAAAACACTTATTATAAAACGGCTCAAATAAACATAAGAGCCCCCAAGTGACTTGGGTAAAAGAATGATTGTATGTACTGAAGTACGTATATCATATCTATGTTCAACCAAACTTTAAACGCGTCTTAACCGACCGTCGGCTTCTCCCTCTTCGGTCAAGGACTGAAAAGTGTTATGTACTCCATCTGTCGAGAATATCGACAGTTTTTCCAATAACCAGGCAATCAGGTCATAAGGCTGTAACAGACAAAGCGCGCTTAGGGAACTTATGCTATATTACAGATAAAGTGTAAGAAGCATCTTCGAAGAAAATAGTACCCCCACCGATACCTTTATTCGGTGCTCATTGTTAATATGAGACTTGTGCAATAGATTTTTTGTACTCATGAGTTCCGTTGTGTGCCGACCATGATTGAAAACAATAAGAGCGCTAGCTTTCGGCTTCACCCAGTCTGAGGTCCGTCTCGGTTGACCCGATCGTGACAATCGCAGAGGTGCTCCCTTTACTCCCTAGCCGAACAATCGGGAACGTAGGGGTAAGCACAGGAGCCAGGCAATCCAGCTTGCAAATCGCTTAAGTCAATATGGTGCATATTGTATGAATACACTAACAAGGAACAAAGCCGTACAAGTATAATCATATGCAAGAGGAAAAAGCTTCATGAAGGAAGCCCCCAAGTAAACGGGGTATTTGAATTTGCGCGTCGCAAACAAAGTTTTGGACAAGGAAATTTTTACAAGCAACTTTTTTCCAAAAAAGTATAGTGCTTGGCCGAGCCGAACACAAGTTAAAAATTTAAAACTTTGAGCATGAAGACAACTTAGCTGGTTAATGTGTTCGGTATTGATGACGCGGTCCGAGCTTGATGCAGGACAAGGTTCCATCCCAGACCCGGTCCCGAGGTGGCGGAGCAAAGAGCTCGGCACTCCAAAGTGGTGACATAGCACGGTCAATGCAGGACGGCAGGGTGATGCCGAAGTCCCCGGCATGGGGTAATGAAGTGTTGGCGAAGCCCCCCGTCTAGCCGAGGTGACGCCAAAGGATATAGTCCGGCTGGATCATTTTCCTGTGCACAAAAAATAGTGCAAACCGGAGATAATAGTAATAATAATAATAATAAATTCATTGCATAGAAAATAATTTATGCAAAGTGAGTAATAAAAGAAATATGGCCTGGCAATGAAGTCAATGTTGATGCAGGGCGGCGGCGTGATGCGGTAAAGGCATGGCAAGGCCTGAATTCTGTGTCGATTCGAGTTCGGATGCGGCGTCACGGACTATGTACTGAAACCGACCGAACCACCATGCGACCGTCGCACGCGCCACCATTTGATAGACCTGCGTACATATGACGGACAAACCAGAGTAATAATTCATTGGGAAAAATGAACCCTAACAAGCAAAAAATACTAGGATTAATAGCACCTGGCTTATTTGTTGTAGCAATCCGAAGAAAGGTGATTCCCAAAATTGGGACTCGATCCGCACACCTATCGCCTGATGGGCGATAAAGCAACGGCATGGAGATGCTGGCAAAGGTTGGCTTGCCAAGGCAAAGCCCTCGGTCTAGCTAACGTGACGGAGCCGGTCGGCCAGCGACGCCGAAGTCTCCGGAGTAGGTTGACGAAGAGATGATAAAGCCCCCGGTCCAGCTAACGTGATGAAGCCTCGGTGTCAGCCGATGAGTCGAAGTAGGTCGGCGTGGTGGACACCAGCTTGAGAAAGCAACAGTGTGGTCCTGCCAATGCAGGTCGTGACGTGGCCGATGCCGGCTTGATGAAGTGACCGTGCGGTGATGCAGGTGTGCCCGCTCCGTGTAATCCGTGGGGCGGTGATGTTGGTGGCGATTTATCCTTCGCGATGCCGAACTATTGTTCGGCTGGCCGAGATGATGATCCGAAGAAATTGAGCTCGGTTCAACAAAGTGACGACGTGTCTAACGCAGGTCGGCCGCCGTGGAGTGATGTTGTCGGGCTGGTTTGACACCGGCACGACGGTGAAGTTCGTATTGCACGAATACTTTTAGTACTACTGGGATGTGTTTGAGAATAAAACACAACACCCGCATTTAAAACTTCCTTCAAAAAGGATGTCCGAGATCCCGTTCATAAAGAAGATGAATTCGGGTCGGATTCGTTCTCGCGCAGAAAGTAGATCCAAAAAGTGACGCACTAATCGGAGGTTTCCCGGATTTTGGACGGTCGGATCGAGCTGAATTTTTGGCAGGTGGTAGATATGGTAATTCCGCAGAAATCAACGGTTGGATCTTCCAAAGGACATCCGAGCTAGATGCTGGGTACCACGCCCTAAACTCGTCCGGATTCTCGTCCCGATTCAACAGGGCTCCGGTATATCGAAGATTGCCGGAGATTCCTCCATTGGAACTCGACGTAATTTTTGCAGGGTTGTTGTAGACTTAATTCAGCATAACTCCACCGAAGTAATCGTTTAGGCGACACTCGAGGAGGCGGTGGCGGCGGATACAAGTTTGCTGTCCAGAAAAACAGCACGGTCGCCTGAGGGCAATGTTGACGTTGAGCCCTCGAGCTCCACGGATGACTCCTCCATGATCTTGATAGAGATCGGAGTTGGTGTTGATGTAGGCCCTCATCCGAACATGACAATCGGAGGTAGGGCGCAGTCCTTGGTCAAGCCAAGGTGACCAGTCGAGCTGGTGACGAAGAAGCCGACGTCGCAGTTGGCCTGCAGTCGAGCCATTGATCCTTTCGCCGATCACACAGCGGAACTCTCAATGAAAGCACCAATGTCAGTGTCAAAACCGGCGGATCTCGGGTAGGGGGTCCCAAGCAGTGCGTCTTAGGATCAATGGTAACAGGAGACAAGGGACACGATGTTTTACCCAGGTTCGGGCCCTCTCGATAGAGGTAAAATCCTACTCCTGCTTGATTGATATTGATGATATGTGTAGTACAAGAGTTGATCTACCACGAGATCAGAGAGACTAAACCCTAGAATCTAGCCTATGGTATGATTGTTGTTGTATGATCTATCGGCTAGCCTGGCCTCGGTTTATATAATGCACCAGAGGCCAGGATAACAAGAGTCCTAGCCGAATACGCCGGTGGGGGAGGGGTCCTTGTGTTGATTGCCAAGTCTTTTGGAATCTTCCTTGTTTGCGGTAGCTGTCCGGACTGGCCCATGAGTATACGGCCATGGGGGTCCTCGGCCCAATCCAATTGATCGGGAGACGACGTGGTGAGTACCCCCTAGTCCAGGACACCGTCAGTAATCCTCTTCTAGAAGTTATGTTACCAGACCATGGGGAACCTATGAACTCTTAAGAAGCTATGATGAACCCAGATTCTGATAAATGGCTTTAAGCGATGAAATCTGAGATAGGATCATGTATGAGAACAAACTGTAGACTTTGGTGGACTTGCCCGATGATCGGCGAGCCATAGAGAATAAATGGATCTCCAAGAAGAAGACTGACACTGATGTAATGTTACTATCTACAAAGCTCGACTTGTCGCAAAAGGTTTTCGACAAGTTCAAGGAGTTGACTACAATGAGACCTTCTCACCCGTAGTGATGCTTAAGTCTATCCGAATCATGTTAGCAATTACCGCATTTTATGATTATGAAATCTGGCAAATGGACATCAAAACTGCATTCCTTAATGGATTTCTTAAAGAAGAGTTGTATATGATGCAGCCAGAAGGTTTTCTTGATCCTAATGAAGGAAATATGCCCTAGAGGCAATAATAAAGTTATTATTTATTTCCTTATTTCATGATAAATGTTTATCATTCATGCTAGAATTGTATTAACCGGAAACATGATACATGTGTGAATGCATAGACAAACAACATGTCACTAGTATGCCTCTACTAGACTAGCTTGTTAATCAAAGATGGTTATGTTTCCTGACCATGAACAAAGAGTTGTTATTTGATTAACAAGGTCACATCATTAGTAGAATGATCTGATTGACATGACCCATTCCATTAGCTTAGCACACGATCGCTTAGTATGTTGCTCTTGCTTTTATCCATGACTTATACATGTTCCTGTAACTATGAGATTATGCAACTCCTGTTTACGGAGGAACACTTTGGTGCTACCAAACGTCACAACGAATCGGGTGATTATAAAGGAGTACTACAGGTGTCTCCAAAGGCAGATATTGGGTTGGCGTATTTGAGATTAGGTTTTGTCACTCCGATTGTCTGGAGAGGTATCTCTGGGCCCTCTCGGTAATACACATCACTGAAGCTCGGCAAGCACTACAACTAATGAGTTAGTTGTGAGATGATGTATTACGGAACGAGTAAAGAGACTTGCGTAACGAGATTGAACTAGGTATTGGATACCGACGATCGAATCTCGGGCAAGTAACATACCGATGACAAAGGAACAACGTATGTTGTTATGCGGTCCGACCGATAAAGATCTTCAGTAGAATATGTAGGAACCAATATGGGCATCCAGGTCCCGCTATTGGTTATTGACCGTGAATAGTTCTAGGTCATGTCTACATTGTTCTCGAACCGTAGGGTCCGCACGCTTAAAGTTTCGGATGGCGGTTATTATGAGTTTATGTATTTTGATGTACCGAAGAAGTTGAGTCCCGGATGTGATCACGGACATGAAGAGGAGTCTCGGAATGGTCGAGACATAAAGATTGATATATTGGAAGCCTATGTTTGGAGTTCGGAATGGTTCCGAAAACAGGAATTTATCGAGTACCGGAGGTTACTGGAACCCCGGGAGGTAAATGGGCCATAGTGGGCCTTAGTGGAAAGGAGAAGGGCCAGCCCTAGGTGGTCGCGCCTCCCCTTCCCTAGTCCTACTAGGACTAGGAAAGGGGCCCCCTCTCTCTCTTTCCCCCTCAGGAATCCTAGTCCAACTAGGATTGGGGGGAATCCTACTCCCGGAGGAGTAGGACTCCTGGCGCGCCTCCTTGGCCGGCCAGCCCCTCCCCTTGCTCCTTTATATACGGGGCAGGGGGCACCCTAGAACACACAAGTTAGATCTACGGATCGTTCCTTAGCCGTGTGCGGTGCCCCCCTCCACCATATTCCACCTCGGTTATACCGTCGCAAAGCTTAGGCGAAGCCCTGCGCCGGTGAAACATCAAGATCGTCACCACGCCGTCGTGCTGACGAAACTCTCCCTCGACACTCGGCTGGATCGGAGTACGAGGGACGTCATCGAGCTGTACGTGTGTCAAGAACTCGGGGCGCCGGAGTGTGGCGCGGGATCGGTCGGATCGCGAGGAGAACGTCGACTACTTCCTCTACGTTGTGATCGCTTCGCCGGGTCTACGAGGGTACGAGACAACACTCTCCCTCTCGTTGCTATACATCACCATGATCTTGCGTGTGCGTAGGAAATTTTTGAAATTACTACGTTCCCCAACGATGGCATCCGAGCCTAGGTTTTTCTATGGTTTGATGTTTTGCACGAGTAGAACACAAGTGAGTTGTGGGCGATACAAGTCATACTACCTACCAGCATGTCATACTTTGGTTCAGCGGTATTGTGAGATGAAGCGCCCTGACCGACATTACGCCAGACGCTTACGCGAGACTGGTTTCACCGCTGCGAGCACTCGTTGCTTAAAGGTGGTGGTGGGTGCCTGTCTCTCTCACTTTAGTTGAACTGAGTGTGGCTACGCCGGTCCTTGAGAAGGTTAAAACGGAGTCTATTTGAAAGTATCGTTGTGGTTTTGATGCGAGGTGAGACTGGTTCTTGCTTAAGCCCGTAGCAGCCACGTAAAATTTGCAACAACAAAGTAGAGGACGCCTAACTTGTTTTTGCGGGGCATGTTGTGATGTGATATGGTCAAGACGTGATGCTATATTTTATTGTATGAGATGATCATGTTTTGTAACCGGTTATCGGCAACTAGCAGGAGCCATATGGTTGTCGCTTATTGTATGCAATGCAATCGCCTCGTAATGCTTTACTCAAGCGGTAGCGATAGTCGAGAAGCATAAGTTTGGCGAGACGACAACGATGCTACGATGGAGATCAAGGTGTCGCGCCGGTGGCGATGGTGATCATGGTGGTGCTGCAAGATGGAGATCGTGAAGCACAAGATGATGATGACCATATCATATCACTTATATTGATTTGCATGTGATGTTTATCCTTTATGCATCTTATCTTGCTTTGATTGACGGTAGCATTATAAGATGATCTCTCACTAAATTATCAAGAAGTGTTCTCCCGAGTATGCACCGTTGCCAAAGTTAAATCGTGCCCGGACACCACGTGATGATCGGGTGTGATAAGCTCACGTCCATCTACAACGGGTGCAAGCCAGTTTTGCACACGCGAATACTCAGGTTATACTTGACGAGCCTAGCATATGCAGATATGGCCTCGGAACACGGAGACCGAAAGGTCGAGCGTGAATCATATAGTAGATATGATCAACATAAGATGTTCACCATTGAAAACTACTCCATCTCACGTGATGATCGGTTATGGTTTAGTTGATTTGGATCACGTGATCACTTAGATGACTAGAGATGTCTATCTAAGTGGGAGTTCTTAAGTAATATGATTAATTGAACTTAAATTTATCATGAACTTAGTCCTCGTAGTATTTTGCAAATTATGTTGTAAGATCAATAGCTTGCGTTGTTGCTTTCATATGTTTATTTTGATATGTTCCTAGAGAAAATTGTGTTGAAAAATGTTAGTAGCAATGATGCGGATTTGATCCGTGATCTGAGGTTTATCCTCATCGCTGCACAGAAGAATTATGTCCTTAATGCACCGCTAGGTGACAGACCTAATGCAGGAGCAGATGCAGACATTATGAACGTTTGGCTAGCTCAGTATGATGACTACTTGATAGTTTTGTGCACCATGCTTTATGGCTTAGAATCGGGACTTCAAAGATGTTTTGAACATCATGGACCATATGAGATGTTCCAGGAATTGAAGTTAATATTTCAAGCAAATACCCGAGTTGAGAGATATGAAGTCTCCAACAAGTTCTATAGCTAAAAGATGGAGGAGAATCGCTCAACTAGTGAGCATGTACTCGATTGTCAGGTACTTCAATCGCTTGAATCAAGTGGGAGTTAATCTTCCAGATAAGATAGTGATTGATAGAATTCTCTAGTCACCATCACCAAGTTAGTAGAACTTCGTGATGAACCTATAGTATGCAAGGGATGACGAAAATGATTCCCGAGCTCTTCGTGATGTTGAAATCGACGAAGGTAGAAATCAAGAAAGAGCATCAAGTGTTGATGGTTGACAAGATCACTAGTTTCAAGAAAAGGGCAAAGGAAAGAAAGGGAACTTCAAGTAGATTGACAAGCAAGTTGTCACTCCCACGAAGAAGCCCAAAGCTGAACCAAAGCACTGAAACCGAGTGCTTACATCGCAAAGGAAATGGTCTTTGGAAGCGGAACTGCCCTAAATATTTGGTGGATAAGAAGGATGGCAAAGTGAAAAGGGTATATTTGATATACTGGTGTTTTATGTGTGCTTTACTAGTGTTTATAGCAACCCCTCGGTATTTGGTACTAGTTCAGTTGCTAAGAGTAGTAACTCAAAGCGGAGTTGCGAATAAATGTAAACTAGTTAAGGGTGAAGTGACGATGTGTGTTGAAAGTAGTTTCAAGATTGATATGATCATCATCGCACACTCCCTATACTTTCGGGATTAGTGTTGAACCTAAATAAATGTTATTTGGTGTTTGCGTTGAGCATGAATATGATTTGATCGTGTTTATTGCAATACGGTTATTCATTTAAGTAAGAGAATAAACAGTTGTTCTGTTTACATGAATAAAACCTTATATGGTTACACACCCAATGAAAATGGTTCATTGGATCCCGATCGTAGTGATACACATATTCATAATATTGAAACCAAAAGATGCAAAGTTAATAATGATAGTGCAACTTATTTGTGGCACTGCCGTTTAGGTCATATTGGTGTAAAGCGCATGAAGAAACTCCATGCTGATGGGATTTTTGGAATCACTTGATTATGAATCACTTGATGCTTGCGAACCATGCCTCATGGGCAAGATGACAAAGACTCCGTTCTCCGGAACAGTGGAGCGAGCAACTGACTTATTGTAAATAATACATACCGATGTATGCGATCCAATGAGTGTTAAGGCTCGCGGTGGGTATCGTTATTTTCTGACCTTCACAGATGATTTGAGCAGATATGGGTATATCTACTTGATGAAACATAAGTCTGAAATAGTTGAAAGGTTCAAAGAATTTCAGAGTGAAGTGGAAAAATCATCGTGACAAGAAAATAAGATTTCTACGATCTGATCGCGGAGACAAATATTTGAGTTACGAGTTTGGTCTTCAATTAAAACAATGTGGAATAGTTTCACAAATTCATGCCACCTGGAACACCACATCATAATGGTGTGTCCAAACATCGTAACCGCACTTTATTGGATATAGTGCAATCTATGATGTTTCTTACAGATTTACCAATATCGTTTTGGAATCATGCATTAGAGACAGCTGCATTCACGTTAAATAGGGCACCATCTAAATCCGTTGAGACGACACTATATGAACTGTGGTTTAGCAAGAAACCAAAGTTGTCGTTTCTTAAAGTTTGGGGCTGCGATGCTTATGTGAAAAAGTTTTCATCCTGATAAGCTCAAACCCAAATCGGAGAAGTGCGTCTTCATAGAATACCCAAAGGAAATTATTGGGTACACCTTCTATCACAGATCCGAAGGCAAGATATTCGTTGCTTAAGATGGATCCTTTCTAGAGAAGGAGTTTCTCTCGAAAGAAGTGAGTGGGAGGAAAGTGGAACTTGATGAGGTAATAGTACCTTCTCCCTTACTTGAAAGTAGTTCATCGCAGAAACGGTTTTCGAGACACCTACACCAAGTAGTGAGGAAGTTGATGATGTTGATCATGAAACTTCAGATCAAGTTACTCTGTAACCTCGTAGATCAACCAGAGTAAGATCCGCACTGAGTGGTACGGTAATCCTGTTCGGAAATCATGCTACTAGATCATGATGAACCTACGAACTATGAAGAAGCGATGGTGAGCCCAGATTCGCAAAATGGCTTGAGGCCATGAAATCGAGATGGGATCCATGTATGAAAACAAAGTGTGGACTTTGGTTGACTTGCCCGAGGGTAGGCAAGCAATAGAAAACAAGTGGATCTTCAAGAAGAAGACGACGACGACGGTAATGTTATTATCTATAAAGCTCGACTTGTCGCAAAAGGTTTTCGACAAGTTCAAGGGATTGACTACGATGAGATTTTCTCACCAGTAGCGATGCTTAAGTCTGTCCGAATCATGTTAGCAATTGCCACAATTTATGAAATTTGGCAAATGGATGTAAAACTACATTCTGAATGGGTTTCGGAGGAAGAGTTGTATATGATGCAACGAGAAGGTTTTATCGATCCAAAGGAGCTAACAAAGTGTGAAAGCTCCAGCGATCCATCTATGGACTGGTGCAAGCATCTCGAGTTGGAATATACGCTTTGATGAGTTGATCAAAGCATATAGTTTTATCTGAGACTTACGGTGAAGCCTGTATTTACTAAAAAGTGAGTGGGGGCACTACAACATTTCGATAAGTATATGTGAATGACATATTGTAGATCGGAAATAATGTAGAATTATTCGCAAAGCATAAAGGAGTGTTTGAAAGGAGTTTTTCAAAGAAAGACCTCGGTAAAGCTACTTACATATTGAGCATCAAGATCTATAGAGATAGATCAAGACGCTTGATAAGTTTTTCAATGAGTACATACCTTGACAAGATTTTGAAGTAGTTCAAAATGGAACAATCAAAGAAAGAGTTCTTGCACGTGTTACAAGGTGTGAAATTGAGTAAGACTCAAAACCCGACCACGGCAGAAGATGGAAAGAGAATGAAAGTCATTCCCTATGCCTTGCCCATAGGTTCTATAAAGTATGCCATGCTGTGTACCAGATCTATTGTATACCCTACACTGAGTTTGGCAAGGAAGTACAATAGTGATCTAGGAGTAGATCACTGGACAGCGGTCAAAATTATCCTTAGTGGAATAAGGATATGTTTCTCGATTATAGAAGTGACAAAAGGTTCGTCGTAAAGGGTTACGTCGATGCAAGTTTTGACACTGATCTAGATGACTCTAAGTCTCGATCTAGATACATATTGAAAGTGGGAGCAATTAGCTAGAGTAGCTTCATGCAGAGCATTGTAGACATAGAAAAATTGCAAAATACATAACGGATCTGAATGTGAAAGACCCGTTGACTAAGACTCTCTCACAAGCAAAACATGATCACACTTTAGTACTCTTTGGGTATTAATCACATAGCGATGTGAATTAGATTACTGAATCTAGTAAACCCTTTGGGTGTTGGTCACATGGCGATGTGAACTATGGGTGTTAATCACATGATGATGTGAACTATCGATGTTAATCACATGGTGATGTGATCTAGATTATTGACTCTAGTGCAAGTGGGAGATCAAGGAAATATGCCCTAGAGGCAATAATAAAGTTATTATTTATTTCCTTATTTCATGATAAATGTTTATCATTCATGCTAGAATTGTATTAACCGGAAACATGATACATGTGTGAATGCATAGACAAACAACATGTCACTAGTATGCCTCTACTAGACTAGCTTGTTAATCAAAGATGGTTATGTTTCTAACCATGAACAAAGAGTTGTTATTTGATTAACAAGGTCACATCATTAGTAGAATGATCTGATTGACATGACCCATTCCATTAGCTTAGCACACGATCGCTTAGTATGTTGCTACCGCTTTTATCCATGACTTATACATGTTCCTGTAACTATGAGATTATGCAACTCCGTTTACGGAGGAACACTTTGGTGCTACCAAACGTCACAACGAATCGGGTGATTATAAAGGAGTACTACAGGTGTCTCCAAAGGCGATGTTGGGTTGGCGATTTGAGATTAGGTTTTGTCACTCCGATTGTCGGAGAGGTATCTCTGGGCCCTCTCGGTAATACACATCACTTGAAGCCTTGCAAGCACTACAACTAATGAGTTAGTTGTGAGATGATGTATTACGGAACGAGTAAAGAGACTTGCGTAACGAGATTGAACTAGGTATTGATACCGACGATCGAATCTCGGGCAAGTAACATACCGATGACAAAGGAACAACGATGTTGTTATGCGGTCCGACCGATAAAGATCTTCAGAGAATATGTAGGAACCAATATGGGCATCCAGGTCCCGCTATTGGTTATTGACCGTGAATAGTTCTAGGTCATGTCTACATTGTTCTCGAACCGTAGGGTCCGCACGCTTAAAGTTTCGATGCGGTTATTATGAGTTTATGTATTTTGATGTACCGAAGAAGTTCGAGTCCCGGATGTGATCACGGACATGACGAGGAGTCTCGGAATGGTCGAGACATAAAGATTGATATATTGGAAGCCTATGTTTGGAGTTCGAATGGTTCCAAGTAAAACAGGAATTTCTCGAGTACCGGAGGTTACGGAACCCCGGGAGGTAAATGGGCCATAGTGGGCCTTAGTGGAAAGGAGAAGGGGCCAGCCCTAGGTGGCCGCGCGCCTCCCCCCCTTCCCCTAGTCCTACTAGGACTAGGAAAGGGGGCCGGCCCCCCTCTCTCTCTTTCCCTCCGGGAATCCTAGTCCAACTAGGATTGGGGGAATCCTACTCCGGAGGAGTAGGACTCCCTGGCGCGCCTCCCTTGGCCGGCCGGCCCCCTTCCCCTTGCTCCTTTATATACGGGGGCAGGGGGGCACCCTAGGACACACAAGTTAGATCTACGGATCGTTCCTTAGCCGTGTGCGGTGCCCCCCTCCACCATATTCCACCTCGGTTATACCGTCGAAGCTTAGCGAAGCCCGCGCCGGTGAAACATCAAGATCGCCACCACGCCGTCGTCTTGTGAAACTCTCCTCGACACTCGGCTGGATCGAGTACGAGGGACGCCATCGAGCTGTACGTGTGTCAAGAACTCGGGGCGTCGGAGTAACGGCGCCGGATCGGTCGGATCGCGAGGAGAACGACGACTACTTCCTCTACGCCAGATCGCTTCCGCTTGGTCTATGAGGGCGTAGACAACACTCTCCCTCTCGTTGCTATACATCACCATGATCTTGCGTGTGCGTAGGAAAATTTTTGAAATTACTACGTTCCCCAACACCTAAAGGTGCTAGCAAAGTATGCAAGCTCCAGCGATCCATCTATGGACTGGTGCAAGCATCTCGGAGTTGGAATATACGCTTTGATGAGGTGATCAAGGCATATGGTTTTATGAAGACTTTTAGAGAAGCCGGTATTTACAAGAAAGTGAGTGGGAGCTCTGTAGCATTTCTAATAATATATGTGGATGACATATTGTTGATTGGAAATGATGTAGAATTTCTGGATAGCATAAAAGAATACTTGAATAAGAGTTTTTCAATGGAAGACCTCAGTGAAGCTGCTTATATATTGGGCATCAAGATCTATAGAGATAGATCAAGACACTTAATAGAACTTCCACAAAGCACATACCTTGACAAAGTTTTGAAGAAGTTCAAAATCGATCAGTCAAAGAAAGGGTTCTTGCCTGTGTTGCAAGGTGTGAAATTGAGTCAGACTTAAAGCCCGACCACTGTAGAAGATAGAGAGAAAATGAAAGTTATTCCCTATGCCTCAGCCATAGGTTCTATCATGTATGCTATGCTGTGTACCAGACCTGATGTGTGCCTTGCCATAAGTCTGGCAGGGAGGTACCAAAGTAATCCAGGAGTGGATCACTGGACAACGGTCAAGAACATCCTAAAGTACCTGAAAAGGACCAAGGATACGTTTCTCATTTATGGAGGTGACAAAGAGCTCATCGTAAATGGTTACGTCGATGCTAGCTTTGACACTGATCCGGATGACTCTAAGTCACAAACCGGATACGTATTCATATTGAATGGTGGAGCTATCAGTTGGTGCAGTTCCAAGTAGAGCATCGTGGCGGGATCTACATGTGAAGCGGAGTACATGGCTACTTCGAAAGCGACAAATGAAGGAGTCTAGATGAAGGAGTTCATATCCGATCTAGGTGTAATACCTAGTGCATAGGGTCCAATGAAAATCTTTTGTGACAATACCGGAGCAATTACCTTAGAAAAGCAACCCGGATTTCACAAAAGAACCAAACACATCAAGAGACGCTCCAACTCCATCCATGATCAATTCAAGGAGGGAGACACAATAATTTGCAACATAGATACGGATCTCCATGGGTGTTAGATTCATTACAATTGAATCTAGATTATTGACTCTAGTGCAAGTGGGAGACTGAAGGAAATATGCCCTAGAGGCAATAATAAAGTTGTTATTTTATATTTCCTTATTCATGATAAAGGTTTATTGTTCGTGCTAGAATTGTATTGACTGGAAACCTTAATTCATGTGTGAATTCATAAACAAACACCACGTCCCTAGTGATCCCCTACTTGACTAGCTCATCGATCAAAGATGGTTAAGGTTTCCTAACCATAAACATGAGTTGTAATTTGATAACGGGATCACATCATTAGGAGAATGATGTGATGGACAATACCCATCCGTTAGCTTAGCATTATGATCATTCAGTTTTATTGCTATTGCTTTCTTCATGTCAAATACATATTCCTTCGACTATGAGATTATGCAACTCTCGGATACTAGAGGAATGCCTTGAGTGATATCAAACGTCACAACGTGACTGGGTGATTATAAAGATGCTCTACAGGTATCTCCGAAGGTGTTTGTTGAGTTGGCATAGATCGAGATTAGGATTTGTCGCTTCGGGTATCGGAGAGGTATCTCTGGGCCCTCTCGGTAATACACATCATAAGCTTGCAAGAAAATGGCTAAGGAGTTGGTCACGAGGTGATATATTATGGAACAAGTAAAGAGACTTTCCGGTAACGAGATTGAACTAGGTCTGAAGATATCGACGATCGAATCTCAGGCAAGTAACATACCGACAGACAAAGGGAATAACGTATGTTGTCATAACGGCTTGACCGATAAAGATATTCATAGAATATGTAGGAGCCAATATGGGCATCTAGGTTCCGCTATTGGTTTTCGACCGGAGAGGTATCTCGATCATGTCTACATAGTTCTCGAACCCGTAGGTTCCGCACGCTTAACATTCAATGACGATATTGTATTATGTTAGTTATGTGATTTGGTGACCGAATGTTGCTAAGAATCCCGAATGAGATCACGGACATGACGAGGAGTCTTGAAATGGTCGAGAGGTAAATATTGATATATAGGACGATGATATTCAGACACCGAAAGTGTTTCAGAGAAAACCGGATAGTCATCGGAGTACCGGAGGGGGTACCGATCACTTCGGGAGTATATTGGGCCTATTGGGCCACAAGAGGGGAGCACACTAGCCCACAAGAGGCTGGCGCCCCCCCATGGCATCCGGCCAACTGTAGAAGGAAAGGGGGGAGGATTCAGCCTCCCCTTCCTTCTCTCTTCCTCCCTTTCCTTTCGTCTTTGACAATGAAGGAAAGGGGGTGCCACTTGGGGAGGACCTCTCAAGTAGGATTCGGCCTACTTGGGGTGCCCTCCTGGCTGCTCCCTCCCCCTCCCACCTATACATATGTGGGGGCGCCCCTAGCACATCCCAGACAATTGCCTAGCCATGTGCGGCACCCCCCCCCCTCCACCGTTTACACCCTCGGTCATATTTCCGTAGTGCTCAGGCGAAGCCCTGCGAGGATCACTTCACCATCACCGTCACTACGCCGTCGTGCTTATGGAACTCATCTACTTCCTTGATGTCTTGCTGGATCAAGAAGGCGAGGGATGTCATCGAGCTAAACGTGTGTAGAACGCAGAGGTGCCGTGTGTTTGGTACTTGATCGGTTGAAGCACAAAGAAGTTCGACTAGATCAACCGCGTTGAGAAACCACTACAAAAAAAGACACACCCGTGGCATTTTGGGCCGAACGGATTTTTTTTCTATCATACATATGACACTTCTATGATGATAATTGTGACAAAACCCGGTATCATCATAGATGTGGTGGGCTCCTACTTCTATGACAAAAAATCATGACAGAAAATGGGCTTTTCGTCCTGGGCGGGTCGGAGACACAGCTCCATGACATTCTTTGGGCCATCCATGACGGAAAAAACCATGGTAGAAGCAAGGGGGAGGAAAATTTTGGGGAGTTGCCGGTTACGGTGGGAGGTCGGGGGTCGAGCGATGCATGTTTCTCTCGTACACGTACGCGCGTGTGTGCGAGGTGTTGGCTCTAACTGAACCCGAGTGAGGCGTTGGGCTCTAACTCAACCCGAGCGATTGCACTGCAGGCTATGCATTACTGAACCCAAGATCGATCGATGGCTGTTAACTGAACCCGATCGAGCGATTCCTTCGCTACTGCTGCTAACTGAAGTCGATCGATTAGATGAACAGTGAGCGTTGCCGGAGGGGGGGGTTGGATGAACAGTGAGCGGTGGCGTTGCCTCTGGATGAACAGGACCCCGTGGTGTGGAGGGCTGGATGAATAGTAGACGGTGGAGGGGTGGCCGTGGAGGGGTGGTTGAACAGGCCCCCGTGATGTGGAGGGCTGGATGAACAGTAGACGGTCGAGGGGTGGTTGAACAGTTGCCGGTGGAGTAGCGCGCGGTGGAGGCTGGATGAACAGGAGCCCGTGGAGGCTGGAGGAGGTTGACGGTAGCCCGTGGAGGCTGGAGGAGGTCGACCGGAGATGAACAGTATCCCGTGGAGTCCCGTTTTGCGGTACGCCACACCCCTCCCAATGATCAGGACCCCCGTTTCGACCGTAGCGCTCCAACACAAGTCTGTTTCATCCGTTTTGCGGTACACCACACCCCTTCCGATCAACAGGACCCCCGTTCCGACAATAGGAGGTCTGTTTCGTCTGTTTTGCGGTACGCCACACCCCTCCCGATCAACAGACCCGCTCCAACGTGGGAGGTCCGCTTCCTTCGCTCGCGATGCACGCCAGCCTTGTTTCCATCGCCTGTTCCGTCCAAGCCCTCCCGATGAACATGGCCACGCATTCCGTTCTGACCCAGCCGGTTGGCTCCCATGCATTCCATTGCCTCCCAATGAACACGACGCATTTCGTTGCCTCCCCATGAACACGACACATTCCGTTGCCTCCCCATGAACACAACGCATTCCCTTGCCTCCCCATGAACACGACGCATTCCCTTGCCTCCCCATGAACACAACAACGACGTTGTTTCTCCGTTCCGACCCAGCCATGTACACGAGCCCTTGCCGTACGTATGCGCGAGTAGGCGTTTGAGACCCCGCCCATATGTACACATACGTGGCCGTATTTTCTTTCTTGCACCCTGGCCGTTGTACGTACGTGTATATGCTATGTGCGCGCCTCTACTACGACACGTGTGCGCCTCTACATGGACCAGTATATATGTATGTACACGTTCGCGACCAGAATGACAACGCTACATACGCTTCGACCAGGTGGGTCCCGACTGTCAGGCACTTCCTTGCCTGCGAAGATGTAGCTGGTGGGTCCCAGCATCGTGGCGAATCGTTTTTTGCGGACGCACTTCCTTGCGTGCGAAGATGTAGCTGGTGGGTCCCAACAGTCAGGGGGGCGAATCATTTTTTTTTGCCCGGATGCACTTCCTTGCGTGCGAAGATGTAGCTGGTGGGTCCCAGTAGTCAGGGGGAAACATTTTTTCACGAAATACGGTGGCCCGTCCGGTGGGTCCCCGCTGTCAGGTGGAGGAATCATTATTTTTGCACGTAATAAGGAATCACTTCCTTGTTGCGGCCGTGGACCCAGCTGTCAGCCTCTCCACGTACAGTCCACGTTCGATGGAAGTCGTTCCTTGACCACGTTGACCACGCCGTGCCGACAGCACCACGGCGGTGGACGACGATGAGGCCTAGGAAGGGGACGATGCGGAGCCGGGGAAGACGCAGCAGTGGATGCCCATGCGAAGAGGAGTACGAGGGTTCATTGGTTCGGCTGCGGTGTGAGGCTGCCGTCGCCGCAGAATATCAGGGGGTGTGGGTGAGTAGAGGGATGGCCTGGCCAGCGGTGGGAGTAGTAGGGGCGGTGAGGCCTCCGCGGCATCACAGCCGCCACGGGAGGCAGGAGCATGCGGCACGACCGGCGCTGCTTTGGGCGGCTGGAGCACGAAGACCAGAGGTTGAAGAAGCACTACGGCCGTTGGATGGACATCGTACGGTCACTGGAGCTAGAATCGTTCATATTGACTAAGTTGACAAAGCCCTCCGTCCCCGTCAACTTGGTAGGCCCACAAGTCAGCCTCCCACTATGTTGGGTTCTAGCTGGCAGGGGGAGTATTCATTTTTTGTGGATAATAAGGAGGCACTTCCTTGCGTGCGAAGATAGCTGGTGGGTTCGACATGTCAGCGGGGGGCACGTTTTTTTTGCCAAATACAGAGGCCCTTCCAGTGGGTCCCAGATGTCAGGTGGAGGAATCATTATTTTGCGCGTAATAAGGAGGCATTTCTTTGTGTGCGGCCGTGGACCCAGCTGTCAGCCTCTCCACGCACGGTCTACTTCCGATGATGTCGTTCGTTGACCACGTTGACCACGCCGCGCCGAGCGCATCCAAGGTGGTGGACGATGGCGAGGCCCTGGACAGCAACGAGCCGGAGATGGGAAGACGCGGGAGTAGAGTCGTAGACGGAGAGGTGTACGATAGTTAACTGGTTCTAGTGCGGTGTGGTTCGGCAGTCGGTGGAGAAGAACATGAGGTGTGGAGGGGTGGAGGGATGGCCTGGCCAACGGTGGAGCAGCGGTTCATAGCGAAGCGTGCTAAGCAGAGCTGCTAGCAGCAGGAGGCGGGAGGTAGTCCCGGCGGTGCTGGAGGAAGAAGACGAGAGATTGAAGATGGATGCCGGTTGTTGGATGTAAATCCAACGACTAACATGTAAGAATCATCTGTTGACTAAATTGACAACGACTTGCGTTGGCTTCGACCTATTGGCCCACATTTCAGCCTCCAAAAATGTGGCACGTATTCAACCCATTTTTTCAGAATTTATAGTCTTTTTTTTGCGCGGTAGAATTTACAGTCAATTTGATCTTTTTTTGAATTACAACCATTAGCTAGGCTGGGTGAACAAATAATGTAGCGTCCATGCGCCCATTTATTTTATTCCTAAAAAATTATAGGTCATTTGCACTTTCTCGAAATACACGATTTTGCTGGGCTGATTCTAATTATAATGTTGGGTTGGGCCAGTAATGTTATTAAAAAGTAAAAAGGGGCTGAGCATTTTGTTATAAATATATTTAAATAATAAGTGATATCATTACATTCTTCCTTAAATCTTACCAAGCTTTTGTACACAATCACTAGGATTTTCGTGCCAAAACAATCCAGGATTTTATTTGTTAAGAATTATTTTTATAAGTTAATAAGATGTGGGATATTGTTTTCTTACATATGTAAGTATCTGTTAAATATATGATGACAATAAAAATAATATATAATAACATATAAAATAATTTAAATATATATAATATAGTTAGAAGAGAAACATAAGTTGGACCTGGCGTTCCTATTCTTATATAGAAAAATAGAACAGACCTCTGCGTTTTCTTCAAAAAAATACATAAATTGGGCTGCCAAAAATAAAACCTCGGATGGGAGGTCCATAGGCCAGTCGATACATGACGGCCCTAAGAAAATACAAACAGGCCTATGGACCTCCCATCCGAGGTCATGGGTTGCGCATGTTAACAATGAAAGCCTAGACGGGGCAGCCCAAAACCACGTCCAACACTTGCCAAAACTTCGTCCTCGTTTTCTCTGTGTTTCGCACACTCGACATTGTGTGGGCATTTTGACTGTGCATCATATGAAGATGTGCTATGCATGATGTTAACTGGCTAGTAGTTCCATTTTCGACCATGAATAAAACTTCAAACATGATGTTAACCCTGTTTGAAAAGGCCGTGTTAATATAAATGCTCGGCCTCTGAAAGTTGCAGTTTCTTATCTGAAACTGAACTTGCAGTTTCTTCTCTGAGAATCACATTGTCTGCACTTTTATACTCCTATGAAACTACATTTTTTAAGTGCTAAAAATAGATCTCTAGAATTCATAAAATACTTCATATGCTCAATACTGCAAATCTGAAATTCAAAAGACATTCATATCTGAAAGTACTCTCAAAATACACAACACAAAACACAATTCACAACCTGCAAATACTGACAACCCTAAGCTCCTCCTAACAATTCATAACCTGCCCCACTATTGGGCTGGGGGGGCAGCCCCCTCCTATTCCTCAGCGGCAGACAGCCGCCCCATGAGACGATGTGAACGGCGAGGGAGACGATGGCGGGGAAGCGTCGTCGGGCCAACTATTTTTCTCCTCTTGCAGTTGGGTTCGGTCGACGAAGACTCCACCATCTCGCTCTGGCAGGACACCCTCACAAACGGCACCCTGTAGATGCTTGATCCTTCAATCGCTGGTGGATGCTCCATCTGGGATCGATACTCCCACCACCGCTCCCTCACGATCGGATTTGGTGAATCTGTTTGCTCCATGGCCCAGAGGAGCAGCTCTATGTACTCCGGCGCGACTCCCTCCGAGAGTATTGCCGCCTTTTCGCTCTGTTGCAGATATTTGGCCATGGATGTTGCCGTCGCCGCTAGTTGGTCCTTGTTGTCAAACCAAGACTGTATCTCCAACATCCTAGCTAGCTTCACAGGGTCGCCGTATGCGATCCTCACGTATCGGTTGTACTCCTCCATCGATCTCCTTCTCCGCAGCACCTTCACTCGCCGGCGGTGGTTTTTTAATGGAAGAGGAGAGGAGCAGCGCTCATTTTGGATTAGAACGGGAGAGGAGCGATGCTGGTTTTGGACTGGAACAGGAGAGGAGGGGCGGTGGTTTTGAAATGGAAGAGGAGAGGAGCGGCGCTGGATTTAGATTGTAACAGGAGAGGAGCGGCGGTGGTTTAAGAGGGGAAGAGCGGAAGAGCAGCGCTGGTCTTGGAAGTATTTTTTGTTGTTTTGTATATTTTGGGTCAAAGTTTGACCACGCATCTTTATTTGACAAGCAAAATGTGAATGCATGTCACAAAAATTGTATCGTTTGGTTCAGATTCTGAATGTACTTTCAAATTATATTATTTTTGCAACGATAACATATATTTTATGTGCGAAAATCATGGTCAATTATGACCCGTAATAAAAGGGAGACTAGTTAATGTGGGGTCTCTTTCTTAATTGAAGGGTAAATTGATTTTGATTTCGATCCACCACAAGCATACCGCCCTCTCGTCCAGTCCTAAATCATTTGTCGATGCTCCTCTCCCTCTTCTCCATTGCAAAACCACCTCCTCTCCTCTTCATCATCTCCATTCCAAAACCACCGCCTCGCCTCTCCTCTTCTCGATCTTCTCCATTGCAAAACCACCTCCTCTCCTCTCCATCATCTCCATTCCAAAACCACCTCCTCTCCTCTCCATCATCTCCATTCCAAAACCACCGTCTCGCCTCTCCCTCTTTTGATGTTCTCCATTGCAAAACCACCTCCTCTCCTCTCCATCATCTCCATTCCAAAACCACCTCCTCTCCTCTCCATCATCTCCATTCCAAAACCACTGTCTCGCCTCTCCCTCTTCTGATGTTCTCCATTGCAAAACCACCTCCTCTCCTCTCCATCATCTCCATTCCAAAACCACCGTCTCGCCTCTCCCTCTTCTGATCTTCTCCATTGCAAAACCACCTCCTCTCCTCTCCATCATCTCCATTCCAAAACCACCGTCTTGCCTCTCCCTCTTCTCTATTGCAAGACCACCGTCTCTCCTCCCATCTTCCAAAGCTAGCACCGGACCACTCAGAAGGACATCTATGGAGAGGATGCAGCAGCGAATCAGGCAGATCACCGGCGGTGACCAGGAAAAGTTAGCTAGGTTGAAGGAGATCCTTTGTTAGTTTGACAATGAGTGGGAGATTTCGAGGACGGTGCGGGCCATGTGGCAATGTATGCGAAAGAGTGAGACGGCGGTGATGAGGGCAGCGATGTACATGTACTCCTCGGCGGTAGTCGTGCCGCAGTCCTCCGAGTTCATCGAGTATCTTCTATGGGCGATGGAGCAGACAGATTCGCCCGAGGTGACAGTCAGGCGGAGGTGGTGGGCGTACAGGTCGAAGGTCGAGCACCCAGAGGATAACGAATCGATCGAGTATGGTGTGCCATTCATGAGGGTGCAGAGCCAGCCGGAGCCACAGGAGTATTCGTTCTCCCACCGCAAGAGGAGGCCGGATGGCGCGACGTTGCTTCCCCGCCGTTCTCCACAGTTCCCTCAACGCTCGCCTCATTTCAATGGCGGTGGTAGGGTTCAAGGTAAGCTTTCCACTAACCTAATCTTCCACCTACTCATGCTTACAATCAGTGTGATAGCTAATGAAAATCATGCTTACAATCAGTCTCCGAGTACTACGCCAATCACCCTAAAATAGCTCTGGACCTTTGGGTCAAAGTTGTGACACAATGTACAAATAAAGAAAAATAGATTGGTGCTTCTTTCAGAAAAGAGTACTCCCTAGAAAATTGCCAATAAAAGCTACTAGTATTTGGTTAGAGGATTTGCTGCCGAGAAAGATCCGTCCACAGAGAGCGCCACACATCCCACTGGTGGTGGTGGATGCCAATGCGTGCATGCAGCATGGTTGGTGTCGGTAATTTATACTTGGCACACCTCGCACTGTGCATATATGCTGGTTCCATACGTACATTTGTGCAGTTCCACCAAAATGTAGCTGAATAACCCTGTTTGCACAGATAATGAAAAATTGTTATTACATTATAGTGGCACTAGTTCATGAAACACACAAAATAAATAAAAGAACATATTGTGATAGTATCATAGTATGCCATGCTACGAGGGCGAGATGGGCCCTGCGACGCCTCATATGGTACGCCTCATACTGGACATCGTCCCAAGTCTCCCAGATACACCTTCTGCCAGTGATGAACATCAGTGTACATCGGTAGTACAAGGAGGCGCCTTGAGACATTCAAATCTCTATTTTGTACATATCAACTAAAATTAAGCACCCCGGTTTGCAGAAACGCTTAAACATTAACAATGGGACTAGTTGATGAAACATACTTTAACAAAGAGAAGCACTTTCTTTATCTACATTGGAAATGAAATGATAGAGATGACACTCGCTCTATTTTAACTGTATTATTACTTCATTTTATCAGTGACACTAGGGTCGAGCAGGTGGAAAACGAGGTGTACCATGCGCCGCAAGGATGGAGGCCGGGTGCTTAGATGGGATGTCAAGCTGGCTCTTTCAGCCACCAACATGGATGATTCAATTCATGGGACCTTTTGGTGCAGTTCACCTAAAATGAAGCAATGTCCCGTGAGCTAGCAGCTTCTTCTTCAATATTTTTTTAAGAAAAGGACTCCAGCCCTGGTTCCATTTCCATCAGAAAACGAAACCCACAGAGCTTCTTCTTCATTAGTTGCCATAAAATTGATCAACATCAAGGTTGGTTGTGAAGCTCCTGGAATGCTCAACTATAATTTGGATGTCATTTGTGTAGTTCAACTAAGATCGAGCGTGAAATGTATATCTCTGTTTGCACAAAAAAGGTGGAAAGGAGGGTGACTAACAAGTGATGAAACATGCATCAAATGAAAAGAAGCATGTTCCTTATCTGAATGGCAATCCTACAAGGACAGTAGCAATTTCTAAAGCAGTGTCATTGCTAGATATTAGTGTGGGCATTAGGATTAACTATGACAACCGTTAAATACGATATTACTTTCAGCGCGGGAAAGTAGGCGGACCAGGACAGTTGCATTTCTAACGAAAAGAACCAACTTATCTTAATGGGAAATTTTAGTAGGACATGTAAAGAAGTGCCATTGATTCATATTACTGGAGGAATTACATTGAAAACAACATTGGTTTAACGTGTCCTTACTTTTAACAATGCGACTGATACATTTTACCAGTGGCATTACATAAGAGTGGCTCGGGGCAACAAACATCAGAACAGGATATCTGGGTTGGTCCCATTTTTGTTCGGTATAGCCACCTTATACTGTGTGAGGCTAGCAAATCTAGTGCTGGACTTACTCTGTTGACTTGTCCCCTAGTCCCCACTTTCTTTAATTTTTCAACCAATAGATCGGGTTTATATTGAGTTTGTATTGTGTTTCCCTTTATTTCCCTATTAGACCTAGAGACCAGTTGGATAGCAGGTCTACTGCTACGCCCCCATTATTTCCTCTTTCGACCAAGTCCTAGATTCAGTAACAAATTCTCCCCACCCCCACCCCTTTATTCCTTGTTTGAACCAAGTTGTACTAGATTCGAGTGCATGAACTAGTTTTACCTCTCAAACGTAAAAAAATTAGGTGGTTTTCAAACAGCTGATCGATCCTATCTACGAGGGGGCCTCAGAAATAGTAAAAGATACAAATGCAGCGACGTCAGGAGCTCGGGAAGTAGAGCAAGGCCAGTTTCGAAGAAAGTTATACCTGATGGTCGCCGGGATGTCGCTAGGTGGGCGGCGGGAGGACGGATCTGCCCACACTACGGCAGCGAGGAAGAAGGGGTCGGAGGCCCTCCCTCGCCAGCGGTGCTTGGGACAGAACGGCAAGGCAGGCTAACCGGGACGTGCCCAGCAGTGGGTAAGAGTCGTCGCCGAGGACGACCGCGTGAATGTTGCACCTTCTCACCTTCCCCGGCGGAGAGGATCCGGCTGGATCTGTGACCAGCAGTGAGCAGAGAGAGAGAGTGTGTGGCCATCACTGTCGTGTTTAGATCTGGAGAGGCCGAGACAGTGTGAAGAGAGCAACACTATCAAGCAAGCGCGGAGGCTCCTGCCTAAATAGTGGAGTAGTACTAGTTTTCTTTTATCTACCGGAGCCGGCTTGACCTCGTCAATGACTGTCGAGAAGTCTTCATGCACGTGGCCCGGAGGCGCAATTGTCGTCATTTTGATCTGAAGCGCCGGATTATAACATATAACACGAAAAAATGCCACATGACAAGAAATCATAACCTCACTGCCCAAAGGAGACAACATGAATCCCGACGGACAAACTAGATGAGGAACAAAGCTCAAATTAAAGATAAACTCGTAGAAAAGGGGTCCGTCGATAGATGTCCTAATTAACATAGCCGGCTTGACCTAGATGGCAGCCAAGTAGTCACTGTTCGTGCATGTGCCCCCAATGACTAGCCCAACTCGCTGTTTAACCCTCGCAGTGATCCGAAGCACATGACACCTAATTTTGCGAGATGACAAGAAACCTTTTTTTAGATTTCTCACCACAACTACAGCCATGTACAACACAGCCTGCACGATATGTAGACGATAGCCAATCTAGGCGTGTCTGCTAGAGTCTGGTCACATGCATGGACGAACTGATCTTCCGTGTCTTGCAGGGATTGTCCAGGCACCAATGTAGTACAACACTTCTCTAGTACTATCGCTCGTCTCCCTCTTCTATTAAGTCACCCGACTTGCGGGGCCGGGGAGTGTGCCTATGGTCGGTTCTCAATTGTCGTCCCACATGTGTGTGAGAATGCAATATGATGCGCATTCCATTCGGAGAGGAGCGTGCCAGACCGACCGACCATCTGGGGTGCGACGCGAATGCGACAGGCGTGCTGTCTACTCCGTACATGTGTACCGCCGTTTTCTAGACGCTTTGCTCCATGGCGCGGGCGCAATCCATGGATACAAAATTAGTATAATGTATACTATTTAAAAGTCGAGGGCAGGGCTTTTCCTGCGCAGTAGGCGGCGGGGTAGTTCCGCCTAGTCGATTTGACAGAGACACGAGAAGACGAGGGAGTAGGATACTACAAACGTAGGGTTGTGTGATTTGACAGCGAGTTACTGCTGCACAGGTGGGGCCCCGTGATTTGACTTGCCATTATCATTTTAACTGCGGTGCTACGACCGGCGTGAGTCTCCTGATTCCTGACCACCTCCATACAGGTGCCTCTCCCAATGCTCCACCATGTAGTAGAGGCTGGCGCTTGCATGAGAGCCCACTTCTCCACTTTTTCCTTGCCTCTCTTTCCTCCACATATGCAAAAATGCCATGTAAAGCGCACTATTGTACTTACTTTTACTTGCTCCTACATGTGCTAAGCTTGCCACATAGGCATAAAGTCTGATGTGGCAAGTTAATCAAGAAGAGAGAGACTAGTTTGGTGACCCAAGGAAGAAACGGTGCTAAGCACGTGTACCTAGGTGAAAAGACAATTTTGAGTCTATAGCTAATTAAATGAAGCAAACTTAGCAACACCATTTCATTGGAAGAGGTCACTCCTTGGCAAATGCAATAAATACTAATACTCCCTGTGTCCCATAATATAAGAACGTTTTTGGCACTACACTAGTGTCAAAAACGTTCTTATATTATGGGACGGAGGAAGTACGAAGAAAGAGATAGAGAGGAGTAAAAAAATACGCTTATAGCCAACCTTATAGCCAACCTTGTTGTAGTATGAGTGACTAAGTGATGACTATGTATGACATGCCAACATCAGATAGCCTAATGCGCTGTGTTAAATCTCCAAGGGCGCGACCGCGCGTGCGACGCGACGGTCATGGTAGGTGCGACCATGATACGGGCTGCTGGCAGCCCTTGGATCTGAGATCAAACGGTCGCATGATAAGTTGCTGAAAATTTGCAGAATAACCCTCCCGCGGCAACTGGCAAATTTCTTCCCGCGAGTCGGAGTAGGTTTCTCGGTTTTCATGCGGGTTTAATGGAGGCGAGGAGGCGTGTTTAGCCGGGCGTGTAGTGGACGACGCAGTACTATTCGATTTGACAACTACAACTAGTATATTATAAAAAACAAAGAAGAGTAGTAGAGATAGAGATAAGAATAGAGACTAGGGAGGAGCACCATCTACTGCTTCGTGGGCTACTCCTGCGCTCCATTCGGTGGCTGCAATGTCCCCTACAGCCACTCCCTCCTGCTCTCCATTCGGCGGGCGCTGTTGACATTTGGGGAGCGCACTCTCGCGACTGCTAGCAGCGACGACTTCACCGACGATGACTTCTTCCCCGACCTCAGCAACCTCTTCCTCAACGACATGGGCAACAACCTCAACGCCAATGGTGCTGCTCCCATTGCACCGTATGTGTTTTTGTCCTTCCTGTTTGAAATCATGGTAGAATTCATGTTTCTAGTCTGTGTCCTAGACTCGATCTATTCATGTACTATGCTAGTCCGCATAATTAGTTTAATCTCTGTTATAGCCGTCATGATTTATTTTGTAGTAAATCTCATAGTAACTTGCTCATATATTCAACTGGCGGAACGTCCCCTACAGCCACTCCCGTTTCATGGATGGCCTGGTCGATGCCTCCATGGAGCCCTTCGTCTACTGCTATGAGTGCCCGGTGCCATTTTGGGGCTCGCCGGCAGACATCGTGCATCACCTGACGCAGGCGTGCGACGATCACTACTGGCCCTTGGCGAAGAACATCAAGTACGAGACGTGCTACCCGTTCACCGTGCCGGAGTCGCTAGAGGATCAGCGCCGCCTGCTAGTCTCAGAGGAGGACGGCAGCGTCTTCCTCTTGATCGTGGCCACCAGCGAGGCCCGTGTAGGCCGCCGCCACATCTCTATAGTGTGCGTCAGGGGCGATGCCGCTGACGCTGACACTGACACGAGGTCGATGTACGGGTGTGTGTTCACTATTACTACCCCTCGGAGGTCCGTGGGTGGCGACACTGGCTACGTCAAGCTTACTTGGACTCTGCCGAGCTGGGACCTTCCCGCCGATGTGGACATGGAAAACGCATGGTATTATTTGACCCCCAACAATGTGCATGGGGACTCCAAGGAGGTTCACCTGGACATCTACATTACTAAGTTAAATGTTGATCATTAGTCTTCGCTCAATGTAATCCGTTGTCTAAGCATGTGGAGACTTCCATGCATGATCTTGCTCTATTAGAGTATCACACATGAATAAAAGTGTATCCATTTATGGTTTAGTCTAGAATCTTCCATGTATGATTTTTTACTACAGTACCGGTGAAAGACTTATGATGAACCATTTCCTGCAAAGCACAATAAGAGTTATTTCTTCACAAGTTTTGGATGCAGGTTGAACAGTTGAACGCTTTTGTTTGCAAAAGATACTTTTTTATCTATTTCACCCGGATGTTTCTGAGCTCTAGAGATGAAATAATATCCGAAGAAACCTATCGATACCTGTTACACATGAGATGACCCCCACATCCTTTGTCAAAATAAACAACACCCCGATCAATGCATTTCACTCTTCCGTGCAACGCACGGGCACCTTACTACTATAGATTAGTACAACCAAATATTGAACTAACATTATATATAGTATGATAAATGATGATGCATGTCACCTAAAATTATATCATTGAAAACTATGTTCAAATACGATATTGTTTTTGTTGATATGCACTAACATTTTGTCAGTTAAATCTTCAGTCAAATACAATGGGGGTAAACCACGACCGATAGTAGTACTAGTGTAGAGGGCGGCGCTGCACGGGAGTCTCACTCATTTATTTGGGTTTCTAAACTAGTACTAGTAGTACAGTACCTCCGTCCTGGTTTATTCCTCACCTAGTAGTAGAGGCTGGCTCTTGCATGAGAGCCCACTTCTCCACTTTTTCCTTGCCTCTCTTTCCTCCACATATGCAAAAATGCCATGTAAAGCGCACTATTGTACTTACTTTTACTTGCTCCTATAGGTGCTAAGCTTGCCACATAGGCATAAAGTCTGATGTGGCAAGTTAATCAAGAAGAGAGAGACTAGTTTGGTGACCCAAGGAAGAAACGGTGCTAAGCGCGTGTACCTAGGTGAAAAGACAATTTTGAGTCTATAGCTAATTAAATGAAGCAAACTTAGCAACACCATTTCATTGGAAGAGGTCACTCCTTGGCAAATGCAATGAATACTAGTACTCCCTGTGTCCCATAATATAAGAACGTTTTTGGCACTACACTAGTGTCAAAAACATTCTTATATTATGGGATGGAGGGACTGCGAAGAAAGAGATAGAGAGGAGTAAAATAAATAAATACACTTATAGCCAACCTTATAGACAAGACCTTGTTGTAGTATGAGTGACTAAGTGATGACTATGTATGACATGCCAACATCAGATAGCCTAACGCACCGTGTTAAATCTCCAAGGGCGCGAGCGACGCGACGGTCATGGTAGGCGCGACCATGATACGGGATGCTGGCAGCCCTTGGATCTGAGATCAAACGGTCACATGCTAAGTTACTGAAAATTTGCAGAATAACCCTCCAGGATAGGATATTCACCCATAGGTCTACAATCACGCCATGCAACCGTTCGATCTCAGATCCAAGGGCCCTCAGAAGCCCGTATCATGGGAGAATGGAAAGCCACTACCCTGCTGTTCGCACGCTCGCAGTTCGCTCCTACTCGTCCATGCACGTCCTTTAATACTATGGCGGTTCGCTCCTAGCCATCCTGTCCATTCACATTACGGCAGTTCCACTAATCCTAACCCTCCTCCCAAATCCATGGCGTCCCAAATCTCCCCGATCGGCGGCGAGTACAAGGTTAGAACCATCACCGATGATGAGTTCGACGTCATCTACACCCGTTCTTCCGTGACAGTGAAAGGATGCCTTTCTCGCTTCAGACGCATGTTCGAAGAATCAGATGATGAGTGGGTCGTTGGGCTAGATGTTGAGTACACCACAGTCCTGGGACGAGAGAAGGATCTAAAGGACGAAGAGAGGAAGAAGCCCTCCGTGATCTAGGTTTTCGTGCATGACTTATGCTTGGTCTACCACATATGCCATGCCGACGTTGAGTGCCAGGATTTTAAGGACTTCCTCGAGAGCAACCTAGTCAAATTCATTACTGTAGACTTCGGTAACGACAAAGAAGTCATGCGTCAGATAGGCATCGTTGTAGGCAACACCTTCGACCTCCAGAAGAATCGGCTGGTGTCCTCTCGTCGACCTTCACGCCGACCGGCAGAGCCATGGTTCATCCTTCAGATCAGAACCGGAGAAACCTCCATACACGTTTCATTGTCATGCATGGCAGCGGAATATACTAGATATAACATCCACTACGCTGCAATGGATGGCTACCTTTGTTTCAATATCTACAAGGGTTGGATGAAGAGCAACAGCCAAGTTGGCGGTTCAAGCAAAGAGGTATCGGCCAAGAGGAAGAGGGACAAGGACGAAGTCGAGGACGTGGACGAGGACTCCGAGTAAGGTGGCGATGTCGTTGCTCATGGTGGTTCTAATGCAAGGTGTCACCGGAATAGTTGCAAAGTTTAATTTCAGGTGTGCTTAATTTAATTTGAGGGGTGTGTTGTGCTCAGCCCCCAGCAGAACTATGTTATGTTTCTTCTTGTTACTTTAACTCTTCAGTACGTACATACTAGTATTTCTTACATTTCACCTTTTAGTTGGTATAGTACTACCACTCGTTTCTTCACATTATATATGTACAATATATATGGCCAACATCATATAGCCAGCAGCTTAGTTGTCAAAGAATTTCAGGGTGCTTAGTTTTGTCAAAGAATTCCAGGGTGCTTAGTTTTATTTGAGGGGTGGGTTGTGCTGGACACCATTATTGTGACTAGCCTTTTTAATAGTACTATATGCATAATTTGGCGACGAGTGCTCTCTATATGCAACACCTTTTTTTAATTTCAAGTTTTGCTCCATGGCGCAATCCATCGATACTACTGTTGTACAAAAGTATACATTTTTTAAAAGGCTAGAGGGCGGGGCAATCTAGCTTGGTCGGTTTCACGAGAGGCGAGGGCCTTTGTGATTTGATGGCTCATTACTGCAGGAAGGCGGGGCCTTGTGATTTGACTGCTCGTATAAATGCACCGACGACCTGATCGAGGAGGAGCAAAGAACCGTGCGGTATACTCAAGTTTTCCACTGGAGTAGTACTGCGACGGAGGAGCACGAAACACGGCAGCCCAGTGCCATATGGCGATAAAAAATGATCTAATTTGCGGGTCATCTCATTGTTAGCATTGTTCTATTCATTTCCTCAAAACAACCATTGTTCTATTCATGCCTCGCAGAGAATGTGACACATGCGGCGAAACACCCGAAGCAAAAGATGAAACACAGCAACAAAAGAAGAAGGAAGATTATCACCCCAAATGATCTAATTCACCGCAGAGTCGTAACTGCTTCTTCATCGCCTCCATGACTTCCATCTCCTTGCGCGTCTCCTCTGCCATCTTCTTCATTCTGTCCATGACGCAGGATTTCTCGACGCGAGCCTTCATCATCTGTTCCACGGCCGCATTACATACCTTGACAGCAGCCGGGTGCTCAATGCGGAGCTTCGCCAACTCCTCCTTCTGTTCCATGACGAGGGCCTGCAGCATCTTCATCAAGGAACTACTATTCTCATGCAGCTTCTTCCAGCCGGCGTTCTTCTCCTTCAACAGGTCGATCTCATGGCCGAGCTTCACCTTGTCCTCCTAAAGTCGTAGGATTTCGCTGGTCGCCTTCTTCTCCGAGGCAATGCTCTTCTTCAGCAGCATCACCAAGCCGGCGGTCAACTCCCCCTACTGATTGAGCTCAGCGGGCATGTCGTCGAGGCTCTCCTTTAGCAACTCCATCAAGCCTTGGATGAACTCCTTCTGCTTATATAGGTGCTTATTGAGCTGATCGGGCATGCCGTCGAGGGATAACGACTCCAGCTCCGCCGGCTCGGCATGTTCGCCTCCGCGGCTAGGGCGCTCCTGGGAGCCATCGCCTGCCCATGAGAGATCTTTTGAGGTCTCTGCGTGGCGGCGAGCCCTCTCTTTTTTTTCTGCAGCCTTGGTTGCCGCTCCCTTGTTACGAGTAGTTCTCGACCTAGAGCTCTGCTCACCGGCCATGGCAACGATGGACGAAGAAGAAGCACTTATGAGGAGGAAAGGTAGAGTAATTTTTGGTTAGGTAGTTCCCTTTTTATAACCTAAGTACTAGCACTAGTACTAATACCTGCATAGTGGGAACACGTTTAGGTTTGGTACGTACTAGTAGGTGTGAGCAGGCTTTCGAATGTGATGGGAACAAGGTAAATATTAATTGATGGTTTTGGTTTCGAGGCCCGAAACGGCTCCCGATGAGTTTAGCGGAACATAAATTTCAAGTACTACACTGCTCTGCTCAAATGCGTAAATATTATATTACTGTCAAAAATTGGCACAAAATACGAAGGAGACCAATGGAAGTACTACTAGCAACCCACGATTTAACTACTCGCATGCGCGCAGTGGAGTAATAATGTCTTTCTTCCGCCCTCACATTCATTCAATTTGCATGCACTATATTAATTGACCATCAATGAAGTGAACGACTTTACACGCGTCAAATTATCACATGGGGTGGATCTTGGTACAAAATTGCATCCGCCCGTGTACCCGCGTGTGCGTGCGAGGGAATGAGTGCGTGCGTGGCGTGCATGCACATCTTCGCTTCGTGCATGTACCGCCAGTATGGCTCAGGGAGGACGAGTACGTTATTCTGTAACCAGCAGCACGTCACTGTGATCAATCCATGCAAGGAGGTCACGGCAACGCCTCCACATGTGCCACGTGGCTTCATGAACTGTAAGAGAGACACTGTGTAGCATGCCATTGGTATTCTAATTTATGTGTTTTGCACATACTCGAAGTACTAGTAAGGTACACGTGCATTGCACGCATCAGATTTTGCAACCAAATTATGAATAAATACCACACTATAGCATGTAAGCTCTGAGTCATATATGCCTGATGTAGCCCTTCGTTTATTTCTTATAGTTCATCTCATTCAAAATCATTTAGTTTTTATAAAAAAGCTAAGAACGCGGGAATAGGAAAAACATGGGATTATAGTGGAATGTCGTCTTGAATCCTACGGGATTGTACGAGTGTTTGATTGTGCATAGAAAAAACGCAGAATTCTTTCAAAGAGGTTTGAGTGGATGGGATGTTTCCTATGAAATCTAGTGTAAATGAATCATATGGAAAAATTCCTATGGTTTACAATCCTACGAATCAAACAACCAAGATAGGAAAAATTCCTAATGATTAGAATCCTCCAAAATTCCTTTGAGAATCCTTTGAATCAAAGAAGCCCTTAATCTATTTTATGATTCATGGAATTGTGTGTTGTAAAGCATAAAGTAAAAACAAATAATGGCAATTCAACTAGAAAAAAAGTTTGGGCAGTTATGATACGGAAGATTCTAGAACAAAAGAGAACCACTTTTGTTTTGAGGTTTGTGCATTATGCTTAAGTTCATCCATGGAGTCTGCAAGATTGTACATGTGGCAAAATCCGATGGGGGGCTAGAAGATGGTGTGAGGGGCCGAGTGGAGGGAGACTATGAAGGAATGCACAAGTGCGAGATCGATATTTAGAGAGAGGGGGCGAACACGTGCGCTGTTGCACGCAGTGGCGGACCCATGAAAAATAAATGAGCTAGGGGGCCAAGCATTGCTAATCCTTTACGAGGAGGGTCAATTCATGAAATTAAACCATTTTTAGCAGCAATTGTCTAATGATCACATTCATATTAGCCTCGATATATAGTGATGTTAGGGGGGGCAAGGCCCTTACTGCCCCCTGTCTTGCCATTGTGCATGCGTTTGAGAGATGAAGCGGAAGGCATGGATGATGAGAGGGGGACGTTGGATATATAATTAATGTGGGTGTATTAGCTATATATGTTAATCCTATATAGAGAGGTATAGATTGATCGATGTGGACGTGGGAAAGAGGGTGAGACCTCACTGGATATATCGATTGATCGGTTTGTGTGGAAAACTATGAAATACCTAGCTATATACACACATACATAGAGGAACATCGATCATTGCGCATGCACGCGTGAGAGATAAAGAATGCCCGATATGATGGAGAGGGGGATGTGTGTGGGTGTGTGCCTTCATGGGAGACCGACCTGAAGAAAAATATTGCATATGTGCGATGAATAATGTCGACTGGTAGTGTGTGTGCGTGCTTGCACGAGAGAAAGTTAGTGGTACAATTATAAAGAGAAGACTACTGTGTGGGTGTAAAAGAATAGGTCAGGTCATAATCAATGTAAAGTTGAATTCAAATATTCGAATAAGAGATCCTGATGTTTGAAACCCATGCATGCATGAATATAACAGAGATCTGCGCGTTGTGGTTTGGAAACGAGCATGTTGTAATGTATACACATTGAACAAGGTCAGACTGATTTGAATTTGAGATACCGATGGCAGACATCATTTGGCCATGTCGCATCCGTGCATGGACACACTATTCTAATTGGAGACGATGTGCGGCTTCCGCATCACATATCTATATCTATACCCCTATATATATATTATATATATATATTTTTATATTGTGTGCGGGTAACTTTAACTTTTTGAAAGATGGTCGTTGGATGAGGCGAATCCGATGGTCCAAAGATGGCAAATTTGAGCACTATTGGCCGTTGGATATCATCTAGATTCCACCAGATTTCGCCACATGTATAATCTAGAAGACTCCATGGTTGAACTTAAGCATAATGCAGAAACATCAAAACACAAGCACTTCTTATTTGTTCTAGAATCTTCCGTATCAGAATTGCCCAAATGTTTTTCTACATGATTTTCCATTATTTGTTTTTACTTTATGTCTTACAATGCACAATTCCATGAATCTTAAAATAGATTAGCTTTCTTATAAAAACTAGATGATTTTGAATGAAATGAACTATAAGAATTAAACGAACATCTACATCATGCATATATGACTCAAAGCTTGCATGCTATAATATGGTATTTATTCATAATTGGGTTGCCAAATCTCATGCGTGCAATGCACGTGGACCTTACTCTAGTCTAAATGGTGTTTGTGTGTGTGTTGTTCATGTTGAGGTGCAAATTGTCTTTTTTTGGGTACCCGTTAAGCTTGTTCTTCCGAAATTTCAAGCCGCGCCTTGTTAGGCCGAAAATTCAAGCTAATGTCTCGCTATCATCGTTTGAAACTCCGCCTCTTCAACCCACGCCTTGTTAGCCCGAAATATTTAAGATATATCTTTGTCTCGTTGTGCTCCGACAACTCCCTCCATCTCAACCCGCGCCTTGCTATTCCGAAATTACAACGCGCGCGAAAACTCCCACCTCCTGTGAAATCCCGACACGCGAAAGGTACCCTTGAACCGAAAGAACCGCCTCAAATCGGTAGGTGGTACTTACGTAACTTACCCCACATTTCGGACAAGCGCATCTCTAAGCCATGGTTCCCCACTGCCATCCCATCCGCCCACCCATTCGTACACCAAGGCCGCGAAAACCCGCGACGAAACCCCACACCCTGCTACGTCCGCCACCCAGCCGGAGCCTCTTCCCCGACGACGTCATCCACAACAACACCTCGACGTCCCTCATCCACAGTACCGTATGAGGATCCGTCATCGATCTCATTGTCCCGCCGGTTCAGCCACCCCGTCCTCCACCTCCAAGGAGCTACCCGATGTTCCCCTCGTCTTTCGCGCCACCTCCATTCCCACACCGCCGTCTTCACCTGCACCACCGAAAGAGCATCATCATCACCGTTTCCTCGGATGAAGCTGCGGCCTAATTGGCGCCACCAAAGAGGTTGTACACTAATCACTGCATTTTCTTCTTGATTTGATCTCATGATGCTGCCGGCGCTCGGTCTCGAGCCGACACGGCGCGCTCCATCCACGGCGGCGTCGCCGACCAGTTCCTCCACGGTGTCGCTCCCTCGGCGGCGACGTCCACATCAGTAGGAGCTGCTGCTGCTTTAGCTCTCGCTCGCGATTCTGCTCTACTCTTGCTCTTGGTCCCTTGCCTGGTCTGCTCTTGCTCGCGCTGCTGCTCTCGCTCTTGCTCTTGCTTGCGATGCTACTCCGATTTAGCTACACTTCAGTCGACTGAATCAACTTTTGGGTCAGTCAATTTTTAGGGGGTGGGGGGCTCGCCGGGGTGACGGAAGAACCAGCCACAGCAGGGAGGGGGGCTCGCCGGAGAGGTACCCCACTATCTATCTTAGGGTTCAAGATGGGGGCGATGGTCGCCGGCGGTGGCGGGGTGTTGGCGGGGCGGTGCCGTGGGGATTGCCGGAGAAAAAGCTCGGCACGGGGGGGCCTAGAGGGATGGCCTGGGCGGCGGTGGACCGACGGTGGTGAGTGTTTTCGGGGCGGGCGGGGCGGCGCACCGCCCGCCGCGGCGGCGGGGGGCTGCTGTTTGGCCGGTGGTGGCTGGCAGCTCAGGGGGATGGAGGTTGAAGATGAACCACAGGCCCTTGATTTTGTATCCAACGGCTGCAAAATCGACTGACCGGAGATGAAAAAGTCAGTCGACTGACGTGTAGCCTCACCTTGCTAGTGCGTTCAGTTTCGATGGCAAATTCAGTTTCGACAGCAAAATTCAGTTTTGACAGTTAAGTTCAGTTTCGACAGTTAAGTTCAGTTTCGACAGTTAAGTTCAGAGATGAGCGGCTGATGTATTTTACATCTAGCACTTTGTGGTTATGTATTTTACGTCATGTATTGGAGATGCTATTAGAATTCCACTCAGGTTAACATTGTTTGTTGTCTCTCTTGTCCTGCTTCAGCCTCAGCGTCGTACAACTCACCGGAGCTGCTCCAACGACGAAACCCTCCATCACAGCGGAGCAGTACCTCGGGCTCCACCTCCATAAGCCTAAGATCTTCTTCCCCTCCTCCGACAGCCAAGTCAGCCGGAGCATCCTCACCGGCCAACCCAATCACGCTGAGATCGACATGGCTTCGCCAAAGAGGGTGTACACTTGTTGCATCTCCTTTACTCTACATGTTATATATATTATCCACTAAGCACTCGTAGTAACGGGAAATACGATTATTTTATCCTACTATATGACAAGCAGTGAGGTACCGGGCAACTTAGCTATCCGTGATGGACTCTCTTGAACGCCATCATTATTTATCTCTACGCGTTTGAGCTGTGCATTTGTCGATGGGCCTAGGAGTTGAGCTAGTATGGCAGTGGCCTGGGTCCAAAGTAATAGAAGTAGCACAAAAACATTTTTTTAGTGTAGGATTTTCCTTGCTCAAGCCTGCCTACTAGAATCGCTTGATGCTTGAAAGGAAAAGTGAATGAAAAACATAGGAATTGGAAAGTTTCCTATGGTACTACTTTTCATGAATTTGGTGCAAAGGAATGGAGCAAAGGAAAACTGTAGGATTTGTTCCTTTAGTGTCTCCTTGAAAGAAAAACCGTAGGAATTCTAATTTCCACTTCTCCTCCTTTTCATATTCCTATTCATCAAGCACAAGACTAAGAGATAGTAGCATAATAGCATTATAACCGTACATTTTCTTGTGGTTTGACTTAATCTCACCATGCTTTTTTGCATCCTGTGATCTTCCAATTGTTGTGAATCAAATAGCCAGATTGGCAGAAATCCTGTGTTTTAAAATTCTCTGTTTTGCATGTGCATTCCTATCCTATTCCTGTCTATTTCCTATCCCTGCATTGTTAGAATCCTCAAATTCAAACAAGCCCTTACTCGATTACTTCTGTTACAGATATGTGTCAAAGAAAACCTTATGTGGTTTGTCCTGCTCCTGTTGCACTGTGTTCCACCCCAGCTCAGCTGCTCCAACGATGGAAGGGTTCACCACAGCAGGGATCCGCTCTCCAGACTATCTTTCGCCGCCTCAGATCTTCTTCCCCGCCGCCGACAGCCACGACAACTGCATTACCATCATCAATTGAGCAGATGACCTTGAGGACTACACGGGTCCGCAAGAGAGGTCGCGCTCTTCCGTGTTCCGCCACGTTATGCGCCGCTAATATGATAACATGCTACATTATCGTCGTGTTCACCTATTAGACTCGAGTCAGTCCAAACTAATCTTTGAAACTTGAGTTTTTAAATGGTTGTGGGGTACATATTGGGGCAGCAGTCAGTACTATCTATCTACTATCTGGTTAATCTCCAGTGTCTACTATGAGTTTCATGTTGGGTGCAAACAAACATTAAAGGAGCCATTATCTGTATTTTTAACTAAAGCTATTATCTGCCTACTACCATTGGTTTTGGGTCTATCCACAGTTTGCTAACATCACTCTGGATTTCTGCATGCACTCCTTACATAATCTCACTATGTTTTATTCCTATGCATGCCAGTTATTATACACAATGGAACTGATCATGTAGAGAAAAAGAGACGAGCCTTGCGTGGCAATAAAATTTCATGCAGACGTCATTCCATGATGGGTGCAAAGGCAGCCCCCCTCCACCCATTTCGGATCATAATCAAGAGGAAGATAACTATTCTAAGGGGGATTCAGAAGGAGAAGACCACTCCTATTTACCCCATGAGGTCTTCGCTCTAACTTGGCATGCTGATGTTGGTAATATCATGCATATGGTGCCTTGCATTGCTTACTGTATACATTAAAGAAGCCATCTGCTTAGTTTATACATGCTTTGTGTCAATGCCATCTGTTTAGTTTCTTTATCGTATATGTGAATCAAGCAATGCCATCTTGTCTAGCCAGGCATCATATATGTGAATTTTGCAATGCCACCCTGGTTAGCCAGTAATCTTATATGTGAATTATATCATGCCATCATTTTTTTATTACGTGTTAAATTTGTCAACAATTTTAGTGCATTCAATTACTCTTCCTGTGCATCAGCCGTTCGGCACGATCATGGAAAAATCTGGAGTCGAAACAAGGTCTTCAGAGCAGACAATGCTATCTGATGAAGCACATGTCTTGCTGGTTACCGATAGCTCCTCAGAGGAGGATTCAGAGACAGATGACCAGTCATATTTCACCCCCCCCCCAGGTGCATGCCCTAACTTGGCAGGGTTATGTTGCTCATATCGTGCGTATGGTATCTTGCATTGCTATGTCATTTGCTTAGTTTAGACATGCTTTGTGTGAATGCCACATGTTTAGTGTCTAATTACCATATATGTGAATTATGCAATGTCATCTTGTTGCAAGACATTATATATGTAAATTATGCAATGTTATCTTCTTGCAAGGCATTATGTATGTGAATTATGCAATGCCATGCTGTTTAGGCAAGCGTCATATATGTGAATTATATCATGTCGTCCTTTTTTGTATTTCTCATTGCTTTTGTCGACAATGTTTGTATATTCAACTGCTCTTCCCTGCATCAGCCATTTGAATTGGTGATGGAGAAATCTGAGTGAAAACAAGGTCTTGAGAGCAGACAATGCTACTCTTTCAAGCAGATATCTTGCTGGTTACAGATAGCTCTTCAGAGGAGGATTCAAAGGCAGATGACCAGTCCTATTATCCCCCTGAGGTGTATGCTCAAACTTGGAAGGGTTATATTACTCATATAATGCAGATGTTGTATTGCAATGCTTAGTTTTTACATCATATACACAATATTGAATGCCATCTCGTTAGTTGACACATCATATATGCGATTGCCCTCTGCTCACTTCCCTAGTATATAAATCATATATTTGAATTATGTGATGCCATGATGTTTACATAGACAGCATGTATCTGAATTATGGCATGCCAACCCATTTTCTAAAGACATAATATAGTTATATCATCTCATCCTGTTTACATAGTCATCATATTTTAAATTATGTCATTCTATCCGTGAATTATATCATGCCATCATGTTTCCATCAACGGCATGTTTGTGATTTACGGTATGCCAACCACTTTAATAGACACATCGTATAGTTATATCATGTCATCCTATTTACATAGTCATCATATTTTGAAGTATGTCATTCTATCCTGTTTAGTTAGCCATCATACATCTGAAATTGTGTCATGCTATCCTGTTTAATTAGCCATCATATATGTGAAATTATGTCCTACTATTCTGTTTGCTTAGACAACATAAATGTGAATTATTTCATGGCCTGTTTTCTTCCCTACTATCCATTGCACCTGTCTATCTTACAATGTCCGTACATTCAATTAATTTTCTTGTTTATCAGCCATTTCAATTGGAGGGAGTGATGGCAGTATCTGTGGGAGTAAAAACACGGTCTTCAGAAAAGATCGTGCTACCTGTCGATGCAGATAGAACCACGGTTGTACTTGCCCAAGAACCAGCCCCACCACACATAACCCACACTCATGAAGATTGTACCCCTACCCAGTTGGACAGAGAACCAGCTACACCCCTTCTAACCCCAACCCCAAAGCAGATAGACACCGGTTCCGTTGACACAAAGACCGTCTCCACAACAGAGCACCCAAACACGAAAGCAGTTAGTAAGGCAACTGCAGTGCCCAAATCACGAGGACCACCACTCCGAACCCAAGTCAACGCTTAAAGCGTAAGAAGAATTGTTCTCGTGTCGGGTTCCGTAGCTATGGTTCATACTACTTTGCTCTTGCATCATCAGTATTTATTGATACGAACCAATTTCAAATTTGAAGGATGCAATTGAAACTCCAATGGCGCAAGCGGTATGTTTTAAACCTGTTTCTTCAACGTGTTTGGCTGTTTCTCTGTTGTAACTTGCTCTATGTTGATTTCAGTTTCAATTGAATAAACAGTTATGTTCTCATGCCATGCACATTACAAGTGTTGTTATTGCTGTGTAGTTTCCCACACTTATATTTTGTCTATGCTGCTTTGTCTTAAATAGATATGATTGAATGTATCTATCTTGATTTGGCAACATAAACTAGAATGATATAGACCATACAGTGACCATACTACATAGATATATGTTTGTTTCATGCTGTTATCCTGTCCACCTTACTACTAAACTGGTTTACCAAAATGAGTTTCATATACTACATTGTAAACCTGAGATGTGTTTGTTTGTTTCTCTTTTAGAACGCGGATAAAATATTGGAGAAGAGTACCTTATTATGCAATGGTAAAGGAAGTAATGCAGATAAGGTTCAAGATAGTGAGACATCCCTGTTGGTCTCCAAGAAAGCTGATAAAAACTATACTGAAGACACTAAGACAACCCCAAAGTCATGTCTTGATGTAGTGTTCGAGTTACTGGCTACCACTGCTGGCACCAGCTCTTCAAACTCGCTGCATGAATCAGTTCGACTTCTTGAGTCTCAACTTCAAGTTGAAAGACATCGATCAGATGTTATGCAACAGGAAGTCGAAGGACTGAGGAAGTCCCTGCAGAATTCAGATGCATACTTTCTGGTGCAACAACAAGCGCTGGAGGACTTAAGCGCCAAACAAGAGAAAGTTAATAAGCTTGCTAAGCATCTTGCCGACATTATGGGTACCTGTGATATTGTTTCTTGAGCTCTTTCAAGTGGTTTCAGTTCGGACTTGTTTTGTCATGGCGTTTATATGTTGTTGTGTTCCCTATATTCGCACTAGTGGCGAACTTTGATGCCCGGTGGATGTAATATGTGTAATAGCCGTGATAGCCTAGTGTAAGTTGCTTGCTTATTTATTTCCTTGTTGTATTATTTATTTGTTTGCTTGTAGTCAGTGCAGTTCTTTTTCTGCGGTTTGCTAGTGGCTGCAATAACCTATTTTTTAAAACTAGGCCACAATAACCATGGGCTAATATTTATTGTAGTGACCTTTGGGCTCACGGGTCGTAGAAAGCGATGGGCCTTCTACGGGCCGTATAAACAGTGGGCCTTCTACAGGCCGTAGAAACAGTGGGCCTTCTACGGGCTGTAGAAACAATGAGCCTTCTACGGGCCATAGAAACAATGGGCCTTCTACGGGCCGTATCATCAATGGGCCTTATACGGGCCATATGATCGATTGGCCAAACATGGGCCAAACAGACCGCATTCTGGCCGTAAATGGGCTAGAGTTGGAATCATCCGTTCATGGGCCGACCATAACGGGCCATCTTTAATAGGCCGTATTTGATGACGCTATGAAAATGGCCTAACGTATTAACGGACCACAAATAGGCCGACTGTAACCACGGGCTAAATTTGGCCCACAAGCAGAAAATGACAGTAACGGGCCGTAAGTAAACAAATGCTGGAAATGAGCCCAAGAATAAATGGGCTCTGAGAAGGCCGAAAGATAACATGGGCTGGAAACGGCCCAACGGAATAACGGGCCGTTAATGGGTATAAAGTGATACACTGTTCTATACGGGCCAGTTTCACCACGGGCCGTTAATGGGTGTAAAGTGATACACTGTTCATTACGGGCCAGTTTCACCATGGGCCGTTAATAGGCCAAGAGTTACATAGGGCCTCATATGGGCCGAAAGACGTCATGGGCCATACATGGGCCAGAAGTGAAAATGGGCTGGAATCATATTGGATGGCCCAGATGACGCTACTGGGCCTAATTCGAATAGGGCGTAACGGGCCTTGGGTTAGCGGGCTGTAAATGGGCTATATGCAAACATGTCGTTAACAGGCTTTCCATGGGCCGGCCCGCCACCTTTTGACCAAGTCAAACGGGCCGGCCTTTTCACAGGAATGGGCCTCTGTTGGGCCGTGCCACATGTCGATGTATCATAGGCGCCTTCTGTCCAATGCGTGGATGACATCTGTCCCAGCGATGAGCCGACACGTGTTTCCTCCAGCCAATGATGATTTTGCACATGGAAAATCCCCATTGGTCGGGGTTGTTAATGGGTTATCGGATCCAAAACCCGACCCGATAGCTTAACGGCGTTCCGTTACGGTGGATGCCACGTGTCGGTCACCCTTGACGAAAGCACTTCTGTGACGCGCGATTTATCGTCATGGAAGTGGACACTTCCGTGATGATAATTTTGGTAATGTCATGGAACACTTCTACGACAGCACAGGTATGACTATCTTGATTTTTTCATAAATTTGTCATCGATGTACATGCATCACAAAAAACGCGACCTACTGTGACAAACACGTATCATCACAGAAGTGTATTTTTTTGTAGTGAACGCTTCCGCTTACGGTCTACGAGGTTACGTAGACACACTCTCCCCCTCGTTGATATGCATCTCCATGGATAGATCATTGCGTGTGCGTAGCAATTTTTTGTTTTTCCATGCAACGTTTCCCAACACATGGATGTAGCTTCTACAGTGTATGGTTGTAGCATTCATCGATGATGGCATCGCCAGTTCCAGCTCTGGCGAACGTGGATGAAGTTTCTATAGTGTATGATTGTAGCATTGGTGACATTGGCGTTGTTAGTGTCAAAACTGGAATGGCCCCGCTTTCAATGCGGGTCGAAGCCTATGGTTGCCCGGATGGTTGAATGCTGTTAATGAGAATAGCGGATCTCGGGTAGGGGGTCCCGAACTGTGCGTCTAGGCGGATGGTAATAGGAGACAAGGGACACGATGTTTTTACCCAGGTTCGGGCCCTCTCGATGAGGTAAAACCCTACTCCTGCTTGATTGATATTGATGATATGGGTAGTACAAGAGTAGATCTACCACGAGACCAGAGAGGCTAAACCCTAGAAGCTAGCCTATGGTATGATTGTTGTTCGTCCTATGGACTAAAACCCTCCGGTTTATATAGGCACCGAAGAGGGTTAGGGTTACACAGAGTCGGTTACAATGGTAGGAGATCTACATATCCGTATCGCCAAGCTTGCCTTCCACGCCAAGGAAAGTCCCCTCCGGACACGGGACGAAGTCTTCAATCTTGTATCTTCATATTCCAGGAGTCCAGCCGAAGATGATAGTTCGGCTATCCGGACACCCCCTAGTCCGGGACTCCCTCAGTAGTCCCTGAACTAGGCTTCAATGACGATGAGTCCGGCGCGCATATTGTCTTCGGCATTGCAAGGCGGGTTCCTCCTCCGAATACTTCATAGAAGATTTTGAACACAAGGATAGTGTCCGGCTCTGCAAAATAAGTTCCACATACTACCGTAGAGAGAATAATATTTACACAAATTCAATCTGCTGACGTATTCCGTGGCGTGACATCACACCACGCCAAGCCTTTATTGAATCGTTTTCTTGCCCCACATCGGTAGCGTTTAGCGAGGCGGTTTCCTTAGCACGTCTTGTCAAAGCAGAGATCGTGTCCCCTTATTCCGGGATTCTCATTGAACCCAGTCATGCCTGTTGGCACGTCTCCTCTATCGAAGGCGAGTCCCGAACGGTCACGGGGAAGGCTCTTGGTATTCAACCTCTTTATAAAGAGACCAAGGCTCCACTCCCTTCTTTCAATCTCAATCGAATCCGCCCCACGCCTCGAGTTCCAACACCCAAAGCTCCAAATTCAGGCGCTTTGGACCTTCGATGATGTCCAGCTCCGACCTGCAAGGCTGGTGGATGCCTTCCTCCGTTACGGAAGAAGATGTGTTAAAGCTAAGAGATGCCAGGTATCTAACTGGCGAAATTTCGCATAGGTTGCCCGCCCAAGGGCAGGCTATTCCCACTCCCAAGCCTGGTGAAAGCGTGGTGTTCACGTCTCACTTCCTTCGGGGGGTAGGCTTCCCGATGGACCCCTTCATGAGGGGGCTCATATTTTACTACGGGTTGGAATTTCATGACTTGGATCCGAAGTCCATCCTCCATATTTCATTGTTCATTGTCGTATGCGAAGCCTTCCTCCGCATTACCCCTCACTTCGGATTGTGGCTCAAGACCTTCAAAGTGGAGCTGAAGATGATCAAGGGGCAACAGGCAGAGTGCGGAGGGGCTGTTATAAGCAAGAATGCTGATGCTCCGTGGCCCGAGGGCTCTTTTCAAGAGGAGCTCAGCTTATGGCAACAAGAGTGGTTTTATATCACAGCTCCCAGGGGCACCAAATGGGTGGCGCCACCTGCCTTTCGCTCGGGTCCTCCACTGCGGCTGGCATCATGGGTCAATAAAGGACTTGACTGGGGGCCGTCCAAGGACGTGCCCTTGTTGCAGGGCCGCATTCGAGACCTCCTAGAGAGAGAGAGATCACTCTGGTCATAGTAGCGCAGGTCATGCTGATTCGTCGCATCCTGCCCTGCAGACGTCGCCCCCTCCGCCTGTGGGAATTTAACCCGGAGGGACCACGAGCTCTCCAACACTTTATGGGCGCGACGCCCGTGGAGATGTACAAGCTTTTCTTCGGATCACAAGAGATGTGTCCGGACTTGACCGAGGACGCAGGTCTGAGCTGCAATCACCCGGATACTCAAGTAAGTAGCCCTGTACCCGGACACGCTATCCCATATTTATCACAAACTTGCCCTTTAAAAGAGTTGTCCCTTGAACAGAGTGGATAGCGAAAGCAAAGTTAATCAGTGTCCGCCCCCTCCACGAGACCACGCCAAATCCGTGTTAACCGGGATCTTTGGAGGTTGCGCCTTCGGAAAAAGGTGAAGGGGGGAACAAGGAAGATACCTCATCCACGAAGGAGGCTGCCAGGAAAGGAGGGATCGAGAATCCCTCCATCAAAGGGAAGAAGAGGACCGCCTCTGAAGACCCGGAGACCATGGTCTCAAAGCGGGGGAAGAAATCTTCGTCAGAGGGTCCTGCGCCAAGAGATGCCTCGGCCGCATTATGCCCCCAAGGGGATCTGCCCTCCACCGAGCCATAAGTAAAAAGGGGAGTTTTTATTAAAATAAAGGATATCCCTGCCCTATTTCTGATGAAGATAACCGAAGTTTTACCTTGTAGTTCGGATCTCAGCCCTTCTCAGCAGAGCTCATCTTCGGGGGATCTTCGTCCGGAGATGATAGAGAGCAAAACGCCTCCCCCTGCCGTACCATCGTGCAAGGCGGGCGACCCTGAGGTGTCGTCGCGGAGGGTTTCTACGAGTCCGGCGGGGCCGGAAGGCAGTCATATTTCCCCTCCGCGTCCGGCCTTCGAAAAAGGCCATCGGACGAGTCCGGCACCACCTGGTGTGCGGTCGGAGGAGCTAAAGGATCTGCTCGGGTGAGCATCTATCTCAGAAGATCACCGTGCGTTAAAGGGTACGGTGATCGAAAGGATTTCATCCGCTGAGAGCGGATTGCACGAAGCCGTCAGAAGTTTACTGACAAGTTTTGAGGTACGCAAAATGATATACCTTCTGACAGTTCCGCATATAAAATGCGCCCTGTGTAGATAGTAGCCCCTGAGGCTCGGTGTGTTGTCAAAAATGACAGCGCGCCGAGCATCATAATCCCAGGTATAATGTGTCGCCCTTCCTATGCAGGTGGCAAAGGGTCCGGTGGCTAGCCGGACTGATGAGTTTGCCGAACTAAAGCGGCAACTTGACGTGGCGGATGTCGACATCGCGCTTGTCAATAGGCGACTTGACGAGTCACAAGGTATGCAATTTCTCCGCGGACACCTGGTAAGGGAGCTTGATGCCCGTGCCTTACAACAAGTATGCTTGATGCAGATGGTGCCGCTGCCATGGAGAGCCTGCGGGCAGAGCTCGCCCGAGCCAAGGAGCAGGCCAGAAAGAGTGACGCGGCTGCCTTAAAGGCGGCCGAAGAGCTAAAAGCCGAACAGGCTGCTCACTGCCGAAGCAAGAAGGAGATGGCCTAGATGGCCATGGAGTTGAAGAATGATGCCGACCGCTGCAAGCTTCTTGAAAAAGAAGATTGGGCGGTACGAGAGGACCTGAAGAAGGCCACTGCCGGGGCCAAGGATGCTCACTCTGCGATGAGAGCTATGAAGGAGGAGCTGCGTCAGGCCGGAGATATCGCGGCTGGAAAGCCCTTTCTGCTGCGGAGAAAATTCATGGATCCTAATTATGCTCAGTTGGACCAGCTGTGAAGTGCGGAAGATGCTTATCTAGACTTGGCGGCAAGTGCGGCGGATGCGGTCGAACACTTCCGAGATCAAGAGGATCACGAAACGGGAAAGGTTTTTTGGTCGCAGTTCCATAATCCAGAGCGCCCACTTCCATTAACTGATTGCTTGGCCGAATGGGCATAGCTGAATAGGCTATCCGGACTTGCCATGAAGGATGTCGTGAGTCTTTTGTGGCCGAAGAGGCCCGAGTCGAAGAGTTATTTTGGCTTGGTGCAGTAGTTCCTTGGTGCGGTGCCGCATATTAATGCAATGAGGAGGTCGGCATGCATAGAGGGTGCGCGGATGGCTCCTGCCCATGTCAAGACATACTGGGCAGAGATGAAGGCCGCCGATGTTGCATCCCTAGATTCGGACGGAAGTCGAGTACCTGTCGAGCAATATTTTCAGGAAGTTCTGCAGGGCGCTCGTTTAATAGAGACGCCGTGCTTGAAGGATATTATGTTTGAATAACATGTATTATTGTGAAACAATGTTTCGATGAAAAATAAAAAAGTTTTTATACTTGTGCCTTCAAGAATTAAAATACCTCCTGTGCGGCCGTTAATGTATATGTGTATATAACCTGAAAGATGGCAGTCTTCAGCTTCAGCCCCCACGCATATAATGCGGGCGTGTTTGCAAAAGTCGCATTTTCACACTTGATCCAACGTCTTGGTCCTATAAAGGAGGTGGTAGCATAGCAAACTAGGCAACCGGACTATAATGCTTTATCACTTTCACTTAGCCATAGGAGTTTGACAGTGGGGCTACTATATAGCCCCTAGGGGCACCGCGCTCACCCGAATTCGGGGTGCGTATGTGCCTGACCGGGAAATGGCCCTTCGTCAATGCGGAGGAATCCTATAGATTCCGGCGGGTCATCAAGTGGTTGACCAGTCTCACGCTATATCATGATGATCGCCGTTTTGGCTTTCTCTCGAGGTGCTCGCCGACGAACCGGGCACAATCGCGAGAGTTCTCCGGTGTTGCGTTAGCCAATAGAGCGAAACGTAAGGCAGCAAAACACAGGAGCCAGGCAAACCCAACATTTGACCAAAGACATGATTCGGAGCTGATGCATATAAGGCCTAACTCGAGACGCCGAACACTCCCTAAGGTATTCGGCCTTTATGAAAACGGGCCGAACAATGCCCTTGGTAATAAGCCCCTGGTGTCCAGGTACGCGCAAAATTCTAACATGGCCTATGCCAAAACGCCAGCCTCCTCCTCGGTTATAGTAAGAAACCAGGGGATGTGTATCAACAAGAGGCAGTAAAAAAGGTTTATGCAGGGTCTTAATCTGAAAAGAATCCTTGCGACGGGTCCCTGATGCACGTCTGCGCCTGTGTCTCCGTTGTGCCGTATCCTGGACGGGTGTCGCACGGTGTTCATCTGTAAAAGAGAGGAACTTAGTTGAAAAAGATCGTGCGAAAATGTACGTTATATTCAATAAACAAAGTACGTTTGAAAAAATGAAGAAAATTGAGCTTTATTGTTTCTTGTAGTATATGCGCGGAGCCCCTAATGCGGGGGTATGCGGCTGGTAAGCCCCTGTATGTTTACGCCGGACTCGTCTAACCGTGTCCGGGGTCTGAACAACCTGTTTAGGTGCTTGGATTAGTGAAGCCGGTTTAGTGTGTGGCCGTCGAGGCAGTCACACAATCTTCCGCGCTCGAGGAACACTCGATATTCCCCTTTAAGGAGATGATGCCTCGTGGACCGGGCATTTTAAGTGTGAGGGATGCATAATGCGGTATTGCATTAAAGCGGGCGAAAACTTCGTGCCCCAGTAGTGCTTGATAGCTACTTGTAAATGGGGCGAGGTGGAAGGTTAACTTTTCGCGGCAGAAGTTGTCGGGTGAGCCGAACACAACTTCTAGCAATAGAGAGCCCGTACAATGGGCATATCGGCCTGGCATTACCCCTTGAAAGGAAGTGTTGCTATGGCGAATTTTGGTTGGGTCTATCCCCATTTTGCGGATTGTGTCCTGATATAGCAGGTTTAGATCACTGCCGCCGTCCATTAGGACTTGTGTAAATTGGAGTCCGTCAATTATCGGATCTAATATCAAGGCAGTCCATCCTGCGTCCGGATACTTCTAGAGTAACTCGATGGTGAAGGTGATTGGTTTTGACAACCGATGGCGGGACTCCTCTGGGATAAGCCGTATGGCGCATATTTCTATGGGCGCCATTCTGTTTTTCCCTTTTGTCACGTAAAGTGAGTTTACTGATTTGACTTCTTTTGGGAAATTCTTTTGTTTTCCGGTGCTCTGCTTGTGGGGCTCGTCATCGTCCTCGCTTGGTGTGTCGAGCCCCTTGTGTTCGGCGTTGAGTTTGCCGAACTGCTTGAAGACCCAACAATCTCTGTGGGTATGGTTTGCAGGCTTCCCAGGAGTACTGTGGATTTGGCATATCTTGTCCAAGATTTTGTTTAAGTTAGATAGCTCGTCCCTATTATCCTTAAGGGGCAGTTTCTTATGATTCTGCCGAGAGCTTTTGAATCCGGCGTTGACTGCCATGCTCTTCAGGCTGTTTCCCTTGGTTTGGCGCTGGTCCTTGCTGCGTCACGGTTTCCCATTTCCATCCTTGACTTCGGATGTACTTGGGTCATTTGATCGCATCTTGCCAGCCACTATCCTCTCTCGCACAAAAGCGGTCATGAGGCTTGTTAATGCGGCCATTGTTCTTGGCTTTTCTTGGCCGAGGTGTCTGGCGAGCCATTCGTCTCGGACGTTGTGTTCGAAAGCTGTTAAGGCTTCGGCGTCCGGACAGTCGACTATTTGGTTCTTTTTAGTAAGGAATCTGTTCCAGAATTTTCGGGCTGACTCTCCGGGTTGTTGGGTTATGTGACTTAAATCGTCTACATCGGGAGGTCGGACATATGTCCCTTGAAAATTTTCCCGAAAAGCATCCTCGAGCTCTTCCCAACTTCCAATGGTGTTTTCTGGGAGGCTTTTGAGCCAATGTCGGGCTGGCCCTTTTGAGCTTGAGGGGTAAGTATTTTATGGCGTGGAGGTCATCTCCTCTAGCCATGTGTATGTGGAGGATGTAATCCTCGATCCAGACTCCAGGGTATGTTGTTCCGTCGTATGCCTCTATGTTTACGGGCTTGAATCCCGCTGGAAATTCATAATCCAGAACCTCATCGGTGAAACATAGGGGGTGTGCGGCACCCCTGTATTTAGGTGTACCGTAGTATTCGGATACTTGATGTGTTGCATTGCTTACTAGAGCTTGCTTTCTTGGCCCGTAGATAGATCTAATTGGGTCATCTTTTTGATGTGAATCCGTGTGCGGATCGCGGGCCGGCTTGTGTGCGGCACCATTTGCCGCTCTATATTTGCCATGGGGTCGTCTATCCGACCGAGTGATCTCCTTGTTTATTGAATGCGGGGGCTCTACGGCCTCCTCATCGAATTTGGGCAGTAGTTTTCGCTTCGGGTAGCTCTTTGTTCGACGACTATTGCCGTATTTGTCTGCGGTGTTGAGTACTTTGCTCCATCTGATTCTGAGCGCATCTTCCGCTGTTTTGAGCTTCTGCTTCTGCTTTTTCAGGCTACACGCACTGGCGACGAGCCTTTTGTGGAGGTTCTTCTACTCCAGTAACTTGTCCAGTGTGAGATCGTCTGGACTGTTATCTTCGCCGGGGACGGGTTGTTTATCCAGATTGTCCTGTTCGGACGGTTGCTTGATAGCATGTTTGTCGTCCACCGGTTCGCCCTGCTCTACGGCTGGGTCTGTATGGCTGATGTCTTTGTCGAGGCGGGATTTTGAGCGGCGCTTACGTCGCCGTTTTGACTGCTTTTCGAGGGAATGATCCCTCATGGCGTCCCGTTGTTCCTCGTTGTCGCTTCTATTAGGTGTATCCACCATGTATACATCATGAGATGAGGTGGATGTCCAGTGCCTTATAGGTGTTGGTTCATGCTTATCTCCTACATCGTCGTCCATACCGTCGATGTCTTCGGAGTCGAAATTGAGTACGTCGTTTAAACTTTCGACAGTGGCTACGAAGTGGGTGGTGGGTGGGCTTTGAATTTCTTCGTTGTCCGCATCCCAACCTTCCTGACCATAGTCCGGCCAGGTCTCTCCTGATAGAGAGAGAGACTTTAGTGAATTCAGGATGTCGCCAAAGGGTGAGTGCTGAAAGATGTCCACGGCAGAGAACTCCATGATCGGCGCCCAGTTGGATTCGATTGGCAGGAGTGCGGAAGGTTTGGAGTCCGGAGAGGAGTCCGGCACCTTGGAGTTACGAGCCTTGCAACGGACAGGGTTGGTGTTCGGCTCAATCGCCGTAGAGATCGCACCCCTCGAGGTGGTGTCCAGCCACCTGTCCTCGACATGCGATCGGCCCGAGCTAAGGGTCGGGCGGACATCGGTGCGACCTCGAGGCCTTCGCTCGCGGCAGAGCTAGATCATGCCCATCGTGACAGTGTGGCGCGCTTGGTTGTGGCTCGAACCCACCGAAGATCAAGTCTTCGCAGGCGCCAGCCGCGTAGTTCAAACTTCCAAATCTGACCTGACGGCTAGGGGCCTTGCTTTCAATCTGCTCTAGATGGCCTGCTTAATTGCCCGCGATGCAAAGCCGCCGAATACGAAGATCTGTCCGGGAGAAAAGTCTCACCTGGACCACATCGTTGTTGATGATCGGAGGAGCCATCGGGCCTAAAGATGACGCACACGAGGAACTCTCAATGAAAGCACCAATGTCGGTGTCAAAACCGGCGGATCTCGCATCTTGGGTCCCGAATCGTGCGTCTAGGCGGATGGTAACAGGAGACAAGGGACACGATGATTTTACCCGAGTTGGGCCCTCTCGATGGAGGTAAAACCCTACTCCGCTTGATTGATATTGATGATATGGGTAGTACAAGAGTAGATCTACCACGAGATCGAGAGGCTAAACCCTAGAAGCTAGCCTATGGTATGATTGTTGTTAGTCCTATGGACTAAAACCCTCCGGTTTATATAGGCACGAAGAGGTTAGGGTTACCAGAGTCGGTTACAATGGTAGGAGATCTACATATCCGTATCGCCAAGCTTGCCTTCCACGCCAAGGAAAGTCCCCTCCGGACACGGGACGAAGTCTTCAATCTTGTATCTTCATAGTCCAGGAGTCCGGCCGAAGATGATAGTTCGGCTATCCGGACACCCCCTAGTCCGGGACTCCCTCAGGCGTCCCCGGTTGTAGCTCCTGTGTGAAGGGTTGTAGCTCTGTTGAACATGGATTTAGCTTTTGTGAGTATGGTTACAACAAAATAACAAAGACCGTGTTCCCCGCTGCACCTCCGGTTGTAGCAAAATCCATCGCCCGATGCAGCATCTCCCGCAGCTAATTCCAGCATACATCGTAGCTAGTTCCGACATCCTCATCCACATCGGATCCAGGAAAAAAACCATCGCCGAAAGCAGCACCAGGGAAGTCGTGCTTGCAGCATGCTGGTCGCCATTGTTAGCACCGGTGGCCTGCCCGGCGCGTAGCCGCCGCGTCATCATTTAGCGGGGGAGATTGGAGTTGGAGCCGACGTGTGGAGAGAGGAGAGGTAAAAAATGAGGTTGGGCAGGAGCTCCATGGCTAGCGATGAGAGCAAAGGCGGAAGATGTGCTGCCGGAGGTATAAGGATATGAGGAAGAAGATGGGCCACAAGAGGACCAGATAAGGGCGAAAGGAGCCAGGCAGTGCGTGGATCCACACTAAATTCGCGATTAGAGAGGGTCGAAGCTGTTTCTGGCGAATCCTATTTGGTGCTTATGCGCCCGCTCGTTGTACCGGATTCGAACCAGGGACCTAAAGGTTCGCAGAACAACGCAGCAACCACTCGGACAACAACCCGCCTGTGATAGTTTACTTCATTTTCCTGTTCTTATTCTTTCCAAAGATCGCGATGGCCGTGTATTTTTTCTTATTCTTGTTTTTTCTCTGTTTCTCTTTTGTTTCCTTTTTCTTTTGCAAATGCGCGAACATTTCTTTTTTATTATTTTTATGAATCAATGAACTCTTTCTAAATTTTGTGAACTTTTTGAGAATTGATGAACTTTTTTCAATTTTAATGAACTTTTTTTAAATCTGTGAACTTTTTTCAAAACCCAGTGAACTACTTTTTCAAAATGGATGAACTTTTTTCAATTTTAATGAACTTTTTTTCAAATAAGTGAACTTTTTTTAGAATCAGTGATCTTTTTTCAAATCCGTGAACTGTTTTCAAAACCCAGTGAACTACTTTTGAATTCGTGATTTTTTATCATTCAAATTGGATGAACTTTTTTCATAACCTCGTGAACTATTTTCAAATTCGAGATTTTCTTAATTCAGAATCGATGAAAGTTTTTTCAAGTCAATTAACTTGTACTGAAGGAAAGGTTAAGTAGACTTGTTTCCTCAGTGTACATAAGAGTGTCAATCGTGGTCTAGTGGTTAGCACTCTGTGCTGTTGACATTAGCGGTTGGAGTTCGAGTCCCGCATCTCCTGCTTTATTCTGTAATTTTTTCGAATCGAACCGACGACCTCCTTCACATACAAACACGCCGCAACCACCAGGCCACTAACCAACTTGTCCACAGCATACTCTTTTACTCTTTTATTCATTTGTCAGTTTGTTTTGTTCCTTTTCTTTTCTTTTTTTCTATTTCTTTTACCTTTTCTTTTATTTATTTTCTTAAATGCGCGGTATTTTAGTTCGTGAACTTTTTTGAAAATCTTATGAACTCTTTTCTCGAATCGATGAACTTTTTCCATTTTTGAATGAACTATTTTTGAAAATTGATGAACTTTTTTGAAATTTGATGAACTTTTATCAAATTAGGTGAACTTTTTTCAAAAAAATGATGAACTATTTTCAAATCATGAACTTTTTCCATTTTTTGATGAAATATTTTTGAGAATTGGTGACTTTTTTGAAATTTGGTGAACTTTCTTCAAATTCGATGAATTTTTTTCAAAAAAATGATGAACTCTTTTCAAATCCGATGAAATTTTTTAAGAATCGATGAACTACTTTTATATTCAATGAATATTTTTCAACTTCGTTGAACCTTTTTTGAAAATTTTGTGAAGTTTTGTTCAAAATCCGTGAATATTTTTTAATTCATATACGTTTTCATTTTTGGCTTTTTTTTGTTTGTTTATATTAATCAACGTGAACAAAGTTGAATATATGTTAATGTTTGTACTAATGTAGAGTTCAAATAAAGTTATTTTCTAATAATAGGCAACAACCCAAGCTAGGTATAGTGGTGAAGGCTTGAAGCTGATAATTTAGCGTGCAGAGATCGATTCCAGCTGTGCCCGAATTTAGCCTCAGCCTTTTTCACTTCCCCGCTACGCGCCGTGTGCAGCAGGCGCCAAGAGTGCTGGCCGGCGCTCGCAGCGCCCAATAGGAGCTCCCCAATCGCGTGTGCAGCAGTCGAAGTTTGAACTGGCTGGTCGGTGGTAAGCGTTCCCCTTAAAAAGGAGCAATTTCGGCCCAACTAGTTAGCCACCTTCCCTACAATTTTTTTTGTTAGCGCACTAACCATGTAATTGAACCGGCCTAGCAAGTAGCAACCACTCTCATCTCAGGACGGGGCTATACCTCGCTTATAGCAACGCAACCTTCCGATTCGCTGAAGCGCGTTGCAGCCACGCGAGCGTATGGGCTGGCCCAGTGGACGGGAGGCCACTGCTTTGCTTTTATTTTTGCTTTTTTTCACATTTTTGTTTTTGTTGTTCTTTTGTTTATACTTCCAAATATTCTAAATAAATATATTGCAAAAAACATTATACAACAAACATTTCAAAAATTGTTAACCAAGAATTTTAAAAAAATGTTAAATTTACATAAAGAAAATGTTTCTCATGTATACAAAAAGTATATAATGGGTGTGAAAATATGGTCATGTATTTAAAAAATGTTAATCGAAGCATTTGGTAAAAATGTTGAACAGGTATTTGAAAAATGTTAATTAACAGTTTAAAAAATGTTGAATATGTATAGAGAAAATGTTGACCACGTATTCAAGAAAATGTCAAACTTGTATTTGAAAAATATTAATAAAGCATTTGAAAAATGTTAATTATGTATAGAAAAATGTTAAAGATATATGGAAAAATGTTAAACTTTTATATGAAATTTTTAATCAAGCTTATGAAAACAAATTTAAATGTGTATAGAAAAATGTTGACCATGTATTGAAAATATACTAAACTTGTATTTGAAAAATATTAATCAAAGATTTGAAAAAAAATGTCTATAGAAGAAATGTTAGCCATATAGTCAAAAATGTTTACCTGGGTAACCCAGTACTTGGAAAATGTTAATCAATCATTTGAAAAATGTTAATTGTATGTAGAAAAAACATTGACCATGTATTCAATAAATGGTAAATTTGTATTTGCAAAATAATGAAAATTATACTAGAAAACTATATTTGATAGATACTAAAAATGTGTATAGAAAAAAATGAAAACATAAGACAAAACAAAAGAAAAACCAACAAAAAGAAAGAAAAGCAGAGTAAAAATGAAGAAAAGAGAAAAATATTGTAAAAACAGAGGAAGAAATAAAGAAACCGGTGAAAAAACTTGAACAAATAAAAACAAAAAACCCTTGAAAAACAGTGAAAAACCGACTTTTTTTCTTTGACAATGTTACGACCGACTATTCCAGGGGAGCGCCTATAGGCCGCTCGCTGCGGCAAAGTGCCGGCACTTCGCACAGGAGCGGCTAGCATGGGCCAGCCCATTTACAGTGGCACGCGGAACTCGAACACGCGAGTTCGCACTAATTGGCCTGCTGTGCAAACCACTGCGACATAGACCATCTCATGTTCATCTAGCAGCGCGACTCTTAAAGACATATACGACAGAGACTAAACTTAAACATTAATTCCCAAAAAATCCCAAAAAGTACAGTCCATTTATTGGGTTAAATCGACGACCTCCTACAACTGAAATTTTTGAAATTATGAATATTTTCTTCAAAATAAAAACATTTTTCGAATTTTCGTACAAATTTTGTAAAACAGGAACATGTTGATGATGTGAACAAATTTGAAAAAGGGGAACATTTCTTGAATTTGTGAACAAAAAAAATGTTTACTTTTTCAAACTTCCAGAACATATTTTGAATTTGTGAACAAAATTGAAAGCATGAACTATTATTGAATTTGTGAACAAATGAGGAAAGTTGGAACATTTTTTTCAATTCCCAAACAATTTTGAATCCTGAGAACAAATTTTGAAAAATCATGAACAAATTTGGAAGCGCGAACAATTTTTTAAAGCACAAACATTTTTTAAATCTTGAGAACATATTTTGAAATGAAGAACAAATTTGAAAAATCCCAAACAAATTTGGAAGCACGAACATTTTTTGAATATGTGAAAGAAAAAAATTGAAATCTGGTACATTTTCTGAATTTCAAAAGTTTTGTACTTTTTTGTGTACTAGAACAGATTTTGAATTTTGAGAACATTTTTTGGAAACACGAACAAAATATAATTTAAAGATTTTTCTAAAAATGAAATAAAAAATAAAATTGTAAACATTTTGTAAAACTGCGAACAAGTTCTAAAAAGTAAAGTAAACTTGAAAAAGAAAATGAAACAAAAAACAAAAAACGAAAAAAATGAAAAAGAAACAGAAAAGAAAAAAATAAAAAACAATAGAAAGACCAAAAAGAACCAGAAAAAAACGATACAATAAAAACCCGGCTCACGGAACCTTCTAGAAGGTTCCCAAAACCGCTTGGATGCATTATGTATATAAGTGGGCCCGCCCAGGTTTGTCGCTCGTTGCGCTGCCCTGTGCGGTAGCCCGACATTTTGCCGCAGCGAGCGGCGAATAGGGATTTCCCTATTCTAGCACCAACCTGACGGTGGCCTGGTGGCTATCTGGCCCTTTTTTAGTTGTCTATTTCCTGTAACTATGTGCGAATGGGCCACCCCGCAAATGTAGACGCGTCAGGCGAGACTGAAGGAAGACTCGCTATAAGCAAGATATAACGTTTGCTGGAAGGAGACGCAACGCACCCTTTTCGGTCGGGCCGTGTGCGAACGCCCTGTTTGCTTTTTATTTCGTCTCTTTTGTTTTACTTTCTCTTAGCTATTTTCGTTTTTTTCAAGTTTAAAGAATTTGGGATTTCAAGATAGTTCCAAAAGAATTTCAAGAAGAGAATTTTCGAGAAAATGTTCAACAAATCATAAAATGATTCTGGATTTTAAGGACATTTAGCATATTAAAATATTCTCAAGGTTTTGAAAAAAAATCATGTATTCAAAAAATTGTTCATCACTTTGAACAAAATTTTGCGAATTGAAATAATGTTCATCATTTTTTAAAATATTCTGAAAATGTTTCAAAATTGTAAAAATTGCTTCCAAGTTTCAAAATAACTTCATTGATTCAAAATAAGTTTTCGCATTTCCAAAACTTGTTCATCCAAAAAAATGTATTCAAAAATTTAAAAAACTGTTAGCCACTTAAAAACCTCTTCATGAGTTTTTTTTTTTTTGCAATTTCAAAAAATACTTGTGAATTCTAAAAATCTTCACGGTTTACAATGTTCACGAGTTTTTAAAAACATTTCAAGGATTTGAAAAATGTTTATGATTTCAAAATTAATATTTACTAATTTAAAAAATGGTCATGATTTCCTAAAAATCGCAAATTTGCAAGATGTTCATCTTTTGAAAAAATGTTTACAATTTTAAAAAATCACAGATTTGAAAGATGTTCATGATTTCAAAAAAAACTTGTAGAAAATGTTCCCGGTTGCAAAAAAAATTCAAAAAATCCAAAGATGATTGCAAAAATAAAAATAAAAAATTTAATTAAAAGTAAGAAAATTAGAAAGGACAATAGTTGGATTCATAATGGAATTGAATAATTGTTATTACATTCCTGCACTTAGTCGGAACATTATTTCTGCCTCATGTTTGATGAGTCAAGGTTATGAATTCAATTTAAAGGACAATAGTTGTTCGATATTTTTGAATGGTATGTTCCACGGCTATGCACCCATTGTTGATGGGCTATTTATATTGAATCTAGAGCGAGGCGGTCTATAACGTGAATGTCAAGAGGCATAAGCCTAATGAGATAAATCCGACATACTTCTGGCATTGCCGGCTTGGACATATTAGTCTGAAACGCATGAAGAAGCTCCATGATGATGGGCTCCTAACTTCGTCCGACTTCGGATCATTTGAGACATGTGAATCATGATTGCTCGGCAAGATGACTAAGTCTCCTTTCGCAAAGAGTTGCGAGAGGGCGTCTGAGCTGTTGGAGCTTATACACAGTGATGTGTGTGGTCCAATGAGCACAACTGCCAGAGGTGGCTATCAGTACTTCATGACTTTTACCGACGACTTGAGTAGATATGGATATATCTATTTGATGAGGCACAAGTCGGAAACTTTTGAAAAGTTCAAAGAGTTTCAAAACGAGGTTGAGAATCAGCTCGGCAAGACTATAAAGTTTCTGCGATCTGATCGTGGAGGTGAGTACATGAGCCAGGAGTTTGATGATCATCTGAAAAGCCGAGGTATAGTACCTCAGCTCACACCTCCGGGTACGCGATAGAGAAACGGTGTGTCAGAACGGAGGAATAGGACCTTGTTGGACATGGTCCGGTCTATGATGAGCAAATCGGATTTACCCTTGTCATTTTGGGGATACGCTCTAGAAACTGCAGCTTTCACACTTAATAGGGTACCATCAAAATCCGTAGACAAGATACCACATGAGATGTGGACCAGGAAGAGTCCTAGTTTGTCTTTTCTAAAGATTTGGGGTTGTGAAGCATTTGTCAAGCGACTTATGTCAGACAAGCTTACACCTAAGTCGGATAAATGCATATTCGTGGGATATCCGAGGGAAACCTTGGGATATAGCTTCTACAACCGGGAAGAGAACAAAATGTTTGTTGCTCGGAACGGGGTTTTCCTTGAGAAAGAGTTTCTCAGTCGGGAGGCCAGTGGGAGGACGGTTCGACTTGAAGAAATTCGAGGACCACTGGGACGGCTCGGTGGTGATGAGATCATACCGAGTCGGTCAGGAACTGCGAGTGAAGCGGCACCGGAACCACGGAGGTCGGAAAGATTGCGCAGAGTGCGCGATGTATTGTTGCTAGAAAGCGATGAGCCGGCCACATATGTGGAAGCGATGGTGAGCCCAGATTCCGAGGCATGGCTGGAGGCCATGAGATCCGAGTTAAAGTCCATGGATGAGAATCAAGTCTGGGACTTGGTTGATCCGCCACCTGGCGTAACTGCCATTGGTTGCAAATGGGTCTTTAAGAAGAAAACCGATGTGGATGGAAATGTTCAGATCCACAAAGCTCGGCTTGTCACTAAAGGTTATGGACAAGTTCAAGGAATTGACTACGACGAGACTTACTCGCCGGTAGCGACGCTGAAGTCGATGAGGATCATACTAGCTATAGCTGCATATTTCGATTACGAGATACGGCAGATGGATGTCAAAACAGCTTTCCTTCACGGAAATTTAACCGAGGACGTGTATATGATACAACCCGAGGGTTTTGTCGATCCGACTAGCACTAGTAAGGTATGCAAGCTCAAGAGATCCATTTATGGGTTGAAGCAAGCATCTCGGAGTTGGAACATTTGTTTTGATGAGGTCGTCACTGGTCTCGGTTTCATCAAAAGCGAAGAGGACTCTTGTTTATACAAGAAGTTAAGTGGGAGCTCGATAGTGTTTTTGATCTTGTATGTGGATGACATACTACTGATCGGAAACGATGTTTCGATGTTTAACTTGGTCAAGGGATCATTGAATGGCAAGTTTTCGATGAAAGACCTTGGTGAGGCAGTGTATATTTTAGGCATTAAGATCTATAGAGATAGATCAAGGAGGCTGCTCGGCTTAAGCCAGAGCACGTACATAGATAAAGTGTTGAAGTAGTTCAACATGAGTGAGGCGAAGAAAGGGTTCTTGCTACTCTCACATGGTATAAGGCTAAGCGAGACTCAGAGTCCTTCGAGATCTAATGAGCGAAGCAGGATGAGTAGGATTCCTTATGCCTCGGCAATCGGATCCATCATGTATGCCATGATATGTACAAGGCCTGACGTTGCTTTTGCAATAAGCCTAACAAGTAGATACCAGGCCAACCCAGGTGAGAGTCACTGGTCAGTGGTAAAGACTATTTTGAAGTACCTGAAAAGGACTAAAGAGATGTTTCTAGTTTATGGAGGTGAGGAAGAGCTCGTCGTAAGGGGTTACGCCGATGCTAGTTTCCAAACCGACAGAGATGATTGTCAATCACAGTTTGGATTCATGTACGTCCTGAACGAAGGAGCAGTGCACTGGATGAGTTCCAAGTAGGATACGGTGGCCGATTCTACCACAGAAGCCGAATACATTGTGGCTTGTGAAGCTGCAAAGGAAGGTGTTTGGATCCGGCATTTTCTGGATGATCTTGGTATTTTCCCAGCCTGGGTGAAACTGTTGGACATTTATTGTGATAATTCTGGTGCCGTCGCACAAGCCAAGGAACCGAGGAATCACCACAAGGTCAGACACATAGACCGAAAATATCACCTGATACGAAAGATCGTAAAGAATGGTGATGTAGAGTTATGCAAGATTCACACGGATGCAAATGTTGCAGATCCGTTGACTAAGTCGCTTCCACAACCCAAGCATGAGGGGCACGTTAGAGCTATGGGCATTCGATGTCTATTTGATTGACTCTAGTGCAAGTGGGAGACTGTTGGAGATATGCCCTAGAGGCAATCATGTATGATGATATTTCCTATGTGTTTATGAATAAAGATAGTCCTTGGACATTATCAATGATGTGTATCAGCAAGTACGTGACTTGTTTGTGGGACTATGCATTGTATGATGACTGTGCTAAAAGGTCCCTAGTCGAAAGGGCTGTGTGGACGCGCAGCCGACTAGACTAGCACATGACACGTTCGATGGCTTGGTCTCACTAGCCATGGAGCATTGGATGCTAACCGGATAATATGGTCTTGGAAAGGTCTGGTCGGATTCGATGTAGTCGGATCCGAGTCGAGATAAGGTCCGAGTCGGACAGACCCAACTATGAGACGCAGCGATATGTCATCTGTGAGTCTCTAGTACAACATACGTTCTATGTCCTAAGACCTGAGCTGACGCATGTACTCGAGGTGGTGACAGACTTGCTTTGGACCGACCAAACGCTACTCCGTGACTGGGTAGTTACAAAGGTAGGTTTCGGGTTTGTCCAGTCCCATGCTGCGAGACATGGTCGAGCAAGATGGGATTTGCCCCTCCGATCACGAGAGATATACTCTGGGGCCCTCATGTGATCCGACCAGGATAAGCATGGCCATGCGACAGGGATTATGAGATAATCCGGTTTGTGGTCGGTATCACTAGAACGAGAAAGAGGTCGGGCTAGCACAAGGATGACAGTCTCGCCTTGAGCCCGACAACATATATCGTGTGGCAAAGGGAACAGAAGTGTGACATGTTGTACAGGTTCGCCTAACCAGCTTCATAGTCTGCTTGGTAGTTGGCACGCCTTGCTAGAGGCCGCTACCAACCGTGTAGGTCGGAGGTGATCCGAACTGTGACCAAGCCAACTTGAACCTAAGGGGTTTCTGAATGACTCAAACGGCAATAGGATCGAAGCGCTTAAGGGAAGGAACCTACGAGGTCGGTTCGTAGGACACTGGTCGGATGTGATCCGAACTGGACTAGGAACGTGACCGAGTAGACTTTGGGCTTTAGGGTCCGTGCGAGGCCCAAGTGTTGAGCCCGCGACAGACGCCTATATAAAGTGGAGGTGCGGCACACTCATGTGGTTGATCGCTTCGGTGTTGCGACTAGGGTTTGCATGTGTTGCGAATAGCTACCTCCACTCGGCCGCCGACTGTGTGATCGGACCTAGCAGTCCGCCGCATGGTGTTCCTCCTGCATGCGCGGATACCGTTAGAGGCGGTGCACTTGCGCCGCTCCGGTGAACTTGTACGTGGGATCGGACGACCGACTGTTCGAGGGAGATCGGACGAGGAGGAGACGATCCACGCGGACGCGCTGCCCCAACTCTTCTTCCGCTGCACGACACTGCGTCTAGTGGTAACGAACTGTGATCCATCTCCCGTAGCATGTTCTTGGTTGTTCTGCGCGTAGGAAATTTAAATTTGCAGTCGACGCACCCTACAGTAGAACCCAACAGTTTAGTGCACCATGCTTAACAGCTTAGAATCGGGACTACAAAGATGTTTTGAACGTCATGGACCATATGACATGTTCCAGGAGTTGAAGTTAATATTTCAAGCAAATACCCAAGTTGGGAGATATGAAGTCTCCAACAAGTTCTATTGAAGGAAATATGCCCTAGAGGCAATAATAAAGTTATTATTTATTTCCTCATATCATGATAAATGTTTATTATTCATGCTAGAATTGTATTAACCGGAAACATAATACATGTGTGAATACATAGACAAACTTAACGTCACTAGTATGCCTCTTATTGACTAGCTCATTAATCAAAGATGGTTGTGTTTCCTAACCATAGACATGTGTTGTCATTTGATTAACGGGATCACATCATTAGAAGAATGATGTGATTGACTTGACCCATTCCATTAGCTTAGCATTTGATCGTTCAGTATGTTGCTATTGCTTTCTTCATGACTTATACAAAGTTCCTACAACTATGAGATTATGCAACTCCCGTTTACCGGAGGAACACTTTGTGTGCTACCAAATGTCACAACGTAACTGGGTGATTATAAAGGAGCTCTACAGGTGTCTCCAATGGTACATGTTGAGTTGGCGTATTTCGAGATTAGGTTTTGTCACTCTAATTGTCGGAGAGGTATCTCTGGGCCCTCTCGGTAATACACATCACTATAAGCCTTGCAAGCAATGTAACTAATGAGTGAGTTATGAAATGATGTATTACATAACGAGTAAAGAGACTTGCCGATAACGAGATTGAGCTAGGTATTGGATACCGACGATCGAATCTCGGGCAAGTAACATACCGATGACAAAGGGAACGACGTATGTTGTTATGCGGTTTGACCGATAAAGATCTTTGTAGAATATGTAGGAGCCAATATGAGCATCCAGGTTCCGCTATTGGTTATTGACCAGAAATGTGTCTCGGTCATGTCTACATAGTTCTCGAACCCATAGGGTCCGCACACTTAACGTTACGATGACAATTTTATTATGAGTTTATAAGTTTTGATGTACCGAAGGTTGTTCCCGGATGTGATCACGAACATGACGAGGAGTCTCGAAATGGTCGAGACATAAAGATTGATATATTGGAAGCCTATATTTGGATATCGGAATTGTTCCAGGTGAAATCGGGATTTTACCGGAGTACCGGGGGGGTTACCGGACCCCCCCCCCCGGGGGGGTTATTGGGCCTACATGGGCCCTAAGGGAGAAGAGGAGGGCCGGCCAGGGCAGGCCGCGCGCCCCCTCCCCCCTAGTCCGAATAGGACAAGGAAGGGGGGCGGCGCCCCCCTTTCGTCTTTCCCCCTTCCCCCTTCCTTCTCCAACAAGGCAAGAGGGGGGAGTCCTACTCCCGGTGGGAGTAGGACTCCTCCAGGCGCACCCCTAGGGTCGGCCGCACCTCCCCCTCCCTCTTTTATATACGGGGGCAGGGGGCACCCCATGACACACAAGTTGATCTTCGTGATCGTTCCTTAGTCGTGTGTGGTGCCCCCCTCCACCATATTCCACCTCGGTCATATCGTAGCGGTGCTTAGGCGAAGCCCTGCGTCGGTAGAACATCATCACTGTCATCATGCCGTAGTGCTGACAGAATTCATCCCTGACACCCTGCTGGATCAGAGTCTGGGGATCGTCATCGAGCTGAACATGTGCTGAACTCGGAGGTGCCGTACGTTCGGTACTTGGATCGGTCGGATCGTGAAGACGTACGACTACATCAACCGCGTTGTTCTAACGCTTCCGCTTTCGGTCTACGAGGGTGAAGGAAATATATGCCCTAGAGGCAATAATAAAGTTATTATTTATTTCCTTATTTCATGATAAATGTTTATCATTCATGCTAGAATTGTATTAACCGGAAACATGATACATGTGTGAATGCATAGACAAACAATATGTCACTAGTATGCCTCTACTAGACTAGCTTGTTAATCAAAGATGGTTATGTTTCCTAACCATGAACAAAGAGTTGTTATTTGATTAACAAGGTCACATCATTAGTAGAATGATCTGATTGACATGACCCATTCTATTAGCTTAGCACACGATCGTTTAGTATGTTGCTCTTGCTTTTATCCATGACATATACATGTTCCTGTAACTATGAGATTATGCAACTCCGTTTACGGAGGAACACTTTGGGTGCTACCAAACGCCACAACGAATCGGGTGATTATAAAGGAGTACTACAGGTGTCTCCAAAGGCAGATGTTGGGTTGGCGTATTTCGAGATTAGGTTTTGTCACTCCGATTGTCGGAGAGGTATCTGGGCCCTCTCGGTAATACACATCATGAAGCCTTGCAAGCATTACAACTAATGAGTTAGCTGTGAGATGATGTATTACGGAACGAGTAAAGAGACTTGCGGTAACGAGATTGAACTAGGTATTGGATACCGACGATCGAATCTCGGGCAAGTAACATACCGATGACAAAGGGAACAACGATGTTGTTATGCGGTCCGACCGATAAAGATCTTCAGAGAATATGTAGGAGCCAATATGGGCATCCAGGTCCCGCTGTTGGTTATTGACCGGAGACGTGTCTCGGTCATGTCTACATTGTTCTCAAACCGTAGGGTCCGCACGCTTAAGGTTTCGATGACGGTTATATTATGAGTTTGTGTATTTTGATGTACCGAAGAAGTTCGGAGTCCCGGATGTGATCACGGACATGATGAGGAGTCTCAAATGGTCGAGACATAAAGATTGATATATTGGAAGCCTATATTTGGAGTTCGAATGGTTCCGGGTGAAATCGATTTTTAGGAACACCGGGGTTAGGAACCCTCCCGGGGCTATTGGGCCTTAGTGGGCCACGAGGGAGAAGAGGAAGGGCCGGCGGAGCAGGGCGCGTGCCCCCTCCCCTAGTCCGAATAGGACAAGGAGAGGCGGCGCCCCTTTCCCTCTTCCCCTTCCCCAATCCTACTCCAACTAGGAAAGGGGGGGGAGTCCTACTCCCGGTGGGAGTAGGACTCCTCCGGCGCGCCTCCTCTAGGGCCGGTCGCACCCCCCCTTGCTCCTTTATGTACGGGGGCAGGGGGCACCCTAGAACACACAAGTTTGATCTACGGATCGTTCCTTAGCCGTGTCTGGTGCCCCCTCCACCATATTCCACCTCGGTCATATCGTCGCAAAGCTTAGGCGAAGCTCGCGCTTGTAGTACATCAAGATCGTCACCGCGCCGTCGTCTTGTGAAACTCTCCTCCCCAAGCTCTCTTGGATTGGAGCCGAGGAGCGCCATCGAGCTGTACGTGTGTCAAGAACTCGGGGCGCCGAGTAACGGTGCCGGATCGGTCGGATCGCGAGGAGAACGTCGACTAGTTCCTCTACGTTGTGATCGCTTCCACTTCGGTCTCACGAGGGTGCGTAGACAACACTCTCCCTCTCGTTGCTATACATCACCATGATCTTGCGTGTGCGTAGGAAATTTTTGAAATTACTACGTTCCCCAACAAAGTGGTATCAAAGCCTAGGTTTTATGGTTTGATGTTTTGCACGAGTAGAACACAAGTGAGTTGTGGGCGATACAAGTCATACTACCTACCAGCATGTCATACTTTGGTTCAGCGGTATTGTGAGATGAAGCGGCCGGACCGACATTACGCCAGACGCTTACGCGAGACTGGTTTCACCGCCACGAGCACTCGTTGCTTAAAGGTGATTGGCGGGTGTCTCTCTCTCACTTTAGTTGAACCGAGTGTGGCTCGCCGGTCCTTGAGAAGGTTAAAACGAGTCTATTTGATGGAGTATCGTTGTGGTTTTGATCGTAGGTGAGATTGGTTCTTGCTTAAGCCCGTAGCAGCCACGTAAAATTTGCAACAACAAAGTAGAGGACGTCTAACTTGTTTTTGCAGGGCATGTTGTGATGTGATATGGTCAAGGCGTGATGCTATATTTTATTGTATGAGATGATCATGTTTTGTAACCGAAGTTATCCGCAATCGGCAGGAGCCATATGGTTGTCGCTTTATTGTATGAAATGCAATCGCATCTGTAATGCTTTACTTTATCACTAAGCGGTAGCGATAGTCGTAGAAGCATAAGATTGGCGAGGCGACAACGATGCTACGATGGAGATCAAGGTGTCGCGCGCGGTGGCGATGGTGATCATGGTGGTGCTGCAGAGATGGAGATCACGAAGCACAAGATGATGATGACCATATCATATCACTTATATTGATTTGCATGTGATGTTTATCTTTTATGCATCTTATCTTGCTTTGATTGACGGTAGCATTATAAGATGATCTCTCACTAAATTATCAAGAAGTGTTCTCCCGAGTATGCTTTGTTGCCAAAGTTAAATCGTGCCCGGACACCACGTGATGATCGGGTGTGATAAGCTCTCGTCCATCTACAACGGGTGCAAGCCAGTTTTGCACACGCAGAATACTCGAGTTATACTTGACGAGCCTAGCATATGCGATATGGCCTCGGAACATGGAGACCGAAAGGTCGGCGTGAATCATATAGTAGATATGATCAACATAAGATGTTCACCATTGAAAACTACTCCATTTCACGTGATGATCGGTTATGGTTTAGTTGATTTGGATCACGTGATCACTTAGATGACTAGAGGATGTCTGTCTAAGTGGGAGTTCTTAAGTAATATGATTAATTGAACTTAAATTTATCATGAACTTAGTACCGATAGTATCTTGCTTGTCTATGTTTGATTGTAGATAGATGGCTCGTCTTTGTTGTTCCGTTGAATTTTAATGCGTTCCTTGAGAAAGCAAAGTTGAAAGATGATGGTAGCAATTACACGGATCGGGTCCGTAACACGAGGATTATCCTCATTCTGCACGTAAGAGTTACGTCTGGATGCACCGCTAGGTGCAGTGCTCTTCTTGCAGAGCAACACCGATGTTATGAGCGTCTGGCGAGCAAAGCTGATGACTACTCTATAGTTCGATGTGCCATGCTTTACGGCTTAGAACCGGGACTTCAACGACGTTTTGAGCGTCATGGAGCATATGAGATGTTCCAGAGTTGAAGTTGATATTCAACAGAATGCCCGGATTGAGAGATATGAAGTCTCCAATAAGTTCTATAGCTGCAAGATGGAGGAGAATAGTTACATCGGTGAGCACATACTCAAAATGTCCGGGTATTACAATCACTTGACTCAATTGGGAGTTAATCTTCCGGATGATTGTGTCATTGATGAATTCTTCAATCACGCCACCAAGCTACAAAGGCTTCGTGATGAACTATAATATGCAAGGGTTAGTAAAGACTATACCGAGCTCTTCGCAATGCTAAAGGCTGCGGAGGTAGAAATCAAGAAGGAGCATCAAGTGTTGATGGTCAATAAGACCACTAGTTTCAAGAAGAAAGGCAAAGGGAAGAAGAAGGGAACTTCAAGAAGAACAGCAAGCAAGTTCTTTGCTCGGGAGAAGAAACCCAAGTCCGGACCTAAGCCTGAAATCGAGTGCTTCTACCGCAAGCGATCGTCTTCGAAGCGGAACTGCCCCAAGTATTTGGCGGATAAGAAGGATGGCAAGGTGAACAAAGGTATATGTGATATACATGTTATTGATGTGTACCTTACTAGAGCTCGCAGATAGCACTGGTATTTGATCTCGGTTACATTGCTAATATTTGCAACTCGAAGCAGGACAACGGATTGCGAACACCGCAAAGGACGAGGTGACGATGCTGGCGTGGGAAATGGTTCCAAAGTCGATGTGATCGCGGTCGGCACGCTACCTCTACATCTACCTTGGGATTAGTTTTAGACCTAAATAATTGTTATTTGGTGCTGCGTTGAGCATGAACATTATATCTGGATCTTGTTTGATGCGAGACGGTTATTCATTTAAATCAGAGAATAATGGTTGTTCTATTTATATGAGTAATATCTTTTATGGTCATGCACCCTTGAAGAGTGGTCTATTTTGATGAATCTCGATAGTAGTGATACACATATTCATAATGTTGAAACCAAAAGATGCAGAGTTGATAATGATAGTACAACTTATTTGTGGCCTTGCCGTTTAGGTCATATCGGTGTAAAGCGCATGAAGAAACTCCATCTTGATGGACTTTTGGAGTCACTTGATTATGAATCACTTGGCACTTATGAACCGTGCCTCATGGGCAAGATGACTAAAACCCGTTCTCGGTACTATGGAGAGAGCAACAGATTTATTGGAAATCATACATACAGATGTATGTGGTCCGATGAATGTTGAGGCTCATGGCGGATATCATTATTTTCTCACCTTCACAGATGATTTAAGCAGATATGGGTATATCTACTTAATGAAACATAAGTCTGAAACATTTGAACAGTTCAAAGAATTTCAGAGTGAAGTTGAAAATCATCGTAATAAGAAAATTAAGTTTCTATGATCGATCGTGGAGGTGAATATTTGAGTTTCGAGTTTGGTCTACATTTGAAACAATGCGGAATAGTTTAGCAACTCACGCCACCGGAACACCACAACAGTAATGGTGTGTCCGAACGTCGAATCGTACTTTACTAGATATGGTGCGATCTATGATGTCTCTTCTGATTTACCGCTATCGTTTTGGGGTTATGCTCTAGAGGCGGCCGCATTCACTTGAATAGAACACGTCAAAATCCGTTGAGACGACACCTTATGAACTATGGTTTAGCAAGAAACCAAAGTTGTCGTTTCTTAAAGTTTGGGGATGCGATGCTTATGTGAAAAAAGCTTCAACCTGATAAGCTCGAACCCAAATCGGAGAAATGTGTCTTCATAGGATACCCAAAGGAGACAGTTGGGTATACCTTCTATCACAGATCCGAAGGCAAGACTTTTGTTGCTAAGAATGGATCCTTTCTAGAGAAGGAGTTTCTCTCGAAAGAAGTGAGTGGGAGGAAAGTAGAACTTGATGAGGTAATTGTACCTTCTCCCTTACTTGAAAGTAGTTTGTCGCAGAAACGGTTTCGAGACATCTACACCAAGTAGTGAGGAAGTTGATGATGTTGATCATGAAACTTGAGATCAAGTTACTACGAACCTCGTAGATCAACCAGAGTAAGATCCGCACCGAGTGGTACGGTAATCCTGTTCGGAAATCATGCTACTAGATCATGATGAACCTACGAACTATGAAGAAGCGATGGTGAGCCCAGATTCATAAAATGGCTTGAGGCCATGAAATCGAGATGGGATCCATGTATGAAAACAAAGTATGGACTTTGGTTGACTTGCCCGAGGGTAGGCAAGCAATAGAAAACAAGTGGATTTTCAAGAAGAAGACCGACGACGGTAATATTATCGTCTACAAAGCTCGACTTGTCGCAAAGGGTTTTCGACAAGTTCAAGGGGTTGACTACGATGAGACCTTCTCACCCGTAGCGATGCTTAAGTCTGTCCGAATCATGTTAGCAATTGCCGCATTTTATGATTATGAAATTTGGCAAATGGATGTAAAGACTGCATTCTGAATGGATTTACGGAAGAAGAGTTGTATATGATGCAACCGAGAAGGTTTTATCGATCCAAAGGAGCTAACAAAGTATGCAAGCTCCAGCGATCCATTTATGGACTGGTGCAAGCATCTCGGAGTTGGAATAAACGCTTTGATAGTGTGATCAAAGCATTTGGGTTCATCTGAGACTTTTGGAGAAGCCTGTATTTACAAGAAAGTGAGTGGGAGCTCAGTAGCATTTACGATATTATATATAGATGACATATTCTGATCGGAAATGATATAGAATTTGGATAGCATAAAGGATACTTGAATAAGAGTTTTTCAATGAAAGATCTCGGTGAAGCTGCTTACATATTGGGCATCAAAATCTATAGAGATAGATCAAGGCGCTTAATTGGACTTTCACAAAGCACATACCTTGACAAAATTTTGAAGAAGTTCAAAATGGATCAAGCAAAGAAAGGGTTCTTGCTGTGTTACAAGGTGTGAAGTTGAGTAAGACTCAATGCCCGACCACCGCAGAAGATAGAGAGAAAATGAAAGATGTTCCTATGCTTCAGCCATAGGCTCTATCATGTATGCAATCTTGTGTACCGGACCGATGTGTGCCTTGCTATAAGCTTAGCAGGAGGTACCAAAGTAATCCAGAGTGGATCATCGACAGCGGTCAAGAACATCCTGAAATACGAAAAGGACTAAGGATATGTTTTCGTATATGGAGGTGACAAAGAGCTCATCGTGAACAGTTACGTTGATGCAAGCTTTGACACTCGATCCCGACGATTCTAAATCGCAGACCGGATACGATTTACACTAAGCGGAGGAGTATCGGTTGGTGCAGTTCTAAACAAAGCGTCGTGGCGGGATCTACATGTGAAGCGGAGTACATAGCAGCTTCGAAGCAGCTAATGAAGGAGTGCGGATGAAGGAGTTCATATCCGATCTAGGTGTCATACCTAGTGCATCGGGTCCAATGAAAATCTTCGTGACAATACAGGAGCAATTGCCTTAGCGAAGGAATCCAGATTTCACAAGAGGACCAAGCACATCAAAAGACGCTTCAATTCCATCCGGGATTTAGTCCAGGTGGGAGACATAGAGATTTGCAAGATACATACGGATCTGAATGTAGCAGACCCGTTGACTAAGCCTCTTCCACGAGCAAAACATGATCAACACCAAGACTCCATGGGTGTTAGAATCATTACTATGTAATCTAGTGCAAGTGGGAGACTGAAGGAAATATGCCCTAGAGGCAATAATAAAGTTATTATTTATTTCCTTATTTCATGATAAATGTTTATCATTCATGCTAGAATTGTATTAACCGGAAACATGATACATGTGTGAATGCATAGACAAACAATATGTCACTAGTATGCCTCTACTAGACTAGCTTGTTAATCAAAGATGGTTATGTTTCCTAACCATGAACAAAGAGTTGTTATTTGATTAACAAGGTCACATCATTAGTAGAATGATCTGATTGACATGACCCATTCTATTAGCTTAGCACACGATCGTTTAGTATGTTGCTACTGCTTTTATCCATGACATATACATGTTCCTGTAACTATGAGATTATGCAACTCCCGTTTACCGGAGGAACACTTTGGGTGCTACCAAATGTCACAACGTAACTGGGTGATTATAAAGGAGTACTACAGGTGTCTCCAAAGGCAGATGTTGGGTTGGCGTATTTCGAGATTAGGTTTTGTCACTCCGATTGTCGGAGAGGTATCTCTGGGCCCTCTCGGTAATACACATCACTGAAGCCTTGCAAGCATTACAACTAATGAGTTAGCTGTGAGATGATGTATTACGGAACGAGTAAAGAGACTTGCCGGTAACGAGATTGAACTAGGTATTGGATACCGACGATCGAATCTCGGGCAAGTAACATACCGATGACAAAGGGAACAACGTATGTTGTTATGCGGTCTGACCGATAAAGATCTTCGTAGAATATGTAGGAGCCAATATGGGCATCCAGGTCCCGCTATTGGTTATTGACCGGAGACGTGTCTCGGTCATGTCTACATTGTTCTCGAACCGTAGGGTCCGCACGCTTAAGGTTTCGATGACGGTTATATTATGAGTTTATGTATTTTGATGTACCAAAGAAGTTCGAGTCCGGATGTGATCACGGACATGACGAGGAGTCTCGAAATGGTCGAGACATAAAGATTGATATATTGGAAGCCTATATTTGGAGTTCGAATGGTTCGGGTGAAATCGGGATTTTTCTGGGAACACCGGGGTTACGGAACCTCCCGGGGCTATTGGGCCTTAGTGGGCCACGAGGGAGAAGAGGAAGGGCGGCCAGGGCAGGGCGCGCCCCCCCCCTTGTCCGAATAGGACAAGGAGAGGGGGGCCCCCCTTTCCTCTTCCCTTCCCCAATCCTACTCCAACTAGGAAGGGGGAGTCCTACTCGGTGGGAGTAGGACTCCTCTCGCCGCCTCCTCTAGGGCCGGCCGCACCCCCTTGCTCCTTTATATACGGGGGCAGGGGGCACCCTAGAACACACAAGTTTGATCTACGGATCGTTCCTTAGCCGTGTGCGGTGCCCCCTCCACCATATTCCACCTCGGTCATATCGTCGCAAAGCTTAGGCGAAGCCTGCATGAGAGAACATCAAGATCGTCACCACGCCGTCGTGCTGACGAAACTCTCCCTCCCCGAAGCTCTACTAGATTGGAGCCCGAGGAGCGTCATCGAGCTGTACGTGTGTCAAGAACTCGGTGGCGCCGGAGTAACGGCGCCGGGATCGGTCGGATCGCGAGGAGAACGTACGACTACTTCCTCTACGTTGTGATCGCTTCCGCTTTGGTCTACGAGGGTACGTAGACAACACTCTCCCCTCTCGTTGCTATACATCACCATGATCTTGCGTGTGCGTAGGAATTTTTTTGAAATTACTACGTTCCCCAACAGAGGGTACGTGGACAACACTCTCCCCTCTTGTTGCTATGCATCACCATGATCTTGCGTGTGCATAGGAATTTTTTTGAAATTACTACGTTCCTCAACAGTGGCATCCGAGCCAGGTTTTATGCGAAGATGTCATATGCACGAGTAGAACACAAGTGAGTTGTGGGCGATACAAGTCATACTGCTTACCATCATGTCATACTTTGGTTCGGCGGTATTGTGAGATGAAGCGGCCCGGACCGACATTACGCGTACGCTTACGCGAGACTGGTTTCACCGTTACGAGCACTCGTGCTTAAAGGTGACTGGTGGGTGTCTGTCTCTCTCACTTTAGTTGAACCGAGTGTGGCTACGCCCGGTCCTTGCGAAGGTTAAAACAACACTAACTTGACGAACTATCGTTGTGGTTTTGATGCGTAGGTAAGAACGGTTCTTGCTCAGCCCATAGCAGCCACGTAAAATTTGCAACAACAAAGTAGAGGATGTCTAACTTGTTTTTGCAGGGCATGTTGTGATGTGATATGGTCAAGACGTGATGCTATATTTTATTGTATGAGATGATCATGTTTTGTAACGAAGTTGTCGGCAACTCATTTGGAGCCATATGGTTGTCGCTTTCTTGTATGAAATGCAACGCATACGTAATTGCTTTACTTTATCACTAGGCGGTAGCGATAGTCGTAGAAGCAATAGATGGCGTAAATGACAACGATGCTACGATGGAGATCAAGGTGTCACGCCGGTGACGATGGTGATCATGACGGTGCTTCGGAGATGGAGATCACAAGCACAAGATGATGATGGCCATATCATATCACTTATATTGATTGCATGTGATGTTTATCCTTTATGCATCTTATCTTGCTTTGATTGACAGTAGCATTTTAAGATGATCTCTCACTAATTATCAAGAAGTGTTCTCCCTGAGTATGCACCATTGCGAAAGTTCTTCGTCTTTGAGACACCACGTGATGATCGGGTGTGATAGGCTCTACGTTCAAATACAACGGGTGCAAAACAGTTGCACACGCCGAATACTCAGTTAAACTTGACGAGCCTAGCATATACTGAGATATGGCCTCGGAACACGGAGACCGAAAGGTCGAACGTGAATCATATAGTAGATATGATCAACATAGTGATGTTCACCATTGAAACTACTCCATCTGACGTGATGATCGGACATGGTTTAGTTGATTTGGATCACGTAATCACTTAGATGACTAGAGAGATGTCTGTCTAAGTGGGAGTTCTTAAGTAATATGATTAATTGAACTTAAATTTATCATGAACTTAGTACCTGATAGTATTTTGCTTGTCTATGTTTGTTGTAGATAGATGGCTCGTGTTGTTGTTCCGTTGAATTTTAATGTGTTCCTTGAGAAAGCTAAGTTGAAAGATGATGGTAGCAATTACACGGACTAGGTCCGTAACCTGAGGATTATCCTTATTGCTGCACAGAAGAATTACGTCCTGGAAGCACCGCTGGGTGCCAGGCCTGCTGCAGATCCAACTGACGATGTTAAGAACGTTTGGCAGAGCAAAGCTGATGACTACTCGATAGTTCAGTGTGCCATGCTTTACGGCTTGGAACCGGGTCTTCAACGACGTTTTGAACGTCATGGAGCATATGAGATGTTCCAGGAGTTGAAGTTAATATTTCAAGCAAATGCCCGGATTGAGAGATATGAAGTCTCCAATAAGTTCTATAGCTGTAAGATGGAGGAGAATAGTTACATCGGTTAACACATACTCAAAATGTGCGGGTATAATAATCACTTGATTCAAGCGGGAGTTAATCTTCCTAATGATAGTGTCATTGACAGAATTCTTCAATCACTGCCACCAAGCTACAAGAGCTTCGTGATGAACTATAATATGCAAGGGATGGACAAGACTATTCCTGAGCTCTTTGCAATGCTAAAGGCTGCGGAGGTAGAAATCAAGAAGGAGCATCAAGTGTTGATGGTCAATAAGACCACCAGTTTCAAGAAAAAGGGCAAAGGAAAGAAGAAGGGGAACTTCAAGAAGAACAGCAAACAAGTTGCTGCTCAAGAGAAAAAAGCCAAGTCTGGACCTAAGCCTGAGACTGAGTGCTTCTACTACAAGCAAACTGGACACTGGAAGCGGAACTGCCCCAAGTATTTGGCGGATAAGAAGGATGGCAAAGTGAACAAAGGTATATGTGATATACATGTTATTGATGTGTACCTTACTAATGCTCGCTGTAGCACCTGGGTATTTGATACTGGTTCTGTTGCTAATATTTGCAACTCAAAACAGGGACTACGGATTAAGCGAAGATTGGCTAAGGACGAAGTGACGATGCGCGTGGGAAATGGTTCCAAAGTCGGTGTGATCGCAGTCGGCACGCTACCTCTACATCTACCATCGGGATTAGTTTTAGACCTAAATAATTATTATTTGGTGCCTGCGTTGAGCATGAACATTATATCTGGATATTGTTTGATGCGAGATGGTTATTCATTTAAATCAGAGAATAATGGTTGTTCTATTTATATGAGTAATATCTTTTATGGTCATGCACCCTTGAAGAGTGGTCTATTTTTATTGAATCTCGATAGTAGTGATACACATATTCATAATGTTGAAGCCAAAAGATGCAGAGTTGATAATGATAGTGCAACTTATTTGTGGCACTGCCGTTTAGGTCATATCGGTGTAAAGCGCATGAAGAAACTCCATACTGATGGACTTCTGGAATCACTTGATTATGAATCACTTGGTACTTCCGAACCGTGCCTCATGGGCAAGATGACTAAAACGGCGTTCTCCGGAACCATGGAGTGAGCAACTGAATTATTGGAAATCATACATACTGATGTATGTGGTCCAATGAATATTGAAGCTCGCGGCGGGTATCTTTATTTTCTCACCTTCACAAATGATTTGAGCAGATATGGGTATATCTACTTGATGAAACACAAGTCTGAAACATTTGAAAAGTTCAAAGAATTTCAGAGTGAAGTGGAAAATCATCATAACAAGAAAATAAAATTTCTACGATTTGATCGTGGAGGAGAATATTTGACTTACGAGTTTGCTCTACATTTGAAACAATGCGGAATAGTTTCGCAACTCACGCCACCCGGAACACCACAACAAAATGGTGTGTCCGAACGTCGTAATCGTACTTTACTATTGCGATATATGTTGTCTCTTACTGATTTACCGTTATCATTTTGGGGTTATGCTTTAGAGACGGCCGCATTCACGTTAAATAGGGCACCATCAAAATCCGTTGAGACGACGCCTTATGAACTATGGTTTGGCAAGAAACCAAAGTTGTCGTTTCTTAAAGTTTGGGGCTGCGATGCTTATGTGAAGAAACTTCAACCAGATAAGCTCGAACCCAAATCGGAGAAATGTGTCTTCATAGGATACCCAAAAGGGAATATTGTGTACACCTTCTATCACAGATCTGAGGGCAAGATTTTCGTTGCTAAATTCGGATCCTTTCTAGAGAAGGAGTTTCTCTCGAAAGAAGTGAGTGGGAGGAAATTAGAACTTGATGAGGTAACTGTACCTGCTCCCTTGTTGGAAAGTAGTTCATCACAAGAACCGTTGACAACTACACCAATCAATGAGGAAGCTAATGATATTGATCATGAAACTTCATATCAAGTTACTACTGAACGTCGTAAGTCTACCAGAGTAAGATCCGCACCAGAGTGGTACGGTAATCCTATTCTGGAAGTCATGTTACTTGACCATGGCGAACCTACGAACTATGAGGAAGCGATGATGAGCCCAGATTCTGCAAAATGGCTTGAGGCCATGAAATCTGAGATGGAATCCATGTATGAAAACAAAGTATGGACTTTGGTTGACTTGCCTGATGATAGGCAAGCTATCAAGAAAAAATGGATCTTCAAGAAGAAGACTGACACTGATGGTAATGTAACTGTCTATAAAGCTCGACTTGTTGCGAAAGGTTTTCGACAAGTTCAAGGGGTTGACTACGATGAGACTTTCTCACCCTTAGCAATGCTTAAGTCTGTCTGAATCATGTAGCAATTGCCGCATTTTATGATTATGAAATTTGGCAAATGGATGTCAAAACTGCATTCCTGAATGGATTTCTGGAAGAAGAGTTGTATATGATGCAACCGGAAGGTTTTGTCGATCCAAAAGGTGCTAACAAAGTGTGGAAACTCCAGTGTTCCATTTATGGACTGGTGCAAGCATCTCGGAGTTGGAATAAACGTTTTGATAGTGTGATCAAAGCAATATGGTTTTATACAGACTTTTGGAGAAGACTGTATTTACAAGAAAGTGAGTGGGAGCTCTGTAGCATTTCTGATATTATATGTAGATGACATATTGTTAATTGGAAATGATATAGAATTTCTGGATAGCATAAAGGGATACTTGAATAAAAGTTTTTCAATGAAATACCTCGGTGAAGCTGCTTAATATTGGGTATCAAGATCTATAGAGATAGATCAAGACGCTTAATTGGACTTTCACAAAGCACATACCTTGATAAAGTTTTGAAAAAGTTCAACATGGATCAGGCAAAGAAAGGGTTCTTGCCTGTATTATAAGGTGTGAAGTTGAGTTAGACTCAATGCCCGACCAAAGCAGAAGATAGAGAGAAAATGAAAGATGTTCCCTATGCTTCAGCCATAGGCTCTATCATGTATGCAATGTTGTGTACCAGACTTGAAGTATGCTTAGCAATAAGCTTGGCAGGTAGGTACCAAAGTAATCCAGGAGTGGATCACTAGACAGCGGTCAAGAATATCCTGAAATACCTGAAAAGGACTAAGGATATGTTTCTCGTTTATGGAGGTGACAAAGAGCTAGTCGTAAATGGCTACGTCGATGCAAGCTTTGACACTGATCCGGACAATTCTAAATTGCAAACCGGATACGTGTTTTTATTAACGGTGGAGTTGTAAGTTGGTGCAGTTCTAAACAAAGCGTCGTGGCGGGATCTACATGCGAAGCGGAGTACATAACTGCTTCGGAAGCAGCAAATGAAGGAGTCTGGATGAAGGAGTTCATTTCCGATCTAGCTGTCATACCTACTGCATCGGGACCAATGAAGATCTTCTGTGACAATACTGGTGCAATTGCCTTGGCAAAGGAATCCAGATTTCACAAGAGGACCAAGCACATCAAGAGACGCTTCAATTCCATTCGGGACCAAGTCCAGGTGGGAGACATAGAGATTTGCAAGATACATACGGATCTGAATGTTGCAGACCCGTTGATTAAGCCTCTTCCACGAGCAAAACATGATCAGCACCAAGACTCCATGGGGGTTAGAATCATTACTGTGTAATATAGATTATTGACTCTAGTGCAAGTGGGAGACTGAAGGAAATATGCCCTAGAGGCAATAATAAAGTTATTATTTATTTCCTCATATCATGATAAATGTTTATTATTCATGCTAGAATTGTATTAACCGGAAACATAATAGATGTGTGAATACATAGACAAACTTAAAGTCACTAGTATGCCTCTACTTGACTAGCTCATTAATCAAAGATGGTTGTGTTTCCTAACCATCGACATGTGTTGTCATTTGATTGACGGGATCACATCATTAGAAGAATGATGTGATTGACTTGACCCATTCCGTTAGCTTAGCATTTGATCGTTTAGTATGTTGCTATTGCTTTCTTCATCACGTATACAAAGTTCCTAGAACTATGAGATTATGCAACTCCCGTTTACCGGAGGAACACTTTTTGTGCTACCAAACGTCACAACATAACTGGGTGATTATAAAGGAGCTCTACAGGTGTCTCCAATGGTACATGTTGAGTTGGCGTATTTCGAGATTAGGCTTTGTCACTTTGATTGTCGGAGAGGTATCTCTGGGCCCTCTCGATAATACACATCACTATAAGCCTTGCAAGCAATGTAACTAATGAGTTAGTTATGAAATGATGTATTACGTAACGAGTAAAGAGACTTGCCGATAACGAGATTTAACTAGGTATTGGATACCGACGATTGAATCTCGGGCAAGTAACATACTGATGACAAAGGGAACAACGTATGTTGTTATGCAGTTTGACCGATAAAGATCTTCGTAGAATATGTAGGAGCCAATATGAGCATCCAGGTTCCGCTATTAGTTATTGGCCGGAAACGTGTCTCGGTCATATCTACATAGTTCTCGAACCCGTAGGGTCCGCACGCTTAACGTTACAATGACAGTTTTATTATGAGTTTATAAGTTTTGATGTACCGAAGGTTGTTCGGAGTCCCGAATGTGATCACGGACATGACGAGGAGTCTCGAAATGGTCGAGACATAAAGATTGATATATTGGAAGCCTATATTTGGATATCGGAATCGTTCCGGGTGAAATCTGGATTTTACCGGAGTACCGGGGGGTTACCGGAACCCCCCCCCCCCCCGGGGGGGAGTTATTGGGCCTACATGGGCCCTAAGGGAGAAGAGGAGGGCCGGCCAGGGCAGGCCGCGTGCCCCCTCCCCCCTAGTCCGAATAGGACAAGGAAGGGGGGCGGCGCCCCCCCCCTTTCCTCTTTCCCCTTCCCCCTTGCTTCTCCAACAACGCAAGAGGGGGGAGTCCTACTCCCGGTGGGAGTAGGACTCCTCCAGGCACACCCCTAGGGCCGGACGCACCTCCCCCTCCCTCCTTTATATACGGGGGCAGGGGGACACCCCATGACACACAAGTTGATCTTCGTGATCGTTCCTTACCTGTGTGAGGTGCCCCCCTCCACCATATTCCACCTCGGTCATATCGTAGCGGTGCTTAGGCGAAGCCCTGCGTCGGTTGAACATCATCACCGTCACACGCCGTCGTGCTGACGGAATTCATCCCTGACACCCTGCTGGATTGGAGTCTGGGGATCGTCATCGAGCTGAACGTGTCCTGAACTCGGAGATGCCGTACGTTCGGTACTTGGATCGGTCGGATCGTGAAGACATATGACTACATCAACCGCGTTGTTCTAAGACTTCCTCTTTCGGTCTACGAGGGTACGTGGATAACACTCTCCCCTCTCGTTGCTATGCATCACCATGATCTTGCGTGTGTGTAGGAATTTTTTTGAAATTACTACATTCCCCAACATCTATAGCTAAAAGATGGAGGAGAATTGCTCAACTAGTGAGCATGTGCTCAGATTGTCTTGGTACTACAATCGCTTGAATCAAGTGGGAGTTAATCTTTCAGATAAGATAGTGATTGACAGAGTTCTCTAGTCACCATCACCAAGTTAGTAGAACTTCGTGATGAACTATAGTATGCAAGGGATGACGAAAATGATTCTCGAGCTCTTCGTGATGGTGAAATTAACGAAGGTAGAAATCAAGAAAGAACATCAAGTGTTGATGATTGACAAGATCACTAGTTTCAATAAAAGGGCAAAGGGAAAGAAAGGGAACTTCAAGTAGAATGACAAGCAAGTTGTCACTCCCACGAGGAAACCCAGAACTGGACCAAAGCCTGAAACCAAGTGCTTCTACTCCAAAGGAAATGGTCAGTGGAAGCGGAAATACCCTGAATATTTGGTGGATAAGAAGGATGGCAAAGTGAACAAGGGTATATTTGATATACAGGTTATTAATATGTACCTTACTAGTGTTTATAGTAGCCCCTGGGTATTTGATACTTGTTCGGTTGCTAAGATTAGTAACTCGAAACAGGAGTTACAGAATAAACAGACTAGTTGAGGGTGAAGTGACGATGAGTGTTGGAAGTAGTTCCAAGATTGATATGATCATCATGGCACACTCCCTATACTTTTGGGATTAGTGTTAAACCTAAATAAATGTTATTTGGCGTTTGCGCTGAGCATGAATATGATTTGATCATGTTTATTGCAATACGGTTATTCATTTAAAGTCGAGAATAATTGTTGTTACATTTACATGAATAAAACCTTCAATGGTCATACAGCCAATGAAAATAGTTTGTTGGATCTCGATCGTAGTGATACACATATTCATAATATTGATGCCAAAAGATGCAAAGTTGATAATGATAGTGCAACTTATTTGTGGCACTGCCGTTTGGGTCGGTGTAAAACGCATGAAGAAACTCGTAAATATTGACTTTTGGAATCACTTGATTATGAATCATTTGATGCTTGCGAACCGTGCCTTATGGGCAAGATGATTGAAACTCCGTTCTCCGGAATAATGGAATGAGCTACTGACTTACTGGAAATAATACATACCGATGTATGCGATCCAATGAGTGTTGATGCCCGTGGCGAGTATCGTTATTTTCTGACCTTCACAGATGATTTGAGGAGATATGGGTATATCTACTTAATGAAACACAAGTCTGAAACATTTGAAAAGTTCAAAGAATTTCAGAGTGAAGTGGAGAATCATCGTAACAAGAAAATAAAGTTTCTACGATCTGATCGTGGAGGAGAATATTTGAGTTACGAGTTTGGCCTTCATATAAAACAATGTGGAATAGTTTCATAGCTCATGCCACCTGGAACACCACAGCGTTATGGTGTGTCCGAACGTCGTAACCGCACTTTATCGGATATGGTGCGATCTATGATGTCTCTTATCGGGTTACCACTATTGTTTTGGGGTTATGCATTAGAGACAGCTACATTCACGTTAAATAGGGCACCATCTTAATCCGTTGAGACGACACCGTATGAACTATGGTTTAGCAATAAACCTAAGATGTCGTTTCTTAAAGTTTGGAGTTGCGATGCTTATGTGAAAAAGTTTCAACCTGATAAGCTCGAACCAAAATTGGAGAAATGCGTATTCATAGGATACACAAAGGAGACTGTTGGGTACACCTTCTAATCACAGATCCGAAGGCAAAATATTCGTTGCTAAGAATGGATCCTTTCTAGAGAAGGAGTTTCTCTCGAAAGAAGTGAGTGGGAGGAAAGTAGAGCTTGATAAGGTTATTGTACCTTCTCCCGAATTGGAAAGTAGTTCATCACATAAATCAGTTCCAGTGATTGCTACACCAATTAGTGAGGAAGCTAATGATGATGATCATGAAACTTCAAATTAAGTTACTACAGAACCTTGTAGGTGTTCCAGAGTACGGTCCGCACAAGTGGTACGGTAATCCTATTTTGTAAGTCATGTTACTAGACCATGATAAACCTATGAACTATGAGGAAGCGATGATGAGCCCAGATTCCACGAAATGGCTTGAGCCCATGAAATCTGAGATGGGATCCATGTATGAGAACAAAGTGTGGACTTTGGTGGAGTTGCCCGATGACCGGCAAGCCATATTGTATAAATGGATCTTCAAGAGGAAGACATACGCTGATAGTAGTGGTACTATCTACAAAGCTCGAATTGTCGCAAAAGGTTTTTCGACAAGTTCAAGGTGTTAAATATGATGAGATTTTCTCACTCGTATCGATGCTTAAGTCTGTCTGAATCATGTTAGCAATTGCCACATTTTATGAAATAAGGCAAATGGATGTCAAAACTGCATTCCTTAATGGATTTATTAATCACTACAGGAATCTGCTACTTTGCCATCTGCCACGGCGGACGGCAAAGGCATGGATGGCGGACGACAAAGGTCTTTGCCGTCGGCCGCGGACGGCAAACGTGGACGGCAATGTAAGGGAAGGCAAAGAGCTACATTGCCGTCCGCTTCGGGCGGCTGACGGCAAAGAGTCCTTTGCCATCAGCTGCCGACAGCAAAGAATGCTGACGGCAATATTTGCGCTGTTACTCCGTCAGGTGGTTAACGGCAAGCCTTTGCCGTCCGCCGCTGTAGGCAAAGTTTTTTTTTCCTCTTTGCCGTCCGCCGCTATAGGCAAAGTTTTTTCCTCTTTGCCGTCACCATTGTTGGTAAACCGACCAAATAGGTCACCTCCCAGAAGCACATTGTCGCCACGTGGCCTCTTTGCCGTCATTGCCGATGGCAAAGAGCCCTTTGCCATCGGTGGCCGACGGCAAAGAGCCCTGATATTGTCTCTTTTTTCTGTTTTTTAAATTCAACAATTTTCACAGCAAATATATATGACATATATAGATATATTTCACAATAGCTATTTAATAGCACATAAGTTTCATCGTACATACATATATAGTTCCATCCACTCATACATAGCAAGTTGCACATACACATAAGTTGCAACCATTAGGAGGTTGCACATACATATTACAATGCAAAGTTTCATCAAGATAGCAAGTTCCATCGTAGCATACACATAAGTTGCAACCATTAGAAGAATACTAGAAGAGAATGAAATAAAAAACAAGCACTCCATAGCATGCTAGCTTCCGAGAAGTGAATGAAATCTGCAAAATGGCAAATAAGAAAGTTAGGAAAAGGTGACTAGAAGAAGAAGACTAGAAGAAGAAGCACGCCATCGTTTGTGAGGTAACTTAGGTGAAATGGATCGTTTATGAGCTAACTTAGGTAAAATGCATCATTTTAGAGCTAATGTAGGTAAAATGGATCGCTTATGAGCTAACTAAGCTAATTATGCCGTTTTTACATAAGTAAGGTAAGTACATGTCATTATTGAGCAAACCTAGTTAACTAAGCATATTATAACTAACTTAGGTCATTTTGGAGGAAACAAAGCTAAGTAAAGATCGTTTTAGAGCTAACTTAGGTAAAATGGCTGGTTTTGGAGGTCGGTAAGCTTATTAAGTCATTTTGCAGGAAAAGAAGCTAACTCTAGCTAGGTCATTAAGGTAAGCATATTGGATGAAATAAAGCTAAGTCTAGGTCTTTATGCATTTGTTAAGCAAAAAACTAGAGAAACTTACCTTGATCATGGAGGTGTGGGAGCGGGCTGGCTCATGCCAGTAGCTGGAGAAGGATCTTGTGATGCTTGTGTGGAGTTACGCTACACCAAAGATCATTTCCAATGTTTCGTTATCATGATGACACTCAAATGTTAAGACTAGCAAGTAACGTCCATTCAAATTAAACTCACCGTGGTCTCAGGAGCAATCTCTGGATCAATGGCTATGGAGCCATGGGACCTCATCACCGCCTCGATTGCTCGGGTTAAACTCCTCCCTTTCCTCGCCTTCCCTTGACTTGCTTGTAAGAGGCGGTGTGGGCCATGGCATACAGGTCGCACCCTCCGCACCTTATCCGCCTTATTGTAGCATGCCCGAAAGAGAGAAACAAAGTAAATTAGTAATTAAAGGGCTCAAGCTAGCATGATGAATGAATTGCATTAATCATGAAGCAAACCACATTACCCAATTCCGCCCGAATCGATATAAGTGGAGCTACCTTGATGGTGTGGCACACCTTCAATTTGGGCATGTTTGTCCTTGGCCTCGATCGGCCCCCTTCCATCTTTCAACACCGCCATGACAAAGAGTAAACGAAATTAGTACAACATAAAAAAATACCGACATGAATAATAATATGTATATCATCAAGTGTATCATCATCAAGTACAACATAAAAATTGAATACCGACACTACTAATAATCTTGATCAAGATCATCAATAAATGCATAATCATCATCATCACTATAACCAATGACGGGCTCATAGGGTTGATGGCATCAACATGTGGAAGGCCACCTTTACGTAATCGGTCAAGCATTGAGAGGTCTTCCGCAACAAGAACCTCTTCTTGTTTCGCTCTTCTTGTTCCTCCTCCGGGTGATGTGGGATTCATCGTCATTGTCTACTTCAATGTTTTGGGGTGAAGTATACCGGTTCTTGAAACGCTTTTTGGAAAGACGTGTCTCTTGGAAGAATTCTCCTTCATATGTGTCTGGGTTAATGTGAGGTTCATAATCCTCTTCCTTTGGGGGAGATAGTCTAGCACGTGGCGGCACTTCATAAACGACATCCCAACCTTTCAGATTTGGATTAGTTTGGCAGGCCCAGGGTAGATAGAATACTTGGGTCGCCTGTTGAGCCATAATATAGACATCAGGGACATCTAAATGGGTGCTTTGGTTGATTTCAACTAGCCCTATATGTTCATGAGTCCTTCTAGTCTCCTTCGGCTGAAACCAATAACATTTGAAGACTACGACATTCGGTGGGTTTTCACCATAGAATAGAAGTTCATAAATTGCTTCAACTCTCCCATAATACTCGGTACCTCCTTCACGATAGCAGATACACAACAATTTGTAGACTTTCGGTCGGCCATAGATAGCTCTTTGCCATATGTACGAAAAACGATACCCGTTGATGTCGATTTGTCAAATGAACGGACCTTATAGTCAAAACCATTAGCGACTTGTCTCAATTCGGCGCCCATAGACTCGAATTAGCCTACAAGTTTAATATGAAAGGATTGTTGCATTACGCACAAATTAGCTTAATGAAATGAAATTGTCTAATAGAACTTACCGCTTGTTTGAACCAAGAGATGAAACCGGATAGCCGCCTCCTTGCTTTTGCGAGAAGCTCATACTCTTTGACGGAATCCTTTTGGATCACCGCCCATACGAGATTACGGCGACGATCGACTATATGAAATATCCAGAATAAGAGCAATTCAAAGGAAATAGAAGTTGCGTAAATAATGTACCGACAACTTACTCGATGTACGGCCGCACTTCTATCAAAGTTGGTGAAGATATACAACGAAATGGTCCGCCATTCTTCGTTATCCAAAGATACCGGATTTGAAACACGGCTGGTGCGAGATTGCCTTTGAATAGGCTGAGGTTGATCCACCTTTTTAGGCTCACAAGATTGTACCGAGGCTTCGGATTATGCAAATGACGATTTTTGGTTTCATAGTGTGCTATCACGAAGTCTCGACGCCTCCTCTGATGAATGCCATAGCCATAGACGCTTCAATTCTATGTTTATTTTTACATTTTCTCAAGCGTCTTGATCCTCTCGGTTAGGTAGCACCAACGATTTTGCACGGGCCCCCCAATCTTGCCTCTCGCTGGAGATGCAAAATCAAATGCTGCATTGGATTAAAGAAGCCCGGTGGAAAGATCTTCTAACTTGCGAGATCAACTCTGGCGCCAACTCTTCCATTTCTTCTAGCACACCAGCGATAGTTCTTTCAAGACAAAGAACACGGAAGAAATAGCTGAGTTCTCGCCAAGATTAGCCATTCATCCTCGTGGATGAAACCACGCAACATCACCGCATTACCCGCTCAATCCATATGTGCCAATCATGACTCTTGAGACCAAATATCTTCAATTTATCAAGACTCGCTCCCCTCTTTAGATTCGCTGCATACCCATCGGGGAACATCAACTGCATTTTCACCCACAAGATAATTTCCCTCATAGCTGGCCTTCCAAGATTGAACCATGCCTTTGGCTTCGCCCGATTCGCTTTCCTTTTGGTTCTTTCATGTTTTGTAACGGCCTATCACATAGCGCCTCCAGATCGACTCTAGCCTTAGTATTATCCTTTGACTTCCCATCTATGCCGAACAATGTACCAAAAAGTGCCTCGGCGATATTCTTCTCGATGTGCATCACGCCGATGTTGTGTGGGCAAAGGAGGTCTTTGAAGTAAGGCGATCCCATAAGCATGTTTTGTCACCCAGCGCGTGCTTAATTATACCCTTGAAGTACCCCGGACGCCTGGATCCGCTCGAGAGCGCTTAAGCGATCCAGGTCTGCATTGGCTGTCAACGCAGTGGTGCGAGTTTTTACAACTCTACCTCGATGAAGTTCTTCTTGTCTTTCCCGAACTTATGGCGAGGATCCAGAACTGTCTATGCATGTCGAAGCAAGAAAACTTGCGACCGCCTGAAGCCAACGAAACTCAAGAGCTCCCTTGCATGTGGGGCACGGAACCTTGCATGCACACACCAGCAAACGAATAGCGATACGCCGCAAGTCATGCGCCGAGTACATGTACCGTATAACGCATTATGAAGTTTCGTTTGCTATAGGCGCCGATGTCTTGAACCCATTATCCTGTGCTTCTTGCAATTCGTCCTTAAGCGGCTGCATGTACACATTCATATTTTTCCCGGATAGTTGGGCCCTGGAATTATCAACGCCAGAAAATGTTCTTTCTTTGCATAATCTGTCCGGGGGGGGGAGATTGAGTGGAAAGACAAATACGGGCCAACAACTGTATTGGGCTGCCGCCATACCAAACACATCGAACCCATCGGTGCCGATGCCGACTCGAGGATGCCTTGGATCTCGCCACTTTGTCAAGATGTAATTCATCAAACCTTTTCCACGCAACACCATCCGATGTGTGTACCATCATCGCTTCCCATCCGCATCTAGTTCGGTTCTTTTGCCTGTTTTGTGCCATGTCATCTGTCTGCCCGTCTCTTCGACCATGAAAAGACGTTGAAGTCTTGGTACGATTGGCATATACCAAAGAACACTAACAGGGATTGTGGTCTGTGTCTTCTCACCCATACCGTTGTCTACCACAATATACCTGGAACACTTGCAAATGGGACAATAGTTCAAGTCCGCATAGTCAAGCCTAAATAAGGCACATCCTTTCTCACGTGCATGTATCTTCTCATAGGGCATCTTGAAGGCACGGAGGATTTTGTCCGACCGGTACATGTTTGCGGGCATTACATGGCCTTTGGGTAGAAAGCGCCCAAATATTGTCATAATTGCGCCATAGCATTCTCGCCCAAATTGAATCGAGCCTTCAAAGCCATTACTTGTGAGATGGCATCCAACCGACAAAGCTCGGTGTGCTCGTGGAGCGGACGTTTGAAGACTCCAACATTTCATTGAGGCCTTTGCAGATTCCTCCATCTCCTCGTCCAATCCCGAGCATCATCATAGTCTTGCACCATGTTTTCCATCCCGGTACCATGCTCGTCGGTGCGACGATGATCCACCTCAGCTCGGTCACATTGGGCAGACTCACCATGAAATTTCCACACCGTATAATCAGCGTAAAACCATTCTTCCGCAGGTGTTTACCCATTTCATCCTCTCGTCCTCTTTTCCCAATTGCGCGATCGGAAACAGGGCACCAAGTTTTCCTCCGCCATTTGCAATGCGGCTTGCACAAACCCCTTGGTTTTGTGAACCATTCAGCGCTCCATTTGTTCTCGACTAGTGTGACCGTATACATCCACGCACGATCACTCATCTTGACTTTCGAGCTCTGGACACACAACAATTATATATATAATTCACCATGTATATATTCATCGCTTGATCTACTTTGTCAATTTTATTACGCCCATGCAACCTACACTCTAATAGGTAATGATAGGTCCTATCTCACAGTAGTATGTAGATTGGGTTCATTTTTCCATATGCTATGATCCGATTCGATGCAAAATTTGGCAGCAGATTTTCCATTGTTCTCTCGATACACGTCTCGCAATAAGCAGAGAGGATGTGTACCCGAGAACAACAGGGGAGGCATCGATTTAAATTTATGCGCCGGATCTCGAGCAAAGCATATGGGAAAATGAACCCAATCTACACATACTGGCTGTCCATGGATAGCGTTGGACAATTCGAAGAATCAAGGTTATAAATATGCAAATGCATGCATATTTATAACTATGACGCTTTCGAACGGGAGACACATATTGGTTACGATATCTCGATGATTCAAGACACATATATAGCTAGCTACCAAATTTCATGTCATTTGTGCAAATAATTAATGGGGGAGAAGGACATGTCATTTGTGCTCACCCACGAACGAAGGGGCAGAGCTCGTCAAACGCATGGCGAGGTCGTCGAACACCAAACCTCGTGGCGATGAAACAACTGCACATTTAAATCTACCCGATCAACACAATTATATATGATGTTTTTCATAACAAACTCGAAAAATATATGACCTAACTAATAATTCACAAATATATAACCCCGTCGGCCTCTGGAAGGCCAAAGAGCACCTTTTCGGGAGGTTTAGGGGGTCAGGGTGTCATGTCGGTGTCCGGGTGCTGTTTCGGGGTTAGGGTGTCGTGTCGGGGTCGGGGTGTGGTGTCGTGGTCTGTGTGTCGGGGTGTGGTGTCGGGGTCGGGGTGTCGGGGTCAGTGGTTGGGGTGTTTCCTTCTATCCTTCTTCTTTTTTCTTCTTCTTTCCTTTCTTCTTCTTCTTCTATCCTTCTTCTTCTTTCCTTTCTTCTTCTTCTTCTTCTTTCCTTTCTTCTTCTTCTTCTTCTTCTTTCATCTTTTTCTACTTCTTTTACTTCTTTTACTTCTTTTCTTTTCTTCTATTCTTCTTCTTCTACTTCTTCTACTTCTTTTCTTCTTCTTCTTTTTCATCTTTTTTTCTACTTCTTTTCTTTTCTTCTTTTTCATCTTTTTTCCACTTCTTCTTCTTTTCTTCTACATATTCTTTTTTCTAACACTAACACTAAATTTTCTTCTTTTCTAACACTAAATCTAACACTAACACTAACACTAACAATTAAACAAGAATTAAACAGCAAAAAGAAAAGAAAATAGAAAAACTAACCGGAGGGAGCGATTTGGTGTTGGGGTGGTGGGTGGGTGGGGGCGGGGCTCTGGCAAGGATGGGATGGCGGCAAGGGCGGGCGGCGGGAGGGGCGGGCGGGGGGGGGGGGGGGGGCGGGCACAGGGGGCGGTGGCGGGCGGGGGGGGGGGAGCGGCGGGCGGGTGCGGTGGCGGGTGCGGGAGGAGGGGGGCGGGCGGGGGCGGTGGCGGGCGGGCGAGGGGGGGCACACGGGCGGGGGCGGCGGGCAAGGGGGCGGAGGAGGTCGAGGATCGAGAGAGATGAGTAACGGCGGGGAGGGGCTCGCCGTTAGTTAGGTTAGTTAGGGCAGCCTTTGTCGCCCGCCTTCTTTGCCGTCCGCTTTTCTTAAATTTGCCGCTCTGCATGCGACGGCAACCAGGGGGGGACGTTAATATTTTTAACCACCTCCTCGGTGGGCCCCTCTCTTGCCATCAGCTAGCGGATGGTAAAGAATCTTTGCCGTCGCTAGCAGACGGCAAAGAGCTGGCTGATGGCAAAGGCTTTCGTTGCCATCAGCCAGCTCTTTGCCGCTCGCTGGGTAGTCGATGGCAAGAGCTTTTTGTCCGTCCGCTAGCTGACGGCAAAGAGCTGGCAGATGGCAAAGTAGGTGATTCCAGTAGTGAATGAAGAGTTGTATTGAAGGAAATATGCCCTAGAGGCAATAATAAAGTTATTATTTATTTCCTTATTTCATGATAAATGTTTATCATTCATGCTAGAATTGTATTAACCGGAAACATGATACATGTGTGAATGCATAGACAAAACAATATGTCACTAGTGTGCCTCTACTAGACTAGCTTGTTAATCAAAAGATGGTTATGTTTCCTGACCATGAACAAGGAGTTGTTATTTGATTAACAAGGTCACATCATTAGTAAAATGATCTGATTGACATGACCCATTCCATTAGCTTAGCACACGATCGTTTAGTATGTTGCTACTGCTTTTTATCCATAACATATACATGTTCCTGTAACTATGAGATTATGCAACTCCTGTTTACGGAGGAACACTTTGGTGCTACCAAACGTCACAACGAATCGGGTGATTATAAAGGAGTACTACAGTGTCTCCAAAGGCGATGTTGGGTTGGCGATTTCGAGATTAGGTTTTGTCACTCCGATTGTCGGAGAGGTATCTCTGGGCCCTCTCGGTAATGCACATCATCAAGCCTTGCAAGCACTACAACTAATGAGTTAGTTGTGAGATGATGTATTACGAACGAGTAAAGAGACTTGCCGGTAACGAGATTGAACTAGGTATTGATACCGACGATCGAATCTCGGCAAGTAACATACCGATGACAAAGGGAACAACGATGTTGTTATGCGGTCCGACCGACAAAGATCTTCAGAGAATATGTAGGAACCAATATGGGCATCCAGGTCCCGCTGTTGGTTATTGACCGTGAATAGTTCTAGGTCATGTCTACATTGTTCTCGAACCGTAGGGTCCGCACGCTTAAGGTTTCGATGATGCTTATTATGAGTTTATGTATTTTGATGTACCGAAGAAGTTCGAGTCCGGATGTGATCACGGACATGACGAGGAGTCTCGAAATGGTCAAGACATAAAGATTGATATATTGGAAGCCTATGTTTGGAGTTCGAAAGGTTCCGGCGAAAACAGGAATTTATCGGAGTACCGGAGGTTACCGGAACCCCGGGGTAAATGGGCCTCGGTGGGCCTCGAGGAGAAGAGGAGGGCCGGCCAGGTGGTGGCTGCCTCTCCCCCAGTCCGAATAGGACAGGAGGGGGGGCGCCTTTCCTCTTCCCTCCCCCAATCCTATTCCAACTAGGAAGGGGGAGTCCTACTCCCGGTGGGAGTAGGACTCCTCCCGCGCGCCTCCTCTAGGCCGGCCGCCCCCCCCCTCCCTCCTTTATATACGGGGCAGGGGGCACCCCATGACACACAAGTTGATCCTGAGATCGCTCTTAGCCGTGCAGCGGTGCCCCTTCACCATATTCCACCTCGGTTATACCGTCGCAAGCTTAGGCGAAGCCCCGCGCCGTGAAACATCAAGATCGCCACCACGCCGTCAGGTCGACGGAACTCTCCCTCGACACTCGGCTGGATCGGAGTACGAGGGATGTCATCGAGCTGTACGTGTCAAGAACTCGGGGCGCCGGAGTAACGGCGCCGGATCGGTCGGATCGCGAGGAGAACGACGACTACTTCCTCTACGCCAGATCGCTTCGCCGGGTCTACGAGGGTACGAGACAACACTCTCCCTCTCGTTGCTATGCATCACCATGATCTTGCGTGTGCGAGGAAATTTTTGAAATTACTACGCTCCCCAACAAAGGGCATCCGAGCCTAGGTTTTTATGGTTTGATGTTTTGCACGAGTAGAACACAAGTGAGTTGTGGGCGATACAAGTCATACTACCTACCAAAGATGTCATACTTTGGTTCAGCGGTATTGTGAGATGAAGCGCCCTGGACCGACATTACGCAGACGCTTACGTGAGACTGGTTTCACCGCCACGAGCACTCGCTGCTTAAAGGTGACCGTGGGTGTCTGTCTCTCTCACTTTAGTTGAACTGAAAGGCTACGCCCGGTCCTTAAGAAGGTTAAACGGAGTCTATTTGACGAAGTATTGTTGTGGTTTTGATGCGAGGTGAGGCTGGTTCTTGCTCAAGCCCGTAGCAGCCACGTAAAATTTGCAACAACAAAGTAGAGGACGCCTAACTTGTTTTTGCAGGCATGTTGTGATGTGATATGGTCAAGACGTGATGCTATATTTTATTGTATGAGATGATCATGTTTTGTAACCGGTTATCGGCAATCGGCTGGAGCCATATGGTTGTCGCTTATTGTATGCAATGCATCGCTTCGTAATGCTTTACTTTATCACTAAGCGGTAGCGATAGTCGAGAAGCATAAGTTAGGCGAGACGACAACGATGCTACGATGGAGATCAAGGTGTCGCTACCGGTGACGATGGTGATCATGGTGGTGCTCCGAGATGAAGATCACGAAGCACAAGATGATGATGACCATATCATATCACTTATATTGATTTGCATGTGATGTTTATCCTTTATGCATCTTATCTTGCTTTGATTGACGGTAGCATTATAAGATGATCTCTCACTAAATTATCAAGAAGTGTTCTCCCGAGTATGCACCGCTGCCAAAGTTCGTCGTGCCTGCACACCACGTGATGATCGGGTGTGATAAGCTCTACGTCCATCTACAACGGGTGCAAGCCAGTTTTGCACACGCAGAATACTCGGGTTATACTTGACGAGCCTAGCATATGCAGATATGGCCTCGAACACGGAGACCGAAAGGTCGAGCGTGAATCATATAGTAGATATGATCAACATAAGATGTTCACCATTGAAAACTACTCCATTTCACGTGATGATCGGTTATGGTTTAGTTGATTTGGATCACGTGATCACTTAGATGACTAGAGGATGTTTTTCTAAGTGGGAGTTCTTAAGTAATATGATTAATTGAACTTAAATTTATCATGAACTTAGTACCGATAGTATCTTGCTTGTTTATGTTTGATTGTAGATAGATGGCTCGTCTTGTTGTTCCGTTGAATTTTAATGCGCTCCTTGAGAAAGCAAAGTTGAAAGATGATGGTAGCAATTACACGGATCGGGTCCGAACTTGAGGATCATCCTCATTGCTGCACGTAAGAGTTACGCCCGGATGCACCGCTAGGTGCCAGTGCCTCGCTCGCCGATGCAACCGACGACGTTAAGAACGTCCGCGAGCAAAGCTGATGACTACTCTATAGTTCAATGTGCCATGCTTTACGGCTTAGAACCGGGACTTCAACGACGTTTTGAACGTCATGGAGCATATGAGATGTTCCAGAGTTGAAGTTAATATTCCAATGTAATGCCCGGATTGAGAGATATGAAGTCTCCAATAAGTTCTATAGCTGCAAGATGGAGGAGAATAGTTTCGTTAGTGAGCACATACTCGTAATGTCCGGGTACTACAATCACTTGACACAATTGGGAGTTAATCTTCCGGATGATTGTGTCATTGATGAATTCTTCAATCACCGCCACCAAGCTACAAAGGCTTCGTGATGAACTATAATATGCAAGGGTTAGTAAAGACTATACCGAGCTCTTCGCAATGCTAAAAGCTGCGGAGGTAGAAATCAAGAAGGAGCATCAAGTGTTGATGGTCAATAAGACCACTAGTTTCAAGAAGAAAGGTAAAGGGAAGAAGAAGGAACTTCAAGAAGAACAGCAAGCAAGTTGTTGCTCAGAGAAGAAACCCAAGTCTGGACCTAAGCCTGAAATCGAAAGTGCTTCTACCGCAAGCGCATCGTCATCGAAGCGGAACTGCCCCAAGTATTTGGCGGATAAGAAGGATGGCAAGGTGAACAAAGGTATATGTGATATACATGTTATTGATGTGTACCTTACTAGAGCTCGTAGTAGCACTGGTATTTGATACTGGTTTCTGCTAATATTTGCAACTCAAACAGGACTACGGATTGCTTAACTCGCAAAGGACGAGGTGACGATCTTGCTGGAAATGGTTCCAAAGTCGATGTGATCGCGGTCGGCACGCTACCTCTACATCTACCTTCGGGATTAGTTTTAGACCTAAATAATTGTTATTTGGTGCTGCGTTGAGCATGAACATTATATCTGGATCTTGTTTGATGCGAGACGGTTATTCATTTAAATCGAGAATAATGGTTGTTCTATTTATATGAGTAATATCTTTTATGGTCATGCACCCTTGAGGAGTGGTCTATTTTGATGAATCTCGATAGTAGTGATACACATATTCATAATGTTGAAACCAAAAGATGCAGAGTTGATAATGATAGTGCAACTTATTTGTGGTAATCGCCGCTTAGGTCATATCGGTATAAAGCGCATGAAGAAACTCCATATCGATGGACTTTTGGAGTCACTTGATTATGAATCACTTGGCACTTATGTAACCGTGCCTCATGGGCAAGATGACTAGAACACCGCTTCTCCGGTACTATGGAGAGAGCAACAGATTTGTTGGAAATCATACATACTGATGTATGTGGTCCGATGAATGTTGAGGCTCGTGGCGGATATCGTTATTTTCTCACCTTCACAGATGACTTAAGCAGATATGGGTATATCTACTTAATGAAACATAAGTCCAAACGTTTGAAAAGTTCAAAGAATTTCAGAGTGAAGTTGAAAATCATCGTAACAAGAAAATTAAATTTCTACGATCTGATCATGGAGGTGAATATTTGAGTTACGAAGTTTGGTCTACATTTGAAACAATGCGAATAGTTTCAAGAACTCACGCCACCCGAACACCACAGCGAAATGGTGTGTCCGAACGTCAGAATCGTACTTTACTAGATATGGTACGATCTATGATGTCTCTTACAGATTTACCGCTATCGCTTTGGGGTTATGCTCTAGAGACGGCTGCATTCACACCGAATAGAACACCGTCGAAATCCGTTGAGACGACACCTTATGAACTGTGGTTTGGCAAGAAACCAAAGTTGTCGTTTCTTAAAGTTTGGGGATGCGATGCTTATGTGAAAAAGCTTCAACCTGATAAGCTCGAACCCAAATCGGAGAAATGTGTCTTCATAGGATACCCAAAGGAAACAGTTGGGTACACCTTCTATCACAGATCCGAAGGCAAGCTAAGAATGGATCCTTTCTAGAGAAGGAGTTTCTCTCGAAAGAAGTGAGTGGGAGGAAAGTGGAACTTGATGAGGTAATAGTACCTTCTCCCTTACTTGAAAGTAGTTCGTCGCAGAAACCAGTTTCTGAGACACCTACACCAAGTAGTGAGGAAGTTGATGATGTTGATCATGAAACTTCAGATCAAGTTACTACTGTAACCTCGTAGATCAACCAGAGTAAGATCCGCACTGAGTGGTACGGTAATCCTGTTCTCGAAATCATGCTACTAGATCATGATGAACCCACGAACTATGAAGAAGCGATGGTGAGCCCAGATTCGCAAAATGGCTTGAGGCCATGAAATCGAGATGGGATCCATGTATGAAAACAAAGTATGGATTTTGGTTGACTTGCCCGAGGGTCGGCAAGCAATAGAAAACAAGTGGATCTTCAAGAAGAAGACCGACGCCGACGGTAATGTTATCGTTTATTAAAGCTCGACTTGTCGCAAAGGGTTTTCGACAAGTTCAAGGGATTGACTACGATGAGACCTTCTCACCAGAAGCGATGCTTAAGTCCGTCCGAATCATGTTAGCAATTGCCGCATTTTATGATTATGAAATTTGGCAAATGGATGTAAAGACTGCATTCTGAATGGATTTCGGAAGAAGAGTTGTATATGATGCAACCGAAGGTTTTATCGATCCAAAGGAGCTAACAAAGTATGCAAGCTCCAGCGATCCATTTATGGACTGGTGCAAGCATCTCGAGTTGGAATAAACGCTTTGATAGTGTGATCAAAGCATTTGGGTTTGTACTGCACTTTTGGAGAAGCTCAGATTTACAAGAAAGTGAGTGGAGCTCAGAGCATTTCGATATTATATGTAGATGACATATTGCTGATCGGAAATGATATAGAATTTCGGATAGCATAAAGGATACTTGAATAAGAGTTTTTCAATGAAAGACCTCGTGAAGCTGCTTACATATTGGGCATTAAGATCTATAGAGATAGATCAAGACGCTTAATTGACTTTCACAAAGCACATACCTTGACAAAATTTTGAAGAAGTTCAAAATGGATCAAGCAAAGAAAGGGTTCTTGCTCGTGTTACAAGGTGTGAAGTTGAGTAAGACTCAATGCCCCACCACCGCAGAAGATAGAGAGAAAATGAAAGATGTTCCTATGCTTCAGCCATAGGCTCTATCATGTATGCAATGCTGTGTACCGCACCTGATGTGTGCCTTGCTATAAGTTTAGCAGGAGGTACCAAAGTAATCCAGAGTGGATCATCGACAGCGTCAAGAACATCCTGAAATACCGAAAAGGACTAAGGATATGTTTTCAGATATGGAGGTGACAAAGAGCTCATCGTAAACGGTTACGTTGATGCAAGCTTTGACACCGATCCCGACGATTCTAAATCACAGATCGGATACGATTTACACTAAACGGAGGAGCCGTCGGTTGGTGCAGTTCTAAACAAAGCGTCGAAGGGATCTACATGTGAAGCGGAGTACATAGCAGCCGGAAGCAGCTAATGAAGGAGTCTGGATGAAAGAGTTCATATCCGATCTAGGTGTCATACCTAGTGCATCGGGTCCAATGAAAATCTTTCGTGACAATATCGAGCAATTGCCTTAGCAAAGGAATCCAGATTTCACAAGAGGACCAAGCACATCAAGAGACGCTTCAATTCCATCCGGACTTAGTCCGTGGGAGACATAGAGATTTGCAAGATACATACGGATCTGAATGTTGCAGCACTGCTGACTAAGCCTCTTCCACGAGCAAAACATGATCAGACCAAGACTCCATGGGTGTTAGAATCATTACTATGTAATCTAGATTATTGACTCTAGTGCAAGTGGGAGATCAAGGAAATATGCCCTAGAGGCAATAATAAAGTTATTATTTATTTCCTTATTTCATGATAAATGTTTATCATTCATGCTAGAATTGTATTAACCGAAACATGATACATGTGTGAATGCATAGACAAAACAATATGTCACTAGTATGCCTCTACTAGACTAGCTTGTTAATCAAAGATGGTTATGTTTCCGACCATGAACAAGGAGTTGTTATTTGATTAACAAGGTCACATCATTAGTAAAATGATCTGATTGACATGACCCATTCCATTAGCTTAGCACACGATCGCTTAGTATGTTGCTACCGCTTTTATCCATAACATATACATGTTCCTCGTAACTATGAGATTATGCAACTCCTTTACGGAGGAACACTTTGGTGCTACCAAACGCCACAACGAATCGGGTGATTATAAAGGAGTACTACAGTGTCTCCAAAGGCGATGTTGGGTTGGCGATTTGAGATTAGGTTTTGTCACTCCGATTGTCGGAGAGGTATCTCGGCCCTCTCGGTAATGCACATCATCAAGCCTTGCAAGCACTACAACTAATGAGTTAGTTGTGAGATGATGTATTACGAACGAGTAAAGAGACTTGCCGTAACGAGATTGAACTAGGTATTGATACCGACGATCGAATCTCGGGCAAGTAACATACCGATGACAAAGGAACAACGATGTTGTTATGCGGTCCGACCGACAAAGATCTTCAGAGAATATGTAGGAACCAATATGGGCATCCAGGTCCCGCTGTTGGTTATTGACCGTGAATAGTTCTAGGTCATGTCTACATTGTTCTCGAACCGTAGGGTCCGCACGCTTAAGGTTTCGATGATGCTTATTATGAGTTTATGTATTTTGATGTACCAAGAAGTTCGAGTCCCGGATGTGATCACGGACATGACGAGGAGTCTCAAATGGTCGAGACATAAAGATTGATATATTGGAAGCCTATGTTTGGAGTTCGGAAAGGTTCCAAGTAAAACAGAATTTACCGGAGTACCGGAGGTTACGGAACCCCGGGGTAAATGGGCCTCGGTGGGCCTCGAGGGAGAAGAGGAGGGACGGCCGGGGGTGGCCGCGCCTCTCCCCCCCAGTCCGAATAGGACAGGAGGGGGGCGCGCCTTTCCTCTCCCCTCCCCAATCCTATTCCAACTAGGAAGGGGGAGTCCTACTCCTGGGAGTAGGACTCCTCCCGCAGCGCCTCCTCTAGGCCGGCCGGCCCCCCTCCCTCCTTTATATACGGGGCAGGGGAGCACCCCATGACACACAAGTTGATCCTGAGATCATTCCTTAGCCGCAGCGGTGCCCCTCCACCATATTCCACCTCGGTTATACTGTCGCGAAGCTTAGGCGAAGCCTCGCGCCGTGAAACATCAAGATCGCCACCACGCCGTCGGCCGACGGAACTCTCCTCGACACTCGGCTGGATCGAGTACGAGGGACGCCATCGAGCTGTACGTGTGTCAAGAACTCGGGGCGCCGGAGTAACGGCGCCGGATCGGTCGGATCGCGAGGAGAACGCACGACTACTTCCTCTACGCTAGATCGCTTCGCCGGGTCTACGAGGGTACGTAGACAACACTCTCCCCTCTCGTTGCTATGCATCACCATGATCTTGCGTGTGCGTAGGAAAATTTTTGAAATTACTACGTTCCCCAACATGTATATGATGCAACCAAAAGGTTTTGTAAATCCTAAAGGTGCTAACAAAATGTACAAGATCCAGTGATCCATCTATGGACTGGTGCAAGCATCTCGGAGTTGGAATATACGCTTTGGTGAGTTGTTCAAAGCATATGGTTTTATATAGACTTTTGGAGAAGCCTGTATTTACAAGAAAGTGAGTGGAAGCTCTGTAGCGTTTCTAATATTATATGTGGATGACATATTGTTGATTGGAAATCATATAGAAATTCTGGATAGCATAAAGGGATACTTGAATAAGAGTTTTTTCAATGAAAGAACTCGGTGAAGCTGCTTACATATTGGGCATCAAGATCTATAGATCAAGACGCTTGATAAGATTTTTCAATGAGTATATACCTTGGAAAGTTTTGAAATAGTTCAAAATGGATCAGTCAAGGAAGGAATTCTTGTCTATATTACAAGGTGTAAAGTTGAGTAAGACTCAAAACCCGACCATGGCAGAAAATAGAAATAGAATGAAAAGTCATTCCCTATGCCTCAGTCATAGGTTCTATAAAGTATGCTATGTTGTGTACCGGACCTATTGTATACCTTGCTCTGAGGTTGGCAAGGGAGTACAATTTTTGATCTAGGAGTAGATCACTGGACAACGGTCAAGAATATCCTTAGTGAGGACTAAGGAAATATTTCTCAATTATGGAGGTGATAAAAGAGCCTGTCATAAAGAGTTACATTGATGCAAACTTTTACACCGATCCAGATGACTCTAAGTCTCAATCTGGATACATTTTGAAAGTGGGAGCAATTAGCTAGAGTAGCTCCGTGCAGAGCATTGTAGACATAGCATATTTGCAAAAATACATACGGTTCTGAATGTGACAGACCCATTGACTAAACTTCCCTCACGAGCAAAACATGATCATACCTTAGTACTCTTTGGGTGTTAATCACATAGCGATGTGAACTAGATTACTGAATCTAGTAAAACCTTTGGGTGTTGATCACATGACGATGTGAACTATGGGTATTAATCACATACAGATATGAATATTGGTGTTAAATCACATGGCGATGTGAACTAGATTATTGACTCTAGTGCAAGTGGGAGACTGAAGGAAAAATGCCCTAGAGGCAATAATAAAGTTATTATTTATTTCCTTATTCCATGATAAATTTTTATTATTCATGCTAGAATTGTATTAACCGGAAACATAATACATGTGTGAATACATAGACAAACATAGTGTCACTAGTATGCCTCTACTTGACTAGCTCGTTGAATCAAAGATGGTTAAGTTTCCTAGCCATACACATGAGTTGTCATTTGATTAATGGGATCACATCATTAGAGAATGATGTGATTGACTTGACCCATTCCGTTAGCTTAGCACTTGATCGTTTAGTATGTTGCTATTGCTTTCTTCATGACTTATACATGTTCCTATGACTATGAGATTATGCAACTCCCGTTTACCGGAGGAACACTTTGTGTTCTACCAAATGTCACAACGTAACTGGGTGATTATAAAGGAGCTCTACAGGTGTCTCCGAAGGTACATGTTGAGTTGGCATATTTTGAGATTAGGATTTGTCACTCCGATTGTCGGAGAGGTATCTCTGGGCCCTCTCGGTAATGCACATCACTATAAGCCTTGAAAGCAATGTGACTAATGAGTTAGTTGCGGAATGATGTATTACGGAATGAGTAAAGAGACTTGCCGGTAACGAGATTGAGCTAGGTATTGAGATACCGACGATCGAATCTCGGGTAAGTAACATACCAATGACAAAGGAAACAACGTATGTTGTTATGCGGTTTGACCGATAAAGATCTTCGTAGAATATGTAGGAGCCAATATGAGCATCTAGGTTCCGCTATTGGTTATTGACCGGAGACGTGTCTCGGTCATTTCTACATAGTTCTCAAACCCGTAGGGTCCGCACGCTTAGCGTTCGGTGACGATTTATATTATGAGTTTGTGTGTTTTGATGTACCAAAGGTAGTTCGGAGTTTTGGATGAGACCGGGGACATGACGAGGAGTCTCGAAATGATCGAGACGTAAACATCGATATATTGGATGACTATATTCGGACATCGGAAAGGTTCCGAATGATTCGGGTATTTTCAGAGTACCGGGGAGTTACGGGAATTCACCGGGAGAAGTATTGGGCCTTATTGGGCCATATAGGAATAGAGGAGAGAGGCCAAAAGGAAGGAGGCGCGCGTCCCCCCTCTGGTCCGAATTGGACAAGGGGTGCAGCCCCCTTTTCCTTCTCCCTCTCCCCCTCTTTCCTTCTCTCCTACTCCGGAAAGGAAAGGGGAATCCTACTAGTTCTTGGGAGTCCCAAGTCCTAGTAGGACTCCCCACACTTGGCGCGCCCCCTCTAGGGCCGGGCTCTCCCTCCCTCCTTTATATACGGGGGTAGGGGGCACCTCTAGACTCAACAATTGATCATTGATCTCTTAGCCGTGTGCGGTTCCCCCTTCCACCATATTCCACCTCGGTAATATCGTAGCAGTGCTTAGGCGAAGCCCTGCGTCGGTAGCATCATCAACACCGTCATCACGCCGTCGTGCTGACGGAACTCTCCCGCAAAGCTCTGTTGGATCGGAGTTCATGGGACGTCATTGAGCTGAACGTGTGCTGAACTCGGAGGTGTCGTACGTTCGGTACTTGATCGGTCGGATCGTGAAGACGTACGACTACATCAACTGTGTTGTGCTAACGCTTCCGCTTTCGGTCTACAAGGGTATGTGGACAACACTCTCCCCTCTCGTTGCTATGCATCACCATGATCTTGCGTGTGCATAGGAATTTTTTTAAAATTACTACGTTACCCAACACTGCGCTGGCGGCGACCAGGGAAACCCTAGTCGGGTGCGGGGTGCCCCTGCCTAGGCTAGGCCGCCCGGTCTTGGGCCTGGGGTCCGGTATGGGCCTGCTTCCCTCCCCTCCCCATGTGACTGGCCCATCTGGGCAGTCCGTGGCGGTTGGGCCGTCCCAGCCCGCTAGGGGCCCCGATGCGGCCTCGGCCCACCCCCGCCCCGCCTGGGGGAGGATTTGGCTACCTCGAGGATTTCCCCTCCAGCCGCCTCCTCCCCTCCCCCTCGCGTCGGCCGCCTCCAGTGCCCTCCTCCCGTCCCCGTCGCCCCCCTTGACTCCTCCACCCTCCGCGCCCCCCGCCCCTTCCCATGCCTCGGGAATGGGGGGATGGCACCGGACGCCCCAAGTGGTCCCTCGACGAGCCCCGCGCGGTCGGCCGCTCCTCGCCAGACGGCCAACGCCGGGAGGCGGACCTCCGCCGCCAGCTCTCCTCTCGGGACTCTCGGCGATCCCCGACGCGTGATGCTCACGCGCCCCCCGAACCCTGGTGCTCCCCTCCCCGCGATTCCCGCCGCTCGCCGACCCGCTCCGATCGTCGCTCCCCAGCGCGCGGGGACGGCCGGCGCTCCTCAGCGCGGGATGCGGATCAGCGTTCTCCTGTGCGGGAGGGCCGCCGCGAACGCCCCTGCTTCCATTCTCCCGCGCGCCGCCGCGGCCGGTCGCCGTCGCCCTCCCGGTCCCTTCCCATAGGCGCCAATGCGGCTCCTCCTCGCCCCTACCAGCCGCCCCGCAACCAGCCGAGCATGCCTCCCGGCAATGGTGGCGCCAGGGCTCGGGGCCGCCAAGGTGCCAAAAAGAAGAAGCGAAGGGCCCCGGCCACCCCCTCAACTCCGCGGCCCCGACTCCCGCATCCTCGGCCGCGTCCGTCTCCGGTGCCCCCCATGATCCTCCTTCGTGTTTCAACTGTGTCATTGCCGGCCACTACCAGGTGGAGTGCCCCAACCCGCCGATGTGCTACCTCTGCAAGGAGTCAGGCCACCCCGCGGCTCTTTGCCCAGACTGCCCAGTTTTAGAGGAGCTCATGATGTACGGCCACGGCATTGAGGGTCTCGGCTTATTCCACATCGAGGTGGAGGACGTCCCTCCCCCATCTCCGTAACTCCTTGCGGTCGTGACCATTGTGGGGGCTGGGGTTGCCTCTCTGGAGATGATCGAGGCCGAGCTCAACCACCTGTGCTGCCGTGTCTGGGACTGGTAGGTGACTCCGACCTCGGACAACTCCTTCCCCGTGGTCTTCCCCGACGCCCTTAGCCTGGGTCTCTGCACCCGTAGCGACGACATCACCCTCGCCCTCAACAAGCTCGTTGTCAACATCTCTAAGCCCCTGATGGACCCTAAGGTTGTGGCCGTGTTGGACACTACTTGGATCCTCATAGCTGGCCTCCCCGACATCGCCCGCTCTGAGAAGGTGATCTGCAGTATGTCCAAGCTCCTGGGCAAGGTGGTGGTGGTGGACGAGCTCTCTCTCCAGAAGGAGGAGGAGGTCCGTGTCAAGGTCAAGTGCCTTGACTCCTCCATCCTCCGTGCCACCGTCCGGGTTTTCTTCAACGGCCAGGGTTTCGACCTCAAGATGTACCCCAAGCCTCCCAAACACATCGGCCGCCCTCGACACCTCACTGATGGCCACATTGGCGGGGCGGCGCGGACTACCGCGACAACTCCCACTATCGCCGTCCGTGCCCTTCCCGCCCCGAGGACCCGGAGGATGACGATGAGTGCTCTGGCCGCAGCCACTCCCCCTTGCGTGACCCTTCGGACCCTCCTCTGGGACGCGGGGGTGCGGGTGCGGGCAGGTCGCGTGGGTTGGCCTCCGCCGAGCCCCCCCCCCCCCCCCGCTGCACTGCCCGTCTCCTCCCCTCCTCTTCGGCCGAGCTCAATGACATCTCCAGTGTCAGTCTCCTCGTCCTCCTGGCATCTTCGCCGTGTTCGCCGTGCCCTCCCCATGGCCGCCCGCCTCCTCCTGCATCGGACCCCTCCTTGGGTCTCCCGGCGGACGACTTCTAGGGAGGACGCGCTGTCGTCCCCCGCCTCTCCCCGGCGCCTGCTCCCACCCCGGAGGTTGACTTGCCGGCCCCGGACCCGCCCTCTTCTGCCATGGCGGGGTCCGGTGCCCTGCTGGAGCCTCTGGCGCCTGCGTCCCCGCCTCGCCTGCTCCTGGTGGCCTTCACTGATGTGGTCACCCCCGTCGCCTCCCACCCACCTCAGTCGGTGTCGTACGTCCGTTAGGCTCGGGCCTTGTCGACTCCGGTGACTGCCTCCCGCCGCAGTGCCCATCTCGACGCGGACCGCCTGCCAGCTTCCTGCCCGGCCCATCTCCGAAGGGAGTTGAGATCCGGCTGCGGCCCGAATCTCGAGACAAAGCGATCGACATCCCTCAAGTTCTTCCAACTGTTCGTTTTCTGCGCTCGAAGCGGTCCCACTCGGCCACCTTGCCAAGGTGTCCCTAGACTCGTCTGTAGTTTTCAGGGGGGGAGTGGGTCCCCCCTTAGAACAGATTGCGGCTATCCAGGCCTGCGAGATCCTTGACGGGAAACTCGCCAAAACCCGGGCCCGCCTCCTCCACACTCTGGCGCCCCAGCCTCCTTCTGGGATGCCAGTCGAGGAAATCCGTGGCCGCACTCGCTCCCGCACTCTATGGCGGTTTAGATGTGCGCCCTCTTCTGGAACATCCGCGGCTTCGGCCATGACGGCTGCCGCCAGCTAGTTGAGTACATCCACGACGAACACATAGACATCATTGCCATCCAAGAAACCATGCGCCCGGAGTTCTTCTCCTCGAGCTTGACAGCCTTAGCTCCCACCTGTTTTCCTGGCATTGGCTCCCTTCTAGTGGGAACAATGGCCATTCGGGTGGCATCCTATTAGGTGTGAAGGATGCCACCATTGAGGTGGGCGGTATGGACCGGGGCGAGTTCTTTGTTAGTATGGAGATCTTCGAGCGGGCTCTCAATTTTAAGTGGGAGGTCATCATTGTCTATGGACCGGCGGACCACCGCCGCTCCCCGACCTTCCTCGCTGAGCTGCAACAAAAGATCTCCGGTTCCTCCCTCCCAGTGGTCGTGGGAGGTGACTTTAACCTCATCCGCTCTCCAGATGAGAAGAATAACGACAGGGTTAACCGTCCCCGGATGCAGATATTTAACAACTGCATCGCGGAGCTTGGCCTCCGTGAGCCTGAGCAAACGGGGGCCCGGTTCACCTGGACCAACTGCCAGGCGAACCCGACGCAGTCCGTTCTGGACCGCGTCCTATGAAGGAAATATGCCCTAGAGGCAATAATAAAGTTATTATTTATTTCCTTATTTCATGATAAATGTTTATTATTCATGCTTGAATTGTATTAACCGGAAACATAATACATGTGTGAATACATAGACAAACATAGTGTCACTAGTATGCCTCTACTTGACTAGCTCGTTTATCAGAGATGGTTATGTTTCCTAGCCATGGACAAAAGAGTTGTCATTTGATTAACAGGATCACATCATTAGGAGAATGATGTGATTGACTTGACCCATTCCGTTAGCCTAGCACTTGATCGTTTACTATGTTGCTATTGCTTTCTTCATGACTTATACATGTTCCTCGTAACTATGAGATTATGCAACTCCTGTTTACGGAGGAACACTTTGGTACTACCAAACGCCACAACGAATCGGGTGATTATAAAGGAGTACTACAGGTGTCTCCGAAGGTACATGTTGAGTTGGCGATTTCGAGATTAGGTTTTGTCACTCCGATTGTCGGAGAGGTATCTCGGCCCTCTCGGTAATGCACATCATTATAAGCCTTGCAAGCAATGTAACCAATGAGTTGGTTATAGGATGATGCATTACGAGCGAGTAAAGAGACTTGCCGGTGACGAGATTGAACTAGGTATTGATACCGACGATCGAATCTCGGGCAAGTAACATATCGATGACAAAGGAACAACGATGTTGTTATGCGGTTTGACCGATAAAGATCTTCAGAGAATATGTAGGAGCCAATATGGGCATCCAGGTCCCGCTATTGGTTATTGACCGAGACATGTCTCGGTCATGTCTACATTATTCTCGAACCGTAGGGTCCGCACGCTTAAGGTTTCGATGACGGCTTTATTATGAGTTTATGAGTTTTGATGTACCGAAGGAGTTCGAGTCCCGGATGAGATCGGGACATGACGAGGAGTCTCGAAATGGTCGAGACGTAAAGATCAATATATTGGACGACTATATTCGAGTTTGGAAAGGTTCCGAGTGATTCGGTATTTTTCGAGTCTGGGAGAGTTACGGAATTCGCCGGGAGAAGTATTGGGCCTTATTGGGCCCTGCGGGAAAGAGAGAGGGGCTGCCTAGGGCAGGACGCGCGCCCCCCCTTGCCCTAGTCCGAATTGGGCTAAGGGGAGGGGCCGCACCCCCTCCTTCCTTCCCTTCTCTCTTCCCTTTCCTAGTCTCCTACTCCTAATACATGGAAGGATCCCTAGTTGGACTAGGAAAGGGGGAATCCTACTCCCGGTGGGAGTAGGACTCCCCTATGGCGCGCCTCCTCCCTAGGCCGGCCTCCTCCTCCCTCCCTCCTTTATATACGGGGGCAAGGGGGCACCCTAGACACACAAGTTGATCATTGATCGTTCCTTAGCCGTGTGCGGTGCCCCCCTCCACGATATTACACCTCGGTCATATTGTAGCGGTGCTTAGGCGAAGCCCTGCGACAGGAGAACATCAAGATCGTCACCACGCCGTCGTGCTGACGGAACTCCCCCTCGGAGCCTCTACTGGATTGGAGAACGAGGGTGCGTCATCGAGCTGTGCGTGTGTCAAGAACTCGGAGGTGCCGGAGTAACGGTGCCTGGATCGGTTGAACCGGGAAGATGTACGACTACTTCCACTACGCTGTGTCAACGCTTCCGCTTCGGTCTACGAGGGTACGTAGACAACACTCTCCCCTCGTTGCTATGTCATCACCAAGATCTTGCGTGTGCGTAGGAAATTTTTGAAATTACTACGTTCCCCAACAGTGGCATCCGAGCCTAGGTTTTTATGGTTTGATGTTTTGCACGAGTAGAACACAAGTGAGTTGTGGACGATACAAGTCATACCGCCTACCAAAGATGTCATACTTTGGTTCAGCGGTATTGTTGGATGAAGCGGCCGGACCGACATTACGCCAGACGCTTACGCGAGACTGGTTCTACCGCCGTGCTTTGCACAAAGGTGGCTAGCGGTGTCGGTTTCCAACTTTAGTTGAACTGAAAAGGCTACGCCCGTCCTTGAGAAGGTTAAAACAGAGTCTATTTGACGAAGTATCGCTGTGGTTTTGATGCGAGGTGAGATTGGTTCTTGCTTCAGCCCGTAGCAGCCACGTAAAATTTGCAACAACAAAGTAGAGGACGCCTAACTTGTTTTTGCAGGCATGTTGTGATGTGATATGGCCAAGACGTGATGCTATATTTTATTGTATGAGATGATCATGTTTTGTAACCTAAGTTATCGGCAATCGGCAGAGCCATATGGTTGTCGCTTTATTGTATGAAATGCAAGCATACTGTAATTGCTTTACTTTATCACTAAGCGGTAGCGATAGTCGAGAAGCAATAGATGGCGAAACGACAACGATGCTACGATGGAGATCAAGGTGTCGCTACCGGTGACGATGGTGATCACGACGGTGCTTCAAGATGGAGATCACAAGCACAAGATGATGATGGCCATATCATATCACTTATATTGATTGCATGTCATGTTTATCCTTTATGCATCTTATCTTGCTTTGATTGACGGTAGCATTTTAAGATGATCTCTCACTAAAATTATCAAGAAGTGTTCTCCCTGAGTATGCACCGTTGCCAAAGTTCGTCGTGCCTGCACACCACGTGATGATCGGGTGTGATAAGCTCTACGTCCATCTACAACGGGTGCAAGCCAGTTTTGCACACGCAGAATACTCAGGTTAACCTTGACGAGCCTAGCATATGCAGATATGGCCTCGGAACACGGAGACCGAAAGGTCGAGCGTGAATCATATAGTAGATATGATCAACATAGTGATGTTCACCATTGATAACTACTCCATCTCACGTGATGATCGGTTATGGTTTAGTTGATTTGGATCACGTGATCACTTAGATGACTAGAGAGATGTCTGTCTAAGTGGGAGTTCTTAAGTAATATGATTAATTGAACTTAAATTTATCATGAACTTAGTCCTGGTAGTATCTTGCAAATTATGTTGTAAGATCAATAGCTTGCGTTGTTGCTTTCATAAGTTTATTTTGATATGTTCCTAGAGAAAAATGTATTGAAAGATGTTAGTAGCAATGATGCGGATTGGATCCGTGATCTGAGGTTTATCCTCATTGCTGCACGTAAGAATTATGTCCTTGATGCACCGCTAGGTGACAGACCTATTGCAGAGCGTATGCGCACGTTATGAACGTTTGGCTAGCTCAATATGATGACTACTTGATAGTTTAGTGCACCATGCTTAACGGCTTAGAATCGGGACTTCAAAGACGTTTTGAATGTCATGGACCATATGAGATGTTCCAGGAGTTAAAGTTAATATTTCAAGCAAATACCCGAGTTGATAGATATGAAGTCTCCAACAAGTTCTATAGCTAAAAGATGGAGGAGAATCGCTCAACTAGTGAGCATGTGCTCGATTGTGCAGGTACTACAATCGCTTGAATCAAGTGGGAGTTAATCTTCCAGATAAGATAGTGATTGATGAATTCTCTAGTCACCATCACCAAGTTAGTAGAACTTCGTGATGAACTATAGTATGCAAGGGATGATGAAAATGATTCCGAGTTTTTCATGATGATGAAATTGATGAAGGTAGAAATCAAGAAAGAACATCAAGTGTTGATGGTTAACAAGACCACTAGTTTCAAGAAAAGGGCAAAGGGATAGAAGGAACTTCAAGAAGAACGGCAAGCAAGTTGTTGCTCAAGTGAAGAAGCCCAAGTCGGACCTAAGCACGAGACTAAGTGCTTCTACCGCAAAGGGACTGGTTATCGGAAGCGTAACTACCCCAAGTATTTGGCGGATAAGAAGGATGGCAAAGTAAACAAAGGTATATTTGATATACATGTTATTGATGTGTGCTTTACTAGTGTTTATAGCAACCCCTTGGTATTTGGTACTGGTTGGTTGCTAAGAGTAGTAACTCAAACGGAGTTGCGTAATAAATGAAACTAGTTAAGGGTGAAGTGACGATGTGTGTTGAAAGTAGTTTCAAGATTGATATGATCATCATCGCACACTCCCTATACTTTCGGGATTAGTGTTGAACCTATATAAATGTTATTTGGTGTTTGCGTTGAACATGAATATGATTTGATCGTGTTTATTGCAATACGGTTATTCATTTAAGTAAGAGAATAAACTGTTGTTCTGTTTACATGAATAAAACCTTATATGGTTACACACCCAATGAAAATGGTTCATTGGATCTCGATCGTAGTGATACACATATTCATAATATTGAAACCAAAAGATGCAAAGTTAATAATGACAGTGCAACTTATTTGTGGCACTGCCGTTTAGGTCATATTGGTGTAAAGCGCATGAAGAAACTCCATGTTGATGGGATTTCGGAATCACTTGGTTATGAATCATTTGATGCTTGCGAACCGTGCCTTTTGGGAAAGATGACTAAAACTCCGTTCTCCGGAACAATGGAACGAGCTAGTGACTTATTGGAAATAATACATACCGATGTATGCGATCCAATGAGTGTTGATGCTCGTGGCAAGTATCGTTATTTTCTGACCTTCACAAGATGATTTGAGCAGATATGGGTATATCTACTTGATGAAACATAAGTCTAAAATAGTTGAAAGGTTCAAAGAATTTCAGAGTGAAGTGGAAAAATCATCGTAATAAGAAAATAAAGTTTCTGCGATCTGATCGCGGAGACGAATACTTGAGTTACGAGTTTGGTCTTTAGTTAAAACAATGTGGAATAGTTTCACAGCTCACGCCACCTGGAACACCACAACGTTATGGTGTGTCCAAACATCGTAACCGCACTTTATTGGATATAGTGCAATCTATGATGTTTCTTACCGATTTACCAATATCGTTTTGGGATCATGCATTAGAGACAGCTACATTCACGTTAAATAGGGCACCATCTAAATCCGTTGAGACGACACTATATGAACTGTGGTTTAGCAAGAAACCAAAGTTGTCGTTTCTTAAAGTTTGGGGCTGCGATGCTTGTGTGAAAAAGTTTCATCCTGATAAGCTCAAACCCAAATCGGAGAAGTGCGTCTTCATAGAATACCCAAAGGAAACTGTTGGGTACACCTTCTATCACAGATCTGAGGGCAAGATTTTCGTTGCTAAATTCGGATCCTTTCTAGAGAAGGAGTTTCTCTCGAAAGAAGTGAGTGGGAGGATAGTAGAGCTTGATAAGGTAATTTGTACCTTCTCCCGAATTGGAAAAGTAGTTCATCACGGAAATCAGTTCCAGTGATTCCTACACCAATTAGTGAGGAAGCTAATGATGATGATCATGAAACTTCAGATCAAGTTACTACAAAACCTCGTAGGTCTTCCAAAGTACAGTCCGCACCAGAGTAGTACGGTAATACTGTTCTAGAAGTCATGTTACTAGACCATGATGAACCTACGAACTATGAGGAAGCGATGATGAGCCCAGATTCCACGAAATGGCTTGAGGCTATAAAATCTGAGATATGATCCATGTATAAGAACAAAGTATGGACTTTGATTGACTTGCTCGATGATCAGCAAGCCATGTTAAATGAATGGATCTTCAAGAGGAAGACGGACACTGATAGTAGTGTTACTATCTACTAAGCTCGACTTGTTGCGAAAGGTTTTCAACAAGTTCAAGGTGTTGAATACGATGAGATTTTCTCACTCGTATCGATGCTTAAGTCTATCTGAATCGTGTTAGCAATTGCCACATTTTATGAAATCTGGCAAATGGATGTCAAAACTGCATTCCTTAATGGATTTATTAAAGAAGAGTTGTATATGATGCAACCGAAGGTTTTGTCAATCCTAAAGGTGCTAACAAAATGTGCAAGCTCCAATGATCCATCTATGGACTGGTGCAAGCATCTCGAGTTGGAATATACGCTTTGATAAGTTGATCAAAGCATATAGTTTTATATGGACTTACGATGAAGCCTCAGATTTACAATAAAGTGAGTGGGAGCACTACAGCCTTTCGATTAGTATATGTGAGTGACATATTGTCGATCGAAATGATGTAGAATTTTTCGCAAAGCATAAAGGAGTGTTTTAAAGGAGTTCTTTAAAAGAAAAGACCTCAAGAAAAGCTACTTACATATTGAGCATCAAGATCTATTGAGATAGATCAAGACGCTTGATAAGTTTTTCAATGAGTACATACCTTGGCAAGATTTTGAAATAGTTCAAAATGGAACAGTCAAAGAAAGAGTTCTTGCCTGTGTTGCAAAGGTATGAAATTGAGTAAGACTCAAATCCCGACCACAGCAGAAAATAGAAAGAGAATGAAAAGTCATTCCCTATGCCTCACCATAGGTTCTATAAAGTACGCTATGCTATGTACCAGACCTATTGTATACCTTGCTCTGAATTTGGCAAGGGAGTACAATAGTGATCTAGGAGTAGATCACTGGACATTGGTCAAGAATATCCTTAGTAAGGACTAAGGAGATGTTTCTCGATTATGGAGGTGATAAAAGAATTTGTTGTAAAAGTTACATCAGTGCAAACTTTTACACTGATCCAGATGACTCTAAGTCTCAATCTGGATACATATTGAAAGTGGGAGCAATTAGCTAGAGTAGCTCCATGCAAAGCATTGTGGACATAGAATATTTGCAAAATACATACGGCTCTGAATGTGATGTAGACCGCTGACTAAGCTTCTCTCACGAGCAAAACATGATCACCCCTTAGTACTCTTTGGGTGTTAATCACATAGCGATGTGAACTAGATTATTGACTCTAGTAAACCCTTTTGATGTTGGTCACATGATGATGTGAGCTATGGGTGTTAATCATATACAGATATGAATATTGGTGTTAAATCACATGGCGATGTGAACTAGATTATTGACTCTAGTGCAAGTGGGAGACTGAAGGAAATATGACCTAGAGGCAATAATAAAGTTATTATTTATTTCCTTATTTCATGATAAATGTTTATTATTCATGCTTGAATTGTATTAACCGGAAACATAATACATGTGTGAATACATAGACAAACATAGTGTCACTAGTATGCCTCTACTTGACTAGCTCGTTTATCAAAGATGGTTATGTTTCCTAGCCATGGACAAAAGAGTTGTCATTTGATTAACGGGATCACATCATTAGGAGAATGATGTGATTGACTTGACCCATTCCGTTAGCCTAGCACTTGATCGCTTAGTATGTTGCTATTGCTTTCTTCATGACTTATACATGTTCTGTAACTATGAGATTATGCAACTCCGTTTACGGAGGAACACTTTGGTACTACCAAACGTCACAACGTAATCGGGTGATTATAAAGGAGTACTACAGGTGTCTCCGAAGGTACATGTTGAGTTGGCGATTTTGAGATTAGGTTTTGTCACTCCGATTGTCGGAGAGGTATCTCTGGCCCTCTCGGTAATGCACATCATTATAAGCCTTGCAAGCAATGTAACCAATGAGTTGGTTACGGATGATGCATTACGAACGAGTAAAGAGACTTGCGGTGACGAGATTGAACTAGGTATTGGATACCGACGATCGAATCTCGGGCAAGTAACATACCGATGACAAAGGGAACAACGTATGTTGTTATGCGGTTTGACCGATAAAGATCTTCGTAGAATATGTAGGAGCCAATATGGGCATTCAGGTCCCGCTATTGGTTATTGACCGGAGACATGTCTCGGTCATGTCTACATTATTCTCGAACCGTAGGGTCCGCACGCTTAAGGTTTCGATGACAGTTTTATTATGAGTTTATGAGTTTTGATGTACCGAAGGAGTTCGGAGTCCCGGATGAGATCGGGGACATGACGAGGAGTCTCGAAATGGTCGAGACGTAAAGATCGATATATTGGACGACTATATTCAGAGTTCGGAAATGTTCCGAGTGATTCGGTATTTTTTGAGTACCTGGGAGAGTTACGGAATTCGCCGGGAGAAGTATTGGGCCTTATTGGGCCTCAAGGGAAAGAGAGAGGGCTGCCTAGGGCAGGCCGCGCGCCCCCCCTTGCCCTAGTCCGAATTGGGCTAAGGGGAGGGGCCGCACCCCCTCCTTCCTTCCCTTCTCTCTTCCCTTTCCTAGTCTCCTACTCCTAATACATGGAAGGATCCCTAGTTGGACTAGGAAAGGGGAATCCTACTCCGGTGGGAGTAGGACTCCCCTATGGCGCGCCTCCCTAGGTCGGCCTCCTCCTCCCTCCCTCCTTTATATATACGGGGCAAGGGGCACCCTAGACACACAAGTTGATCATTGATCGTTCCTTAGCCGTGTGCGGTGCCCCCCTCCACGATATTACACCTCGGTCATATTGTAGCGGTGCTTAGGCGAAGCCCTGCGACAGGAGAACATCAAGATCGTCACCACGCCGTCGTGCTGACGGAACTCCCCCTCGGAGCCTCTACTGGATTGGAGAACGAGGGTGCGTCATCGAGCTGTACGTGTGTCAAGAACTCGGAGGTGCCGGAGTAACGGTGTCTGGATCGGTTGAACCGGGAAGATGTACGACTACTTCCACTATGTTGTGTCAACGCTTCCGCTTCGGTCTACGAGGGTACGTAGACAACACTCTCCCCTCGTTGCTATGTCATCACCAAGATCTTGCGTGTGCGTAGGAAATTTTTTGAAATTACTACGTTCCCCAACATCCTAGTCTCTCCGGATTGGAGCTAGATGCCCCCTGGCCTCGTTGCAGGCCATCACCCGGATCGGGTCCGACCATGTCCCCCTCCTCCTCTCCTCCACGGATGAATGGCCCCCTCTGTCCCTCCTCGGTTCCGGTTTGAGCTCTTCTGGCTTAACCAGGCCAGATTCCGCGAGGTCGTTGCGGCCAAGTGGATCGCCGCGCGAGACACTCCTCACCGTGCCATGTCCGTCGTTGACTCTTGGCAGTTTGGTGCCAAGCTGGCCCGCCAATTTATGAAGGGTTGGGGTGCAAACCTTGGACGTGATCTTCGTGAGCGCAAGAAGGCCCTCATGTGTGCCATCCAGGCCCTGGATGCTCGCGCTAACTCGTCCGGGATCTCTCCAGACGAGTGGATGCTGAGATATGATCTCGAGGACCAGCTCTCGATCATCTACTCTGACGAAGAGGCTTACTGGCGGCTGCGCGGCACCCGACGGTGGGTGCTCCATGGTGATGCTAACACGACTTACTTCCAGGAGATCGCCAATGGCCGGCGTCATCGAAATTCCATCCACTCTTGGTGGGACGGCGATACTCAGCTCACTTGCCCCTCGGACATCCGAGTCCACGTAGACGGCTTTTATAAAGCTCTTTTCTCCCCCACCCCTCGGGGTGGGGCTGCGCTAGCTCCCGACACCTGGTCGGGCGCCCAGCTAGTTTCCGTCGAGGCCAACGCGGCCTTGGTCGGCCCCTTCTCGAAGGATGAGATCCTAGCGGCGATCAAGGGCATGAACCCCTCCTCGGCTCCGGGCCCGGATGGATTGCCAGTCTCGTTCTTCAAAACGTTCTGGCAAACCATCAAACCGAAGGTCATGGCCCTCTTCGATGAATTCTACTCTGGGACCATGGACCTTGGGCGCCTAAACTATGGGATCATTACCCTCATCCCCAAGGTTCCAGGGGCCTCCGACATTCGCCAATTCTGCCCGATCACGGTGATCAACGTGATCTTCAAGATCTTGGCTAAAGGGTACGCCAATAGGATGACCCTTCTTGCGGACTCTGTCACCCACCCCAACCAATCCGCTTTCATCCAAGGCCGGTTCATTTTGGATGGGGTGCTGGTCTTTCACGAGGTCCTCCACGAAGTCCGCTCCAAACACCACCGCGCGGTCTTCCTAAAGTTAGACTTCCACAAAGCCTACGACACTGTTCTCTGGCCCTTCCTTCGGGAAGTTCTGCTTCATAAGGGTTTCGACGACCGTTGGGTGACCCGCGTTATGCAACTGGTCACCTGCGGTCAACATCAACGGCGAGATTGGACCTTACTTCCCCACCTTATGTGGGGTTCGCCAAGGCGATCCGTTCTCCCCGTTGCTATTCAACATGGTGGTCGATGCCCTCGCGGTCATTCTTGATAAGGCCAAAGCTTGTGGCCATCTCGCGGCGTTATCCCCCACCTTGTGGGTGGGGGAGGGGTCTCCCTCCTCCAATATGCGGATGACACCATACTTATGGTGGAGGGCTCCGCGTCCGACATCACCAACCTAAAGTTCCTCCTCATGTGTTTCCAACAAATGTTTGTGCTAACCATTAACTTTGATAAGAGCGAAGTGATGGTCCTTGGCTATCCTCCGGAGGAGGCGATGTCCATTGCGGACCGGCTGAACTGCCGCCTGGGTTCCTTCCCCACGACCTACCTGGGGATACCCATTAGTGACTCTAGACTCACCGTGGCTGACCTCCGCCCGACGGTGACTCGGGTGCAGCACCGGGTTGAACCCTGGCGGGGGCGTTGGCTGTCGAAAGTGGCCAGGTTGATTCTAATCAACTCCTCGCTTGCTAGCCTTCTTTGGTTCCTCATGAGCTTCTACAGCCTCCATGAGACCCTCCATCAGGAGGTCGCTAAATACCAGTCGAGGTTCTATTGGGCGGGCGAGGGAGACAAGCAGAAGTATCATATGGTGAGCTGGCCCGACATTTGCAAACCCAAAGACCAGGGTGGCCTTGGGATCCTGTCATCTCGTCGCATGAACATTGCTCTCCCAAACCGCTGGCTGTGGCGTATCGCCAATGGGAAGGGAGGCCTCTGGCTTACCATCATCCGTAATAAATACCTTAGGGGCCAACCTCTCGCCTTTTGCCAGCGTACGGGTGGATCCCAGTTCTGGCAGTTCGTGATCCAGCTTCTGCCCGTCCTCCGCATCGGTACGTCCATCTTTGTTGGATCCGGGTCCTCGACCCTGTTCTGGTTCGACCGATGGCTAGGGGACTCCCCTTTGGCCGTGCGATTCCCAGAACTATTTGCCATCGCGGCCGACCCTCGGGTCTCTGTCGAGACGGCCCTTATTGATTTAGGGCGTCTTGCTTTCCGTCGCCCCTTCGGCCTCCTCGAGGTGGCTGCTTGGGACTCCCTCCTCCAAGACGTGGCCCTTATGCCGATGAACGTCGAGGAGGACCAGGATGCCATTTCTTGGCACCTTGAGCTGTCTGGCCGCTTCTCCACGAAGTCCTTGTACGCCGCCATCGCGCCCTCGATGGCCCCGGAACCCTTTAGCCTGATCTGGGACATCCGCCTCCCTCTGAAGATCAATATCTTCCTGTGGCAATGGATCCGTGGACGCCTCCCATCTGGGGTTGAAGTCCTCAAGCGTAACGGCCCGGGCGATGGGAGGTGTCCCATCTGTGGCACGATCGAGGATGCTAACCACATCTTCTTCTCGTGCTCTACTGCCCAGTTCATGTGGGCCTGCTTCCGCGAAACGGTCGGTGGACATGGTGCAATACCAACTTCCCTGACTTACTTGCGAAACTCAACGCCTCTCCTTCTCGCTACCGCCATATTAGATGGTTGTGCGTTGGGATCCTCGCCTGGACGCTTTGGAACATTCGCAACAAGCTTGTCATTCAGAAGGTGCCTCTTCGACGTGCGACCGATGCTATCTTCAAAATGTGTGGTTACTTGCAGCTTTGGCAGCCGCTTAGCCGCCCCCAGGACCGGGACGTCATCACCACCCTCCTCTCCAACCTTCGCTCGATGGCGCTCTGCGTGCCCCCCCCCGCTTCCGCCCCCTCCGCCACAGCCTGACTAGGTCGTCTGGTAGCTTTGTGCTGTGCTGTGTGTGTTTAGGGCTTGTTGTGATGTGTCCTCAGCTCTGACCCTTGTGACTTATTTGTGTACCTGTGGACCTCCGTGTGCGTGTGTGTGGGCTTGTATGGAACCTTGTTGGATGCTTGGTTTGGGCGGTTGCTTTATAATATAAAGCAGGGCGAAAGCCTTTTTCGGTAATAGGTAAAACATTTGTTTTTCACCAAATGATAACAACGTCACGTAAACTATGTCCCCTCCCTTTGTGGACCAGTCCACCGCTTCCCCCTCCAGCCTTATATCCTCACACGGTCTCTCCTCCACAGCTCCACTTGCTCTCCTCCTATCCCTCAAAAAAAAACTTGCTCTCCTTCTAGTATCTTCCCTCTCTCCATCTATCTTCCGTCGTATCCGAGATGGAGAGGGTGCCCATGGTGACGCCGACCTCTAGCCGTCACTGTTACGAACCAGGAAGGACGACCACCACCACCGCTAGCTGTATCCCGCCCCCAAATAGTTGTGTTGTTGCTGCGAGCGAGGGGCAACACAACACATGCGGGCGCCGCTCGCGACCGGTGCTGCAATGCAACACGCAGGAGGAGGCCGGGCTGCTCGCCGCTAGTATTGCAAGGCAGCGCGAAGGCCGGAGGTGGGCACCGCTCGCCGCACTTAGGAGGAGGCTGGGTTGCTCGCCGTCTGTTATGTTGGAGCTTTTGTCATGACGCCGGACCGCTATGGAAGCTGTGACGGGGATGCAATGGAGCGCCGCCTGGGTCGTGGAGGCTGTGACGAGGATGCAAGGGAGCTCCGCCGGAGCTGCAATGGAGCTTCGCCGGACATTGTGGGTGCTACGTTGCAACTTTTGTCGCGCTGCGTGGTGCGCCATGAGAGATTTAAGGGAGCTTCACTGGGGCGTCATCAGTGCTCCGTTGAAGCTGTCGCGCGCTCGGCGGTGCGTTGTGGTGCTGCGATCGGACGGCCACAGATCAGACAGCTGGCTAGGCGGGAAGTCATCCGGTTGAGAATAATCAGAGGATCTTCCCACGAGCCAACAAAAATATCTCTATGCAAAAGCAACACTTTAGCAGTTTAGCTATATGTGCAATCAAATCATCGAATACTTTTGTGTCAATAGTATAAATCAATGGGAAGTGGGCGTCGCTTTCCGGCCGCCCCCTCCGTGGATAAAGAGTCGGGCATACATTCGAAGAATGAAAAAGAACAGAAAAAATCAGGGGGCAGCCCATAGCCTAGGGACAGCACCCGTGTGTCGCTCTCCCGCCGGTTTGACAAAACAGACAACAACGGCGCATGTCAAACCGCAGGCGCCGCCCCGTGGTATGACAATGGGAAAATATCAGGTGATACCATGCCTTAGGTGATACTATGATACGAGCTTCTGGTACAATGGGAATACCCAACACTCTCATATCTCCCCCGTCTTTCTTCACCGGACCAACGCACAGCACCAGCACCACAGCTCCACCAACCAGCAAGTAAAATCGTTAATCTTGGACCGAGCGATCGATCAAGAGGGATGAACGCGGACTACGGCGCCCCCACGGAGCTGGCGGGGCCCCTGCAGCAGAGGAGGGCGCTGTACCAGCCCCGCCTCCCGCCCTGCCTCCAGGTGATCGTCCACCATCGTGTCCCTGGCCCTGCTGCCCATCTCCGTTCTCTCGTTCTTGGATGATGAGTAGTGATAGTTAAAGTGTTCGTTGTCTGTCCCAGGGAGCGACGGTGAGGGTGGAGTACGGCGACGCGACCGCCACCATCGACCCCACCGGCGCGCACGCCGTCGCCCAGGCCTTCCCGCGCACCTACGGCCAGCGGCTCGTCACTTTTCTCTCGCCGGACGACACCGCCGGGGCTGCCAAGGCTGTCAACGAGCGCCCGCCCATCAGGTCAAGCTCAACAGTTAGCCCGGATCGTTTGATATTATATCCATCCAATGGGAATCTGCGACACTGATACAGTGATGCTAATTTTGCAGGGTGGGTGTGGTCTTCTCCGGGAGGCAGTCACCTGGAGGGCACAATGTGGTCTGGGGCCTCCATGATGCTCTCAAGGCTTACAATCCCCAGAGTATTCTCTACGGATTTATTGGTAATCTTTTACTTCCAAAGTCTCAGTTTTGAAAAAGAAAATAGTTTCTTGATATTGCGTCAACATCTGGACTTTATATAACACATGAAGGAATTTTGCTTATTTAAAGTAGGTTGTGCTTGTGTGTAGGTGGGACTGAGGGGCTGTTTGCAAACAAGACATTGGAGATCACAAATGATGTTCTTGCTTCATACAAGAACCAGGGTAAGTGCCTTTATCTACCGTCGATTCTTAACACGCTTCTGTGATTCTTGAATGACAGAATAAACTTTTGCACCTCTCTTTTCACAGGTGGTTTCGATTTGCTGGGCAGAAGTATTGACCAGATCCGCTCGAGTAAGCAAGTGAGTGCTGCTATGACGACGTGCCAAGATCTTAACTTGGATGGCCTGGTCATTGTTGGAGGTACCAACACGAAAACCCGATAAAATTGGTTATATGACAGCCCATGAAAACTATTGATCCAAGTTTACCATATGCCAATAATATGATGCACGAGCTATTTTGAGTTCTATTATAGTGTTACCACGTTGTCAACATACATGATATGTTTTCAGCCTTAATTGGTGAAGCAATTTCAAGTCCATCAAATATCCCATCTTAGTAGAAGCATGTACGTGGTTCTGTTAACACTGCACTTACTCCCTGTTATCAGGAGTCACTTCCAATTCAGATGCTGCACAGCTCGCAGAGACCCTTGTCCAAAAGAACTGTAAGACCAAGGTAATGTATTAATTTAATCTGTAATATCAAATTCTTGTATTCTTCACGGGCCCCGGAAATCTCTCAGGAACTATTGTCTTTATTGAACAGGTCGTTGGTGTGCCTGTTTCACTGAATGGCGATCTCAAAAACCAGTTTGTGGAGACAACCGTTGGATTTGATACCGTGTGCAAGGTAACCCACTGGATTCCACGAGCAATTTTCTAGGACGAAATGACTTGCGCATACTTAAAAAGGCATCGGATGTGGTTTACCATTGTCAGTTTGTATCGAAATTCTTTTTCAGGTGAATTCTCAGCTTATAAGCAATGTTTGCCTGGATGCAATCTCGGCTGGAAAGGTAACACTGTAATTCACTCATTTGGATTAAATGTTTAATACAAGCCCAATTATATTTCACTAATAGAGCACTTTGCTGCTGTGCATTTACCTACTAGTACTACTATTTTGTTCGTTTGATGGGTCGAAAAGCGTCTCATGTCGCCTTAGAATGTGCACTCCAATCACACCCAAACATGGTATGAGTCATCGAACTTGTCAGCCAGATCACTACTATGCATGAGAAGAGCAGTATTATAATCTTTGATTTTTTTGAACTTCTCGATATAGCTTATCATGGGAGAAGAGGTGGCATTGTCAAAACTCACACTGATGGAGGTTATAAACAAGATATGTGACGGAATACAAGCAAGGGCAGAATTAGGTTTGTACAGTCCTTTGGTTGGTTTGTTTGCAAAATTAGCTGAACACTTTGTCCATAATTTTTAGGCCATCTTTACACATATACCACCCAATATAAGATGTTTTGTGTATTGTGGTAAATTGATGTCCCGGTATCCATGTTCAGGAAAACACCATGGTGTGCTCCTTATACCAGAGGGACTGATAGAAAGCATTCCAGAAATGTATGCACTCATTCAGGTATAATGGTTCCGGTCACCTAATAATAAGACTAAGAGCGTAACTTTGGTTCTACCTTATTCATTTCTTTCAACCATTCCAGGAAATCAGTATCCTCCACAACAATAATGTGCCTGTTACAGAGATACCAACACAACTGTCTCCGTGGGCAGCGGCACTGTTCCAGTTCTTACCACCCTTCATCAGAAGAGAGGTGCTGCATTTCCAGCAACGTTTATTCGCATATTGTTATGACATTAGCTGATTAACATAAACTAAGTTCCAAATACATTCCATTTTTCACTCAGCTCCTCCTCCATCAAGAATCTGACAACTCTGCTCAGCTGTCCCAGGTTTGTGACTCGAGATGCTCTTTAGTTGCCGAAATTTTTATTATGCAATCGTTGGTATCACATTGTCTTTTTTTACAGATTGACACTGAGCAACTGTTAGCTCACTTGGTAGAAGCAGAAATGATAAAGAGAACAGTGAGTTTTCAGGCTTCTGTTTTTTCTCATTTGGGTTTTAAATTTCAGGGTCAGTCCCTTCTGATCATGTTGCTTAATTTCCAGAAAGAAGGGAGATACAAGGGAAAGAAGTTCAGTTCAGTCTGCCATTTCTTTGGATATCAGGCTCGAGGATCTCTTCCGTCAAACTTTGACTGTGACTATGCTTATGTAAGGATTGTAAATTGTACATTAATATAATGTTTTTTGAAGGCAATACTCTAATATTTGAACTATGCAGGTTCTTGGCCATATCACCCTGCATATGATAGCAGCTGGTTTGACTGGCTACATGGCAACTGTGGCTAATCTCAAGGACCCTGTACACAAGTGGCGATGTGCTGCTGCCCCGCTAACCGTAAGATCTTTATTTATGTTGCTATTTCTATTCCTTAATCTTTTGTTTGGACTTGAAAGGTTGGTCTTGACAAAAAAAAAACATGTATCAAATTTGCTGGCTAAACAGCTAGATATAGCTATCTTTGTCCTCTGCACGAAATGGTATGGAATCCATCTTATCTAGCACCCCTTTTGCGGTTAAGTAAAAACCCATCATGTACATTGGAGAAGCAGATAAGCAAGAATTACTTTGTCCACTGGACTTCTTGTCAGCTAGAAATTTCTTCGGTCATACTCTTATTATGGACTTCTTGTCAACTAGACTACTCTGTAAAACCTGTTCTGTTGTATTGTCTGAACTCAGTACAAAAAGATTACCATCTGTTTAAGTAATCCTTACTGACCCAGTGATACTTATTGTTGTCATTACCAGGCAATGATGAGTGTTAGGAGGCATTTACGTGGTCCTGGGGCAATCCCTATAGGAAAGCCTGCCATTCATCCTTCTCCTATCGACCTGAAAGCGAAGGCATATGAGTAAGTCTATGGGTTTTTTTAATATATAAAAGGTGCTTTTATTAACTCAAATCGTTCCTTTTCTTGAACGTTAATACAACTTCTGTAACTAAATATAAGACGATTTTGCAGTTCAAATCGTTTTTGCAGTTCATTTTAAACTTCAAAAACGTCTTATATTTAGTTACAGAGGGGGTATCACAGAAGACATTTTTTCAGTGTCCAACCCTAATTAATCTTCATACCAGACATTCTTTCAAAACTAAAGAGCGGGAATTCCAGATTGGCTATATCTACATCAGTTTTCTACTCTAAAAGAAGTGTCACCTTCATTACTGTAGATGAGAAAAAAAATTGAATCAAGTGTTCAACCCCATGAATAACTCCCCATATCCGAGTTAAAAAAAAGAACTCCCCTATCATTATCAAAGTATGGAAGGTTGAGATTTCTCTAACTATAACAGCAAAATATGTTATGTGAAATTTTTCTACGATAGAACCATTTAAAATATTCCTGCAAAAAAAACATTATACATATTGTTGACAAATGTTTAGACTTCTAGCAAAACTGATTTATAACCTGTAAAAATTAATTATTTTTAATATCGATAACATAATTCACATTCAGCGATTTACGAGACCACTGATGTAATAAAACACGAAGGCTATGGAACTCATTTTATTTAGAGGTCATTACGGAACAAAAGTAACGCATCGGTTCATGATGTAAAATGAAATTTACAAGAAAATAATGCCCAATTACTCCCTAGTTGCAACACTTAAAAGCCTTACTTTTATCTGGTCACGATCTTACACCTTATACAAACTGAATCGTTTCCTGTATGACTCAGGTTGCTGCGAGAGAAAGCTTCGAGCTTTCTCCTCGATGACTTCTACAGGACTCCTGGAGGTATTCAATTTGAAGGACCTGGTTCAGATGCAAAGCCCATCACACTGACCATTGAAGATCAGGACTACATGGGCGACATCGAAATGCTAAAACTATATCTCGACAAGGTCCGTGCCTGAAACTAATCTCGACACAGGTTGCATTTTGTTGCCTGTCTCGTGTTCCTAACTGTGCCAAGCATACCAATGAATTTACTTCCAGGTGAAGACGATCGTGAAGCCCGGTTGCTCGAGGGACACCCTCAAAGCGGCGATAAGCTCGATGATCTCAGTGACACATGTGCTGACAGTGATGTCCCACCCTCTCAATGCTGAGCTGCCTCTCTACCATTTCAACTGAGCTTGAATCACTCACTGCATCTGAGTTACAGCTGGCTTCTTGAGCTACTCTGTTTTCCTCTGTGTTCCTTTTCTGAAGGGCATCGTGTGAAAGCACTGCAGTCTATATGCCAGCAAACGTGGAAATAATAGTACTAGTTAATAATCCTTGTGTGAGACTGGATATGTTTGTGATGAGAAACCTATAGACTTGAGCCGAAGTAATCAGAACTTCAGGATCAGTTAGTCTCGAAAACTTTTGGTTGTAAATGACTTGTAGTTGTTCTAAGTAATGACTTATAATTCGGACATTACAACCTTACTGAATGTACAACCGGAGATCATCAACTCATCAACCGGAGGCCAACCCTCCCTCTCGCGTCGCACCCCTAGCGGGTGACACGAGAGGCGCCAACCCTAGCCACCAGCCGCCCCGACTCCTTCCCCTCTCTTGCCGCCGGGGGACGGCGCCGGGCAAAGCCCGTGCGATTGACGGCGGCGGTGGAGGGTTGTTCCTCCGCTGGATCATGGGGGAGCGGCCTTTTCGTCGGTCCATGTCGGCGCGGTGGCTCCCGACAGTGGTGTTTGTGGTGGCGTGGGTGGAGAACGGCCAGAGGATGGGGTTGGGGTTGGGTGTGGCCGATGGTGGCGACGACGTCCGGCCTGGATCTTGGGGCGGTAGCCCTGGTCGGTGGCGGTGGGTAAAGCTCAGGCGGCCTGCGTGGCGGGGCATGGTGGTGCCCCTGCCCAAGGCAGAACTGCGCCAGCGATCTGGTGGTTTGGCTCCGGATTGGATCACATCAGTGACGGTGACCAGCAGGAGCTGGATCTTTCCCAGAGGCTCTCACTGTTTGGCGAGGTGGGGTGGCGAACCTCCTCCCAGGCTCAGGGTCGTCTCCAGGAATTTGGGCGCTGGTGCGAAAAGCAAAATGGGGCCCTAATATTTAGAAAAAAACTCAAGCATAATCACTCATAACTATATAATTTAAATTTATGTTATTTTGTATAATGTTTAAAAAATTCTAAGTATATCAACGTAAAGTACTAAAACCAATAAACTGACCTCATGCTCTATTGAAAAGTGTCATCGGCCTTGTGTTTCTTGAAATGAAATCTTTAATTGTACCTTCATAATTAATCTTATCCAAGACATCATTTTCAATTGCTATTTGCGTCAAACCATTGAGTCTTTCTGGTGTCATAGTACAACACAAGTAGAATTTCAACAACTTATGACAGGATGAGCAACTACTGAAATTCTTGAATCTCTGTCAACTCTGAACTTCAACAGCTAGACAAAAAATCGTTCCAAAACATATCAGTAAAATCTTAATACAACTTTGCAGTTTGAATTCAAGATTAGAGAAAATAGGAGGAGCGTACAACGTAGGGCACCGGCCACCGGTTGGTCTTAAATCTTCATTCTCGTTATTCGGTGGCGATGTCGGCATTGCCGGTCTGCAAGCATCTAGCGCTTCCGCCGGTTTCGCCTGTCGCCTGGCGGCAAAGCGATCGACGCCGATTCAGTCGAAGCGGAGTTGAGATGGAAAGTGAAGCGATTAGGGAATATGAATCGGAAGCTACGGAACGTACGTACAGGTACTATGCTGGGGCTGCCCTTTGGTCTATGAAGGTGTTACGTTCCTCTTGCTCGATCTACTCAATTCATGGTATTACAGGAGGATTTGGTAGCTAGGGTTCTTGGGAGGAGAAGGGGATCGGGAGGAGGAGGATACAGGAGGGGGAGAACGGAGGGGAGAAGGTGAGACCGGTTCACTCCTTACAACGCCGTGCCTTGGCCTGCCAGGTCTACGCCTACTTAACGATTACCCACCCAGCTCCCAGGTGGCCGGATCGAACAGCCTGTTGGGCTTCTTGGCTCTCTTGGGCCGGGCCTCCATGTTGTCAGTCGGAGTAGTAGTAGAGGCCGTGACATTCCCCCGGTCTTCAAAAACGGCTTGTCCCCAAGCCGCAGCCCCTGGGAAACGGCTCCGGAGCTCGAAGAAATCCTCCCAGGTAGCAAGCGCCTCCGGTTGTGAAGACCACTTGATCAGAACTTGAGGAAGTTGTGCCTGTCCTCTGGTGACGACCCGGCGAGCGAGCACGCGCTCGGGGAAGTGCGGTGCTGGGTTAGCCAACGGTGGTTCTGGAAGAACAACCACCACGTCGGTGCCTGGTGGCAGCGCCGCCCGCAACAGCGATACGTGGAACACCGGGTGAACGCGGCTACCTTCAGGAAGTTGGACGCGATACGCCACTGCTCCAATGCGCGCCGTCACCTGAAAAGGGCCAAAGTACTTGAAGGATAGCTTATGGTTAGCTCGAGCTGCGATGGAGACCTGCACATACGGCTGCAGCTTCACATACACCCAGTCCCCCACAGCAAAAACTCGCTCCGATCGACGCTTATCCGCCTGATCCTTCATCCGTTGCCTGGACCGTTCCAACTGCTGCTTTAACAGGGCTGAAACCACAGCCCTCTCCTCATGCCAGGTGACCAAATCCACCGGAACTGACGCGGACACGTCCACAATCCCGAAGTGGCGAGGAGGGTGCCCATACAAAACCTCAAACGGCGAAGCCTGCAACGCAGAATGAGAAGATGTGTTGTACAAGAACTCGGCGAGATGCAACCACTGGAACCATCTGTGTGAGCAGGAATGAACAAAACAGCGGAGGTAGGTCTCCATGCACTGATTCACCCTTTCGGTGGTCCCGTCAGTCTGAGGATGGTATGCAGAAGACATCCGGAGCTCGGTTCCCGCCTGTTTAAACATTTCCTTCCACAAGAGACTGGTGAAAACCTTGTCACGGTCCGAGACCAAGGCATGAGGGAGCCCATGGAGCTTGTAGACATGAGTCATGAATGCGGTGGCGACTTGCAGGGCTGAGAAAGGATGACCAAGCGGAATGAAGTGAGCATACCTGGTCAGCTTCTCCACTACAACCATAATACACGAGTAACCCCGAGACACTGGTAGTCCCTCCACGAAATCCAGAGTAACTGTGTGCCAAGCATGAGGGGGAATGGGTAGTGGCTCGAGCAGTCCAGGAGGACGGATCCGTTCACTTTTGGCTTGCTTGCAAATGCTACAGTCTGACACAAAGTTCACCACATCTTGTTTCATTCCAGGCCAGGAGAACAGACGTCGCAGTCTGTCGTAGGTGGCATGAATGCCAGAGTGACCCCCTGTGGCACTAGCATGAATGGCATGTAAAAGTTTCTGTTGCATGGTTGGGTTCGCACCTATCCACACCCTGCCTTTGTATAGGATCACTCCATCTTGAACAGAATAGTCCGAGATTGTGTCTCCCAGCTCGTTGCCTCGAAGCAAGATCTCCTTCGCGTTTGCATCAGACTGGTAGCCCTGAACTACTTCATCAAGCCAAACTGGCAACGCCACTGAAATGGCCGAAACTTCTGCATCTCGTCGCGATAAAGCATCGGCAGCTTTATTCTCAGCCCCTTTTCTGTACAACACTTTGTACTGCATCCCCATGAGTTTAGTGTAGGCGCGTCTCTGCCAGGGAGTCACTAACCATTGGTTGTTCAGATGGGACAAAGCACTCTGGTCTGTGCGGATGATGAACTCACTCCCTTGTAAATATGAGCGCCAACGATCAACAGCCATCAAGATTGCCATGTATTATTTCTCGTAGGTAGACAGACATCGATTCCTCGGTCCCAACGCCTTGCTGAGAAAAGCTAGCGGGTGCCCATCTTGGATTAACATAGCCCCCACGCCAAACTCGGACGCATCAGTCTCGATTTCGAATGGCCTGTCAAAACGAGGAAGTGCCAACACCGGAGCTGAAATCAATGCCTTTTTGAGATGGTTGAACGCCTCGTCAGCCTCGGCTGACCACACGAACACCGAGTGTTTCTTTAGCAGATTCGTCAACGGGCGACTGATCAGCCCAAAATCGCGAACAAAACGCCGATAGTAGCCTGCTAGACCAAGAAACCCTCGCATTTGCTTAACTCCCGTGGGGGTTGGCCAATCTCTGACAGCTGCGATATTCTTCTCATCGGTAGCAACACCATCCTTACTGATAACATGTCCCAGGTAGGTGAGTTGTTGCTGGGCAAACTTGCACTTGGACAGCTTCACTTTGAGTTGATGCTTTGCCAACAGTTCAAACACTTGTCAGAGAAGTTTGATGTGCTCTTCCAAAGTCTCATTATGGACCAGGATATCGTCAATGAACACGAGGACTCCATGCCGCAACAAAGGTCCCAACACAAAATGCATGCCCCCCTGAAAAGTTCCCGGAGCGCAACACAGTCCATACGCCATCACCTTGAACTCATAGTGCCCCAGGTGGGTTTTGAACGCAGTTTTGAAAACATCCTCTGGCGCCATCCGAATCTGGTGATACCCAGCCTTCAAGTCCAGGCGGGTGAACCATTTGGATCCAGCAAACTCATCAAGAAGCTCCTCAATAACTGGCATGGGAAAACGGTCCTTGACGGTGATAGCATTGAGCTGCCGATAATCCACACAGAATCGCCAAAACAGATCTTTCTTTTGAACAAGCAAAACTGGTGAAGCAAACGGACTGTAGCTGGGCTGAATGATGCCTTGATCCAGCATTTCCTGAACTTGTTTCTCTATCTCGTCTTTCTGGAAAGGGTTGTACCGGTAGGGCTTGATGTTCACTGGTTGAGCGCCAGGGATGAGCGGTATTTTGTGATCAAATGGCCTAGCAGGTGGCAGGCCCTTCGGAGCTTCGAACAAAGACTGAAATTCGTCAATGAGTTTTGCTATTGGTGGTGGGATCTTCAACTCAGGTTGCTGCTTCTGCTCTCCTTCCACGGCCTGAAGATGAACCAACTGGTGCACATCATTACAGCTTATCATGAAGTGCAATTGATCCATAGTAACAGGATAACACTCCTTGGTGTGCGGTTGGATGCCTCGCAACGTGATCTTCTTCCCATGGTGCATAAAGGCCATCCTCTTGTCTCCCCAGTGCACGTCCATAGGGCTGTATCGCTCCAACCAATCCATTCCAATGATCATGTCGTAACACCCCAAAGGCAAAACCTTGAGATCTGAAGTGAACTTGTGCCCTTGCACTGACCAACCACATTTTGTTATGGCTTGGTCGCTGAGAAGCTGTCCTCCATCTGCAATCTTCACCTTTAGAACACTGGAGACCTTGTGTACCCCTTGCAGACGGCCGGCAAGATCTGAGCTGACGAAACTATGCGAACTGCCTGAGTCCACAAGCATCAGCACCTGATGGTTCTGGATCTTCCCTTGCAAACGTAGTGTCTGTGGTGCGACTGAGCCTTGCACTGCTGCCTTGGAGATAGTGTGACATTCACTGGCTGTATTTGAATGTTCCTCACTCGTTGAGCCACTGGACAGGCCCAACACATCAAACATTTCTTGCACAACATGAAGTTGTACTGCTGCTGCACACTTGTGCTCTCGACTCCATTTCTCTCCGCACATATAATAGAGGCCTCTGGCTCGACGGTAGGCTCGCAACATCGTCAGCCGATCTTCCACAGAGTTGCCCCCTTTCAGCCCCTTGGCGGCTGCTTCCCGGCGTTCATCTGCCGGCGCAGCGACCGCAGGTGGTGGCCGACCAGGAGGTGCCGGCAACGGCATGGCCCCATTGAGATGGGACCGGCTGCTCATGCCATTGCCCGTGGCGCTCTCCGAGCGCCTCGGCTCCCGTCGCTTGGAGATCTCCAGCGCCTCTTCCTGTAAATAAGCCAACGAAATAGCAGTATCGAGGTCTTTTGGATTATGAACCAGAACAACAATGCGGATCTCATCGCGCAACCCATCGACAAAACGGGAAGGAAACAGGGCGGGATCCCAAGTAGTGCTGTGGGCTAACAAAGTGTAACGCCCCGAGACCGACGCTCCAGATGCCTTCCTTGTATTCCGAGATTCGTCGTGTGATTTATTTGTTTGATGCATTCATCATTGCGTCATTTGCATTGCATCATGTCATCATGCCATCATCTCATAAATCTTTTGCACCTCAACTAAATAAATTGCATAGATCTTTTGATCTATTTAAATCGAGGGAATGCACGATGGTGATTTATCTTTATAATATATCCTCCCGATATTAGTGGAGCTATTATAAAATAATTCCATTCTCTGGAGTTCACCCATTAACACACTTGCAAAATCCCAATGCCCTTTATTATTTCAATTCTTGGCCTCTAACTTTGCCATATATTCTTTCTTGTTTTTCCGAAGCTTTCCCAAAAATCACAACATTTTTGGACCTTCCTTTTACCTAGTCCTAGTTCAAACCTATTGAATTAAATTCAAATGATTTTGAATTTAATCTTGCAATCTTGCTCACTTCTATTTTCTTGGGACTAGCGCATTTTTGTGAGTCCAAGAATATTATTTGCATGTGCTAATTCTTTGCCTATCCTTCTCTTTCTTTTCTTTCTCTTTTTATGTTTTGTTTTAAATGGGAAAATGAGAGAGAGAAGAGAGAGTGCAACCTGTAGCCCAGCCGGCCTCTAAGCCCAAGGCCCAGCCGCCCCCACCTTTCCCCGTAACCCTAGCCCGAACCACTCTCCCTCCCATCGATCCCCATCTCTTCCTCTGGCCGCCGCACTCATCTCTCTCCCTCGATCCCCCTCCTCCTTTCTTCCTCGTCGCACCGAACCAGGGAGACGCCGCCCCCGCAACCTGTCTTCCTCCTCGCCTCTTGGCCGACGCGCCGCCCGCGTCCTCAACTCCGCGGCCATGTGCCCTCCTCGACCTCGCCTGCCCGACAAAGAAGCTGCTGCACCCTCGCGCTGAAGCGCCGCCTTCAGCGCCCCTCGCTGTTCGCCTCAGGCTCCTCCGACCTTCCTCGCGCCCGATCTGCTCCAAACCGCGCCACCGTAAGTTCCTCGACCTCGCGTCCCAGAGTCCTTGCCCACCGCTGACGGTCCGGATCGTTGCTTCTCCGAAGCTGCGTCAGACGCCGACGCTAAGTTTCGTTGCCTACTGCCGCCATCGCCTTAGCAGAGCTCCGCCTCCCCGCTTCATGCCAAGGCCAACACCGCCACTTCTTCCGGCCGCTGCCGCCATGCCCCGACGACCAGCAGCTCGAGCTACCTCCACGCACCTCCTGTGACCTCCCGAGGCAGGGCCTTTGCTAGTCCCTCGATGCCCCTTCAGTTCAGCAAGACCGGCTACTTCGACTACCACACCGGAACGCAAGTTCATGGATATGCCAAGTTCCTCTACGACTTGTGTACAACTACCGTCGCCAAGACCGGACCGACAAGTACCCCGGCAACGTGTGTACCACTACCGTCGACCCTCGAAGACTCCGTGGACGTCAAGTTCCTCGTCGTGACCCCGAACATCTACGGCCCGTGTACCACTACTTCCACCACTTCCACTACATCGCGAGAACATCTACTTCCCTCTACGGAACTCGAACCGCTTCGAAAATGCACGCTTCGAAGGTATAACCCCGAGTCGATCAACCGTGGACCGATTGCATGTGTGTTGTATGAGATGCCCGTGTTTGCTCCGTGTCCGAGTTGTCTTTGCACGTTCCTCGTTTCCCATGCCATTAACCCGTGGGAACCCGGTATCCGGGAGCACCCCACCATCTTGCATGACTCGCTCACGCACGCCTCCTTTTGCACCGGTATCTCCGTGAGCTACCGGAACCGATATGTTGCCGTGGCATCATTTTCGGTTTCGTTGCCGTGGCACCACTTTCTTTCCGCCACGATGACAAATGCTTCATAACATGCTTATGTCAACATTTTCATAAAAATTGCATAAAACTTGCATATGTCATCCGCATCATGTTAACAACAATTAAAATGCTTAAAATTGTTGTTGCTTTAAATTGCTAAATGCATATGGGGATTTACCGGACATGTTGTTTTTATATCCGGCCCCATTTAAATTGTTTAGATGGTATAGTTAGTTTATTTATGCTTCACCTCTTGCCATGTTTAACAACAGTTAATATTGTTGGGTAGCATAACCGAGAGAGAACTAAATAATTGATGTGGTGTTCCGTCAATATGCAACTCATTGCATATTGAGCTCCACTTAACTTGTAGTATTGTTTGTGCATATTGCCATGCCATGCCTCATTAAACCGGACATGCATCATACTTGGTTGTGCATCATGCCATGATTATGTGATGGTTGTTTACCATATTGTTTGCTTCTTTCTGGTTTGCTTCTCTCGTTAGCTTCGGTTTCGTTCCGGAGTTGTGAGGATCCGTTCGACTACGTCTGTTTGTCTTCTTCATGGAATCGTTCTTCTTCCTTGCGGGATCTCAGACAAGATGATCATACCCTCGAAATCACTACTATCTTTGCTACGCTAGTTTGCTCGCTCTTTTGCTATGCCAATGCTACGATGCCTACCATTTGCTTGTCAGCCTCCCAAATTGCCATGTCAAACCTCTAACCCACCATTTCCTAGCAAACCGTTGATTGGCTATGTTACCGCTTTGCTCAGCCCCTCTTATAGCGTTGTTAGCTGCAGGTGAAGTTGAAGATTGCTCCATGGTGGACAGGATTTTGGTTGGGATATCACAATATCTCTTATATTATTAATGCATCTATATACTTGGTAAAGGGTGGAAGGCTCGGCCTTATGCCTGGTGTTTTGTTCCACTCTTGCCGCCCTAGTTTCCGTCATACCGGTGTTATGTTCCCGGATTTTATGTTCCTTACGCGGTCGGGTGATTTATGGGACCCCTTGACAGTTCGCTTTGAATAAAACTTGTCCAGAAGGTCCAACATTGACTTTTACCATTTGCCTCACCTAGCCGTTTTCCCTTGGGTTTCCGGAGCCCAAGGGTCATCTTTATTTACCCCGGGCGAGTGCTCGTAGAGTGTTGGTCCAAACCGTCACCGCCGGTGTACCAGGCAACTCTGGGCTGGCCTAGGAAGTTTGGACAATTTGGTGTGCCCTAAGAACGAGATATGTGCAGCTCCTATCAGGATTTGTCGGCACATTCGGGTGGTTTAGCTGGTCTTGTTTTACCATTGTCGAAATGTCTTGATGTACCGGGATACCGAGTCTGATCGGAGTGTCTCGGGTGGAGGTCTATTCCTTCGTTGATCGCGAGAGCTTGTCATGGGCTAAGTTGGGACACCCCTGCAGGGTTTAAACTTTCGAGAGCCGTGCCCGCGGTTATGTGGCAGATGGGAATTTGTTAATGTCCGGTTGTAGAAAACCCGAAGTTGACCTTAATTAAAATACATCAACCGTGTGTGTAACCGTGATGGTCTCTTACCGGTGGAGTCCGGGAAGTGAACACGGTGTTGGAGTTATGCTTGACGTAGGTTGCTATAGGATCACTTCTTGATCATACTTTTATCGACCGTGCTTTGCCTTCTCTTCTCGCTCTCATTTGCGTATGTTAGCCACCATATATGCTAGTCGCTTGCTGCAGCTCCACCTCATGCCTTTACCTTACCCATAAGCTTAAATAGTCTTGATCTCGCGGGTGCGAGATTGCTGAGTCCCCGTGGCTTACCAGATACTTCCAAAACCAGTTTGCAGGTGCCTATGAAACCGTGCAGGTGACGCAACCAAGCTCAAGGAGGAGCTCGATGAAGATCTTGCCCTTTGTGTTGTTTCGTTCTAGTTGATCGAGAGTGGAGCCCAGGTTAGGGTCGATCGGGGACCTTTGTCGCATTTGGGGTTCTTCTTTTATTTTGGTTCCGTAGTCGGACCTTGATTGTATCTGGATGATGTAATGCTTTATTCATGTAATTGTGTGAAGTGGCGATTGTAAGCCAACTATGTATCTTTTTCCCTTATGTATTACATGGGTTGTGTGAAGATTACCTCACTTGCGACATTGCTTTCAATGCGGTTATGCCTCTAAGTCGTGCTTCGACACGTGGGAGATATAGCCGCATCGAGGGCGTTACACAAAGAATGCATTATCTCAGTGAATTTAGTGGCATAATCCGTCACGGAATCAGTTTGTCTCAGATGAAACAACTGACGCAACAGCACCGTAAACCCATTCCTCTCAAACTGCTCACAAACTGTGGTGCAAAAGTGTTCCCACTCCATGTGACGCAAATTGAAATCGCTGTTCTCGAGCCATACCATAGCTGCCTCAGTGAAATGCATTGCAGCGGTGTCCACCCAAAGCATCGGATCTAAATGGAAGATGCGGAAATACGACTCACAATTGTGTTTCCAGCTGCGAGGTCGTTCCCCCTAGAATTGAGGGAAATCCATCTTAGGCCTCGGAATGACCATATGGTGATGACGGTACGGGCTACAAGAACGAGGAGGCAGAGGGCTGCCGGATCTGGACATGCCCCTCAGAGGCGACCGCCCAGGTGCCCAAGAACGATGATCGACTGAAAATTGACCCACAGAGGAAAGAAAATTTGGGGGTGGTGCCATACCCGTGACCGGAGGTGGGACTAGAGTGGTAACCACCCCAGAGCCGACCCCCCACTGAGCCTGGTCGACGCAGTGGCCTTCTGGCCCTGAGAGGCTGCTACCGGCTTGGTATTGCGGCGCGCCCCTGGGTCGATGGAAGATTGGAGGAAGATCCCCCGGTTTGAGGCCGAGCACGGGGTTCCGCGCGACCACGTCCAGCTCCTTGCGCACCCCGCCCAACTCCTGCTGCACATCGGAGAGGGATTTCTCCAACATGGGCTTCCAGGCGGCCAGATCGGCCACTACCGGCTGGATCTCCACGATGATGGTGGTCGTCGCCCCCACCGCCTTCTGGATGGCCGCGTTCTGCTCCTGGATGGCCTTGAGCGCCGCCGCCATCTCCTCCACTTGCTGCTCCATCTCGCCGGCCTGACGCTGCTGGCGCGTGACGAATGTGGGCTTCTTCAAGTAATCCGGTGGCTCTGATACCATATGTTACGTTCCTCTTGCTCGATCTACTCAGTTCATGGTATTACAGGAGGATTTGGTAGCAAGGGTTCTTGGGAGGAGAAGGGGATCGGGAGGAGGAGGATACAGGAGGGGGAGAACGGAGGGGAGAAGGTGAGACCGGTTCACTCCTTACAACGCCGTGCCTTGGCCTGCCAGGTCTACGCCTACTTAACGATTACCCACCCAGCTCCCAGGTGGCCGGATCGAACAGCCTGTTGGGCTTCTTGGCTCTCTTGGGCCGGGCCTCCATGTTGTCAGTCGGAGTAGTAGTAGAGGCCGTGACAGAAGGCTAGGAGCTCGTATGCCTCGAGGCCTTGAGCGGACCAGGCCCAAGAAGGCCGAAATAAGTTGTCAGCGTTCCGGGGAAACGTTTGGCCTAAAACTGATTTTTTTTTTCTTTAGACAATGCGTTACGTATAGGGACCCTAATTGGGGGCCTCAGTATTTCGGGGGCCCGTGCGAGTGCACTACAGGTCCTTCAACGGCCCTGCCCAGGCTCCAGCGATGGTGCACTCCGGCAGTGGCCGGTGCACCAGGGCTCCCGTGGTGGCAATGCTGCTGTGGGTAGTCGCCGGATCTGCATGGCTAGATCTGGGGGTTTTAAGATGGTCTAGCTAGTTGTAGGATCGAAAATATGTTTAGAGGGGGGTGATTAGACTACTTGACCAAATAAACCTAACATTTTCCTAGTTTTAATTGTAGGCATATTTTAGCAATTATGATAAGTCAAGCAACACCTACCCATGCAATTCTAAGAGTACAACAACAGAAAGTAAGACATTGCACATATAAGTAAAGGAGGGGTTTGGAGAAGGCAAACGCAATGGAGACACGAAGATTTTTGGCGTGGTTCCGATAGATGGGGCTATCATACGTCCACGTTGATGAAGACTTCAACGCATGAAAGGTAACGGCTGCACGGTTCCATGAAGGGCTCCAACCACAAATGGTCCACAAAGAAGCAACCTTGTCTATCCCATCATGGCCATCACCCACGAATGACTTGCCTCACTCGGGTAGATCTTCACAAAGTATGCGATCTCCTTGCCCGTACAAATTTCTTGGTTCAACTCCACATCATATCGGAGGCTACCAAGCGACACCTAACCAATCTAGGAGACATCATTTTTCAAAAGGTAATAGATGGTGTGATGATGGTAAACTCCTTGCACTTGTGCTTCAAATGATAGTCTCCCCAACACTTAACTTTCTCTCACACACACATACATTTTTGGCTATGGTGAAAGAAGGATTTGAGTGGAAAGCAACTTGGGGAAGGCTAGAAATCAAGTTTCAAATGGTAGGAATTGGAATCTCTTGATCTCAACACATGAGTATGTGATTCTCTCTTGGAAAATGAGTAGTGGAAGTGTAGATACATTTTGATGGCTCTCTTACTTAGTAAGAGGGGTGGGGGGGTATATATATCCTCCACACGAAATTCAACCGTTACACACTTTTGACCCAACTCGGTGGTACCGATCAGAAATCTCGGTGGCACCAACCCGTGTAAAAGATATGAACGTTGGGGGTTGTCGGTGTCAAAACCGGCGGATCTCGGGTAGGGGGTCCCGAACTGTGCGTCTAGGCAGGTGGTAATAGGAGACGAGGGACACGATGTTTTACCCAGGTTCGGGCCCTCTCGATGGAGGTAAAACCCTACGCCCTGCTTGATTAATATTGATGATATGGGTAGTACAAGAGTGGATCTACCACGAGATCAAGGAGGCTAAACCCTAAAGCTAGCCTATGGTATGATTGATGTAATGTATGTTGTCCCACGGACTAAAGCCCTCCGGTTTATATAGACACCGGAGGAGGCTAGGGTTACAGTCGGTTACAATAGTAGGAGATCTACATATCCGTATCGCCAAGCTTGCCTTCCACGCCAAGGAAAGTCCCATCCGGACACGGGACGGAGTCTTCAATCTTGTATCTTCGTAGTCTTGGAGTCCGCGGACGATGATAGTCCGGTTGTCCGGACACCCCTAGTCCAGACTCCTCGGTAGCCTCGAACCAGGCTTCAATGACGATAAGTCCGGGCGCAAGATAATGTTCGGCATTGCAAGGCGGGTTCCTCCTTGAATAATCCAGAGAAGATCATGAACACCAGGATAGTGTCCGCTCGCAAAATAAATTCCACATTCCACCGTAGAGAGAATAAAATGTACACAGTCCAATCTGGCGGCGTATTATGCAGCGTGACATCACACCGCTACCAAGCCTTTGTTTGAATTGTTTTTACTATACCACCTCAAAGACGTTTAGCAAAGCGGTTTCCTGGCACGCCCTGTCAAGCGAGATCGTGTTCCCCTTATTCCGGATTCTCATCAATACGGACGTGGGTAACCCAACGCGCCATTGATAGTGGTGCTTGGGAGATAAGCGAGTTTTATCAGGCCGGTGGGGACGCATAGTTTTCGTCCGCCTATATATAAGGGATAAGGATTTACCTTCTCACCTACGCCTTCTTCCTCCTTTGCTTATCCATCTCCGCGTACTCAAGCTCCAACGCCCAAGCTCGCGCATCTCGCCCCGACCTTCTCCGAATATGTCCGGAGCGGGAGGCAAATGGTTGGCCTCCACCGTTAAGGAGGAGCACATCACCAAACTGCGCAGCGCCGGATACCTTTCCGGCGATATCGCGCATCGGCTGCCCGACGAGGGGCAGCTCATCCCTACCCCTGGGCCCCATGAGAGGGTCGTCTTCCTTCCCCACTTCCTCCGCGGACTGGGCTTTCCACTGCACCCATTCGTCCGGGGGATCATGTTTTACTACGGCCTGGATTTCCAAGATCTGGCGCCGAACTTCATCCTCAACATCTCGCCGTTTATCGTCGTGTGCGAGGCCTTCCTCTGCATCTGGCCCCACTTCGGCCTGTGGCTCAAGACCTTCAACGTCAAGCCGAAGGTTGTGAAGGGCACACAAGCGGAATGCGGAGGCGCCATGTTGGGCAAGTTGCCCAACGACCTTTGGCTCGAAGGGGCCTTCGTGGACTCCGTCAAGGGGTGGCAATCGGGGTGGTTCTACATCACCGAGCCGCGCAAGCCCACATGGGCGGCGGCCCCCGAGTTTAGATCTGGCGTCCCCATGCAGCTCACCTCCTGGAAAGAGAAGGGCTTGCAGTGGGGCAATCCGAAGGAGGTGACAGGACTCCGAGCCTGCATCCAGAAGCTGGTGAGTAATAAGCTCAGGCTCGTCGACGTGGTCCAAGTCATGCTCATCCGCCGGATTCTCCCAAGCCAAGAACGGGCATTCATTCTGTGGGAGTTCAATCGAAACAGCACCAGCGCTGAGCGGGCTCTTCGACACGACATCTGAAGGCGCTGGAGGTGCTGTTTAAGGCGCCGAAGCCCGTATCCATGACGGAGGATCGCGGATTTCGCCGCAGACATCCGGTGACGAGGTAAGTGATTCAACCCGTTCACGGGACACTTGTGGTAATTAAACCGATTCTAAGAGGTTTACGTGATGCCCCGATTCAATCGTACACTAATCATGCACGCAAGCGTATGCGATCAAGATCGAGGACTCACAGGAAGATATCACAACACAACTCTAAAAACATAAATAAGTCATACAAGCATCATAATACAAGCCGGGGGCCTCGAGGGCTCGAATACAAGTGCTCGATCATAGACGAGTCGTGAAGCAACAATATCTGAGTACGGACATAAGTTATACAAGTTGCCATAAGATGGCTAGCACAAACCGGGATCTGAGACCGAAAGTGGCGCAGCCTCCCGCCAGGATCCTCCTAAACTACTCCAGTGGTCGTCGCCGCACACTGCACGTAGTAGTAGGCACCTCCAGTGTAGTAGTCGCCGCCGACGGTGGCTTCGCTCTGGCTCCGGCATCTGGTTGCGACAACCGTAAAGAAAGGAAAAGGGGAAAAGGGGAGAAAGCAACCGTGAGTACTCATCCAAAGTACTACGCAAGCAAGGAGCTACACTACATATGCATGGGTATATGTGTAAAGGGCCATATCGTGGGGTGAGCTGCGAGAATGCGAGAATAAGGGGGATAGCTAATCCTGTCGAAGACTACGCTTCTAGCAGCCTCCGTCTTGCAGCATGTAGAAGAGAGTAGATTGAAGTCCTCCAAATAGCATCTCCAAGTAGCATCTCTAGTAGCATCGCATAGCATAATCCTACCCGGCGATCCTCTCCTCGTCGCCCTGTTAGAGAGCGATCACCGGGTTGTATCTGGCACTTGGAAGGGTGTGTTTTATTAAGTATCTGGTTCTAGTTGTCATAAGGTCAAGGTACAACTCCGGGTCGTCCTTTTACCGAGGGACACGGCTATTCGAATAGATAAACTTCCCTGCAGGGGTGCACCACATAACCCAACACGCTTGATCCCATTTGGCCGGACACACTTTCCTGGGTCATGCCCGGCCTCGGAAGATCAACACGTCGCAGCCCCACCTAGGCCTAACAGAGAGGTCAACACGCCGGTCTAACTCCTATGGCGCAGGGCAGGCCCATCGCCCATTGCACACCTGCGTTGCGAGGGCAGCCGAAAGCAGAACTAGCCCCCTTAATACAAGAGCAGGCTTACGTTCCAATCCGGCGCGCGCCGCTCAGTCGCTGACGTCTAGAAGGCTTCGGCTGATACCACGACGCCGAGATACCCATAACTACTCCCGCGTAGATGGTTAGTGCGTATAGACCAAATGGCGGACCGGATCAAATACCAAGATCTCGTTAAGCGTGTTATTATGAAGCAATCATGACGCCGACCAGGCCAGCCCACCTCTCGCCTAGGTGGTCTCAACCTGCCTGCCGCTCCGCCACAAAGATCCACACGAAGGCCGTCGGGACAAAGGTCCTTCAGCCCCAATCCGTGAATCACTCATGGTACTCTTCGAGCGGACCCGACTTTAGTCACCATCTGTAGTATGTATGTATGTATAGTATATACCGTGATCACCTCCCGAGTGATCACGGCCCAATAGTATAGCAAGGCGATGACAAGAATGTAGGGCCAATGGTGATAAACTAGCATCCTATACTAAGCATTTAGGATTGCGGGTAAGGTATCAATATTATGTAGCAACAATGACGGGCTATGCAGCAGAATAGGAGTAACGAACAGTAACATGCTACACTACTCTAATGCAAGCAGTATAGAGAAGAATAGGCAATATCTGGTGATCAAGGGGGGGCCTTGCCTGGTTGCTCTGGCAAGAGAGAGGGTCGTCAACTCCGTAGTCGTACTCGGTAGCAGCGGCGTCGGTCTCGGTGTCTAGCGAGAGAAGAGGGGGAAGAAACAATAAATACTTAATCAAACAGATGCATAGTGATGCATGACATGACAAGTAACAGTGCTAGGGGTGCCCTAACGCGGTATGAGGTGATACCGGTGAAGGGGGGAACAACCGGGAAAGTCTCCCAGGTGTTTCGCGTTTTCGACAAAGGAGCCGGAGGGGGAAAGTTGCGTGTTCGGTATGCTAGGGGTGTGTGGAGGATGAACGGGCTGCGTATCCGGATTCGTCTCGTCGTTCTGAGCAACTTTCATGTAGAAAGTATTTTCATCTGAGCTACGGTTTATTTTATATGATTTTCTAAAGTTTTAAATCATTTTAGAATTTATTTAATTAATTTAAACTAACATTATCGAGAATAGTGTTTCTTGATGTCGGCGTGACATCAGCGATCAACGAAGGTTGGTGGGTCAACCGACGTGTGGGCGATGGGACCCACTGTCATACTCTCATAGGTTGATTAGGGTTCAAGTTAAACAAAACTTTGGTTAATTAAACTAAGCTGGTCAATTAGATTATCTAAGTAGGATTAATTAACTTAATTAATTTAGTTAATTAATTAATTAGTTAATTAAATTTATTAATTTTATTATTATTATTATTATTAGAATTCTTTTTTTCGATTCGAGGGTGGGGCCCCTAGTCGATGGCACATGTGGCCTTAACAGCACGGAGCTAACGGTGCGTGGCGCCCGTCGAGCAGCCCGACGCCGCTCGGGTGGCCATCGGCGCTCTGGCGCCGGGTGCCAAGGCTGCGACAGCTGTGGCGAGGGAGCAGGCCGCCCGCCGGCGTGTGGCCGGAGAGGGCGATGGGAGCAGCGTCTTGTGAGGCAGCGCAAGGACGACGCCGGAGTTGCAGCACCGCTGGTGGAGCGACGAGGCGACGAGGTGGGGCGCAAGGCGAGGGCGCCGTGGTTGGGTCGTCGGACAGGTGCGCAGGAGCCGTGGCGAGGCACGGAGCTGCGTGGGGAGTGCTGGTCGAGGATGTCCGCAGCAGTGACGACGACGGGCGTGTGAGAGCACCAGCAGTGTCGGCCATGGGCTTGATCTGGCGTGGTGTGCGAGGAGCGGGAGCAGACAGGCGGCGAGTGTGCGCGTCTTGGGACGAACGGCGGATCCGCCAGGAAGAAGAGGGAAGAGAAGGGGCTCACATAGCCCCAGTAGATGTCAAAGGTGCGCTCGGGAAGGGCCGGAGATGGCGGGCGACGGCGACAATGTCCAACTCGGGAGGAGTTGCGCGAGGGAGAGGCGGGGACGAGGCAGTCCGGCGGTGACGGGCGGCGCCGATGACGGGCGCCGGGGAGAGGCGGCGGGAAGACGGGCGATGGCTTCGGGACGCCGGAGATGGTGCGGTGTCGGGGCGAACGGCGGGGTCGGGGCGTGGCCCGATCCAGATCCGGTCGAGGGAGTGGGGGCGAGGGAGAGACGTGGGGGAGTGGGGCGGTTGGGGACTAGGGTTCGGTTCGGTGGGGGGTCGGGGTGACCTAGTAGGGCGCTGGGTGGGCTGCCTTGTCGGCTGATTGGCCCAGAGGTCGGTGGGCCGTGGCCCAAAGGGGTTCTCCTCTTATTTTATTTTACTTTACATTTTGTATTTTCTTTTATTTATTTTCAGTTTTGTAAAATATGACAATAGCTCCTAAATTATGTCTCTGAATAACCCACGGCCTTAAAAAGTTTGGTGACTACATAAACTAGTTTAAAATTTGTTTATTAATTTAAAAGCATTCAAATAATTGTTTTGCTACTATTTTATTTAGTTAAGTGCATTTAAACTCTTTATAAAGACTTGGTCTATCCATCAATATTACTTATGAATTATTTGGCACAAACCAACCATTTTTGTTTTATTGTGTGAAAACTTTTGTTGTATGCCATATTTGGAATTTGAATTTTGAATCGGTTCTTGAACTAACGAGGTATTAGCAACAGTAACGGAGGTGACGTGGCATCATTAGCAGGGTTTACTGTAGCTTGATTATCCAGGCGTCACAATTCTCCTCCACTACAAGAAATCTCGTCCCGAGATTTAGGAGGGGAGTAAGGGGGAGAGATTGGTTACGAAATTCTAACGGATCTTCTCGGTGTTGGTTGCTCTTCTCGAAGAGGTCAATCCAATATATTGATGCCTTCATACTTCTGCTTCAGGTCAAAATGATGAAGTCGTCATCCTGTCTTCGGGATCTTCATCGTACTTACGAAAAGGATATGGGGGAAGACTCGGGAAGGGCGGGACTTACCAGGTTGACTATCTGGTAGATAACATCGGGAAGGTTGCGGAAAGTAACTCTCGGATTGAACTTAAGAAGAAATCGAGAGCAAGTAAGAAGGTACCAAGAGAAGTTTCAAGCGGCAGTAATCGTTTGATGCCCAAGCAGGCGTGAAAAGGGGTTGAGCAGCGTGAATAAGTATTGCGTCGATACCGAATAGGTCTCTAGGAATGTGGCTCGTGAATTACATATGAGGTCACGTCGAGGAACAACCTTGAGAAGGGGGTGTACAGGAGAGTCGGTTTCGATCTCAGAGAGCTGTGGGTTATGGGCCCACCATGTGGGTTAAAAGGTGAAGGGCGAGACGTCTTACGTGATTATGCAAGCAAGGTATGTCGAGGATAGCCTATCAGTTATGTCGGCAACAACATCAGTACCAAGGGTGAGGGATGAAGAGAACCATTTTCCTGCTCGTTGAACGAGGCGGACCAGTAGGCAAAGTTCTCGTCCATCGGTGGTTACCAAAATGTCATCAACAAAAGTAACAGGGTCTCATTGGTAGAGCTGTACCCCGAGGTGTTTACATAAGAAGTGAATTATTACTTCTTAGGTTATATAGATCACAAGAAAGGTCAAACAAACCAATGGAAAGGAAAATGTGATCATCAGGTTAAACAGAACAATGGAAAGGAAAAATGTGTTTAAACACATATTTCAGGAGTATATCCTTCCCAAGGACAAGCAGAGCAAGATATCCATGACAGGAGATAATGTAGAAAACCCTTTAGGTAAGGGGAGAGAAATTTCATGACATTACCCATACAATGGTGTTTGGATAATTGAGCAAGAAACATTTATCATTGGGCTTCAAATGTTCTTATTAAAGATCGGAGTACCACACACATGTTTCGAGATAGCATTGACATGGTCTTCAAGCAAAGGTCGGACTTTGGATTCACAAAGGATCCATCAGGGTAACTTATTAAACAAGGCATTCAAGTTCCTCATGGAAAATTGGTTAGCCTTGTTAAAAAGGAAACTATAACAATAGGCCCTTCGGCCAGGTGTGCTAGGCATGACAACACCTTACCGAGTCATATAAAGACCGATATAACTCTTGGAAATGTGTTCCAACCATCATATCTGACCAAGGTTCAGATCCGATTGGTGTCAGGATACCTCCGACTTAGTATGCCTGAGAAGAAAAGGTGCAACACAATTGACGATATGACAATGCAAGATTCTCGGGAAATGAACTATGAAGTGATTTCCGTTAACAAGAGTTCATCATTAACCCAAGGAGAGGACAAGTAGGTGTCTGGTGAACTCAACGGCAATCCATCGAGATTTCCAAAAGATGGATTTCCACAATTAAGTGAACAAGGAGATAACATTTGTTAGATCAAATGATATAAGGAAGTATGCTCGAGGAAAACATACACAATTAAACATTGGTTGAAAGGTGCGCCCAAAATATGGGTCGGGTTGCACGACCAATGTCAGAAGGGTGATTCAATAAGCCATAGACGTAGAATGAAACTATAGACCAATAACTTCAAAGCAAGAGGGTTGCTCGAAGTTTAGAATTTACACATCACAGACCATTTGTCGGTATTCCGGTTAGAAACAACACGGGGACCAAGAAAGAATGGTGTTGTTAATAAGTATCACTGGTATCAAGAATTCTTAAGGGTGGTGAATTTCTCACGACATCCTTGACATAAAAGATGGTAATACTCCAAGGTAAAGAGGAACAGATGCTCGATAGTAAGGATCTCAAGGTATAACACAAAACACGAATAAGTTTGTGTTGAACGGAAGGCAATAAAGTGGTCGATGATAACACAAACCATCGAGGGGCAAGGACGGTATTTCTCATCATGGATCCGATTGATATCCTGGAAGAGCTCATAAGGTTGATGATGATCACGACACATTTGTCGAGAGATTTCATGAAGATGTAATCAATCAGCAACGACATCAAGTCAAAGGAATGATGAAGCAAGAGGTTATTGGAACCACAGTTACGACACAACTCAAATTCAAGCTTGTTGTTTAAGGTGAAAGGGTATGATGAAGGAAATCGACGTAAGCTTAGCTATCGTCGCAAATTGGTGCTCCGAGAATAAGGACCAGATAGCACAGTTAGAATCATCACGACAATGATATAGCCAAACAGGCTAGGAATGGCGTGATCGGGTACAAACTCGTACTTATAGAAGCTTACTGAAGAGTTGTTGAACCATAGTGCGGACTCGGTTCAGTTATCGGTGTCTTTGAGTGTTTAATAACTCGAAGCCCGTGAAAAATTGTAATCAGTGAGAATGTAGTACTTGATGAAGAACTCATAAGAAGTTATGCAGTTCCAAGATAATCTCAAGATACCAGGGGGGTAATACTCGAGGGTAGAGCAGAGTAGATGGTGGACACATGAAATGATCTGCAGAAGACAAGTACTTAAACTTGCACGAGAAAAAGTATTTAAAGGAGGACATGGTCGAAACCACGATTGCAAAAGGCCAGATCCCAGATATAAGATGAACTTATACCAAGGGAATACTTAATTTAAGAGAAGCTTTCATGATAAGTTCTACATCGTGTCCATGGCATGAACACAAAGTCCAAGGTCGACTCGCACTTCTCCAATGCATGACCATTCATTCACTGCTCTAGATAAAAATGATATTAGTTGTTGAAAGTTTTACCTGGTGCAATACCAGATCAGTATGACCCGTGAAATCTTTCGGGTTCACACGGATTAGGGAACGCGTAGGTTCAACCCACCAGGGCATCTTAGGAATATATACTACAAACTTGATAGTAATTAACACAAGCTCGATAGCAGAGCATGGTTGACAAAGCAGAGGATACAATTTACCAAATGCGGTTTATATCCTAGGAAAGGCTCAAGGTTACTGAATATGAAGGACATTGTTGGATAAAATCCAACAAAGGATCTGGGGTGAGTATCGACACACAACCAGAGGAAGAAGCAAGGCAAGGACATTGGATTATAGAAACAACTGAATAACTTAGAGCTCAATTGCTAAGGAATTATGATTTACAAAGCGAAGGATCAGATTCAGACGCTCTGATCAAGGATGGATAAGTTCAATAGACTTAGGGGCACAATCGACGACAATTTAATTGGCGAGAACCAACTCATGATTAAAACGACGTCTGAGCCGGAAGGATGAATTCTAGGATCTATTTGAGGATTGCGAGCATTCGCAACAAATCAAATCAACGGACTCAAAATGACAATGACAATGGATGTCAACAAGATTACTAGACTTATGGGATTAACCATAATGCAAGCAATCAAGAATTTCAAGAACAATAGGATGCTCAAGATTTTCGGAAGATCGAATGATATTTCGAGGATTGGTGACATACATGAATCAACTGGGGATGAGTGGATACTCGGTAAGTGCGAGAAATTATCCGTAGTGGTATTCATATAGCAAAGAACTGCAAGGCAGTAGGCACAAAGTATTCTCGGATCATTAGAGAGAATTTCGAGGTATCTTGTAATAACAAGATCGACTGGGTATAAAGTAAGGACGACGGGTGTAAGTATTTATCCATAGGGATATTGCAGTGGTAGGGAATTGCAAAAGCAACGGGCACAAGGTCTCAGGAGAATATCGGAAGGTATCTTCAGAATCCTTCGGTGCACAAAGTAATCATCTGGACTGAAGAGGCTCTCCGGGAGAAAGTACTATCGAGAACCTAGAGTCAGAGTTAGTAAAAAAAATCGTTTAACCCGAATAGAAGAGAGTTCAGAATCCCGCAGTAAAGATCAAGGAGTAAAAGATCCTAATACCACCCAATGGCGACATGGGCCCAGGGGCCGCACACCAAGTTAGTAAAACAGTTTTCGCTTCTAGACTCAACTTCGCCAAGGAGTTGGAAAGGGATTCCTCTGACAGCGATCGGCTCGATACCAACTTGTGACGCCCCGATTCAATCGTACACTAATCATGCACGCAAACGGTACGATCAAGATTAGAGACTCACGGAAGATATCACAACACAACTCTAAAAACATAAATAAGTCATACAAGCATCATAATACAAGCGGGGGCCTCGAGGGCTCGAATACAAGTGCTCGATCATAGACGAGTCAGCGGAAGCAAAAATATCTGAGTACGAGACATAAGTTATACAAGTTGCCATAAGATGGCTAGCACAAACCAGGATCTGGATCGAAGAGGCGCAGCCTCCCGCCAGGATCCTCCTAAACTACTCACTCGGTCGCCGCCGCCTGCTTGGTAGTAGTAGGCACCTCCGATGTAGTAGTCGCCGTCAGCGGTGGCGTCGCCCTGGCTCCAGCATCTGGTTGCGACAACCGTAAAGAAAGGAAAGGGGAAAAGGGGAGAAAGCAACCGTGAGTACTCATCCAAAGTACTGCAAGCAAGGAGCTACACTACATATGCATGGGTATATGTGTAAAGGGCCATATCGATGGATCGAGCTGCAGAATGCGAGAATAAGAGGGGATAGCTAATCTGTCAAAGACTACACTTGGCAGCCTCCGTCTTGCAGCATGTAGAAGAGAGTAGATTGAAGTCCTCCAAATAGCATCTTCAAGTAGCATCTCTAGTAGCATCGCATAGCATAATCCTACCCGGCGATCCTCTCCTCGTCGCCCTGTTAGAGAGCGATCACCGGGTTGTATCTGGCACTTGGAAGGGTGTGTTTTATTAAGTATCCGGTTCTAGTTGTCATAAGGTCAAGGTACAACTCCGGGTCGTCCTTTTACCGAGGGACACGGCTATTCGAATAGATAAACTTCCCTGCACGGGTGCACCACATAACCTAACACGCTCGATCCCATTTGGCTGGACACACTTTCCTGGGTCATGCCCAGCCTCGGAAGATCAACACGTCGCAGCCCCACCTAGGCCTAACAGAGAGGTCAGCACGCCGGTCTAACTCCTATGGCGTGGGGTGCAGGCCCATCGCCCATTGCGCACAAGCACATTGCGAGGGCGGCCGAAAGCAGAACTAGCCCCCTTAATACAAGAGCAGGCTTACGTTCCAATCCGGCGCGCGCCGCTCAGTCGCTAACGTCAAGAAGGCTTCGGCTGATACCACGACGCCGGGATGCCCATAACTACTCCCGCGTAGATGGTTAGTGCGTATAGACCAAATGGCGGACTCGGATCAAATACCAAGATCTCGTTAAGCGTGTTATTATGAAGCAATCATGACGCCGACCAGGCCAAGCCCACCTCTCGCCTAGGTGGTCTCAACCTGCCTGTCGCTCCGCCACAAAGATCCACACAGAGGGCCGTCGGGACAAAGGTCCTTTCATTAATCAACCGTGAATCACTCATGGGTACTCTTGAGCGGACCCGACTTTAGTCACCATCTGTAGTATGTATGTATGTATGTATAGTATATACCGTGATCACCTCTGTGTAATCACGGCCCAATAGTATAGCAAGGCGGTGACAAGAATGTAGGGCCAATGGTGATAAACTAGCATCCTATACTAAGCATTTAGGATTGGGTAAGGTATCAATATCAGTAGCAACAATGACAAAGGCTATGCAACAGAATAGGAGTAACCGAATAGTAACATGCTACACTACTCTAAGGCAAGCAGTATAGAGAAGAATAGGCGATATCTGGTGATCAAGGGGGGGGGCTTGCCTGGTTGCTCTGGCAAGAGAGAGGGTCGTCAACTCCGTAGTCGTACTGGATAGCTGCGGCGTTGGTCTCGGTGTCTAGCGAGAGAAGAGGGGGAAGAAACAATAAATACTTAAGCAAACAGATGCATAGTGATGCATGACATGACAAGTAACAGTGCTAGGGGTGCCCTAACGCGGTATGAGGCGATACCGGTGAGGGGGGGAACAACCGGGAAAGTCTCCCTGGTGTTTCGCGTTTTCGACAAAGGAGCCGGAGGGGGAAAGTTGCATGTTCGGTATGCTAGGGGTGTGTGGCAGATGAACGGGCTGCGTATCCGGATTCGTCTCGTCGTTCTGAGCAACTTTCATGTAGAAAGTATTTTCATCTGAGCTACGGTTTATTTTATATGATTTTCTAAAGTTTTAAATCATTTTTAGAATTTATTTAATTAATTTAAACTAACATTATCCAGAATAGTGTTTGCTGACGTCAGCATGACATCAGCAGTCAACAGAGGTTGACTGGGTCAAACTGACGTGTGGGCCCAGTGGGACCCACCTGTCATACTCTCATAGGTTGATTAGGGTTCAGGTTAAACAAAACACTGTTTAATTAAACTAACTGGTCAATTAGATTATCTAAGTAGGATTAGTTAACTTAATTAATTTAGTTAATTAATTAATTAGTTAATTAAATTTATTAATTTTATTATTATTATTATTATTAGAATTCTTTTTTTTCGTTCTGAGGGGTGGGGCCCCCTAGTCAGTGGCACACAGGGCCTTAACAGGCACGGGAGCTAACGGGTGCGTGGGCGCCCGTCGAGCGAGCCCGAGACGCCGCTCGAGGTGGCATCGGCGCGCTGGCGCCGCCGTGCCAAGGCGCGCAACTGTGTGGGCGAGGGAGCAGGCGTGCGTGGCCGTGGGCTGGAGAGCGCATGGGGAACAGCGCGGTGAAGGCGGCGCAAGGACGACGCCGGAGTTGCAGCACCGCTGGTGGAGCGACGAGGCGACGAGGTGGGGCGCAAGGCGAGGGGCGCCGTGGTTGGGTCGTCGGACGCGGGTGCGCGGGAGCCGTGGCGAGGCACGGAGCTGCGAAGTGCAGGTCGAGGATATCCGCGCCAGCGAGTGACGACGGGCGCAGAGAGAGCACCAGCAGCGTCGGCCTTGGCGTGGTCTGGCGTGGTGTGCAGGGAGCGGGAGCAGCACGGGCGGCGAGTGTGCGCGTGCGGACGCAACGGCGGATCCGCCAGGGAAGAAGAGGGGAAGAGAAGGGGGCTCACATAGCCCTGTAGATGTGCAAAGGCGCACTCGGGGAAGGGCCGGAGTAGCGGGGCGACGGCGACGATGTCCAACTCGGGGAGGGAGTTGCGCGAGGGAGAGGCGGGGACGAGGCAGTCCGGCGGTGATGGGCGGCGCCGATGACGGGCGCCGGGGAGAGGCGGCGGGGAGACGGGCGATGGCTTCGGGACGCCGGAGATGGTACAGTGTCGGGGCGAACGGCGGGGTCGGGGCGTGGCCCGATCCAGATCCGGTCGAGGGAGTGGGGGCGAGGGAGAGCGTGGGGAGTGGGGCGGTTGGGGACTAGGGTTCGGTTCGGTGGGGGGTCGGGGTGACCTAGTAGGGCGCCGGGGTGGGCCGGCCTTGTCGGCCTGATTGGCCCAGAGGCCAGCTGGGTCGTGGCCCAAAAGGGGAGGTTCTCCTCTTATTTTATTTTCTGTTTCTGTTTTGTATTTTCTTTTATTTATTTTTAGTTTTGTAAAATATGACAATAGCTCCAAAATTATGTCTCTGAATAACCCACGGCCTTAAAAAGTTTGGTGACTACATAAACTAGTTTAAAATTTGTTTATTAATTTAAAAGCATTCAAATAATTGTTTTGCTACTGTTTTATTTAGTTAAGTGCATTTAAACTCTTTATAAAGACTTGGTTTATCCATCAATATTACTTATGAATTATTTGGCACAAACCAAACATTTTTGTTTTATTGTGTGAAACTTTTGTTGTATGCCATATTTGGAATTTGAATTTTGAATCGGTTCTTGAACTAACGAGGGATTAGCAAGAGTAACGGAGGTGACGTGGCATCATTAGCAGGGTTTACTGTAGCTTGATTATCCGGGCGTCACAGTTTCAATCTTCTCTTTTCCTTTGACAGGAATGGATGGAGAAGGCCAAGCAGGTCATCAGCCCGGCTCCCATGCCAGAAGACCCAGAGAACGCCCGTTTAGCAGGGCTGCTGGTTCCGGCACCGCACGTGGTGCCGGAGAAGAAGGCCAAGAAGGTGGCCGCGGGGACTCGAAAGAGTTCCCGTAATCAAGCGTCCGACGACGAGGCGGACTCCTCCCCCGAAGACGAGGAGGAGGAGGTGGACTCTCTCGGAGGAGGGAGAGAAGAAGAGGAAGGCTTCCCCAATAGGGGAGGCGAAGGGTCAAGAGGGGAGGACTATCCCCTGGACGGTTCGCCAACACCACCGTTGGCGAGGATGAGTGGCCTCAAGGGCAAAGGCCCGCAAGATCGTAAATATCCGGATCCTTGGTGTGCAATTTCTTTCGTGTGGCGTAGTGTCCTTCTAATGCCGCGTTACGTCCGTAGCCGCTGATGATGATCTCCCGCTTCATCGAAGGGTCGTTAGCCCGTCGGATGTGGACTCACTTCAACGCCTCTACCCCAGCGCCAACGAGGACCCGAGGTGGGATCGAGAGAAGGACCCATCGGGAGGAGGCTCGGGAGGCCGTCGGGCTGCCTCCGGACTTTGTGCCGACTCTACGCCGGAACCCGCAGTGGTTCCAGAGTCGATCGGCATGCCCTTCAAAGAAGGGCAAGACCGTGACACCGGCGACCTCCGTCCAACTGGAGGCGCCGGATAACTTGCTGGAGGCACCAGATAACTTGCTGGAGGTGCTTAAAGGCGCTTCCATCGAGGAAGAGCATCGCACTATCATGAGTGCGGTGATTCAAAAGGTTCAGCTCACCAAAAGCGGGCTAACCGAAGCCTGCAGCAGCCTTCTAATAGGCTTTGAGGTAAGAAGTTAAAATTATGTAATGTAATACCGCATTGACAGTAGCCCCTGATGCTCAGTTCGGTGTTCGGAAAGAAAAGCCGGACTGAGGATCTTAACAAGATATACGCAGGGTTGCTTAAAATATGTCAATATGGGTTTGCAGGCTGCTCTGCTGACCTCTGCGGCACTATCAGCGGAGGTCAACGTGTTGAAGAAGGATCTCGAGCGGTCCGAGCAAGAGCTCGGCCATGCCAAGAAGCAGCTCGAGGACAAAGAAGGTGTGTTACACCACTTTGGATAGTTACCTTACAGAAAAGGATTTTGGTTGCAATAAAATTAACAAGGATAATATGGGAATTGCAGGGGTCACGAACGAGGTGGCAGCCCTGAAGGAGGCTGTGTCATGACGAGCAGCAGCATGAGCGGAGGGGCGAGGCGAAGCAGGAGGCACGGTGGCGGAAATCGGCAAGAGCTCCAGGCTCTCATGGAGAAGCATGAGAGTTTGGAGCGTGACTCCAAGACTCGAGAGTCCGAGCTTGCCTCGGCTCTCGAAAGTGCCAAGTCCGCCAAGGCCGAGGCCCGTAAGGCCCTTCAGGAGGTTGAAGATGTGAAGAAGATAGCGGCGGGTAAGGCATTTTTCATGCAAAGCAAGCATGTTAATGTAAAATACCTGACACGTACCGCATTCGGAGCTCTCCAGGGGCGTTTGCAGATCTGCCGCATAGTGCGTCCGATGCCGCCGCATTCTATCGTGGCGAGGAGGGGAGCTCGACGGAGAAAGTCTTCGGTCTCAATCTGTTGAGGCGGACACCAGTGTTTTAAGCGACCGGTGAAGCGGTGGTCGAACTCCTAAGGTAGCCGAGGAGGCCATGAAGGGCCTTATAGTCCGGTGTGGTTGGACAGGCCATGCTGGGAGCTACTTTGGCCTCGGCGCGGCTGGTGGATCGTGCCTCGGGTGGAGGTCGTCAGCGCTCCTTTGTATTGAAGGTGCTCGCCGGGCCCTTGCCCGCACAAAGGTGCATTGAGGCAAGTTGGATGCGGAGATGCTTCTCACGGACCCACTGCCACCGGGCAAGGAGTATCACACACCTGAAATGTATTATAAGACTGTCCTGAAGGGAGCCCGCGATATTGCGGATGAGTGCCCCAGAAATGTAATCTTTGAGTAAACTCGCTGTATATTATCCTGTGCGCTGAAAACTACGTTCATATGCGCCTTGAGCAACGCTTGTTTTAATTTAAAATATTACCTACATTCAGCCGTTTATAAAATCGAGAGATGGCAAGTCGTTGGCTTCACCCCGAGCCATGAAAGTCTTTGGGGTGTTGGGATAACCTTGAGCACTCTTGTTCCCATTTTGGGTCCATCTAGGGAGGCGCTCAACACAACGAACAAGACGACCGGACTTATAATGCTTGAACACTCTCACTTAGCCATAGAATTCTATAATTTTAAATTTGGTGAAGCCCCGGTATTCGGAAGGTCGAATCCGGGCGCTATCCACACCTTAAATCGGACATGGTCCGAACTTCGCAAGCGGCGTGAGTCTTTAGGACCGAAGAAACCTCTCGAACAGCGACCAGTCTCTCGCCTTATCATGCCGGTCAGTTTTAGCTTTCTCCACTGAGGCGCTCGCCCGGCTCAGCCGGGCGCAATCGCAGATGGTTCTCCAGTGCCACCTTAGCCGTGAGCGGGCGTAAGGCACCAAAACGCGGGAGCCGGGCAAACCCAACTATTGACCCAAGACATGATTCGGAGCTGATTCATATAATGCTATAAGTTCGGGGTGCCGCACTTATGAAAGTTTCGGACTTATCACACCACAATGTGGGGAACATAAGCCCCTGGTGTATTAGGCCATACCAAAATATACGGGTGCAAGATGTCATGTAATGAACATATATATATATAAGGTAATGTAATTGCAGTCGAAAAGTGCTGCATTATTTATTAAAGGAAGTCTGCTATGAGTGCGGACTGATACAATTAGTGCGGTAAGCAAGGGATTTGGACTAAGTAAACATGTCCCCCTCCAGGGGTGAGCTGCGGACTTGGTGTATATAATCGAATTTAATGCTCGTAATTGAGACCACCTGAGTGTTCGTCGCAGCCTTCTTTCGTCCCTGGCTATTGCACCACGAGTTCGGCAGGTTCGTCGCCAGACAGGGCCTCTGGTTACCGGAGTCCTGTGTACACAAAGAAGGAAAATAATAAATAAAAAGGGGGCACACTTGCAGCCTGGTGTGGTCGAACCGCACCGGGTCCATTGCGATCGTGCCCTTCCCTCGCCCATGGTATCTCCAAAGCGTAATGATGTACGCGAGTGTTATTCTTGCGATCATGCGCGCGGGGTTAGCCACATTACTCTGGCGTGCTCGATCGCGCCAGTGGTCTTGGTTGGTATTGCTTCAGCGTTTTCTTTGTATCCGCCGTTTAACGGCGGACTCGAGAATTGCCTTAGGAGGCTGCTCAGATTTACGCCGCGAGAGCCGTGTATGTTCCTCCGTTCGGAGGGCGTTCCGTATTCCCGTTGACCATGATGACTCCACAAGGGCCTGGCATCTTGAGCTTGAGGTATGCATAATGCGGCACCGTGTTGAGTTTTGCAAACGCGGTTCGTCCGAGCAGAGCGTGATAGCTGCTGCGAAACGGGACTATGTCAAAGATTAACTCCTCGCTCCGGAAATTGTCCGGGGATCCGAAGACCACTTCCAGTGTTACTGAGCCTGTATAGTTGGCTTCCACACCTGGTATGACACCTTTAAAGGTTGTCTTTGTTGGTTTAATCCTTGAGGGGTCTATGCCCATTTTGCGCACTGTATCCTGATAAAGTAGGTTCAGGCTACTACCGCCGTCCATCAGGACTCTCGTGAGGTGAAATCATCGACGATTGGGTCTAAAACCAATGCAGCGAATCCGCCATGGCGTATGCTGGTCGGATGGTCTCTTCGATCGAAAGTGATCGGACAAGAGGACCATGGATTGAACTTCGGGGCGACTGGCTCCATTGCATAGACGTCCCTTAGTGCGCGCTTCCTCTCCCTCTTGGGTATATGGGTCGCGTAAATCATGTTCACCGTCCGCACTTGTGGGGGAACCCTTCATCCTCTATTGTTCGGGCGGTCGGGTCTCCTCCTCGTCGTTGTTGTTTAGCCCTTGTCGTTATTTTCGCAATTAACTTGCATGCTCGTTGAACACCCAGCAATCTCTATTAGTGTGATTTGCTGGTTTTTGAGGTGCCATGGATCCGCATAAGCGGTCGAGTATTCGGTCCAAATTGGGACGGACCGGAGTGGTTCTTTTGAATGGCTTCTTCCCTTGACGGGTTTAGAGCCTTGGAATCCGGCGTTACCGTCGTATCCTCCTTGTCGCCGCCGTTAACGCGGCGTTTGTTTTGTTTCGGCGTGACTGCCGTTGTTGTCCTTAGTATCCGATCGCAGAATTTTTGCGGAGATTGTTCTGCGAGCTAGCCAGCTATCCTCTCCCGCGCAGAAGCGGGTCATTAATGATGTGAGGGCTGCCATAGATTTTGGCTTTTCCTATCCCAGGTGCCGGGCTAGCCATTCGTCGCGGATGTTATGCTTGAAGGCTGCAAGGGCCTCTGCATCCGGACAGTCGACGATTTGATTTTTCTTCGTCAAGAACCGTGTCCAGAATTGTCCGCGATTCGTCTGCTGCTTAATGATGTGGCTTAGGTCATCGGCGTCGGTGGTCGCTTTATCGTGCCTTGGAAGTTATCAAGGAATGCGGCCTCCAGGTCTTCCCAACACCCAATTTACTCTGCGGGCAAGCTGTTAAGCCAATGCCGAGCCGGTCCTTTAAGCTTGAGTGGAAGATACTTGATGGCGTGGAGATCGTCACCGCGGGCCATATGGATGTGGAGAAGATAATCTTCTATCCAAACCGCGGGGTCTGTTGTGCCATCGTAGGATTCAATGTTTACGGGTTTAAACCCTTCAGGGATTTGATGATCCATTACTTCGTCAGTGAAGCATAGTGGGTGTGCGGCGCCTCTGTATTGAGCAATATCACGACGCAGCTCGAGAGAGCGCTGTCTGCCGTGTTCGGCCCAGCCGGGGTTATTATATCCGGTACGACGATATTCGTCATGGGTCGTGGGGCACCCACGTGATCCGTAGATGGATCTGGATTGCCTTGCTTTGTCCTCCAGTATATCTCGCAAGTCCGACGCGTTCCCTCTTGGCTTCGTACTTTTGGAGCGATGCCGGGGTACGGTCTTGGTTGGGGGCCTGGATGCCTCTCGTCACGACCGCGGGGTGGTCGGTCAGCCGTATCGTCGTTGGTGATGGAGGTATGTATGCTTCCTCCTCTAATCGGGGGAGCAGCTTGCGTCTTGGATAGCTTTTGGAGGGGCGTTCGAGCTTATACTCTTCGGCCGCGAGGAACTTGGTCCGTTGATTGGCCAGCAGGTCCTGATCAGCTTGAAGCTGCTGCTGCTTTTTCTTTAGGCTATTTGCCGTGGCGATAAGCCTGCGTTTAAAACGCTCTTGTTCGACGGGATCCTCGGGCACGACGAATTCGTCGTCGTTGAGGCTTGCCTCATCTTTGTAGGGAGGCATATAGTTGTGATCCTCAACCTCTTCGTCTGTCGCCCTCTCGTGAGGGCTTGCTTCTGCGTCCTCCTGCGCCGAGTCTTGCTGGAGGGGGTTGTCTTCGGCACTTTCTAGGGTATTATTATCTCCTGTGCCGGAATCCCCATTCTTGCTGTGGCGGGATTTAGAGCGGCGCCGCTGACGCCGGCGCTTGGGCTGTTTCTTTAAGGAATCTGCCTCCGCTGTTTCTTCGCCGTCCCCGTCTTTCGGGGTATCCACCATGTATATGTCATATGACAAGGTGGTCTTCCAGTGCCCTGTAGGCGCTGGTTCCTGTTCGTCTCCGGCATCGTCGTCCATAGCGTCGATGTCTTCGGAGTCGTAGTCTATCATGTCGGTTAGATCGTCGACAGTTGCTACAAAGTGGGTGGTGGGTGGGCTCTGAATTTCTTCGTCGTCCGTATCCCAACCATCCTGGCCATAGTCCGGCCAGGGCTCTCCTGATGACGAGAGATGTTTTAGTGAATTCAGGATGTCGCCAAAAGGCGAGTATTGGAAGATGTCCGCGGCAGTGAATTCCATAACCGGCGCCCAATCCGATTTGGTTGGTAGGGGCGTGGGAGGTTCGGAGTCCGGCAAGGAGTCCGGCACCTCGGAATCGTGAGATTTGCGGGGGACAAGATCAGTGTTCGGCTCCATCGTCGTGGAAGTTGAAGCCCCCGAGGCGGTGTCCATCCACCGATCCTCTATCTGGGCAATCGGCTCTGGACTAATGGCCGGAGCGGATTCGTGTGGTTACCAAGGCACCGCTCGTGGCGAGCTAGATCATGCCCTCGTAATAAAGTCGGTGGCGCTTGGTCGTGGCTCGAGTCCGCGAAGATCAAGTCTCCGCGACGTCGGCCGTGAAGTTTAGGCTTCGAATCGACCGACGGCGGGCGTAGCTTCGATCTGCTCCGGATGGCCTGCGAATTAGCCCATGATCGCGAAGCCGCCGAATACGAAGATCTGTCCGGGGAGAAAAGTTTCACCCTGGACAGCGTTGTTGGTTGTAGATGCCATCAAGCCTATCGGTGATGACACAGAGGAACTCTCAATGAAAGCACGAATGTCGGTGTCAAAACCGGCGGATCTCGGGTAGGGGGTCCCGAACTGTGAGTCTAGGCGGGTGGTAACAGGAGACGAGGGACACGATGTTTTACCCAGGTTCGAGCCCTCTCGATGGAGGTAAAACCCTACGTCATGCTTGATTAATATTGATGATATGGGTAGTACAAGAGTGGATCTACCACGAGATCAAGGAGGCTAAACCCTAAAGCTAGCCTGTGGTATGATTGATGTAATGTATGTTGTCCTATGGACTAAAGCCCTCCGGTTTATATAGACACCGGAGGAGGCTAGGGTTACACAGAGTCGGTTACAATAGTAGGAGATCTACATATCCGTATCGCCAAGCTTGCCTTCCACGCCAAGGAAAGTCCCATCCGGACACGGGACGGAGTCTTCAATCTTGTATCTTCGTAGTCTTGGAGTCCGGCGGACGATGATAGTCCGGCTGTCCGGACACCCCCTAGTCCAGGACTCCCTCAGGGGTCTTGGTGGGACTGACAGGAAACAACTCGGAGGGACCGATGTGCAATGGCAAAGGCAGGCCTCGTTTCGGTGGCATCGATTGAATCAACTCGGTAGAACCAAAGTGAAGCAATAAAGACTACGGAAATGTTGGCAGGCCATCTCGGTGGGGCCGATTGCAAAACTCGTTGGGACCAAAATAATTCCAACTGGTTGTAGAAGGTTTGGCAGGCCATCTCGGTGGGACCGATTACAAAACTTTGTGAGAACGAAATAATTGCAACAAGTTACAAAGAGTTGGGCAAGCCATCCCGGTGTGACCGAGAACCATATCGGTGACTCTGATTTGTTAGGGTTTGGCTGTGGCAGTGTCCAGATGAACTCGGTGGGTCCGAATATGGAAGTTTCAGTGGGGCCAAGTTGGAATGTGGGGTTTTGGATAGATTTGGATTGAGAAAGTGGTTGAGGGTTGTGGAGCAATATCACTAAGCACTTGAACAAACAGATCATTATCAAAACCTCATCCCATAATAGTATTGGCTTTCCTATGGACTCAATGTGATCTTGGATCACTTAACCAAAAAATATAGAGTCTTGAGCTTTTGCCAATCCATGTCCTTAGCATTTTAGGGGTCCACAATCACTAGTCCTTGTCATGCCAATCATTGAACTTCCTAAAATCTTTGACTTGAATGGATATTAGTTCAATGAGATATATGTTGTTATGAATTACCAAAACCACCCAGGGATTAGTTGCACTTCAATCTCCTCTTTTTGGTAATTGATGACAACATATAGATCAAAGCTTCGGCAAATTATTAAATGAATGAAATACATCGTCGCTTTGAGAAGTATGTGATAAGCAAGAGCTCCCCCTAAATTTGTGCATTATTAAAAAAAGTGCGTTTGAATGCAAATGCACGATCAATTAGGATTATGGGTCACTCTTCCATATCACATACGACTTGGTGGAGCACACAAAATGATATGATTGGACCAGTAAGCACGCGTCACCAAAACATAAGTGAATGATCATACAAGGATAATGATGATGATAGGCATAGAGTAAAACATGAAGCATAGTATGATCAAGCACAAACAACTAGCATAGCATTTCACAAGCATAACGAGCAAAGTAGCATAAACCAAGTAGCAGCAAAAACTCGAGAAAACAATCGAGCAAAAGTAAGACACTCTCTCTCAAAGCCTAATGATCTATACAAATTATCCCCTTTGGCAAAAAGTACCAAAAAGTTTGAACAGGTATAGAGCTATACGTCTCTAGGCACGATCATCGACAGCTGATAACCCACAAGTGTAGGGGATCGCAACAGCTTTTGAGGGTAGAGTATTCCACCCAAATTTATTGATTCGACACAAGGGGAGCCAAAGAGTATTCTTGAGTATTAGCAGTTGAGTTGTCAATTCAACCACACTGGATAACTTAGTATCTGCAACAAAGTATTTAGTAGCAAAAGTGGTATGATAATAAAGGTAACGGTAGCAAAAGTAAAGATAAATGTTTTTGGGTTTTGTAGTAGTTGTAACAGTAGCAACGGAAAAGTAAATAAGCGAAGAGCAATATATGAAAATCTCGCAGGCAATGGATCAGTGATGGATAATTATGCCGGATGTGATTCCTCATGTAATAGTTATAACATAGGGTGATATAGAACTAGCTCCAATTCATCAATGTAATGTAGGCATGTATTCCGTAAATAGTCACACGTGCTTATGGAAAAGAACTTGTATGACATCTTTTGTTCTACCCTCCCGTGGCAGCAGGGTCCTTACGGAAACTAAGGGATATTAAGGCCTCCTTTTAATAGAGAACCGGAACAAAGCATTAGCATATATTCAATACATGAACTCCTCAAACTACGGTCATCACCGAGAAGTATCCCTCGGGGTTGTTGGATCATAACACATAATAGGTGACTATAGACTTGCAAGATAGGATCAAGAACACACATATATTCATGAAAACATAATAGGTTCAGATCTGAAATCATGGCACTCGGGCCCTAGTGACAAGCATTAAGCATAGCAAAGTCCTTGCAACATCAATCTCAGAACATAGTGGATACTAGGGATCAAACCCTAACAAAACTAACTTGATTACATGGTAAATCTCATCCAACCCATCACCGTCCAGCAAGCCTACGATGGAATTACTCACGCACGATGGTGAGCATCATGAAATTGGTGATGGAGGATGGTTGATGATGACGACGGCGACGAATCCCCCTCTCCGGAGCCCCGAACGGACTAGAGATCAGCCCTCCCGAGAGAGATTAGGGCTTGGCGGCGGCTCCGTATCGTAAAACGCGATGAAACTTTCTCTCTGATTTTTTTCTCCCCGAACGTGAATATATATGGAGTTGGAGTTGAGGTCGGTGGAGGTCCAGGGGGCCCACGAGATAGGAGGCTGCGCCCTAGGGGGGCGCCCCCTGTCTCGTGGACAGGCTATGGGCCCCCTGGCATTAATTCTTTTGCCAAAAATTCTTATTAAATCCAAAAAGTGCCTCTGTGGATTTCCAGGACATTCCGAGAACTTCTCTTTTCTACACATAAAACAACATCATGGTAGTTCTGCTGAAAACAGCGTCAGTCCGGGTTAGTTTCATTCAAATCATGCAAGTTAGAGTCCAAAACAAGGGCAAAAGTGTTTGGAAAAGTAGATATGTTGGAGACGTATCAACTTCCCCAAGCTTAAACCTTTGCTTGTCCTCAAGCAATTCAGTTGATAAACTGAAAGTGATAAAGAAAAACTTTTACGAACTCTGTTTGCTCTTGTTGTTGTAACATGAAAAGCCAGCATTCAAGTTTCAGCAAATATTATGAACTAACCATACTCACAATAACACATAGGTCTCACAATTACTCATATCAATAGCATAACCAGCTAGCGAGCTATAATAATAAAACTCGGATGGCAACACTTTCTCAAAATAATCATAACATGATATAACAAAATGGTGTCTTGCTAGCCCTTTCTGAGACCGCAAAACATAAATGCAGAGCACCTTTAAAGATCAAGGACTGACTAAACATTGTAATTCATGGTAAAAGAGATCCAGTCAAGTCATACCCAATATAAACCAATAGTAATGAATGCAAATGATAGTGTGCTCTCCAGCGGGTGCTTTTAATAAGAAGGATGATGACTCAACATAAAAATAAATAGATAGGCCCTTCGCAGAGGGAAGCAGGGATTTGTAGAGGTGCCAGAGCTCGATTTAAAAATAGAGAGTGAATAACATTTTGAGCGGCATACTTTCACTGTCAACGGAACAACTATGAGATGGATGTATCTTCCATACTACATGCATTATAGGCAGTTCCCAAACAGAATGGTAAAGATTTATACTCCCCCAACCACCAACAAGCATCAATCCATGGCTTGCTCGAAACAACGAGTGCCTCCAACATACAACAGCCCTGGGGGATTTTTGTTTAATTATTTTGATTTGCTTTGATATTTTTGGATCATGGGACTGGGCATCGAAGATATAGGCAGCCCTAGTTGAAACATGAGCTGCTCGAGCATACAAAACAGAATTTCATTTGAAGGTTTGGAGTTTGGCACATACAAATTTACTTGGAACGGCAGGTAAATACAACATATAGGAAGGTATAGTGGACTCATATGGAACAACTTTGGGGTTTAAGGAGTTTAGATGCACAAGCAGTATTCCCACTTAGTACAGGTGAAAGCTAGCAAAAGACTGGGAAGCGACCAACTGAGAGAGCGACAACAATCGTAAACATGCATTAAAATTAATTCACACCGAGTACAAGCATGAGTAGGATATAATCCATCATGAACATAAATATCATGAAGGCTATGTTGATTTGATTCAACTACATGCGTGAACATGTGCCAAGTCGAGTCACTCAATTCATTCAAAGGAGGATACCATCCCATCATACCACATCATAATCATTCTAATAGCATGTTGGCACGCAAGGTAAACCATTATAACTCATAGCTAATCAAGCATGGCACAAGCAACTATAATCTCTAAATGTCATTGCAAATATGTTTACTTCATAATAGCTGACTCAGGAACGATGAACTCATCATATTTACAAAAACAAGAGAGGTCGAGTTTATACCAGCTTTTCTCATCCCAATAAGTCCATCATATATAGTCATTATTGCCTTTCACTCGCACGACCGAACAATGTGTATAATAATAAGAGTGCATGTGCATTGGACTAAGCTGGAATCTGCAAGCATTCAACTCAAGAGAGAAGACAAGATAATATGGGCTCTAAGTTAAATAAACAATCATGCATATAAGAGCCACTAAGCATTTTCAATAAAGTCTTCTCGACCCACAAAGGAAAGAAAAGCAAATAAAACTATTTACATGGGAAAGCTCCCAACAAGTAAAAGAAGAACGAGAAATATTTTTTGGGTTTTCATTTTAATTTCTACTACAAGCATGGAAATTAAACTAACTAATTTTTTTGGTTTTTCTCAAGGTTTATCAAACACCCAAGAATAAAACTAGAAAAATAAATTTTAAACTAGCATGGATAATACAATGAAAGAGTATGAGCACCGACGACTAGTGTGTGAACATGAATGTAAAGTCGGTGAGAAATACGTACTCCCCCAAGCTTAGGCTTTTAATCTAAGTTGGTCTAATACCAATGACCGCCTGGCTGATATCCGTAAGAGAAACTAGGGTCGTACTGAGATGCAGAGGCGACCGTCTCCAGAGCAGCAGCGTGTTGGCGAGCTGCCTCCATTCCCCTCTCGTATTTAGTTGCTTCCTCCCTGGTGACAACAAATCTTCCTTTTGCCTGATAATCAAAAAGGTAGGGGGCAGGAAGAGTAACAGGGACGACATTGCGCCTGTCATAGATTAGTCGATAATGGAGGAATTGTTCATTCCTCTCAAGAAAATTGTGATCAAAGATAGCTTATTTATCCAAATAAACAGGAGGTACAATCATATCCCCCTCTCATGGAGCTATATTAAGAAAATTAGCCACACGGGTTGCAAAAATTCCTCCAAAGAAATTACCCCTTCTACTATTATTATGCAACCTACGTGCAACTATTTCCCCCAAGTTATAACCTTTATAACCTGACACAGCACTCTTGAGGACACAAAGATCAGGGACACACATGTGACATGCTTCGTCTTTACCGTTAATGCATCTACCAATAAAGAGAGAAAAATAATGTATAGCAGGAAAATGAATGCTCCCTATGGTAGCTTGTGCTATGTCCCTAGATTCTCCCACAGTAATACTACCAAGAAAATCTCTAAATTCAGATTTATGAGGATCATTAATATTACCCCACTGCGGGAGTTTGCAAGCAGTTGTGAAATCCTCTAAATCCATGGTATAAGATGTATCATAAATATCAAACATGATACTAGGAGAATTACGCGTAGAAATATATTCGAACCTCCGCACAAAGGAATCAGCCAATAGATAATATTGAGGACACTTATCTTGTAAGAAGTCTTCCAGCTCGGCATTACGCACATACGCGTCTGCTACCTCTTGAGCACTGCGTTGGATTTCCCCGAAGAGGAGAGGATGATGCGGCAAAGTAGCATAATTATTTCCCTCAATTTTTGAGAACCAAGGTATCAATCCAGTAGGAGACCACGCACAAGTCCCTCGTACCTACACAAAACGATATCAACTCGCAACCAACGCTTAGGGGTTGTCAATCACTTCACGGTCACTTACGAGAGTGAGATCTGATAGAGATAATATTTTTGGTATTTTTGATAGATAGATGCAAAGTAAAAAGTAAAAGGCAAAGTAAAAACAAAGCAAGTAAATAAAGTGATAGATATTGATATGATGAGAATAGACCCGGGGGCCATAGGTTTCACTAGTGGCTTCTCTCAAGAGCATAAGTATTCTACGGTGGGTGAACAAATTACTGTTGAGCAATTGACAGAATTGAGCATATTTATGAGTATATCTAGGCAATGATCATGTATATAGGCATCACGTCCAAAACAAGTAGATCGAAACGATTCTGCATCTACTACTATTACTCCACTCATCGACCGCTACCAGCATGCATCTAGAGTATTAAGTAAAAACCATTGTTCAAAAAATCTTCCGATTCAACGATTTATCATCCGATTTATCGCTACTCTTGGGGTGACCGATAAGATTATGCCTTATCTTCACCATTTATCTTTGGGCCGATTTATGGCTATGACAAGCGATTTATCGGGAATCTACCGATAAATCGAGTCTATTCATAGCATAATGTTTGCAAAAACTATTTTTATTTAAGTTTTATGGACCTTGTTACGCAATAAGTATTTTTGTCCTATTTTGTTTGTCATTACACGAGGACTCAAAGGCTAGGAATCAAGATAACACTTCTGTACAATATATTTTTGGTGTTGAATATAGCATATTTTAGTGTTGGGAACCTAGGAGTTGCAAAAAATGGCCGATTAATAGTCGACCGATAAAATCGATTAATCGGCTGATTTCGGATTAATCTCTAATCCCCAGCTGACCGAAACGCTAACGATAAGTGATATCCTCAACATTGGTAAAAACAGAGTAACGCCTTAAGCAAGATGACATGATGTAGAGGGATAAATTCATGCAATATGATAAAAAAACCATCTTGTTATCCTCAATGGCAACAATACAATACGTGCCTTGCAACCCTTTACATCCTTTGGTAAGGACACATAAGATTGAACCCAAAGCTAAGCACTTCTCCCATTGCAAGAACTACCAATCTAGTTGGCCAAACCAAAAAGGATAATTCGAAGAGACTTGCAAAGATAACTCAATCATACATAAAAGAATTCAAAGAAGAATCAAATATTTTCCATAGATAATACTGGATCATAAACCCACAATTCACCGATCTCAACAAACACACCGCAAAAAGAAAATTACATCGAATAGATCTCCACGAGAGAGGGGGAGAACATTGCATTGAGATCCAAAAAGAGAGAAGAAGCCATCTAGCTACTAGCTATGGACCCGAAGGTCTGAAGAAAACTACTCACACTTCATTGGAGGGGCTATGGTGATGATGTAGAAGCCCTCCATGGTGGATGCCCCCTCCGGCGGAGCTTCGGAACAGGCCCCAAGATGGGATCTCATGGATACAGAAGGTTGCGGCGGTGGAATTAGGTTTTTGGCTCCTGTTCTGATCGTTCGGGGATACGTAGGTATATATAGGAGGAAGGAGTGCGTCGGTGGAGCGTCGGGGCCCACGAGGTAGGGGCGTGCCAGGGGGCGCGCCTCCACCTCGTGACCGCCTCTGCACTTCTTGGAGTAGGGTCCATGTCTCTGGATCACGTTCGGTTGGAAAATCACGTTCCCGAAGGTTTCATTCCGTTTGGACTCCGTTTCATATTCCGTTTCTTGAAACATTGAAATAGGCAAAAACAGCAATTCAGGCTGGGCCTCCGGTTAATAGGTTAGTCCCAAAAATAATATAAAAGTGGAAAATAAAGCCCAATATAGTCCAAAACAGTAGATAAAGTAGCATGGAGCAATCAAAATTATAGATACGTTGGAGACGTATCGGGCATCCCTAAGCTTAATTCACCTGCTCGTCCTCGAGTAGGTAAATGATAAAAAGAATTTTTGATGCGGAGTGATACTTTGGCATAATTTCAATATAAATCTTCTTAATTGTGATAGGAATATTCAGATCCGAAAGATTCAAGAAAAAAGTTCATATTGACACAAAAATAATAATACTTCAAGCATACTAATCAAAGCAATCATGTCTTCTCAAAATAACATGGCAAAAGAAAGTTCATCCCTACAAAATTATATGGTTAGGCTATGCTTCATTTTCGTCACACAAAGATGTTCCCAACTTCTATAACCCCCGATGACAAGCCAAGCAATTGTTTCATACTCAAATAATCTCATACTTTTTCAACTTTCACGCAATACATGAGCACGAGCCATGGATATAGCACTATGGGTGGAATTGAATATGATGATGGGGATTGTGTGGAGAAGACTAAAAGGAGAAAGTTTCACATTGACGAGGCTAATCAACGGGCTATGGAGATGCCCATCAATTGATGTCAACATGAGGAGCAGGGATTGCCATGCAACGGATGCACTAGAGCTATGAATGCTCAACAAAAGAAAACTAGTGGGGGTGCATCCAACTCGCTTGCTCACGAAGACCTAGGGCATTTTGAGGAAGCTCATCATTGGAATATACAAGCCAAGTTCTATAATGAAAAATTCCCATTAGTATAAAAAAGACAACTCATGAGACTCACTATCATGAAGATCTTGGTGCTACTTTGAAGCACAATATATGAGACTCACTACATGAAGAACAAGGTGCTACTTTGAAGCACAAGTGTGGTAAAAGGATAGTAGCATTGTTCCTTCTCTCTTTTTCTCTCATTTTTTTATTTGTTTGGGCCTTTCTCTTCTTTTTTTGGCCTCTTTTTTTTCGTCCGGAGTCTCATCCCGACTTATGGGGGAATCATAGTCTCCATCATCCTTTCCTCACTTGGGACAATGCTCTAATAATGATGATCATCACACTTTTATTTTTCTTACAACTCAACAATTACAGCTCGATACTTAGAACAAAGTATGACTCTATATGAATGCCTCCGGTGGTGTACCGGGATGGTGCAATGAATCAAGAGTGACACGTATGGAAAATAATGCATGGTGGCTTTGCCACAAATACGATGTCAACTACATGATCATGCAATGGCAATATGACAAAAGTAATGTAAGTCATGATGATGATGGTGGAAGTTGCATGGCAATATATCTCTGAATGGCTATGGAAATGCCATGATAGGTAGGTATGGTGGCTGTTTTGAGGAAGATATAAGGAGGTTTATGTGTGATAGAGCGAATCGTATCATGGGGTTTGGATGCACCGGTGAAGTTTGCACAATCTCTCAAGGTGAGAAAGGGCAATGCACGGTACCGAAGAGGCTAGCAAAGGTGGAAAGGTGAGAGTGCGTATAATCCATGGACTCAACATTAGTCAAAAGAACTCATATACTTATTGCAAAAATTTAGAAGCCATCAAAAAATTCAAGTACTACGCGCATGCTCCTAGGGGGATAGATTGGTAGGAAAAGACCATCGCTCGTCCCCGACCGCTACTCATAAGGATGCACGAGCCAGGTACACTTCATGTTTCAAATTTGTTACACAACTTTACCCATACGTGCATGCTACGGGACTTGCAAACTTCAACACAAGTATTTCTCAAATTCACAATTATCAACTAGCACGACTTTGATATTATTACCTCCATATCTCAAAACAATTATCAAGCATCAAACTTATCTTAGTATTCAATTTACTCAAAAGAAAGTTTCACATGTCTTGAACACTAAGTATATTAACATTAAGGAAATTACCATGCTATTAACGACTCTCAAAATAATCTAAGTGAAGCATGAGAGATAAATAGTTTCTTTAAAACAAATCCACCACCGTGCTCTAAAAGATATAAGTGAAGCACTAGAGCAAAAATTATCACGCTCAAAAGATATAAGTGAAGCACTATGAGCAAAACTATCAAGCTCAAAAGATATAAGTGAAGCACATAGAGTATTCTAACAAATTCCAATTCATATATGGCTCTCTCAAAAGGTGTGTACAGCAAGGATGATTGTGGTAAACTAACAAGCAAAAACGCAAATAATACAAGATGCTCCAAGCAAAACACATATCATGTTGGTGAATAAAAATATAGCTCCAAGTAAATTACCGATGGAAGTGGACGAAAGAGGGGATGCCTTCCGGGGCATCCCCAAGCTTTGACTTTTTGGTGTCCTTGGATTATCTTGGGGGTTCCATGGGCATCCCAAGTTTAGGCTCTTGCTGCTCCTTGTTCCATAATCCATCAAAAGAATTCACCCAAAACTTGAAAACTTCACAACACAAAACTCAACAGAAATCTCGTGAGCTCCGTTAGAGAAAGAAAACAAAAGACTACTTCAAGGTACTGTAATGAACTCATTCTTTATTTATATTGCTGTTAAACCTACTGTATTCCAACTTTTCTATGGATTATAAACTATTTCACTAGCCATAGATTCATCAAAATAAGCAAACAACACACGCAAAACAGAATCTGTCAAAAACAGAACAGTCTGTAGCAATCTGTAACTAACGCAAACTTCTGGAACCCTAAAAATTCAACCAAAATAGGAAGTCCTGGAAAATTTGTTTATTGAACAGGAGCAAAAATAATCAACGCAAAAGCACGTTTCTGTGATTTATCATAACTAAATTCGTGCGTGCAAAGTTTCTGTTTTTCAGCAGAATCAAATCAACTATCATCGTAGGTTATCCTATAGGTTCTACTTGGCACAAACACTAATTAAAACATAAAACCACATCCAAAGAGAAGGTAGATGGATTATTTATTCCTAAACAGAAGCAAAAACAAAAACACAAAATAAAATTGGGTTGCCTCCCAACAAGCGCTATCGTTTAACGCTCCTAGCTAGGCATAAAAGCAAGGATAGATCTAGGTATTGCCATCTTTGGTAGGCAATCCTTCAATGAGGCATCTACCTCCTTTAAATTTTCTTTCTTCTTAGTAATTGACAAATTTTCAGGCAGAAGATCAAAAAATTCATCTATAGCAAATGGTTCCTTAACGATGGTAAAAAGATTGGGATGAACACTTATAGATTTAAGATCCGCAGTTTCCTTACTAGATGATTCACCCTTATTCTTAGGAACATAAATAAGCTTAGTATTTTTAGTAGAAGAACTTGGAGTGTTTTGAACGGAAGAAAAAGTGTTTCCCAAGTTGGTAATGATACCCTCAAGTTTATCGATTCTTGTGGAATCTAGATTTATTTTCTCATTAACTATGGGTTCTTTTTCCTTAATATTTTTCAAAGTCATTCCTACCTTAGATCCATATTGGGTAATTTGATTGTGGATCTTTTTATCAAGATTTTCAATTGATTCAATGGTAGCAACTTTATTTTCAATAGCTTCAAGCCTTTGCATAACATGCTCCAAAGTTAACGTAGTTCCATTAATCAAAAGGGGTGGTGAGCCAAATATATCTATCAAAGCATTATATGAATCAAAAGTATGGCTACCCAAAAAATTCCCTCCGGTAGTGGTATCAAGGATATATCTATACCAAGGATTAGCACCTACGTAAAAATTGCGAAGAAGAACTGAGGTAGATTGCTTCCTGGTAGATTTATTTTGAGCATTGCAAATTCTATACCAAGCATCTTTTAGATTTTCTCCCTCCCTTTGTTTAAAATTTAAGACTTCATTCTCGTGAGATAACGGAGACGATATGAAACTAGTCATGATGACAAGCAAACTAACACACGAGCAAACAAAAAGGCAATGAGAAAAGGCAAACGGGAAAGAGAGGAGGAGATTGGGAAAGAGAGGGCAAATAAAACGGCAAGGGTGAAGTGGGGGAGAGGAAAACAAGAGGCAAATGTCAAATAATGTAATGCGAGAGATAGGGATTGCGATGGGTACTTGGTATAGTTGACTTGCTTGCGTGAGCCTCCCCGGCAACGGCGCCAGAAATTCTTCTTGCTACCTCTTGAGCACTGCGTTGGATTTCCCCGAAGAGGAGAGGATGATGCAGCAAAGTAGCGTAAGTATTTCCCTCAGTTTTTGAGAACCAAGGTATCAATCCGATGAGGAGACCACACACAAGTCCCTCGTACCTACACAAAACGATAGCAACTCGCAACCAACGCTTAGGGGTTGTCAATCCCTTCACGGTCACTTACGAGAGTGAGATATGATAGAGATAATATTTTTGGTATTTTTGATAGATAGATGCAAAGTAAAAAGTAAAAGGCAAAGTAGAAACAAAGCAAGTAAATAAAGTGATAGAGATTGATATGATGAGAATAGACCCGGGGGCCATAGGTTTCACTAGTGGCTTCTCTCAAGAGCATAAGTATTCTACGGTGGGTGAACAAATTCTTGTTGAGCAATTGATGAATTGAGCATAGTTATGAGTATATCTAGGCAATGATCATGTATATAGGCATCACGTCCAAAACAAGTAGATCAAACGATTACGCATCTACTACTATTACTCCACTCATCGACCGCTATCCAGCATGCATCTAGAGTATTAAGTAAAAACAGAGTAATGCCTTAAGCAAGATGACATGATGTAGAGGGGTAAATTCATGCAATATGATAAAAACCCCATCTTGTTATGCTCGATGGCAACAATACAATACGTGCCTTGCAACCCTTTCTGTCACTGGGTAAGGACACCACAAGATTGAACCCAAAGCTAAGCACTTCTCCCATTGCAAGAACTACCAATCTAGTTGGACAAACCAAAAAGGATAATTCGAAGAGACTTGCAAAGATAACTCAATCATACATAAAAGAATTCAGAGAAGAATCAAATATTTTCCATAGATAATACTGGATCATAAACCCACAATTCATCGGTCTCAACAAACACACCGCAAAAAGAAGGTTACATCGAATAGATCTCCATGAGAGAGGGGAGAACATTGTATTGAGATCCAAAAAGAGAGAAGAACCCATCTATCTACTAGCTATGGACCCGAAGGTATGAACTAAACTACTCACACTTCATCGGAGGGGCTATGGTGATGATACAGAAGCCCTCCATGCTGGATGCCCCCTCCGGCGGAGCTCCGGAACAGGCCCCAAGATGGGATCTCGTGGATACAGAAGGTTGCGGCGGTGGAATTAGGTTTTGGCTCCTGTTCTGATCGTTCGGGATACGTGAGGTATATATAGGAGGAAGGAGTACGTCGGTGGAGCGTCAGGGGGCCCACGAGGTAGGGGGCGCGCCAGGCGCGCGCCCCACCTCGTGACCGCCTCTGGCACTTCTTGGAGTAGGGTCCAAGTCTCCTGGATCACGTTCGGTTGGAAAATCAGGTTCTCGAAGGTTTCATTCCGTTTGGACTCCTTTTAATATTTCGTTTCTTCGAAACACTGAAATAGGCAAAAAACAGCAATTCTGGGTTGGGCCTCCGGTTAATAGGTTAGTCCCAAAAATAATATAATAGTGGAAAATAAAGCCCAATATAGTCCAAAACAGTAGATAAAGTAGCATGGAGCAATCAAAAATTATAGATACGTTGGAGACGTATCAGCGTCAAATTCCTCCTTGAAGCCTGCTTCGACCATAGAATCATCGGATGGCCACTCACAAGCTCGTACATTTGCGTCCCTTGGCAAATTAACATCTTGTTCACGTATAGCAATCCTTGGCCCTTTCTTTGCCGAGGAACCTCCTTGGTACATTCTTCTAAGCATATTTCTTTTCTAAAAATTTCTGAAATTTTAGTAACTTCAAAACAGAAGTGAATAAAACTAAACAAGATTGATAGCAACTACTCCTACAAGTGCCTAGAGCCTATATCATGCATTGGAATTGCTTGGGACCTCAAAAATTTAACATGCAAGCTCAAGAACATGGTCACCTATGCAGCAAAAATTTGCAATGAATAAAGCACTAGAACAAAAACTAATTGGACCAATGGAGGAGTCACATACCAAGCAACAATCTCCCAAAGCAGTTTTGTGAATGGAGCTTTGAGCTAAGAGATCAAAAATCGCAGCAAAACGAGCTAGAACTCGTGCTTGAGCTGGATGGGGATTTTTTGGGTAGAAGATGAAGTGTGTGGGTGCTGGCATAAGTGGAGGGGAGCCACCAGGGGCCCACGAGACAGGGGCGCGCCCTCCTCTCTCGTGGCCTGGTGCTTGCCCCTCCTGCAGTGTTTTCAGTGCCTAAAATCCTCAAATATTCCAGAAAAAATCATACTAAATTTGCAGGGCATTTGGAGCACTTTTATTCTCGGACTATTTTTATTGCACGGATAATTCAAAAAACAGACGGATAATACTATTTTTGCTTTATTTATTCTAACTAACAGAAAATAAAAAGAGGGTACAGAAGGTTGTGCCTTCTAGTTTCATCCATCTCGTGATCATCAAAATGAACCCACTAACAAGGTTGATCAAGTCTTGTTAACAAACTCATTCCGAATAACACGGAACCGGAGAAATTTCGAATGACACTAAGTTACCTCAACGAGGATATGAAAATCCCCAACAATAAGAATATCATACTTTTTCTTGACAGTAGGGAGAGGAAATTCAAAACCTCCAAAAATGATAGTTGGAACTTTTTCAATAGAATTGATGCTATGAACTTGAGATTGTTTCCTCGGAAAGTGTACCATATGCTCATTACCATTCACATGAAAAGTGACATTGCCTTTGTTGCAATCAGTAACAGCCCCTGCAGTATTAAGAAAAGGTCTACCAAGGATAATAGACATACTATCATCCTCGGGAATATCAAGAATAACAAAGTCCGTTAAGATAGTGACATTTGCAACCACAACAGGCACATCCTCACAAATACCGACAGGTATAGTAGTTGATTTATCAGCCATTTGCAAAGATATTTCAGTATGTGTCAACTTATTCAATTCAAGTCTATGATATAAAGAGAGAGGCATAACACTAACACCGGCTCCAAGATCACATAAAGTAGTTCTAACATAGTTTCTTTTAATGGAGCATGGTATAGTTGGTACACCCGGATCTCCAAGTTTCTTTGGTATTCCACCCTTAAAAGTGTAATTAGCAAGCATGGTGGAAATTTCAGCTTCTGGTATCTTTCTTTTATTTGTGATGATATCCTTCCTATACTTAGCATAAGGATTCACTTTGAGCATATCAGTTAAGCGCATACGTAAGACAATAGGTCTAATCATTACAGCAAAGCGCTCAAAATCCTCATCATCCTTTGACTTGGATGGTTTAGGAGGAAAGGGCATGGGTTTCTGAACCCATGGTTCTCTTTCTTTATCGTGCTTCCTAGCAACAAAATCTCTCTTATCATAATGTTGATTCTTTGATTGTGGGTTATCAAGATCAACAACAGGTTCAATCTCTACATCATTATTTTTGCTAGGTTGAGCATCAACATTATCATTAACATTATCACTAGGTTCATGTTCATCACGTGATTGTGTTTCAGCATCAGAAATAGAAATATCATTGGGGTTCTCAGGTGTGTCTACAGTAGGTTCACTGGAAGCATGCAAAGTCCTATCGTTTTTCTTTTTCTTCTTTTTAGAAGAACTAGGTGCCTCTAAATTATTTTTCTGAGAATCTTGCTCGATTCTCTTAGGGTGGCCTTCAAGATACAAAGGTTCCTGAGTCATTCTACCAGTTCTAGTAGCCACTCTAACAGCAAAGTCATTTTTATTATTTAATTCATCAAGCAAATCATTTTGAGCTTTAAGTACTTGCTCAGCATGAGTAGCAACCATAGAAGCATATTTGCTAACGCGGTAAAGTTCATCTTTAACTCTAGCCAGATTATCACCTACGCGTTCTATCTCGAAAGCATTATTCTTTAACTCTCTACCAACATAAGCATTAAAACTTTCTTGTCTAGCCATAAAGTCATCAAATTCATCTAAGCATGGGCTATGAAATTTAGTAGAGGGTATTTCAACCTTATCATATCTATAGAGAGAATGTACCTTTACTACCTATGTCGTGTTATCAAGACAATATGGTTCTTCAGGCGGTATATTCAGACCATTTATTTCTTCAATAGGTGGTAAATTCTTAACATCTTCAGCTTTAATACCTTTTTCTTTCATTGATTTCTTTGCCTCTTGCATATCTTCAGGACTGAGAAATAAAACACCTCTCTTCTTCGGAGTGGGTTTAGGAATAGGCTCAGGAGTTGGCTCAATTGGTTCAGGAATTACTTCAGGAACTGGCTCGGGAAGAGTCCAATTATTTTCATTAGTCGACATATTATTCAATAGTATTTCAGCTTCGTCGACTGTTCTTTCCCTGAGAACACAACCAACACAACTATCCAAGTAGTCCTTGGAAGCATCGGTTAGTCCATTATAAAAGATATCAAGTATTTCATTTTTCTTAAGAGGATGATCGGGCAAAGCATTAAGTAACGGAGAAGCCTCCCCAAGCTTGTGGGAGACTCTCCTCTTTGATTTGCACAAAGTTATATATTTCCATAAGGCAGCTTGTTTCTTATGAGAAGGGAAATATTTAGCAGAGAAGTAATAAATCATATCCTGGGGACTACGCACACAACCAGGAGCAAGAGAATTATACCAAGTCTTAGCATCACCCTTTAATGAGAACGGAAATATCTTAAGGATATATAAATAGCGAGACTTCTCCCCATTAGTAAACAGGGTAGTTATATCACTCAACTTGGTAAGATGTGCCACAACAGTTTCAGATTCAAGGCCATAAAAAGGACCAGATTCAACTAAAGTAATAATATCAGGATCAACAGAGAATTCATAATCCTTATCAGTAACACAGATAGGTGAAGTAGCAAAAGTAGGATCAGGTTTCATTCTAGCATTAAGAGACTGCTGCTTCCATTTAGCTAATAATTTCTTAAGATCATTTCTATCATTGCAAGCAAGGATTTCCGTAGCAGCTGCTTCATTCATAACATAACCCTTAGGAACAACAGGTAATACATAATCATTGGGGGAACCTTCATCATCACTATCATCAATAATAGGTTCTTCAATATTTTCATTCCCCCTAACTCTAGCAATTTGTTCATCAAGAAATTCACCTAGTGGCACAGTAGTATCACGCACAGAAGTAGTTTCATCATGCATAGCAGAAGTGGCATCATCAATAACATGTGACAAATCAGAATTCATAGCAGTAGTAGGTTTAGGTGTCGCAAGCCTTCTAATAACGGAAGGAGAATCTAGTGCAAGGCTAGATGGCAGTTCCTTACCTCCCCTCATAGTTGAGGGCAAATCTTGGTTTTAGCATCTTTCAAGTTCTTCATAGTGATCAACAGATATAAATCCCAAGTGACTCAGAGAATAGAGCTATGCTCCCCGGCAACGGTGCCAGAAATCAGTCTTGATAACCCACAAGTGTAGGGGATCGAAACAGCTTTCGTGGGTAGAGTATTCAACCCAAATTTATTGATTCGACACAAGGGGAGCCAAAGAATATTCTTGAGTATTAGCAGTTGAGTTGTCAATTCAACCACACCTGGATAACCTAGTATCTGCAGCAAAGTATTTAGTAGCAAAAGTGGTATGATAATAAAGGTAACGGTAGCAAAAGTAAAGATAAATGTTTTTGGGTTTTTGTAGTAGTTGTAACAGTAGCAACGGAAAAGTAAACAAGTGAAGAACAATATATGAAAAGCTCGTAGGCAATGGATCAGTGATGGATAATTATGCCAGATGCGATTCCTCATGTAATAGTTATAACATAGGGTGATATAGAACTAGCTCCAATTCATCAATGTAATGTAGGCATGTATTCCGTTAATAGTCACACGTGCTTATGGAAAAGAACTTGTATGACATCTTTTGTCCTACCCTCCCGTCACTACTAGGGAAAAGCCTAGCAGCAAATGCTGGTTTTGGGCCTATCAAGAGCGCAGGCGTGAGCGCTTCTTGATAAGGCGCCTGACTAATGCTTAGAAATAGCGTCTTGACCCACGCCATTGCTAAATTGACTTAGTAGCAGCGGTTCTTTAGAACATCGCTATTGGTAATTAGTAGTAGCGCTTCTCCTTACCCCGCTACTACTATTATTTAGTATTTTATTTCTTTTCTTTTTCATGTTGTATTCATACACCTTTACACAAGTTTTCATACAACAGAATTTAGAGATTGTTTTACATCATAATGAGTTATTACATCATGGGGTGAAAGAACCGTGGACTAGTTTCAAGTGGATGTCCGTCCACTTGAAACTAATCATGATTCTTTCACCCAATGATATAATAATATCATCATCATCATCATATCATTAACAACTTAGCATCATAATACATCATTGTCATATAACACCTCCTCAATATCATCGTTTTCATCATTGACATCACATAACACCTCCTCAAGATCATCATTATCAACTCTAACACATTACCACATAATAAACATATTGTACCTCATAGGACCTATTACATTCGATTAAGACCTACTACATTTTCTAAGGTAAAATAACAAAAACAAGATAGCCCTCGACTCTCCATTATGGAGAATGGAGATTAGCCTGTCTCCCATTCTCGCCTTTAAGCTGAATGTTACTTCCAAGAACCTCCTTGCGAATGTCCATACATTTCTTCCATTCTCGATGATCATGTGTTCACGGGTTTTAGAAATCCGATATGCACAGTGAGCTCAGAGATTTACGGCGGTATGTTCGAAGGCGAGAGGCGACCATGTAGAGACATCGGATGAGGCACACAATCCATCGGGAGTTTCGTTGAAAAACATAATAATAACCGTTGTTAGCAATGATGTACTAGTTTTAGAAGTATGCAAAAAATGCACGGATGTCGTAATAGTAAAAAATCTTACAGGTATCTCCGGAGAAGTTATCGTTGTTCAACACATGCACTAGTGGCACGTATTCACCATAATTTGGAGGAGTTCGATAATAGTCATTGTAATTCTCAAGAAGAGTACAAAATGCGATCGATGATTTTTCTCCTTATACGTTAATTGGGTGCCTTGATTGTAGTGGGTTTTATCTACCATCTTCCGCACAGTCTTTGAAGAATCAAAATAAGCTGTCAATGGAAATAAGCTATCAACTATTTTGAAATAAACAATATAAATTAGTTAATAACTACGTTTGAGAAACTCACATAGCGGTACAATCGGAAGCGTATCAACAAGGACCCAAATGTCTATATTGTCTTCCTCGCTGTCAGGATCACCAAGATCCATGGTGACAATCATACCCGCATAAAAACCATACATTTTGCAAAGTGCTCCCCAATTTTGGCAACCAAAATGGGTTACGCTCTGAGCATTGCACAGATTTACTTCAAAATCCATATCATGATGGGTCCTTAGGTGTATTTTCTTTGTTTCGAAATTTTCATGGTCTTCAAAACCCATCCTCTCCAAGACATGGCGTCTTGCATGGCATGGGATAAGCTAGTCGAATTGTAAAATATGAAAATTAGATGTTGAAATAGTTGAAGTCATGCTTAATGGAGAAAAAAACACTTGTCGTTGTTGCGTACCGTTTCACAATCGAAGGTCTCCTCGAGCTTAATGCTGAAGCGCCGATCTTCGTCCAGCCGAACGAACCTGTCGCACATACCTCGATCGTCGTGGCACCAGCTACACTCCCCCGGGAGACCCTCGTCGTCCGAGTACGACATTTCCTACAATCATAATTCAAAGATTAAACTTGTACATATTCTAGCACAAGTCATGCCAGAATTCACGACAAAATCCGGCATGACCTTTGCTTAAAAAGGACATATCGAGCACCTGAAATTTGCCGGAACGGAAATTAATCAACACTCCGGCAAAACATAGGCCACTCGGAGATGTAAACTGAACATGAACGGCCACTTGGGCAACCACATATCCAATTTGAGCAACAACACAAGATATACAAGGATATTTGGCTGGTCTCACCTCGATGACGGAGGGGGTCGGTGACTGGGACGACGGCGGGGATGTCGGAGGGGGTCAGTGACGGGGACGACGAAGGTCACCTGAAACCATATAAGTTATCACTAACAACAAACATGACATGTTCAACTAGTTTTATTAATTCAACTAGTTCTTACTAAATATAAACTTACTATAAATAGAAAAAAACTAGTTCTTTCTAAAAATAAAGTAGTTCAACTAGTTATATTAATTATCTTACTAAAAATAGATTAGTTACATTAATTCAACTAGTTCAACTAGTTTATTAATTTACTTACTAAACCAGTTCAACTACAACTAAAGTAGTTCAACTACCACTATTACTACTAAAAATCTAGTACTAACTAAGCAACATCTAGTACTGGCTAACCCTAAATTAACATCTACTACTACTAAATCTAGTACTAACTAGTGGGGTGGGGGAGACGGAGAGGTAGCTAGGCGGCGAGGTCGAGGGCGGTGGGAGGAGGTTGCGGCGGAGGAGGAGGAGGGCGGCTGCAGCGGAGGGAGGAGGGCGGCGGAGGAGGAGGGCGGCGCAGAGAGGGAGGATGGATGCGAGGAGGATGGAGGAGGACGGAAGGAGGGGAGTACCTCGGCAGACGGACGAAGGCGGCGGCGGCGACGCACGCACGACGGTTGGTGACGCGAGTGAGAGTGTGAGTGAGAGGGAGGTCGTGCTGGCGTGGGGATAAGGTAGGGATATTTGTAGCGCGTTTGCCAAAACGCGCAGCGCCTAACTCCGAGTAGCGATGGCGCTCTGATAAAGTGCGCTATTGCTATAGTTATCGGGGCCCAAGGTCATGGCAACTATAGCGATAGCGATGTATGCGATACGCGCCATGCTATTTCAAGTCGGCAGCGTTTCGTGAACACGCCACGCTGCTAAGTAGCAGTAGCGTGGTATTTTGAAGAGTGCTGCTGGTAAGATTCTGTGTATAGGCTTTTCCCTAGTAGTGCCTGGCAGTAGGGTCCTTACGGAAAGTAAGGGATATTAAGGCCTCCTTTTAATAGAGAACCGGAACAAAGCATTAGCACATAGTGAATACATGAACTCCTCAAACTACGGTCACCACCGAGAAGTATCCCGATTATTGTCACTTCGGGGTTGTCGGATCATAACACATAATAGGTGACTATAGACTTGCAAGATAGGATCAAGAACACACACATATTCATGAAAACATAATAGGTTCATATCTGAAATCATGGCACTCGAGCCCTAGTGACAAGCATTAAGCATAACAAAGTCATTGCAACATCAATCTCAGAACATAGTGGATACTAGGGATCAAACCCTAACAAAACTAACTTGATTACATGGTAAATCTCATCCAACCCATCACCGTCCAGCAAGCCTACGATGGAATTACTCACGCACGGCGGTGAGCATCATGAAATTGGTGATGGAGGATGGTTGATGATGACGACGGCAACAAATCCCCCTCTCCGGAGCCCCGAACGGACTCCAGATCAGCCCTCCCGAGAGAGATTAGGGCTTGGCGGCGGCTCGATCGTAAAACGCGATGAAACTTTCTCTCGATTTTTTCTCCATGAACGTGAATATATGGAGTTGGAGTTGAGGTTGGTGGAGGTCCAGGGGGCCCACGAGATAGGAGGCCGCGCCCTAGGGGGGGCACCCCCTGTCTCGTGGATAGGCTGTGGGCCCCCTGGCATTAATTCTTTCGCCAAAAATTCTTATTAAATCCAAAAAGTGCCTCCGTGGATTTCCAGGACATTCCGAGAACTTTTCTTTTCTACACATAAAACAACATCATGGTAGTTCTGCTAAAAACAGCGTCAGTCCGGGTTAGTTTCATTCAAATCATGCAAGTTAGAGTCCAAAACAAGGGCAAAAGTGTTTGGAAAAGTAGATACATTGGAGACGTATCAGCAGCTCCTGGAGGTGAAGATCTGTGAACAATGAACAATTTTATATGATTTTGGTATGATTTGAATGGGACTAACCCGAACTGACGCTGCTTTGAGCAGAACTACGGTGGTGTTGTTTTTTGTGCAGAAATAAAAGTTCTCGGAATTGGACGAAATTTTTTAACAAATTTTTTTGGAAGAAAAGAAAAATACCAGAGCAAAGAACCAATAGAGGGGGCCTCCCTGCTACCCACAAGACACCAGGGTGCGCCATCCCCCTGGTGCGCCTTGCTGGGTGGTGGGCCCCTCGAGGCCCATTTCAGCGTGGGACCGACGTCAAAAAATTCTATAAATACAGAAACCCCCAGAAATAACCCTAATTAGAAGTTCCACCGCCGCAAGCCTCTGTAGCCATGAAAAACCAATCTGGACCCTGCTCCGGCACCCTACCGGAGAGGGAAATCATCACCGGATGCCATTTTCATCATCCCGTCGGGCACCATGATGAGGAGGGAGTAGTCCACCCTCGGGGTTGAGGGTTTATACTAGTTGCTATGTGTTTGATCTCTCTCTCTCTCTCATGTTCTTGATTTGGCATGATTTTGACGTATCGCGAGCTTTATTAATATAGTTGGATCATATGATATTTTCTCCTCTCTATCTTGTTATGATGAATTGAATTTTCCCTTTGAGATTTCACTTTTATCGGATTGAATACTTTGTTGGATTTGAGAGCACTTGATGTATGTCTCGGCACTCAACTCGCGGATTCCCGAGGTGACATTGAGGTAATCTATGCATAGGGGTTGTAGCATGTTTTCGTCCTTGTTTCTCCGGTAGAAATCTTGGGGCACTCTTTGAGGTTCTTTGTGTTGGATTGATTATTATGAATCTGAAATTGTTTGATGCATATCATATAACCAGCTCATGGATACTCACGGTGACATTGGAGTATCTAGGTGACATTAGAGTTGGTTGATGTGTATCATATGGTGTTATTTTAATATGAACTCTTGGATAGATCGATCAAAAATGATAACTTTGAGATGGTTTCGTACATTACAAACAATTCAGTCTTATGTTCTCCGCTAGATAAAAGAATTGAAGTGATTCTTCATCGCACGTTGAGGGATGATTATATGATCCAATTATATTAGCACTGTTGAGATATTGCACTAGCGAAAGTACTGACGCTAGACCTCATTTTCAAGCATTGCAATACCGTTTGCGCTCACTTTTGCTACTCGTTACCTTGCTGTTTTTTATTGTTACTATTACAAATGTCAATATCTACTATCATTACTACGCGTGTATCACAATCTCTTCGTCGAACTAGTGCATATATACAATTTATCATTGTATTTGCTGTGTTGGGGACACAAGAGACTCTTTATTATTTGGTTGCAGGGTTGTTGGAGAGAGACCATCCTCATCCTACGCCTCCCACGGATTGATAAATCTTAGGTCATGCACTTGAGTAAAAATTGCTATTGTCCTATAAAACTCTGCATTTGAAGCCCCAACACAAGTCTACAAGATAAAGTTGCGTAGTAGACATCAACGGGCAGCCGGTTTCAATGTACTAGGAAGCCATCTCGTCGCCCTGTCCAGTCGTGTTGCTCCGAGCCGGCATTGAACGCGATGCGGAGAGCGAGCGTGCAACGCTCTCCGCCGGCGTGCCACTTCAATGCACGGCATGCTGCAGGGCGGTCCCGTCTACCCTAGACCGACATGAATATGACGCATCTTTTCGAAAAAAAAATGGTTGGAACGGTCGTAGAACATGTTTCTGAGTTAGACTGCTTGTCGGACGCATACGTCATCGTGTTGGATGACAAAAAGTGTCCGGACGTGTCGGTCGGGACGTTTGTGGGCATTTGGTGGTCATGTTGAAGATGCCCTTTCATTTGAGATTTAAGATTCCACGCCTAAATTCATGGACTAAAGTTTGTAAAAAAATATTTCTTCATAAAAATTCACCACGGTGGTACCTTGGTGGCCTCTCAGAGTGATGACATATCTCTCACTCTTTCAGCCTGCCACTAGCTCACCACGAAAGCCACCCTCTGCACTCCTGAGACACGAATCCGACGGCGTCTTGTCACGCGAAAGCGACTCGTAACGACCGTCCGATTCCACCAAACCGTGGTGTCAAAAACCTGCACCACTCCTGTGTAACGTACGTACCAGGCAGAAAGCGTGCGAGAGAGTGAGATTTGTCTGGTCGAGTCAGGAAAGTTTGACTTGTGAGTAGGGCCAGCTTGCGGCGCCACGTGTGAGCCGCCGGCCAACATGGCACTGCCTCCTCGATTAGCGCGGCCAGCACGCTCGTGGCGTTGGGGATGGTCAAAAACTCAAAAGCCGGAGAGTGTTATCAGCGCTGGCCCTTCACGAGTCTCTCGTGGACTCGTGGTGAAGTTTTATAACGGGAGCAACCTGATCACGCTGCCAAAAAAACGTAACCATCGCACTCGTAACGTTCGCACTTGATAAGTGTACTCGATCGCGGGAGTAGTAGTTAATTAATTATAGCGAGGACATTTGGCGCCATTTTAACCTTGCTGGTCGAGTCTCGGTTTCGGATTATGACGGCCACCAACTTCTGAAACGGCCCTCAAGGTCGCGGAGAGACGCACTAGCAGCAAGACTAGCTAGCTCGCCCGCGGTGAAGCAACCACAGGGTTTCATGCATTAGGATCAAAGCTTACTCCAAAGTAATCCTGCACCGTGCTTGATTGACTGGCATTTTTTAAGCATTCTGGGCAGTAGGCATCGTGCTGACTTCAGCTGTTCTTCAGATAGCGCAACGCCGTTGGTCGTTTGATGCAATCCATATAAATATTTTTTTTAATATTCCTTTGTATTAAAATTTAGCATCCACTCAAAAAATTCTAAAAAGCAATCCTTTGTTTTTCAGTGATACAATCAAACATACACAAATTCTATAAGATTCAAATGGATATGACATTGCAATTCTATGTTTTTTCTATTCCTAGCATGTTTTTAGAATCCGTGATTTTTTTTTTTGCAGGTGAATCCTGTGAATTATAGGGCCCTTACCAACTCCATCCGTTCCTAAATATTTGTCTTTTTAAATATTTCAAATGGACTACCACATACGGATGTATTTTAGAGTGTAGCACTCGTTTTGCTCTGTATATAGTCACTTGTTGAAATCTCTAGAAAAACAAATACTCAATATTTAGGAACGGAGGGAATAGACGATATTTAGTAGCTATCGTTGGAACAAGAAGACGACTGTTCCAAGTAATACTAGGATGTCACACTTATACTGTTCCCGCAGGTCACATCCCTTTCATCAGCTGCCCATCCCACCGTCCATTTTCTCGATCGGACGACGCAACAGCAACAAAAATCCCCAAGAGACCCTAAAAAAAATCCCAAGAGTGCGCGAAAAATCTACCCGAGAAAGAAAGGGAGAGGCGCAACACGAAAAGAGAACTGAAACGCTGCAATAAATAAAGCCACTACCGCTTTTTTTCTCTCTCGAGATCTTGAGATATAAAGCCACTAGTGCTCTGCAAGAGGAGGAGAGACACCGAGGTGTGAGAGGCGGTGGAGCTGCAACAGTTTGCCACATCTCCTCCCTTGCATGCCGATCGCCTCAAGCTCCTCTACTTCAGCGCCGCCCCTCATTGGTGCCGCCGGACCTGGACTGCCGGAGCCCCGACCGTGCCGCCCGGCCCTGCATGGCGAAGCGCCCGGCCCAGCGCCCGCCCGGCGTAGCTCGGCTGTCTCTCACCACCACCACCACCATCATCATCAAATGGAAAATTGAAGTGATTCTTCATCGCACGTTGAGGGATAATTATATGATCCAATTATATTAGCACTGTTGAGAGATTGCACTAGCGAAAGTATGAACACTAGACCTCATTTTTAAGCATTGCAATACCGTTTGCGCTCACTTTTGCTACTCGTTACCTTGCTTTTTGTAAGACAATAAGTTTTGGGGGAACAAGCACAACCCTCTAGGGGTGGCTTATCTCATATATATAATGGATGTGTTACAATACGTACAATATGCGTACATAAGTACAAAAGCTATACATAGTCTAACACCCTCCCTCAATCTTAGCCACTTTCTAGAGAACTGAGAAGGGTAAGATTGCACCTACAAGCCTCAAACTGCGTGGCAGAGGTAAAGGCTTAGTGAAGATGTCGCAAGTTGATCCTTAGATGAGATAAACTTGATCAGGAGTTGCTTCGCGACACACGCCCCGCACAAAGTGATAGTCAACTTCAATGTGTTTAGTTCGGGCATGAAATACCGATTTGCGAAAGGTATGTAGCACCGATGTTATCACACCAAAGGATAGGAGGCTGCGGTTGAGACAAACCCAACTCTGAAGCAAAGATCGCACCAGATAATCTCTGCAGTAGCATTAGCCACAGCCTTGTACTCACTTCAAGATCGCTACGTGACACGAGAGCTTTGCTTCCGAGCACTCAAAGCGATCAAATTAGAGCCAAAGAATCGTGCATAACCCTCGTGGATCGCTTTGTCATCGGGCTACCAGCCCAATCTGCATCGAGAAGGCCAAAAGGACCCGAGAGGAAGTCGGCGAATATGCATCCCAAATGTCGTGGTGAACTGAACATAACGAAGAATGCGTTTAAAGAGCCCAATGAGTATCTCTGGGAGCTCAAGATACCGACAAACCACATTATGAGATAAGAGATATCTGGTCTCGTGATCGTCAAGTACTGAAGCCCACCAACAATGCTCATGTACTCTGTGGCATCCGCAGGAGACAAAAACTCACCATCAACAACTGTGATCTTGTTGGTAGACGACATGGGTGTGGTAGTCGGTTTGCACTTCAGCATACCAGCTCGCTGCAACAAATCCAAGGAGTACTTCTTCTGCGTAAGGACAAGACCAGTAGCACGAGAAGTGACCTCAACTCCAAGAAAGCAGTGAAGCTTCCCAAGATCTTTGATCGCAAAATCAGCACCAAGAGAGCGGATAAGAGCATCAAGAAGACATCGAGAAGAGCTGATAATATCATCGACATATACCAAAAGATACATAGTGACTTCGCTTCAGAGAAGAAATAATGAAGAGTCGAAGGACGGCACAAACCCATGAGCACGAAGGGCGAGGCAAGGCGGGCATGCGTGCACGAGGAGCTTGCTTCAAACCATATAGTGCTTTGGTGAGACGACAGATATAGTCGATGATCAGGATCAGAAAAACCAGGCGGTTGTTTCATATAAACCTCTTCCTCCAAGAATCCATGGAGAAAAGCATTCTACACATCAAGTTGACGAAGTGACCAACCACGAGAAACAGCAATAGAAAGAAGAAGCCGAATAGTGGTAGGCTTGACGACGGGACTGAAGCTGTCCTCATAGTCAAGACCATGGCGCTGCCGAAAACCTCGAGCAACAAGTCGCGCTTTGTAACGCTCAATAGATCCATCCGAATACTTCTTCACTTTGAACACCCATTTGGAGTCAATAACATTTACCCGTGGTGGTGGAGGAACGAGAGTCCATGTCTTGTTATGAAGGAGAGCATGAAACTCCTGTTCCATAGCCTCTCGCCAATGAGGAATGCGCATGGCAGCCTGAATGTTATTGGGTTTGAAAATGCCACTGTGACTGCGTGTATGTGGTCGGGACACAGGAGCCACCGAGGTCGACAGAGCAGCCGGCAACGAGCTGGAGGACGACGACGTAGACGAGTCAGCCGGTGACGAGGAGCCAGACACGGTGGCCTCGGGCGCAGTCGGCGTAGTGAGCCGGCCTGGCGAAGCAATGAGGCGACGGACTGCTGGCGATGCGGCGTCCACGGACCGAGCCGAGGGCGAGCCCGGCAGAGTGGGCCGAGGCACTGGCGAGGCCGGTGTCGCCGGCCGAGCCGCGGCGAAGGCGGCGTGACAGGCCGAGCCGCTGACGACTCCGGCGTAGAGGGCCGAGCCACTGGAGACACGGCTGGCGCTGGCGTAGCAGGCCGAGCAGTGGACAAGCTCGGCGCGGCAGGCTCTTCGGGCAACCGTGCATGGGCACATGAATCGATGCCATGCAACATAGGGCGATCGACGTGCCCATCAGAAGGCGGCGATGATGATGGTGAATCCTCCAACAGTTCCAAGCGAGCCCCACGTCCGGTTCCTGCACCATGGTTAGGTAACAGCACAGGAGAGTATGCAACATCATCAAATTGGTCAGAAGCAACAGAGGATGAATGCAGAGATGGTGGTTCGGCAGTGGACACAGGAAGTTTGGCAAAGGGAAAAACATGCTCATCAAACACGACATCCCGAGATATATAGACACGATTTGTGGGAACATGAAGACATTTGTAACCTTTATGAAGAGAGCTATAGCCAAGAAAAACACACTTCTTGGAACGAAACTCAAGCTTGCGCTTGTTATATGGACGAAGGTGCGGCCAGCAAGCACACCCAAAAACCTTGAAAAAGGTATAATCAGGTTGTTCATTAAGGAGAACCTCAATGGGAGTCTTCATGTTTAAAACACGAGTGGGAGTACGGTTTATGAGAAAGCATGCAGTGGTGAAAGCATCACTCCAAAACCGAAACGGAACAGATGCATGGAGTAAGACCAGCTTCAACAATGTGACGATGCTTACGTTCTACTGAACCATTCTGCTGATGTGTATGTGGACATGCTAAACGATGAGCTATCCCAAGCGACTGAAAGAAGGAGTTGAGGTTGTGATACTCGCCCCCCCAGTCCGACTGGACATGAACAATTTTGTGCTTGAGAAGGCGTTCAACATGTTTTTGAAACTGAACAAAAATGTCAAGCACATCGGATTTTCGTTTAATAATATAAAGCCAGGTAAAGCGACTATAAGCATCAACGAAACTGATATAGTAATTGTGACCATCGATGAAGTCCGAGCGGGACCCCATACATCTGAAAACACAAGTTCTAAAGGATGTTTCACCTCATGACTGGACTCCGAAAAAGGAAGTTGATGACTCTTCCCCTGCTGACAAGCATCACACACTGCTACATCTTTATTACTAGAGAGGCTAGGAAGCTCATGACGATGCAAAATATGACGAACAATAGGTGTGGCCGGGTGACTAAGATGAGCATGCCACTGTGACGGAGAGACCCGAACTCCACTGAAAACGCGGGTGACGCCAGGATGCTCCAGACGGTAGAGGCCCTGGCACAACCGCCCACTAAGAAGAATGTCCCTCGTGCCCCGATCCTTAATAAAAAGATCAAAAGGATGAAATTCACAAAGCACATTATTATCACATGTGAGTTTAGGAACTGAAAGAAGATTACGTGTCACAGATGGAACTTGAAGAACATTGCGAAGCTGAAGACTCCTATTGGCATGTCTAGTGAGAAGAGATGCTTGACCAATATGAGAGATGTGCATACCTGCTCCATTGGCGGTATGGATCTTGTCGGAGCCATGATAGGGTTCACGAGTGTGAAGCTTCCCCATCTTGCTGGTTAGATGCTCTGTCGCCCCAGAGTCCATGTACCAGTGTGGATCGATGGAGTAGGACTGAGTGTGTCCCTGTTGCTTCTGCGGCGCCGGACGATCAGCCATGGCGACCTGATGGGCATTATTGCGAGTATCCTTGCCGTCATTGCCAAGACCAAGAAAACTCCGCTGGAAGCGCTTGTGACACTTGGAGGCCCAGTGCCCATCGCGGCCACAAAGCTGACACACACGTGGACCGCCAGCCCCCGGTAATGTCGCAGTAGGTGGGGGGGGCCCGAGGCGGGCGACGGTGGCAGCCCCAAGGGAGCCCGGGATGATGAAGAAGAGCGGCCACCCTTGGTGGCGGCGTTGGCCGAGAGGGAGCCATTGCCCCTGGAGCGGCGCGTCTCGACCCGTTGCTCAGTGAGAAGGAGACAGGAGAAAACCTCGTGTGCCAGCATGGGTGTCGAGTTGCCCCGCTCGTTGATGATCTCGACTAAGGCATCATACTCCTCCTCAAGACCATTGATAATAAACGAGTTGAACTCGGAGTCGGTGAGGGGCTGTCCAATGGAGGCCAATGTGTCGGCGAGGCCCTTGACCTTGTTGTAGAACTCAGTGGCAGTGGAGTCAAGCTTCTGACACTCGCCAAGCTGACGACGGAGTGCAGAGACACGAGCCTGAGACTGCGCTGCGAAGGTGTGTTCAAGGATGGTCCAGGCCTCATGAGACGTCTTCGCGAAGACAACAAGTCCGGCGACAGCCGGCGAGAGCGACCCCTGTATGGAGGAGAGGTTCGCTGGTCTCGCCCGCCCGCACGCGATGGGCGGATTGTAGACCGGACCGTGCACGCCGTCCACCAGTCTTGGGAAGGGGCGAGGAAGAGATCCGTCGACGAGCCGAAAGCGGTAGTGGCTCCCCAAGAGCGGGAGAACTGCGCGACGCCGAAGATGTAGTTGTCGGCGGAGAGCTTGATGGTGATGAGATGACCGGCGAAACGGCGGCGGTGATGACGATCCATCGAGGGGTCGCCTGGGTGCAAGCACCATGGAGGCAGCCAGAGGCACCGAAGTCGTCGCGGAGGAGGCGGACCGCAACCGGGCGGACGCCGCAAAAGCTCGCGGCCGGCGACGCCGCCAACCCGCCAATGGCGGTGTGGCGCCCGGCAGAGCGGGGACAACGCCCGCGGGATCGGTGACGGACGGCGGCGCCGCGGTGTGGACCACGAGGTCGCGCCCAAGCGAGGGCGCCGGCGGTGTGGAGTAGACGAAGCCAATGCTCCGGCTCCCGAGCGGGGCCGGGACGGCGACGGCATCCAGCGGGAGGTTGAGCAGAGCCGCAAGGGAGGCCGGGAGGAACCCCGCGGCATTGGAATCGGTGGTGGCGGCGCTCGTCATGGCGGCGGCGCGATCGGTGGCGCGGCGGCGGTGAAGGCGGCGGCGGCGGTGCGGGTATTAGGGTTTGGTAGCGGAAGCGATCGTAACCTAGCATGATACCATGTAAGACAATAAGTTTTGGGGGAACCAGCACAACCCTCTAGGGGTGGCTTATCTCATATATATAATGGATGTGTTACAATACGTACAATTTACGTACATAAGTACATAAGCTATACATAGTCTAACACTTTTTTTATTGTTACTATTACAAATGTCAATATCTACTATCATTACTACGCGTGTATCACAATCTCTTCGTCGAACTAGTGTACATATACAATTTACCATTGTATTTGGTGTGTTGGGGACACAAGAGACTCTTTATTATTTGGTTGCAGGGTTGCTTGAGAGAGACCATCTTCATCCTACGCCTCCCACGGATTGATAAATCTTAGGTCATCCACTTGAGTAAAAAATGCTATTGTCCTATAAAACTCTGCATTTGAAGCCCCAACACAAGTCTACAAGAATAAAATTGCGTAGTAGACATCAACGGGCAGCCGGTTTCAATGCACTAGGAAAGCCATCTCGTCGCCCTGTCCGGTCGTGTTGCTCCGAGCCGGCATTGAACGCGATGCGGAGAGCGAGCGTGCAACACTCTCCGCCGGCGTGCCACTTCAATGCACGACATGCTGCAGGGCGGTCCCGTCTACCCTAGACCGAAATGAATATGACGCATATTTTCGAAAAAACGGTCGGAACGGTCGTAGAACATGTTTCTGAGTTGGACTGCTTGCCGGACGCATACGTCATCGTGTTGGATGACAAAAAGTGTCCGGACTTGTCGGTCGGGACTTTTGTGGGCATTTGGTGGTCATGTTGAAGATGCCCTTTCATTTGAGATTTAAGATTCCACGCCTAAATTCATGGAGTAAAGTTTGTAAAAAAAATATTTCTTAATAAATTCACCTCGGTGGTACCTTGGTGGCCTCTCAGAGTGATGACATATCTCTTACTCTTTCAGCCTGCCACTAGCTCACCACGAAAGCCACCCTCTGCACTCCTGAGACACGAATCCGACGGCGTCTCGTCACGCGAAAGCGACTCGTAACGACCGTCCGATTCCACCAAACCGTGGTGTCAAAAAACTGCACCGCTCCTGTGTACATATCAGGCAGAGACAGAGAGCGTGCGAGAGAGTAGACTGAGACTTGAGAGTTCGTTAGACGAAGTCACCAAGAGAGTGAGATGTGTCTGGTCGAGTCAGGAAAGTTTGACTTGTGAGTAGGGCCAGCTTGCGGCGCCACGTGTGAGCTACCGGCGAACATGGCACTGCCACCTGTTCCCTGCCTCCTTGATTAGCGCGGCCAGCACGCTCGTGGCATTGGGGATGGTCAAAAACTCAAAAGCCGGAGAGTTATTAGCGCTGGCCCTTCACGAGTCTCTCGTGGTGTGTTTTATAACGGAGCAACCTGATCGCACTGGCAAAAACCGTAACCACAGTCGCATCGCATTCGAATGTTGCCGTCGCACTCGTAACGTTCGCAGTCGGATAAGTACTTGATCGCGGGAGTAGTAATTAATTAAGTAGAGCGAAGACATTTGGCGCCATTTTAACCTTGCTGGTCGAGTCTCGGTTTCGGATTATGACGGCCACCAACTTTTGAAATGGCCCTCAGGCTGGTCATAGTGGGGAGTAACTTAGACTAGTAACATGCATATGTTATTTGTCTATGTTATCACCTTCATAGTGAGGAGTAACATGTACTCCTTTTGTTCCCAAATATAGGTCTTTCTAGAGATTCCAACAAATGACTACATATGGAGCAAAATGAGTGAATCTACACTCTAAAATATGTCTACATACATCCGTAAATTGTAGTCCATTTGAAATGTCTAAAAAGAGGTATATTTAGGAACGGAGGTAGTATGTAGTATCATGCAAGACATCATTTATTAAGATGTAGACTCATTTTGCCTTGGGATGTGTTATATTACAGTAACATATTATGTTACTCCAATCATCTCTCTCCTCGTTAAATACATGCCATGTAAGCAAACTTTTCTTGAAATGTGTTATGTTACTTGCCATGTTACTCCCACTATGACCAGCCTCAGGGTCGCGGAGAGACGCACTAGCAGCAAGACTAGCTAGCTCGCCCGCGGTGAAGCAACCACAGGGCTTCATTAGGATCAAAGCTTACTCCAAAGTAATCCTGCAGCGTGCTTGATTGACTGGCATTTTTGAAGCATTCTGGGCAGTAGGCATCGTGCTGGCTTCAGCTGTTCTTTAGATAGCGCAACGCCGTTGGTCGTTTGATGCAATCCATATAAATATTTTTGAAAATATTCCTTTGTATTAAAATTTAGCATCCACTCAAAAAAATTCTAAAAAGCAATCCTTTGTTTTTTCTGTGATACAATCAAACATACACAAATTCTATAAGATTCAAATGGATATGACATTGCAATTGTATGTTTTTTCTATTCCTAGCATGTTTTTATAATCCCGTGATTTTTTTGCAGGTGAATCCTGTGAATTATAGGGCCCTTACCTACTCCATATGGTCCTAAATATTTATCTTTTTAGAGATTTCAAATGGACTACCACATATAGATATATATAGACATATTTTAAAGTGTAGGTTCATTCGTTTGCTTCGTATGTAGTCATTTGTTAAAATTTCTAGAAAAACAAATACTCCGTATTTAAGAACGGAAGGAGTAGAAGATATTTAGTTGCTATCGTTGGAGCAAGAAGACGACTGTTCCAAGTAATACTAGGATGTCACACTTCTACTGTTCCCGCAGGTCACATCCCTTTCATCAGCTGCCCATCCCACCGTCCATTTTCCCGATCGGACGACGCAACGACAGCAACCAAAAATCCCCAAGAGACCCTAAAAAAATTTCCCAAGAGTGCGCGAAAAATCTGACCCGAGAAAGAAAGGGAGAGGCGCAACACGAAAAGAGAACTGAAACGCTGCAATAAATAAAGCCACTACCGCTTTTTTTCTCTCTCGAGATCTCGAGATATAAAGCCACTAGTGCTACTGCAAGAGGGAGGGAGAGACACCGAGGTGTGAGAAGCAGGTGGAGCTGCAACAGTTTGCCACATCTCCCTCCCTTGCATGCCGATCGCCTCCAAGCTCCTCTACTTCCAGCGCCGCCCCTCGCCGGCGCCGCCGGAGCCCCCCGACCCGCGCCGCCGGCCCTGCCGCGGGGCGAGCGCCTCCGCCCCCCGCCGCCAGCGCAGCTCGGCCGTCTCTCACCACCACCACCATCATCACAAGCCGGTGAGTTCGCGCCGTCTCATCTCCCTCGATCCCCTCCCTACTCTGGCCCAAAGTGGCCTGCGCTCTGTTACGTTTTTCTCTGCATGGTTTTGTTTCCTGTCTAGAGCTTCAGTTGCCGCGAATTGCGGGGGCTTGTTTTTGCGAGTCCGGATGTCAAGGGTTGAGGCAGCAATTCAGGGGTGCGTTTGGATGCTCGTCCGCGGAAAAAAATATTGAGACGTTTGTTTGACAAACCAGATAGTGCACTAGGGTGTGGGGACGCCATGGGGTTAGAGCAGTTACAGCTAGTCAAGATTCAAGAACAAGGTGGGTAAAGTTCATATTTATACATGGACAGAGGAGCAAAGCCCTGAGCCGAGTTTGGTACTTAATTCAGAAAAGCTACTGTACTAGATTTTGTTTCTTAGATGAAGGAAGAAATATTGTTATTTTTGTAGGACTAACATGAAGACCAAGTAGAATATGTATTATGTAATCTCGGTGTAGGTTTGCCAGGATTGGATGGGAATTGAGATGAACCAGGGTGTGGAACCATGAACCATCTGCAGTTCTGTTTATGTGTGTACCCTTTGTTCAATACCTGATCGCATACATGTTTCGCCCACGCACAAATTGTTCACTGCATAGGAATGATTGTGTTGCATATAGCTCTTGTTAGTTTGTTCATGAGTGTTATTTTATTTTATTTTGCAACGAAGGGACAGTCTCGTATATCCTCATAAACATCTTTGACAAAGAGGCTGCAGATGTTTTTGGCAAATCTCAGCTTGTACAAGAAACTTTGTGCAGTCTTTTTCCAAAGTATAACCGGTTTTAGAATTTAGGGGGTTTGTGTATTGAACTGATAACCATACTTTTACAGTAAGTGTTGTCATAGAGCCAGTATATACTGGAATATTCTTTCCTAGAAAATGAGGCTCTACTAATCTATTGTGGAAAGTTCAGTGTGTGCATGACAATGATAGTTCTTTTGAACAGCTATTCAGTGACATGGATGAGTAACGAGTTGCAGCCTTGCAGGCTTTGGTAGAATGATTACGCCAAAGCTTTAAGTGGCCGAAATCATTGTGGGGACTACAAAGTGCTAATCTCTGTGATTGCTCACTGTCTGAATGTTTATTTTCAGAAGGAGCAACCATTCGTCTAGTGAGTGTTATTATGTCAAATATTCCTCATGTCTGATAAATTTCTACCAAAGTACTTGCTAGAATTACGATAATCGAGCCAATACAGTTTTGAAACATATCTCGGTTATGAGCAGATGAACTCTTGACCCTTATCACAGGCTTGTAGCCTATGGAAAATTAGTTAAATATGTGTAGAATCTCCTATTGATGTCATGAGTTGGCTGCTATTTCCTACGCACCGTTGAGCTATTTCCATGCATGCAACAAACCCCTTTCGGCGGAGAATAACACAGTCTTATTTTCCCAAGTTTTCTGTTGTGACGATGATAGTTATGAAACGTTCTTCAGTCACTACGAATAGGTTCTAACATGTGTTATTTCAAAAAAAAAATCAGGGTCAGGAACTTGTTCCAGCAAACCAAAGAGATGGTGCTAAGCTTGTGGGATGTGCTGGAAACAAAATAGAACATATAGGGTTCACGTGCTCCAGGTCAAGGCTAAGCCGCAGTGTGTCGGATCATGGACGGCTCCCTGATGCTGTTCAACAGGCTAGGGAAAGGCTTCTTCAGAGGCTTAATAGTGTGGACTTGTCAGGAAGGAGGTCCGCAACAATAATCGTCACATTGTTTTTTCATTGCAGAGTTGAATTTATATTCGATTTACGCATGTTTGACCATTGTTTCAGGGAAAACACTTCGTGCTCCGAAACCATTTGGGCTGGAGTAGTAACTCATCCTGCTGACATTGGTGTCTCCAACTTGGCCGATAGCGAACTTGGTAGCCTAACCAGTTACTTCCAATCCAGTGTATCCATCACCACCTACAACAAAGTCCAAGAAACATTCCCAGAGCCTTTCAGCACCATGGATAAGTGTATGCCTGTCACCCCGTGCACCGGACCGATCCCTGTGCTACAAGAAACGGTCTGCGAAGACATGGAAGAAGGCGAAAACACCGGGCCTTCACTGGAGTGCTCGATATGCTTGGAGAGGTGCGGCGAGGCAGACGGGCTCATGCAGCTGCGCTGCAAGCATGTCTTCCACTCGGCGTGCCTGGAGCGGTGGCTTCGATCCCACGGCGACTGCCCCTACTGCAGGGGCAGTGTGCTCCTGACGTCGGATGAATGAGAAAACTGAGGATGACACCTAAAATGTGTTGCAGCTTAACCTGTTCTACCAAGGACCTTTGAGTTTGTTATAATTAATTAGTGAGGCGATGACACTGTGTGGTGTTGCAGTGCGCGGCTTGAGCGATGAGTTGCTACAACTGGCTGTTTATCTCTGTACAACTACGGATCATGAGATTAGAAGCCACTGTGTGGTGTTGCAGTGCGCGGCTTGAGCGATGAGTTGCTACAACTGGCTGTTTATCTCTGTACAACTACGGATCATGAGATTAGAAGCAATATGTGTGATGATGTTGTATTACTACTCATTTCGCTGAACTATGGACTACTATTTATACTGAACTTTCGTTTCCTCCACAAGGTTCATAGAATATTTGAAGGTCCTACATGAACACCAAATTAGCAGAACATTGCAAGTACTAGGTGGATTGGCGCTTTCCGCGTGAATCACCACAAATAAGGGAAGTAGGGGAGCTTGTTAGAGAGGCGTCAGCTGTGTATTTTGTCGGCTGGCGCCCGACCCGGTAGTTTTCTTTTCAATCATGCAGAAGAGTTGCATATATACTCGTTAAGATATACTCCTTCCGTTTCAAAATGTAAGACATTTTTTGACACTATACTAATGTCAAAAAACGTCTTACATTATGGGACAGAGGGAGTATAAGATAATACACCGCCAAAGAGGGCACGATCAATACAAAGCCAAAAATGACATAAATATACATATCAACTGGCGACCCAATAGTTTTTTTGGGAACCATGCAGAAGAGTTGCATGTATATTCATTAGAGTAAAATGCATCGGCGGTCATTGTATTTGTGTCAAAAACTCACTTTGGTCACTGTACTTAAGAATACGGTCAATACGGTCACTATATATGCGTTTTCATGATTATACGGTCACTGACTGACCGTATAGCTTCGTATTTGCTCTACGTTGACTAGTCAATCGTCCTATGTGGCATATAATGCAGCCTGCTCCTCTTTCTAATTATGTGGGTCCCACTCGTCAGTGGGAGGGATGTAAAATGAATACAAAAACTTTGACTTGCGGGCAACCGGAATTGATCCAGGGACGTTGACTACGCCAAGACGAGCAAGCCAGTTGGACCGTCATTTACTTAGAACGCATCCTTATTATTAACACATGCAATGCATGATTCAGTTAGGGCATGTACAATGGTTGATAAGATAGTCTTATCTTAAGTTTTGCATGTAATTTAGAGATGACAAAAAATGACATCTACAATGGGTCATGTCTTAGCCTTATCTTTAATAACTAGTTATTCCTAAAAATGTGGTGAGACATATTGTGTTAAGAGATCATCTCTTGTCTTCTCTTAAATAAGAGAAGACAGGCTTTTTCTTACGAGTTCTCTCTCCTCCACCTCATCATTTATCCAACGTGGCACTCCTAAGATAGCACCATTGTACATGCCCTTAGAGCACGCCCGCATTATGAACACACACAACGCACACTACCACCCGTGCACACACTCGCAGACTCGCTAGCTAGCAGACTAGGACACCAGCGACGAAACTGAGACCGCCAGGTCGTGCTCCGACAGCTGTGCGGGTGTCGTCACTGTCGGCTGTGTGGCCACCTCACGCAGGCAAAGAATTAGTATACGTTCGCTACCTTGTCCGGCTGCTTCTACATACCGGACGACGGTGATGCAGCGAGCGCTCATGAGGCGTTGGCGAGGGCTCCATGAGCTGCCTAGCGAGGCAGTGAAGGGACTTGGGCGTGGAGACGGCGGCAATGTGTGAGTGTGTGGTGCAGTGCGTTCGTGTGTGATATTTTTTCGTTTGAATTATTGTCGTAGAAATGGATGTATCTACACACGTGTTTTAGTTACAGATACATCCATTTTCGGCATGCGAATTCGAACGGAGGGAGTACGTGTTACGTGTTGCCAGTTTACGTGATATAGAATATCACTATCCGGTTTGACACCGAAGCTAGCGCGCGTGTCTCCACCGTAGGGTTTCTGGTTCGAATCACTCCTGCGTGCGGGGCTTTTGCTTTTATTTCCACTACTAATTTATTTCCGCACACAGACAGATGGGACCCGCAAAAGGTCGGCCGACTAAACTGCGTTATTTGCCACTTGGAAATTTTGACCAGTCAACAAAGACAAAATACAGTGCTATACGATGAGCAGTGACCGTATAATCACCGGATGACATATATAGTGACCGTATTGACCGTATTTTTAAGTACAGTGATCAAAGTGAGCTTTCGACACAAGTACAATGATCACCTATGCATTTTACTCTATTCATTAAGAAAGAAGATAACACATCAGCAAAGAAGGCACGGCCAATACAACAGCCAAAAAGACATAAATATTGGCACGGAATCCGGTGAAAAGTCCTTGTTTCGCGCTGGGTGCAGGCAATAGTCATGTAAACACCTAAAAAGGCCTTACATGGGCGGGTCTTGGGCCCGACCCATTAAAACTGTGATTTTTCTAATATTTGAATCTCATTTAATTAAAACATTTTTGAAAAGTTTTCAAATTCCAGTATTGAAAAAGGAAAGATTATTTTGAAGAAAATGAGAAAAGTGTGTTGATAAAAAATTTGCATCGCATATTCGAGAAATGTTCATGTACAAAAAGAGTATTTATGTACTAAATGTTAATGTATTACAAAATACATTCCAGAGAAGTTGCTCATACATGTATGAATATATATTTTATATCCATGGGTGAAACATTAAAATAACGTTTGATAAAAAATAAAATGTACCACACATTGGGGCATAATACGATTTGGGGAATCCCTAATTGGTGCCTTTAGCGCCAGTTAGGGTTGTGGCGCTCACGCACCAGCTTAGCAGACCACAGCCCATAGTTCTCGCGCACTTCGTTCGCATCGCTGGCCCACTGACGGTTGACAGCGAGGAGTTGATTGCTGACATGACATTGCCATTGACTTTCAATGCACATGAATTAGAAGGAAAAAACATGATTTCAACAAAAGATCATTGATTTTGAAGAAAACTTCGCAAAACTTCAAGCAAGTTCATTTTTTTTAATTCATTGATTTTGACAAATCACAAATTTGAAAAATGGTAATCGATTTTGGAAAAAAAAGTTCATCAAATTTGAAAAAAAGTTAACAATTATGTAAAAAGTTCAAATTTTTTTAAAAAAGTACATAATTTTCTATAAAAAGTTCATAAATTTAAAAAACAAACAATAAAAAGAAAAAGGAACAAGAAAAAAAACCGCTCAGAAAACCAACCGGCAAAGCATGAACAGTAGAAAGAAGAAAAAGAAAAAAGTACTAAATGGGCATACCCAATGAGGAGTCCTAGTTGGTTACTCCGATTTGAATTGAAGGAAGAGGTCTCAACTTAAGTTAGATTCACGGCGCCCGCTTCTTTTTTGAAGTTTAACATAAACATGAAAAAAAAAGGTAAATGGGCCGGCCCGAGTGGAGTGAAGGTGTGCGCCCATTTGCAAATATCAAAGTAATGGTTGCTTAACGCGTTGAATCCAAAAAGGTTAGGGTTTGGGGAATCCTAGGCGGATACTATTCAGCACGCAAACGACGACAGTTAACGACCGAGTGCGTACCGCCCTGTGGTCGCTACATGAATTTGGGCCGGCCCAAGTAGCATAGACTCCCTTTTACCATTTTTCTTTTCCTCCTGTGGTTTTTTTTCTTTCGGTTTGTAATGGTTTAGTCATTTTATTTTTTCTTGTTCTTTTATATTCTTTAATTTTATAAAAATAAAAATAAAAAGATAAAAAATGTGAAAACAAAAAAATACATTCAATACTATTCAAATTAACAAAAAAAAACAAAATTGAGATCATTTTTTCAAATTCACTAACATTTTTTGAATTATTGGACGTTGTTTGAATTAAAAATGTTCTTAAACTCACATATATTTTTAAAATTTATGAAATTTCTGTATTTGTGATCTTTTATTATATTCATTAATATTTTTGTATTTGAGGACACTATTTCAATTTCATGACCATTTTTGCAATTCGCAAACATTCTTCTAAAATTCATGAACTTTTTTGAATTTTAGAAATTTCTAAAATTTCACAAAAAACTTTCAATTCAAGGAAATTTTTTTAAACCACGAACATTTTTTGTAATCATGAACATATTTGGAATTAAAGGAATTTTTATAAATCGGTGAATCTTTTCAAATTTGTGAATATTTTTTGAAATTTGATTTTTCTTTTCTTTCAAATCGAAACATTTTACAGGATAAAAATAAAAAATAGAAAGAAAAAAGGAAAAAAAAGAAAAAAAATGAATAAAAAGGGGAGCCCTGCCCTCCATATGGGCTAGCCCAAAGCACACGTAGTGCTTCCTCGCTTTCAACTGCACAGGAATGTTTGTTCTTAGAGAGCTGGCCGCCCAAACACTTTCTATACCCGGTGGATGGCCCCGGTTTAAAACACTGACCCAATTGTGCTCCTCATAGCAGTCCCATATGTCTGGGCTGTCTCGCACCTCTCATATCCAACCCATATCTAGGGCTGATGTGGGGAGGCCCCGACGCGCCCGAGTGAGTTCGCCACGTTAGACCGGGCCATGTGGCCTGCACCAGGCCCACTCTGTCCCCATTAAAAACCCTACTCGGAGCAAACCCTAGCGTCACTTCACGCTCGCTCAGCTCTTATGACCCACAAGTATATGGGATCAATTGTAGCCTTTTCGATAAGGAAGAGTGTCGAACCCAACGAGGAGCAGAAGGAAATGACAAGTGGTTTTCAGCAAGGTAATGTCTGCAAGTGCTGAAATTGTAAGTAACAGAGTAGTTTGATAGCAACTTAATTTGTAAGAGCAAGTAATAGTAGTAGTAACAAAAGTGCAGCAAGCTAGCCCAATCCTTTTGAGGCAAAGGACAGGCCAAAATGGTCTCTTATGATAAGCAAAGTGTTCTTGAGGGTACACTGGAATTTCATCTAGTCACTTTCATCATGTTGGTTCGATTCGTGTTCACTACTTTGATAATTTGGTATGTAGGTGGACCAGTGCTTAGGTGCTGTCCTTACTTGAACAAACCTCCTACTTATGATTAACCCCCTCGCAAGCATCCGCAACTACGAGAAAAGTATTAAGAATAAATTCTAACCATAGCATTATACTTTGGGATCCAATCGGTCCCTTACGGACTAGCGCATAAACTAGGGTTTAAGCTTCTGTCACTCTCGTAACCCATCATCTAATAACTACTCCATAGTACATTCCCTTAGACCCAAATATGGTGAAGTGTCATGTAGTCGACATTCACATGACACCACTAATGGAATCACAACATACATATTATCAAAATATCAAACACATATCGAGTTCACATGATTACTTGCAACATGATTTCTCCCGTGACCTCAAGAACAAAAGTAACTACTCACAAATTATAATCATGCTCGAGATCAGAGGGGTATTAAATAGCATAATGGATCTGAACATATAATCTTCCACCAAATAAACCATATAGTAATCAACTACAAGATGTAATCAACACCACTAGTCACCCACAAGCACCAATCTATAGTTACGGTACAAAGATTGAACACAAGAGATGAACTAGGGTTTGAGAGGAGATAGTGCTGTTGAAGATGTTGATGGAGATTACCCTCCCCAAGATGGGAGAGTTGTTGCTGATGATGATGATGATGATTTCCCCCTCCGGGAGGGAAGTTCCCCCGACGGAATCACTCCGCCAGAGGGCAAAAGTGCTCTTGCCCAAGTTTCGCCCGATACGGCGGAGCTTCGTCCCGAATGTCCTCTCCTTATTTTTTCTAGGTCAAAATGACTTATGTACCAGAAGAGGGGCGCCGGAAGTGGGCCGAGGGGAGCACAACCCACTAGGGCGCGCCTGGGCTCCCTGGCGCACCCAGATGGGTTGTACCCACCTGGTGGGGCCCCTCTGGTACTTATTTGCTCCAATAATTCTCATTTATTCCATAAAAATTCCTCGTGAAGTTTCAACTCATTTGGAGTTGTGCAGAATAGGTAACCTGATGTAGCTTTTTCAGGTCCAGATTTCCAAATTTTAATTCTCCCCTTTGCGTGTACCTTACATATTATGAGAGAAAAGGCATTAGAATTACTCCAAAAAGCATTATTATGCAATAAAACATTATCAATAACAGTAGGTAAACATGATGCAAAATGGACGTATCAACTCCCCAAGCTTAGACCTCGCTTGTCCTGAAGCGAAAACTGAAATCGAAAAACATGTCCACATGCTTAGAGAGAGAGAGGTGTCGATAAAAACAAAATACGTACATAGAAGCATCATGTAAATTATTATAACAACAACAAACTTTAACATAAAATTTTTATCATAGAACTTTTATCATAGACTTCTCATGAATAAGTAACAATTCATCACAACATCGAAGTATAAAGTATAAAATTTATTGGAAATAAACAAACTATGTTCTCAATCAACTTTGCAACTACAATTCATCATCTTTCCAGGAAGGGTCACGTATCAAAGCCTTTAGGCAAGTCCACATACTCAACCATCATATAGTCTTCTATGATTGCTAATACTCGTCGCATACACATGAGCAAAACGTTTCAACCGGACACATAAAAAGATAGGGGCTTATAATTTCACCTCCCAACGTGTTCACCTCAAGGGTGATGTCAACAATAATAACTCATGCTACCCATATTCAACTGGATATATGTGCCTAGATCTTTCATCACCACATGATGCTTGCCAAAAGAGAAAATAAAAAGGAGTAGAGAGAAGAACTTTGACTCTTGCATGAAAGTAAATACATAAAAGTAAAAGATAGGCCCTTCGCAGAGGTTGCCATGCGCCTTTTGTTTGTATGCTCAATCCCTTAGTGCAAGAGAACGTCACGTTATATTGCCCCTTATGATGGCAACCTTTATTATGCAGTCTATCGCTTTTATTCTTCGCCATCACAAGTTCGTACAACGCTCAATTTTCTCTTACACTAAATGATCTAACACCTTTAGGAGCAATTTTAATTGCCTTATTGCACCGATGACAACTTACTTGAAGGATGTTACTCAATCCATAGGTAGGTATGGTGGGCTCTCAAAACAAGATTTTGGGTTTAATGGGTTTTTGATGCACAAGTAGTATCTCTACTTGGTGCAAAAATTTTGGCTAGAAAAGATAGGGGGCAAACACCACATGTTGAAGGATCTATGACAATATAGCTTCTATGTGAATATGAACAAACATAAATCATTACGTTGTCTTCCTTGTCCAACGTCAACAATTTTGGCACATAATATTTTGATGGGTGCTCAGAATCACAAAAGTTTTCCAGGATAGTGTATTTGCATGTGAAACTTCTCTTCCCTTATTAATTCTTTCATGAATTGCATCATTGACCAATGCATATGATATTTTTCATTTATTTCCTTTCTTTTTATTGAAACATGAAAGTAAAGAAAACAAAACTCAAACTAAACTTTATTATAAATCTTGCACACGATTACAAGGATAGATCACTGAGAAAACTCTCAAAAAGAAATGATCGAACTAAACTTTTATTCATCTAAAGAAAAAAATAGCTACGGATTGAGCTAAGAAAAGTAAAAGAAAAAGATAGTGGAGGTGTTACGATACCAGGGAACCTCCCCCAATCTTGGCAAAAGCCAAGGGGAGTGCCCATACCCGATACTCAATTTTCTTTTGGTGATGAAGAAGGAGGAGGTGGTCATGAAGCGGCAACGATCCTGTCCTTCATGATCAAGAGATTCTCCAATCTATGGATGATGCTCCAGAGGAAGATCACGTGCTCTTGATGCAGAATATTTTCATCAGTGAGATATTTATTTTGCACACGAACTGTTTTAATGATTTGAAAGGCTTCAATCTCAGTAGGGGTAAGATGAGCATAGTAAAGTTTAAGGATATCTTCTTCTTGCTCCTCGGCAGACACTGCTTGCTCGATCACTGGCGTTTGATCTCCGGTAGCCTCCTTGCCCTTGTCCTCCTTGGCGGCTCCAACGAGCTCTTCCCTCTTCAGCTCAATCTTCATCAACCAAGCATCCTCTTCCACAGACATGATGCCTGGCTTAACAGATCTGACAGAAAATAGCAAGGAAAAGAAAATAGGATATTTCTCCATGATACGGAGGTCAATAGGTCCGGCGGGTATATAAAGATTTTTATCTTGGGAAACAAGCAAATAGAAGAAAAACGGAGTCTGAAAGGTACCCGAGGTGGGCACAACCCACCTGGGCGCAAGTCAGGCGTGCCCTGGTGTCTTGTGCCCACCAGGGTCACCTTCCTGGTAGTTTCTTATTTTCCTAATTTTCTAAATATTCCAAAACTGACAAAAAATATTTTTTGCGGATTTTTCGGAGTCCGTTTACTGACTATATCACGTACCTCCTTTTTTTCACGATTCTGGAGCATTCCGGAAGGTTTCTTTTATGTGTTCTTCCGGTGTCATAGTTTGGATAACATTGCTTTCAACATTAATGGGCGTACCTGAGATATAATGTTTTATTCATTGCCCATTAACAGCCTTCGGGTTAGTACCTTCGGCATTATTTATTTTGATAGCTCCAGATTGATAAACCTCCTCGATAACATAGGGTCCTTCCCATTTGGAGAGGAGTTTTCCTGCAAAGAATCTGAAACGAGAGTTGTACAAAAGAACATATTCTCCAACTTTGAACTCACACTTTTGGATTCTTTTATCATGCCATCTTTTAATTTTTTATTTAAATAACTTGGCATTTTCATAAGCTTGGGTTCTCCATTCATCTAATGAGCTAATATAAAATAACCTATTCTCACCAGCAAGTTTGGAATCATAGTCGAGTTCTTTAATTGCCCAATATGCTTTATGTTCTAACTCAAGAGGCAAATGACAAGCTTTTTCATAAACCATTTTATAAGGAGACATACCCATAGGATTTTATATGCTGTTCAATAAGCCCAAAGTGCATCATCTAATTTCTTAGACCAATTCTTCTGGGACCTATTAACTGTCTTTTGTAAAATTAATTTTATTTCTCTATTCCTAAGTTCAACTTGACCACTAGACCAAGGATGATAGGGTGATGCAATTCTATGGTTAACATCATACTTGGCAAGCATTTTACGAAAATCACCATGAATAAAGTGTGAACCACCAACAGTCATTAAATATTTAGGGACTCCAAACCTTGGGATCCTTGAGCATTTTAATAGAGGTGTTGTGATCAGCACTACTGGTTGGAATTGCTTCTACTGAAGGAAATATGCCCTAGAGGCAATAATAAATTTATTATTTATTTTCTTATTTCATGATAAATGTTTATTATTCATGCTAGAATTGTATTAACCAGAAAGTTAGTACATGTGTGAATACATAGACAAAACATAGTGTCCCTAATATGCCTGTACTTGACTAGCTCATTGATCAAAGAAGGTTATGTTTCCTAACCATAGACATGCGTTGTCATTTGATGAACAAGGTCACATCATTATGAGAATGATGTGATGGACATGACCCATCCGTTAGCTTAGCATTATGATCGTTACAGTTTCATTGCTACTGCTTTCTTTAGACTTATACATGTTCCTGAGACTATGAGATTATGCAACTCCCGAATACCGGAGGAACACCTTGTGTGCTATCAAACATCACAACCTAAATGGGTGATTATAAAGATGCTCTACAGGTGTCTTTGAAGGTGCTTGTTGGGTTGGCATAGATCGAGATTAGGATTTGCCAGTCCGTGTTTCGGAGAGGTTCTCTGGGCCCTCTCGGCAATGCTCATCAATGTCAGCCTTGCAAGCAATGTGACTAATGAGTTAGTTGTGGGATGAAGCATTACAGAACGAGTAAAGAGACTTGCCGGTAATGAGATTGAACTAGGTATGATGATACCGATGATCGAATCTCGGGCAAGTAACATACCGATGACAAAGGGAACAACGTATGTTGTTATGCAGTTTGACCGATAAAGATCTTCGTAGAATATGTAGGAGCCAATATGAGCATCCAGGTTCCGCTATTGGTTATTGATCGGAGATGTGTCTCGATCATATCTACATAGTTCTCGAACCCGTAGGGTCCGCACACTTAATGTTCGATGACTATTTTTATTATGAGTTATGTGTTTTGATGACCGAAGTTTGTTTGGAGTCTCAGATGAGATCACGGACATGACGAGGAGTCTCAAAATGGTCGAGACATAAAGATTGATATATTGTAAGGCTATATTCGGATATTGGAGAGGTTAAGTTCGGGTATTTTCTGGAGTACCAGAAGGTTACCGGAACCCCCCGGGGAGTTAATGGGCCTTAATGGGCTTTAGGGGAAAGGAGAGAGGGGCCGCAAGGGGTGGCTGCACCCCCCATGGGCTGGTCCAAATTGGACTAGGAGGGGGCGGTGCCCCCTCCTTCCTTCTCCCCTCTTTCCCCTTCCTCCTTCTCCTAGTTGGAATAGGAAAGGGGGGCGAATCCTACTTGGACCGAGAGTCCAAGTAGGACTCCCCCCTTGGCGCGGCCCCTATAGGGCCGGCCTCCTCCTCCTCCCTCCTTTATATACGGGGGCAGGGGGCACCCTAGAACACACCAAGTTTTTCCTTAGCCGTGTGCGGTGCCCCCTCCACAGTTACACACCTCGATCATATCGCCGTAGTGCTTAGGCGAAGCCCTGCGCCAGTAACATCATCATCACCATTGCCATGCCGTCATGCTGACGGAACTCACCCTCGTCCTCAACTGGATCAAGAGTATGAGGGACATCATCGAGCTGAACGTTTGCTGAACGCGGAGGTGCCGTACGTTCGGTACTTGGATCGGTTGGATCGCAAAGACATTCGACTACATCAACCGCGTTACTAAACGCTTCCGCTTTCGGTCTACGAGGGTATGTGGACACACTCTCCCCTCTCGTTGCTATGCATCTCCTAGATAGATATTGCATGATCGTAGCAATTTTTTTAAAATTACTGCGTTCCCCAACAGTGGTATCTGAGCCAGGTCTATGCGTAGATGTTTTATGCACGAGTAGAACACAAAGAGTTGTGGGCGATAATAGTCATACTGCTTACCACCAACGTCTTACTTTGATTCGGCGTTACTATTGGATGAAGCGGCCCGGACCGACATTACATGACCACATTCATGATACTGGTTCTACCGACGTGCTTTGCACATAGGTGGATGGCGGGTGTCTGTTTCTCCAACTTTAATTGAATTGAATTTGACTATGACTGGTCCTTGTTGAAGGTTAAAACAGCACACTTGACAAAAAATCGTTGTGGTTTTGATGTGTAGGTAAGAACGGTTCTTGCTAGAAGCCCGTAGTATCCACGTAAAACTTGCGACAACAAAGTCGAGGACGTCTAACTTGTTTTTGCAGGGCTTGCTGTGATGTGATATGGTCAAGACATGATGTGATATAAATTGTTGTATGAGATGATCATGTTTTGTAACAGAGTTATCAGCAACTGGCAGGAGCCATATGATTGTCGCTTTATTATATGCAATGCAATCACCATGTCATTGCTTTACTTTATCACTAAGTGGTAGCGATAGTCGTAGAAGCAATAGTTGGCGAGACGACAATGATGCTACGATGGAGATCAAGGTGTCGCGCCGGTGACGATGGAGATCATGAAGATTCTTCAGTGATGGAGATCATAAGCACAAGATGATGATGGCCATATCATGTCACATATTTTGATTGCATGTGATTTTTATCTTTTATGCATCTTATTTTGCTTAGTATGGAGGTAGCATTATAAGATGATCCCTTACTAAATATTAAGGTATAAATGTTCTCCCTAAGTATGCACCGTTGCTACAGTTCGTCGTGCCGAGACACCACGTGATGATCAGGTGTGATAAGCTCTACGTTCACATACAATGGGTGCAAGCCAGTTTTGCACATGCAGAATACTCGGGTTAAACTTGACGAGCCTAGCATATGTAGATATGGCCTCGGAATACTAGGACCAAAAGTTCGAACGTGAATCATATAGTAGATATGATCAACATAGTGATGTTCACCATTGAAAACTACTCCATCTCACGTGATGATCGGACATGGTTTAGTTCATTTGTATCACGTCATCATTTAGATGACTAGAGGGATGTCTATCTAAGTGGGAGTTCTTAAGTAATATGATTAATTGAACTTTAGTTTATCATGAACTTAGTCCTGATAGCTATTTTGCATGTCTATGTTATTGTAGATCAATGGCCCGTGCTATATTTCCTTTTAATTTTAATGCATTCCTAGAGAAAGCTAAGTTGAAAAATGATGGTAGCAATTACACGGACTTGGTCCGTAACTTGAGGATTATCCTCATTGCTGCACAGAAGAATTACATCCTGGAAGCACCTCTGGGTGCTAGGCCTGACGCAGACGCTACTGATGACATTAAGAACATCTGGTAGAGCAAAGCTGATGACTACTTGATAGTTCAGTGTGCCATGCTTTACGGCTTAGAATCGGAACTTCAAAGACGTTTTGAACGTCATGGAGCATATGAGATGTTCCAAGAATTGAAGTTAATATTTCAAGCAAATGCCCGAGTTGAGAGATATGAAGTCTCCAACAAGTTCTATAGCTACAAAATGGAGAAGAATAGTTTTGTCAGTGAACGAGTTCTATAAAGGCTTCGTGATGAACTATAATATGCAAGGGATGAACAAGACTATTCCCGAGCTCTTCGTAATGCTAAAAGCTGTAGAGGTAGAAATCAAGAAGGAGCATCAAGTGTTGATGGTCAATAAGACCACTAGTTTCAAGAAAAATGGCAAAGGGAAGAAGGGGAACTTCAAGAAGAACGACAAAAAGGTTGTTGCTCAAGACAAGAAACCCAAGTCTGGACCTAAGCCTGAAACTGAGTGCTTCTACTGCAAAGGGACGCGTCACTAGAAGCAGAACTGCCCCAAGTATTTGGCGGATAAGAAGGATGGCAAAGTGAAAGGTATATTTGATATACATGTTATTGATGTGTACCGTACTAATGCTCATAGTAGCGCCTGGGTATTTGATACTGGTTCTGTTGCTCATATTTGCAACTCGATACAGGGGCTACGGATTAAACGAAGATTGGCTAAGGACGAGGTGACGATACACGTGGGAAATGGTTCCAAGGTTGATGTGATCGCCGTCGGCACGCTACCTCTACATCTACCTTCGGGATTAGTTTTAGACCCGAATAATTGTTATTTGGTGCCAGCGTTGAGCATGAGCATTATATCTAGATCTTGTTTGATGCAAGACATTTATTAATTTAAATCAGAGAATAACGGTTGTTCTATTTATATGAGTAATATCTTTTATGGTCATGCACCCTTGCTGAGTGGTCTATTTTTGTTGAATCTCGATCGTGATGATGCGCATGTTCATAATATTGAAGCCAAAAGATGCAAAGTTGATAATGATAGTGCAACTTATTTGTGGCACTACCGTTTAGGTCATATGGTGTAAAGCGCATGAAGAAACTCCATGCTGATGGGCTTTTGGAATCACTTGATTATGAATCACTTGGTGCTTGCGAACCGTGCCTCATGGGTAAGATGACTAAAACTCCCTTCTCCGGAACAATGGAACGAGCTACTGACTTATTGGAAATAATACATACCGATATATGCGGTCAAATGAGTGTTGAGGCTCGTGGCAGGTATCGTTATTTTCTTACCTTCACAGATGATTTGAGCAGATATGGTTATATCTACTTAATGAAGCATATGTCTGAAACGTTTGAAAAGTTCAAAGAATTTCAGAGTGAAGTGGAAAATCATCGTAACAAGAAAATAAAGTTTCTGCGATCTGATCGTGGAGGAGAATATTTGAGTTATGAGTTTGGTCTTCATTTGAAACAATGCGGAATAGTTTCGCAACTCACGCCACCTGGAACACCACAACGTAATGGTGTGTCCGAACATCGTAACCGTACTTTATAGGATATGATGCGATCTATGATGTCTCTTACTGATTTACCGCTATCGTTTTGGGGTTATGCTTTAGAGACGGCTGCATTCACTTTAAATAGGGCACCATCAAAATACGTTGAGACGACGCCTTATGAACTATGGTTTGGCAAGAAACCAAAGTTGTCATTTCTTAAAGTTTGGGGCTGCGATGCTTATGTGAAAAAGCTTCAACCTGATAAGCTCGAACCCAAATTGGAGAAGTACATCTTCATAAGATACCCAAAGGAAACTGTTGGGTACACCTTCTATCACAAATCCGACGGCAAGATATTCATTGCTAAGAATGGATCCTTTCTAGAGGAGTTTCTCTCGAAAGAAGTGAGTGGTAGGAAAGTAGAACTTGATGAGGTAATTGTACCTTCTCCTGAATTGGAAAGTAGTTCATCATGGAAATCAGTTCCAGTGATTCCTACACCAGTTAGTAAGGAAGCTAATGATGATAATCATGAAACTTCAGATCAAGTTACTATAGAACCTCGTAGGTCTTCCAGAGTACGGTCCGCACCAGAGTGGTACGTAATCCTAGTCTGGAAGTCATGTTACTAGACCATGATGAACCTACGAACTATGAGGAAGCAATGATGAGCCCAGATTCCGCGAAATGGCTTGAGGCCATGAAACCTGAGATGGGATCCATCTATGAGAACAAAGTGTGGACTTTGGCAGATTTGCCCAATGATTGGTAAGCCATAGAAAATAACTGGATCTTCTAGAAGAAGATTGACGCTGACGGTAATGTTACTGTCTACATAGCTTGACTTTTTACGAAAGGTTTTCGACAAGTTCAAGGAGTTGACTACGATGAGACTTTCTCACCTGTAGCGATGCTTAAGTCTATCCGAATCATGTTAGCAATTGCTGCATTTTATAATTATGAAATGTGGCAGATGGATGTCAAAACTGCATTCCTGAATGGATTTCTGGAAGAAGAGTTGTATATGATGCAACCAGAAGGTTTTGTCGATCCAAAGGGTGCTAACAAAGTGTGCAAGCTCCAGCGATCCATTTATGGACTAGTGCAAGCCTCTCAGAGTTGGAATAAACGCTTTGATAGTGTGATCAAAGCATATGGTTTTATACAGACTTTAGGAGAAGCCTATATTTACAAGAAAGTGAGTGGGAGATCAATAGCATTTCTAATATTATATGTGGATGGCATATTGTTGATTGGAAATGATATAGAATTTCTGGATAGCATAAAGGGATACTTGAATAAGAGTTTTTCAATGGAAGACCTCAGTGAAGCTGCTTACATATTGGGTATCAAGATCTACAGAGATAGATCAAGACGCTTAATTGGACTTTCACAAAGCACATACCTTGATAAAGTTTTGAAGAAGTTCAAAATGGACCAGTCAAAGAAAGGGTTCTTGCCTGTGTTACAAGGTGCGAAGTCGACCAGATTCAATGCGCGACCACTGCAGAAGATAGAGACAAAATGAAAGTCATTCCCTATGCTTCAGCCATAGGTTCTATCATGTATGCAATGCTGTGTACCAGACCTGATGTGTGCCTTGCTATAAGTATAGCAGGGAGGTACCAAAGTAATCCCAGAATGGAGCACTGGACAGCGGTCAAGACCATCCTAAAATACCTGAAAAGGACTAAGGATATGTTTCTCGTTTATGGAGGTGAAAAAGAGCTCATCGTAAATGGTTACATTGATGCAAGCTTTGACACTGATCCGGATGACTCTAATTCACAAACCGGATACGTATTTTTATTGAATGGAGGAGCTATCAGTTGGTGCAGTTCCAAGCAGAGCGTCGTGGCGGGATCTACATGTGAAGCGGAGTACATTGCTGCTTCGGAAGCAGCGAATGAAGGAGTTTGGATGAATGAGTTCATATCCGATCTAGGTGTCATACCTAGTGCATTGGGTCCAATGAAAATCTTTTGTGACAATACTGGTTCAATTGCCTTGGAAAAGGAATCCACATTTCACAAGAGAACCAAGCACATCAAGAGACGCTTCAATTCCATCCGCCATCAAGTGTCGGAAGGGTACATAGAGATTTTCAAGATACACACGGATCTTTATGTTGCAGACCCGTTGACTAAGCCTCTCTCACGAGCAAAACATGATCATCACCAAAGCTCCATGGGTGTTAGAATAATTACTATGTAATCTAGATTATTGACTCTAGTGCAAGTGGGAGACTGAAGGAAATATGCCCTGGAGGCAATAATAAATTTATTATTTTTTTCCTTAATTCATGATAAATGTTTATTATTCATGCTAGAATTGTATTAACCGGAAACTTAGTACATGTGTGAATACATAGACAAAACATGTAGTCCCTAGTATGCCTCTACTTTACTAGCTCGTTAATCAAAGATGGTTATGTTTCCTAACCATAGACATGTGTTGTTATTTGATGAACGGGATCACATCATTAGGAGAATTATGTGATGGACATGATGTTGGGGAACGTAGTAATTTCAAAAATTTCCTACGCACATGCAAGATCATGGTGATGATATAGCAACGAGAGGGGAGAGTGTCCGCCCACGCACTCGTGAGACCGTAAGCGGAAGTGTTAGCACAACGGTTGATGTAGTCGACGTCTTCACGATCCGACCGGTCCAAGCACCGAACGACGGGCCTTCGAAGTTCAAGACACGCTCAGCTCGATGATGATCTCCGACCTCCGATCCAGCCGAGCTCCGAGATGAGTTCCACAAGACGACGGCGTGGGACGATGATGATGTTCTACCGCGCAGGCTTCTCCTAAACTCCGCGAAGATATGACCGAGGTGGAATATGGTGGAGGGGGCACCGCACACGGCTAAGGAACGATCCGTAGATCAACTTGTGTGTCTATGGGGTGCCCCCGCCTCAGATATAAAGGAGTGGAGGAGGGGAGGCCGACCTCTCTATGGCGCGCCTAGGGGAGTCCTACTCCCACCGAGTAGGAATCCCCCCTTCCTAGTAGAACTAGGAACCCTTCCATGTAGTAGGAGTAGGAGAGAAGGAAAGGGAAGAAAGAAGGAGAAGGAAGGAAGGGGGCGCCCCCCCCCTCCTTAGTCCAATTCGGACTAGTCCAAGGGGAGAGGTGCGCCACCCTTTTGGCCCTTTCTCTCCTTTCCCGTATGGCCCATTGAGGCCCAATACGAATTTCCGTAACTCTCCCAGACTCAAAAATACCGAATCACTCGGAACCTTTCCGAACTCCGAATATAGTCGTCCAATATATCGATCTTTACGCCTCGACCATTTCGAGACTCCTCTTCATGTCCCCGATCTCATCCGGACTCAACTCCTTCGGTACATCAAAACTCATAAACTCATAATATAACTGTCATCGAAACCTTAAGCGTGCGGACCCTACGGGTTCGAGAACTATGTAGACATGACCTAGAACTATTCTCGGTCAATAACCAATAGCGGGACCTAGATGCCCATATTGGCTCCTACATATTCTATGAAGATCTTTATCGGTCAAACCGCATAACAACATACGTTGTTCCCTTTGTCATCGGTATGTTACTTGCCCGAGATTCGATCATCGGTATCCAATACCTAGTTCAATCTCGTCACCGGCAAGTCTCTTTACTCGCTCAGAATGCATCATCCCGTAACCAACTCATTGGTCACATTGCTTGCAAGGCTTATAATGATGTGCATTACCGAGAGGGCCCAGAGATACCTCTCCGACAATCGGAGTGACAAAACCTAATCTTGAAATATGCCAACTCAACATGTACCTTCGGAGACACCTGTAGTACTCCTTTATAATCACCCGATTACGTTGTGACGCTTGGTAGTACCCAAAGTGTTCCTCCGTAAACGGAGTTGCATAATCTCATAGTTACGTGAACATGTATAAGTCATGAAGAAAGCAATAGCAACATACTAAACGATCAAGTGCTAAGCTAACGGAATGGGTCAAGTCAATCACATCATTCTCCTAATGATGTGATCCCGTTAATCAAATGACAACTCTTTTGTCCATGGCTAGGAAACATAACCATCTCTTATAAACGAGCTAGTCAAGTAGAGGCATACTAGTGACACTATGTTTGCCTATGTATTCACACAAGTATTATGTTTCCGGTTAATACAATTCTAGCATGAATAATAAACATTTATCATGAAATAAGGAAATAAATAATAACTTTATTATTTCCTCTAGGGCATATTTCCTTCAGTCTCCCACTTGCACTAGAGTCAATAATCTAGTTCACATCGCCATGTGATTTAACACCAATATTCATATCTGTATATGATTAAAACCCATAGTTCACATCATCATGTGACCAACATCCAAAGGGTTTACTAGAGTCAATAATCTAGTTCACATCGCTATGTGATTAACACCCAAAGAGTACTAAGGTGTGATCATGTTTTGCTCGTGAGAGAAGCTTAGTCAACGGGTCTGTCACATTCAGATCCGTATGTATTTTGCAAATATTTATGTCCACAATGCTCTGCACGGAGCTACTCTAGCTAATTGCTCCCACTTTCAATATGTATCCAGGTTGAGACTTAGAGTCATCTAGATCAGTGTAAAAGTTTGCAGTGATGTAACTTTTACAACAAACTCTTTTATCACCTCCATAATCGAGAAACATCTCCTTAGTCCTTACTAAGGATATTCTTGACCAATGTCCAAAGGATCTACTCCTAGATCACTATTGTACTCCTTGCCAAATTCAGAGCAAGGTATCCAATAGGTCCGGTACATAGCATAGCATACTTTATAGAACCTATGGTGAGGCATAGGGAATGACTTTTCATTCTCTTTCTATTTTCTCATTGTGGTCGGGATTTGAGTCTTACTCAATTTCATACCTTTGCAACACAGCAAGAACTCTTTCTTTGACTGCTCCATTTTGAACTATTTCAAAATCTTGCCAAGGTATGTACTCATTGAAAATCTTATCAAGCCGCCTTGATCTATCTCAATAGATCTTGATGCTCAATATGTAAGTAGCTTTTATCGAGGTCTTTTCTTTTAAAGAACTCCTTTAAAACACTCCTTTATGCTTTGCGTAAAAATTCTACATCATTTCGATCAACAATATGTCACTCACATATACTAAGCGGAAAAGTCAGTAGTGCTCCCACTCACTTTATTGTAAATACAGCTTCATCGTAAGTCCATATAAAACTATATGCTTTGATCAACTTATCAAAGCGTATATTCCAACTCCGAGATGCTTGCACCAGTCCATAGATGGATCGCTGGAGCTTGCACATCTTGTTAGCACCTTTAGGATTGACAAAACCTTCTGGTTGCATCATATACAACCCTTCTTTAATAAATCCATTAAGGAATGCAGTTTTGACATCCATTTGCCAGATTTCATAAAATGTGGCAATTGCTAACAAGATTCAGACAGACTTAAGCATCGATACGAGTGAGAAAATCTCATCGTATTCAACACCTTGAACTTGTTGAAAACCTTTCGCAACAAGTCGAGCTTGGTAGATAGTAACACTACTATCAGTGTCCGTCTTCCTCTTGAAGATCCATTTATTTAACATGGCTTGTTGATCATCGAGCAAGTTAATCAAAGTCCATACTTTGTTCTCATACATGGATCATATCTCAGATTTTATGGCCTCGAGCCATTTCGTGGAATCTGGGCTCATCATCGCTTCCTCATAGTTCGTAGGTTCATCATGGTCTAGTAACATGACTTCCGAACATGATTACTACACCACTGTGCGGATCTTACTCGAAGACCTACGAGGTTCGTAGTAACTTGATCCAAGTTTCATGATCAATATCATTAGCTTCCTCACTTATTGGTGTATTTGTCACAGGAACTGATTTCTGTGATGAACTTCTTTCCAATAAGGGAGTAGGTACAGTTACCTCATCAAGTTCTACTTTCCTCCCACTCACTTCTTTCGAGAGAAACTCCTTCTCTAGAAAGGATCTATTATCAGCAACAAATTTGCCTTCGGATCTGTGATAGAAGGTGTACCCAACAATTTCCTTTGGGTATTCTATGAAGACGCACTTCTCCGATTTGGGTTCGAGCTTATCAAGTTGAAACTTTTTCACATAAGCATCGCAACTCCAAATTTTTAGAAACGATAGCTTAGGTTTATTGCTAAACCATAGTTCATACGGTGTCGTCTCAACGAATTCAGATGGTGCCCTATTTAATGTGAATGCAGCTGTCTCTAATGCATAACCCCAAAATGATATTGGTAAATCAGTAAGAGACATCATAGATCGCACCATATCCAATAAAGTGCGATTCTGACGCTCGGACACACCATAACGTTGTGGTGTTCTGTGGCGTGAGCTGTGAAACTATTCCACATTGTTTTAATTGAAGACCAAACTCAGAACTCAAATATTCATCTCCATGATCAGATCGCAGAAACTTTATTTTCTTGTTACGATGATTTTCCACTTCACTCTGAAATTCTTTGAACCTTTCAAATATTTCAGACTTATGTTTCATCAAGTAGATATACCCATATCTGCTCAAATCATCTTGTGAAGGTCAGAAAATAACGATACTTGCCACGAGCATCAATACTCATTGGATCGCATACATCGGTATGTATTATTTCCAATAAATCAGTAGCTCGTTCCATTGTTCTGGAGAACGGAGTTTTAGTCATCTTGCCCAAAAAGGCACGGTTCGCAAGCATCAAATGATTCATAACCAAGTGATTCCGAAAATCCATCTTTATGGAGTTTCTTCATGCGCTTTACACCGATATGACCCAAACGGCAGTGCCACAAATAAGTTGCACTATCATTATTAACTTTGCATCTTTTGGCATCAATATTACGAATATGTGTATCACTACGATTGAGATCCAATAAACTATTTTCATTGGGTGTATGACCATTGAAGGTTTTATTCATGTAAATGTAACAACAATTATTCTCTCGACTTTAAATGAATAACCGATTGCAATAAACATGATCAAATCATATTCATGCTCAACGCAAACGCTAAATAACATTAATTTAGGTTTAACACTTATCCCGAAAGTTTAGGAGTGTGCGATGATGATCATATCAATCTTGGAACTACTTCCAACACTCATCGTCACTTCCCTTCAACTAGTCTCTGCTTATTCGCAACTCCTGCTTCGAAGTTATGCTCTTAGCAACCGAACCAGTACCAAATACCGAGGGGTTGCTATAAACACTAGTAAAGTACACATCAATAACATGTATATCAAATATACCTTTGTTCACTTTGCCATCCTTCTTATCCGCCAAATACTTGGGGTAGTTCTCGCTTCAAAGGACCATTCCTTTGCAGTAGAAGCACTTAGTCCGAGGCTTAGGTCCAGACTTGGGCTTCTTCACTTGAGCAACAACTTGCTTGCCGCTCTTCTTGAAGTTCCTTCTATCCCTTTGCCCTTTTCTTGAAACTAGTGGTCTTGTTAACCATCAACACTTGATGTTCTTTCTTGATTTCTACCTTCATCGATTTCAATATCACGAAGAGCTTGGGAATCATTTTCGTCATCCCTTGCATACTATAGTTCATCACAAAGTTCTACTAACTTGGTGATGGTGACTAGAGAATTCTGTCAATCACTATCTTATCTAGAAGATTAACTCCCACATGATTCAAGCGATTGAAGTACCCAGACAATCTGAGCACATGCTCACTAGTTGAGCGATTCTCCTCCATCTTTTAGCTATAGAACTTGTTGGAGACTTCAAATCTCTCAACTCGGGTATTTGCTGGAAATATTAATTTCAACTCTTGAAACATCTCATATGGTCCATGACGTTCAAAACGTCTTTGAAGTCCCGATTCTAAGCCGTTTAAGCATGGTGCACTAAACTATCAAGTAGTCATCCTTTTGAGCTAGCCAAACGCTCATAACGCCCGCTTCGCTCCCGCAATAGGTCATCACCTAGCGGTGCATTAAGTACATAATTCTTACAGGCAAAGAATGAGGATAAACCTCAAATCACGGATCCAATCCGCATCATTGCTACTAACATCTTTCAACACAGTTTTTCTAGGAACATATCAAAATAAACATATGAAAGCAACAACGCAAGCTATTGATCTACAACATAATTTGCAAAATACTACCAGACTAAGTTCATGATAAATTTAAGTTCAATTAATCATATTACTTAAGAACTCCCACTTAGACGACACATCTCTAGTCATCTAAGTGATCACGTGATCCAAATCAACTAAACCATGTCCGATCATCACGTGAGATGGAGTAGTTTCAATGGTGAACATCTCTATGTTGATCATATCTACTATATGATTCACGCCGACCTTTCGGTCTCCGTGTTCCGAGGCCATATCTCAGATATGCTAGGCTCGTCAAGTATAACCCGAGTATTCCGCATGTGCAACTGTTTTGCACCCGCTGTATTTGAACGTAGAGCCTATCACACCCGATCATCACGTGGTGTCTCAAAGACGAAGAACTTTCATAACGGTGCATACTCAGGGAGAACACTTCTTGATAATTAGTGAGAGATCATCTTAAAATGCTACCGTCAATCAAAGCAAGATAAGATGCATAATGGATAAACATCACATGCAATCAATATAAGTGAGATGATATGGCCATCATCATCTTGTGCTTGTGATCTCCATCTCCGAAGCAGCGTCGTGATCACCATCGTCACCGGCGCGACACCTTGATCTCCATCATAGCATCATTGTCGATTACGCCATCTATTGCTTCTACGACTATCGCTACCGCTTAGTGATAAAGTAAAGCAATTCTGTATGCGTTGCATTTCATACAATAAAGCGACAACCATATGGCTCCTGCCGATTGCCGATAACTTCGTTACAAAACATGATCATCTCATACAATAAAATATAGCATCACGCCTTGGCCATACCACATCACAACATGCCCTGCAAAAACAAGTTAGACGCCCTCTACTTTGTTGTTGCAAATTTTACGTGGCTGCTACGGGCTTAGCAAGAACCGTTTTACCTACGCATCAAAACCACAACGATAGTTTGTCAAATAGACTCGTTTTAACCTTCACAAGGACCGGCGTAGCACACTCAGTTCAACTAAAGTTGGAGAAACAGACACCGCTAGTCACCGTGGTGCAAAGCACGGCGGTAAAACCAGTCTCGCGTAAGTGTACGCGTAATGTCGGTCCGGCCGCTTCATCCAACAATACCGCTGAACCAAAGTATGACATCTTTGGTAGGCAAGATGACTTATATCGTCCACAACTCACTTGTGTTCTACTCGTGCATATAACATCAAACCATAAAACCTAGGCTCGATACCATTGTTGGGGAACGTAGTAATTTCAAAAAATTTCCTACGCACACGCAAGATCATGGTGATGATATAGCAACGAGGGGAGAGTGTCGTCTATGTACCCTTGTAGACCGAAGCGGAAGCATTGACACAACGTAGTGGAAGTAGTCGTACGTCTTCCCGGTTCAACCGATCCAGCACCGCATTCGCACCTCCGAGTTCTTGACACACGACAGCTCGATGACGCACCCTCGATCTCCAATCCAAGAGAGGCGCCGAGGGGAGTTCCACAAGACGACGGCGTGCAGGACGATCTTGATGTTCTCTGTCGCAGGCTTCGCCTAAGCACCGCTACAATATGACCGAGGTGTAATATCGTGGAGGGGGCACCGACACGGCTAAGGAACGATCAATGATCAACTTGTGTGTCCATGGGGTGCCCCCGCCTCGTGATATAAAGGAGGAGGAGGAGGAGGCCGCCCTCTACTATGAGCGCCATGGGGAGTCCTACTCCCACCGGAGTAGGATTCCCTTCCTAGTCCAACTAGTAGTCCTTCCATGTATTAGGAGTAGGAGACAAGGAAGGGAAGAGAGGAGGAAGGAAGGAGGGGTGCGGCCCTCCCCTAGTCCACCGGACCAGGCCATGGGGGGCGCGAGCCTGCCCTAGGTAGCCCTCTCTCTTTCGCAGGCCCAATAAGGCCCAATACTTCTCCCCGGCGAATTCCGTAACTCTCCCACTCAAAAATATACTAATCACTGAACCTTTCCGAACTCCGAATATAGTCGTCCAATATATCGATCTTTACGCCTCGACCATTTCGAGACTCCTCGTCATGTCCCTGATCTCATCCGGACTCGAACTCCTTCGGTACATCAAAACTCATAAACTCATAATATAACCGCCATCGAAACCTTGTTGCGTGCGGACCCTACGGGTTCGAGAACTATGTAGACATGACCTAGAACTATTCTCGGTCAATAACCAAGAGCGGGACCTGGATGCCTATATTGGCTCCTACATATTCTACGAAGATCTTTATCGGTCAAACCGCATAACAACATACGTTGTTCCTTTGTCATCGGCATGTTATTTGCCCGAGATTCGATCGTCCGGGCCGCTTCATCCAGCAATACCGCTGAACCAAAGTATGACATGCTGGTAGGCAAGATGACTTATATCGTCCACAACTCACTTGTGTTCTACTCATGCATATAACATCAACGATAAAACCTAGGCTCGGATGCCACTGCTGGGGAACGAGTAATTTCAATAATTTCCACGCACATGCAAGATCATGGTGATGATATAGCAAAGAGAGGGAGAGGTGTCGCCCACGCACCCTCGTGAGACCGTAAGCGAAGCGTTAGCACAACGCTGTTGTTGTAGTCGACGCCTTCACGATCCGACCGATCCAAGCACCGAATGTACGGGCCTCCGAAGTTCAAGACACGCTCAGCTCGATGACGATCTCCGCCACCGATCCAGCCGAGCTCGGAGATGAGTTCCACAAGACGACGGCGTGGTGACGATGATGATGTTCTATCGGCGCAGGGATTCGCCTAAACTCCGCGACGATATGACCGAGGTGGAATATGGTGGAGGGGGCACCGCACACGGCTAAGGAACGATCCGTAGATCAACTTGTGTGTCTATGGGGTGCCCCTGCCCCCGTATATAAAGGAGTGGAGGAGGGGAGGGCCGGCCCTCTCTATGGCGCGCCCTAGGGGAGTCCTACTCCCACCGGGAGTAGGATTCCCCCTTTCCTAGTAGAACTAGGAACCCTTCCATGTAGTAGGAGTAGGAGAGAAGGAAAGGGAAGAAAGAAGGAGAAGGAAGGAAGGGGGCGCCCCCCCCCTCCTTAGTCCAATTCGGACTAGCCCAAGGGGAGGGGTGCGGCCACCCTTTTGGCCCTTTCTCTCCTTTCCCGTATGGCCCATTGAGGCCCGACACGAATTCCGTAACTCTCCGGTACTCAAAAATACCGAATCACTCGGAACCTTTCCAACTCCGAATATAGTCGTCCAATATATCGATCTTTAGGTCTCGACCATTTCGAGACTCCTCGTCATGTCCCCGATCTCATCGGGACTCAACTCCTTCAAGACATCAAAACTCATAAACTCATAATATAATCGTCATCGAAACCTTAAGCGTGCGGACCCTACGGGTTCGAGAACTATGTAGACATGACCTAGAACTATTCTCGGTCAATAACCAATAGCGGGACCTGGATGCCCATATTGGCTCCTACATATTCTACAAAGATCTTTATCGGTCAAACCGCATAACTACATACGTTGTTCCATTTGTCATCGGTATGTTACTTGCCCGAGATTCGATCGTCGGTATCCAATACCTAGTTCAATCTCGTCACCGGCAAGTCTCTTTACTCATTCTGTAATGCATCATCCCGTAACCAACTCATTGGTCACATTGCTTGCAAGGCTTATAATGATGTGCATTACCGAGAGGGCCCAGAGATACCTCTCCGACAATCGGAGTGACAAAACCTAATCTCGATATATGCCAACTCAACATGTACCTTCGGAGACACCTGTAGTACTCCTTTATAATCACCTAGTTACGTTGTGACGTTTGGTAGTACCCAAAGTGTTCCTCCGGTAAACGGGAGTTGCATAATCTCATAGTTACAGGAACATGTATAAGTCATGAAGAAAGCAATAGCAACATACTAAATGATCAAGTGCTAAGCTAACGGAATGGGTCAAGTCAATCACATCATTCTCCTAATGATGTGATCCCGTTAATCAAATGACAACTCTTTTGTCCATGGCTAGGAAACATAACCATCTCTGATAAACAAGCTAGTCAAGTAGAGGCATACTAGTGACACTATGTTTGTCTATGTATTCACACAAGTATTATGTTTCCGGTTAATACAATTCTAGCATGAATAATAAACATTTATCATGAAATAAGGAAATAAATAATAACTTTATTATTGCCTCTAGGGCATATTTCCTTCACATGACCCATCCGTTAGCTTAGCATTATTATCGTTACAGTTTCATTGCTAGTGCTTTCTTCATGACTTATACATGTTCCTCAGACTATGAGATTATGCAACTCCCGAATACCGTAGGAACACCTTGTGTGCTATCAAATGTCACAACATAAATGGGTGATTATAAAGATGCTCTACAGGTGTCTCCGAAGGTGTTTGTTGGGTTGGCATAGATCGAGATTAGGATTTGTCAGTCCGTGTTTCGGAGACGTATCTCTGGGCCCTCTCGGTAATGCTCATCATTGTAAGCCTTGCATGCAATGTGACTAATGAGTTAGTTGTGGATGAAGCATTACAGAATGAGTAAAGAGACTTTCCGGTAATGAGATTGAACTAGGTATAATGATACCGACGATCGAATCTCGGGCAAGTAACATACCGATGACAAAGGGAACAACGTATGTTGTTATGCGGTTTGACCGATAAAGATCTTCGTAGAATATGTAGGAGCCAATATGAGCATCCAGGTTCCGCTATTGGTTATTGATCGGAGATGTGTCTCGATCATGTCTACATAGTTCTCGAACCCGTAGGGTCCGCACGCTTAATGTTCGATGGCGATTTGTATTATGAGTTATGTGTTTTGATGACCGAAGTTTTTTTGGAGTCCTGGATGAGATCACGGATGAGACGAGGAGTCTCGAAATGGTCGAGGCATAAAGATTGATATATTGGAAGGCTATATTCGGACATCGGAAAGGTTCCCGAGAAGTTCGAGTATTTTCCAGAGTACCGGGAGGTTACCGGAACCCCCCAGGGAGTTAATGGGCCTTAATGGGCTTTAGAGGAAAGGAGAGAGGGGCCGCAAGGGGTGGTCGCCCCCCCCATGTTCTGGTCCGAATTGGACTAGGAGGGGGCAGCGCCCCCTTCCTTCCATCTCCCCTCTTTTCCCTTCCTCCTTCTCCTAGTTGGAATAGGAAAGGAGGGGGGCCGAATCCTACTTGGACTGGGAGTCCAAGTAGGACTCCTCCCCTTGGCGCGCCCCCTCTCGGGCCGGCCTCTTCCTCCTCCCTCCTTTATATACAGGGGCAGGGGGGCACCCTAGAAGACACCAAGTTTTACCTTAGCCATGTGCGGTGCGCGCCTCCATAGTTACACACCTTGATCATATCCCCGTAGTGCTTAGGCGAAGCCCTGCGCCGGTAACATCATCATCACCGTTGCCACGCCGTCGTGCTGCCGGAACTCACCCTCGTCCTCAACTGGATCAAGAGTACGAGGGACGTCATCGAGCTGGACGTGTGCTGAACGCGGAGGTGCCGTACGTTCGGTACTTGGATCGGTTGGATCGCGAAGATGTTCGACTACATCAACCGCGTTACTAAATGCTTCCGCTTTCGGTCTATGAGGGTACGTGGAAACACTCTCCCCTCTTGTTGCTATGGATGTCCTAGATAGATCTTGCGTGATCGTAGGATTTTTTTTGAAATTACTGCGTTCCCCAACATCTACCCACTTAGTAACATAATCAACAACAACCAAAATATGAGTATACCATTAGAGGAAGGAAAACGTCCCATGTAATCCATTCCCCAAACATCAAATGGTTCAACAACAAGAGAATAATTCATAGGCATTTCTTGACGCTTACCGATATTACCTATTCTCTGAAATTCATCACAAGATAAGACGAACTTATGAGCATCCTTGAAGAGAGTAGGCCAATAAAAATCAGATTGCAATACATTATGAGCAGTTCTGTCTCCCGCATGATGTCCTCCATAAGCTTCGGAGTGACATTTCCGTAGGATTTGTTCCTGTTCATGCTCAGGTACACAACGTCTAATAATACCATCTACTCCTTCTTTATAAAGATGTTGGTCATCCCAAAAGTAATGTCTTAAATCATAGAAGATTTTTTTCTTTTGTTGGTAAGTGAAGCTAGGTGGTATGTATTTAGCAACAATATAATTAGCATAGTCAACATACCAAGGAGTGTTATGAGAAACATTTATTGCAGCTAAATGTTCATTAGGAAAGCTATCATTAATAGGTTGTGGGTCATCAAGAATATTTTCAAGCCTAGACAGGTTATCAGCTACGGGGTTCTCCGCTCCTTTTCTATCACTAATATGCAAATAAAATTCTTGTAGTAGAAGAACCCACCTAATGAGTCTAGGTTTAGCATCTTTCTTTTCCATAAGATATTTTATAGCAGCATCATCGGTGTGAATAGTCACTTTGGAATCAACAATGTAGGATCTAAATTTATCACAAGCAAACATCACTGCTATGAATTCGTTTTCAGTAGTAGCACAATATCATTGAGCATTGTCTAAAGTTTTACTAGCATAGTGGATAACATTTAGTTTCTTATCAACTCTTTGTCCTAGCATCACACATAATTTCAAAAGGCAAGTTCCAATCAGGTGGTTGAACAATAGGTGAAGAAATTAAGGCTTCTTGAGTGTTTCGAAGGCTTCTAAACAATCAGCATAAAAAACAAAAGGAGTATCCTTTTGCAAAAGATTTGTAAGAGGCCTAGAAATTTTAGAAAAGTCTTTGATAAATCTCCTATAGAAACCAGCATGACCAAGGAAACTACGAATACCTTTGATATCTTTAGGACATGGCATTTTCTCAATTGCATCAACCTTGGCTTTGTCCACCTCAATACCTCTTTCAGAAATTTTATGGACCAAAACAATACCTTCATTAACCATAAAGTGGCACTTCTCCCAATTCAAGACAAGATTTGTTTGCTCACATCTCTGCAAAACTCGATGAGGATTGCTTAAACAATCATCAAAAGACTTCCCATAAATAGAAAAGTCATCCATGAAAACTTCAACAATCTTTTCACAAAAATCAGAACATAGTAGTCATACATCTTTCAAAGGTAGCAGGTGCATTGCATAAAACAAAAGGCATACATCTATAAGCATAAGTTCCAAAGGGACAAGTAAAAGTGGTCTTTTCTTGCTCAGGTTGAGAAACATGTATTTGTGAAAAACCAGAATATCCATCAAGGAAGCAAAAATGTGTGTGCCTAGATAATCTTTCTAGCATTTGATCAATAAAAGGCAGAGGGTAATGATCTTTTCTAGTTGCTTTGTTTAATTTTCTAAATTAATTACCATTCTATAGCCTGTGACAATTCTTTGTGGAATAAGTTCATTCTTATCATTAGGAACAACAGTAATACCTCTCCTCTTAGGGACACAATGAACAGGACTTACCCATCTACTATCAGCTATAGGATAGATTGTACCTGCTTCCAGAAGTTTCAACATTTCCGTTCTTACCACTTCTTTCATCTTCGGATTTAACCGATGTTGGTGATCAACAACGGGTTTAGCATCAAGTTCCATATTAATCTTGTGCTGACATAGACTGGGACTAATGCCCTTAAGATCATCTAGAGTATATCCAATAGCATCTCGGTGCTTTCTTAGAACTTTCAGTAATCTTTCTTCTTCATGTTTTGAAAGCTTAGCACTAATAATAACAGGATATATCTTTTTCTCATCAAGATAAGCATATTTGAAATTGTCTGGCAATTGTTTTAATTCAAACAAAGGATCACCTTTAGGTGGAGGAGGACCTCCTAGAGTTTCAATAGGCAGATTGTGTTTAAGCAGAGGTTGTTGTTCGAACAAGATTTTATCTATTTCATTTCTTTCATGCATATGCAAATCATTTTCATGGTCTAGCAAATATTGTTCTAAAGGATCAGTAGGAGGTACAACAATAGAAGCAAGACCAATAATTTCATCCTTACTATAGGCAAATCTTTCTTATGAGGTTTGCTACTGAACTTAGAAAAAACAAACTCATGAGATTCATCACCAAAACTAACACCGACAGTTTGTTTCTCACAATCTATTTTAGCATTAACAGTGTTCAAGAAAGGTCTACCAAAGATAATGGGACAAAAGTCATCTTGTGGGGAACCAAGAACAAGAAAATCAGTAGGGTATTTTATTTTCTCACACAAGACTTCAACATCTCTAACAATCCCAATTGGTGATACAGTATCTCTATTGACAAGCTTAATAGTAACATATATGTCTTCTATTTCAGCGGGTGCTATATCATTCATAATTTCTTGATATAAGGTAAAAGGAATAGCACTCACGCTAGCACCTATGTCACATAAACCATGATAAGAGTGATATCCTATCTTAACTGAGACAATAGGCATGCCAACAACAGGTCTATGTTTATCTTTTTCACCGGGTTTGGAAATTCTAGCAGCTTCATCACAGAAGTAAATAACATGCCCATCAATATTATCGACCAAGAGATCCTTAACCATAGCAACACTAGGTTCTACTTTGATTTGTTAAAGCTGGTTTATGAAGGAAATATGCCCTAGAGACAATAATAAAGTTGTTATTTTATATTTCCTTATTCATGATAAATGTTTATTATTCATGTTAGAATTGTATTAACCGGAAACTTGATACATGTGTGAATACATAGACAAAACATCGTGCCCCTAGTATGCCTCTACTAGACTAGCTCGTTGATCAAAGATGGTTAAGTTTCCTAGCCATGGAAATGAGTTCCCATTTGTTAAACGGGATCACATCATTAGTGGAATGATGTGATGGACAAGACCCATCTGTTAGCTTGGCATAATGATCGTTCAGTTTTATTGCTACTTCTTTCTTCGTGTCAATGCTCCTCCGACTATGAGATTATGCAACTCCCGGAAACCGGAGGAATGCCTTGTCTGCTATCAAATGTCACAACATAACTGGGCAATTATAAAGATGCTCTACAGGTATCTCCGAAGGTGTTTGTTGGGTTGGCATAGATTGAGATTAGGATTTGTCACTCCGAGTATCGGATAGGTATCGCTAGGCCCTCCGGGTAATGCACATTATATGAAGCCTTGCAAGCAAAGTGACTAATGAGCTATTTATGGGATGATGCACTACGGAACGAGTAAAGAGACTTGCCGGTAATGAGATTCAACTAGGTATGAGGATACCGATCATCGAATCTCGGGCAAGTAACATACCGATGACAAAGGGAATAATGTATGCTGACATTGCGGTTCGACCAATAAAGATCTTCGTAGAATATGTGGAAACCAATATGAGCATCCAGGTTCCGCTATTGGTTATTGACCGGAGAAGTGTCTCGGTCATGTCTACATAGTTCTTGAACCCGTAGGGTCCACATGCTTAACGTTCGATGACGATATGTATTATATGAGTTATGTGTTTTGGTGACCAAAGAATGTTCGGAGTCCTGGATTAGATCACGGACATGACGAGGAGTCTCGAAATGGTCGAGAGGTAAAGATTGATATGTTGGAAGGTTATATTCGGACACCGGAATGGTTTCGAAAAGGTTCGGGTATTTTTCAGAGTACCGGGAGGTTACCGAAACCCCCTGGGGAAATGTTGGGCCTACATGGGCCATACGAGGGAGGGGAGGCAGCCCACAAGGGGTGGCCGTGCCGACCTCTGATGTCTACTACACAACCTTCTTCTTGTAGACGTTGTTGGGCCTCCAAGTGCAGAGGTTTGTAGGACAGTAGCAAATTTCTCTCAAGTGGATGACCTAAGGTTTATCAATCCGTGGGAGGCGTAGGATGAAGATGGTCTCTCTCAAAAAAACCCGAAACCAAATAACAAAGAGTCTCTTGTGTCCCCAACACACCCAATACAATGGTAAATTGTATAGGTGCACTAGTTCGGCGAAGAGATGGTGATACAAGTGCAATATGGATGGTAGATATATGTTTTTGTAATCCAAAATTATGAAAACAGCAAGGTAGCAAGTAACAAAAGTGAGCGAAAATGGTATTGCAATGCTTCGAAACAAGCCCTAGGGTTCATACTTTCACTAGTGCAAGTTCTCTCAACAATAATAACATAAATAGATCATATAACAATCCCTCAACGTGCAACAAAGAGTCACTCCAAAGTCACCAATAGCGGAGAACAAACGAAGAGATTATTGTAGGGTACGAAACCACCTCAAAGTTATTCTTCCCAATCAATCCATTGGGCTATTCCTATAAGTGTCACAAACAGCCCTAGAGTTTGTAGTAAAATAACACCTTAAGACACACATCAACGAAAACCCTAATGTCACCTAGATACTCCAATGTCACCACAAGTATCCGCGGGTATGATCATATGATATGCATCACACAATCTCAGATTCATCTATTCAAACCAACACAAAGAACTTCATAGAGTGCCCCAAAGTTTCTACCGGAGATTCAAGAGGAAAACGTGTGCCAACCCCTATGCATAGATTCCCAAGGTCACGAAACCCGCAAGTTGATCACCAAAACATACATCAAGTGAATCAATAGAATATCCCATTGTCACCACGGGTATCCCACGCAAGACATACATCAAGTGTTCTCAAATCCTTAAGGACTCAATCCGATAAGATAAGTTCAAAGGGAAAACTCAATCCATTACAAGAAGGTAGAGGGGGAGAAGCATCATAGGATCCAACTATAATATCAAAGCTCGCGGTACATCCAGATCGTGCCAAATCAAGAACATGAGAGAGAGAGATAAAACACATAGCTACTTGTACTTGATGACCCACAAGTATAGGGGATCTATCGTAGTCCTTTCGATAAGTAAGAGTGTCGAACCCAACGAGGAGAAGAAGGAAATGATAAGCGGTTTTTAGTAAGGTTTTCTCTGCAAGCACTGAAATAGTAGGTGATAGACAATTTTGTGATAAGATAAATAGTAACAAGCAAAAGTAAATAAAGTAAATAAAGTGCAGCAAGGTGGCCCAATCCTTTATGTAGCAAAGGATAAGCCTGGACAAATTCTAATAATGAAGAAGGAGCTCCCGAGGACACATTGGGAATTATCGTCAAGCTAGTTTTCATCACGTTTGTAAGATTCGCGTTCGGTACTTTGATAATTTGATATGTGGGCACTTGGGTACTGCCCTAACATGGACAAGCATCCCACTTATGATTAACCCCTATTGCAAGCATCCGCAACTACAAAAAGGAGTATTAAGGTAAACCTAACCACAGATTAAACATATGGGTCCATATCAACCCCTAACGGCAACGATAAACTAGGGTTTAAGCTTCATCACTCTAGCAACCCATCATCTACTTATTACTTCCCTATGCCTTCCTCTAGGCCCAAATAATGGTGAAGTGTCATGTAGTCGACGCTCACATAACACCACCGAGGAAAAGACAACATACATCTCATCAAAATATCGAATCTAATACCAAATTCACATGACTACTAATAGCAAGACTTCACCCATGTCCTCAGGAACAAACGTAACTACTCACAAAGCATATTCATGTTCATAATCAGAGGAGTAATAATATGCATAAAGGATATGAACATATGATCTTCCACCAAATAAACCAATTAGCATCAACTACAAGGAGTAATCAACACTACTAGCAACCCACAGGTACCAATTTGTGGTTTTGATACAAGATTGGATACAAGAGATGAACTAGGGTTTTGAGAGGAGATGGTGCTTGAGGGAGTCCTGGACTAGGGGGTGTCCGGATAGCCGAACTATCACCATCGGCCGGACTCCAAGACTATGAAGATACAAGATTGAAGACTTCGTCCCGTGTCCGGATGGGACTTTCCTTGGCGTGGAAGGCAAGCTTGGCGATACGGATATGTAGATCTCCTACCATTGTAACCGACTCTGTAACCCTAGCCCTCTCCGGTGTCTATATAAACCGGAGGGTTTTAGTCCATAGGACAGAACAACAATCATACCATAGGCTAGCTTCTAGGGTTTAGCCTCCTTGATCTCGTGGTAGATCCACTCTTGTACTACCCATATCATCAATATCAATCAAGCAGGAGTAGGGTTTTACCTCCATCGAGAGGGACCGAACTTGGGTAAAAACATCATGTCCCTTGTCTCCTGTTACCATCCGCCTAGACGCACAGTTCGGGACCCCCTACCCGAGATCCGCCGGTTTTGACACCGACATTGGTGCTTTCATTGAGAGTTCCTTTGTGTCGTCACCGATATGCTCGATGGCTCCTTCGATCATCAACAACAATGACGCAGTCCAGGGTGAGACTTTTCTCCCTGGATAGATCTTCGTATACGGCAGCTTTGCACTGCGGGCCAATTCGCTTGGCCATCTGGAGCAGATCGAAAGCTACGCCCCTGGCCGTCAGGTCAGATTTGGAAGTCTGAACTTCACGGCTGACATCCGCGGAGACTTGATCTTCGATGGATTCGAGCCACAGCCGAGCGCGCCACACTGTCACGATGGGCATGATTTAGCTCGCTGCCGGACGGTGCCTCGAGGCCGCACACGAGTCCGCCCGACCCTCAATTTGGAGCCATTGCGCAGACGAGGACGGTGGCTTTACACCGCCCGGGGTTGCAACCTCTACGGCGATGGAGCTGAATATCGACCTTGTCCGCTAGAAGCTCGTGACTCGAGGTGCCGGACTCGCGGACTCAACCTCCCGCCCCCTCCAATCGAATCCGATTGGGCGCCGCTCATGGAGTTCACCGCTGCGGACATCTTTCAACACTCACCTTTCGCGACATCCTGAATTCACTAAAGTATCTCTCGTTATCGAGAGCCTGGCGGATCTGCGTCGGGGACGGTTGGGATGCGACGACAAAGAAATTCAAAGCCCACCCAGCACCCACTTAGTAGCCACTGTCGACGATCTAACCGACATGCTAGACTACGACATGCTAGACTGCACTGGAAAGCCACCTCGTCATATGACATATACATGGTGGATATCCCAAAGGATGGGAATGGCAAGGAACAATGGAGGAAGACCCTCCAAGAAATAGCCTAAGCACGGCGTCGTGATGCCGCCTAAATCCCGCCACAAAGAAGAATGGAGATTCCGCACCGAGATAATAACACCCAGACAAGGTCGAAGACAACCCCTCCAAAGAAGATTTAGCACAGAGGGCGGAGAAGCCAGCCCTCATGAGAGAGCGGCACGAAGAGGTAGAGGATGACAATTACATGCCTCCCGGAGACGAGGCAAGCCTCGACGATTTACGACTTAATTCGCGTGCTCGAGGATCCCGCCAAACAAGAGCGTTTTAAACGCAGGCTTATGGACACGGCAAACAACCTCAAGAAAAAGCAGTAATAGCATAGAGCTGATCAAGACCTGCTAGCCGACAGATGGACTGAAGTCCTTGCGGCCGAAGAGCATGAACTCGAACGCCCCTCCAAAAGCTACCCCAAGTGCAAGCTGCTCCCCCGATTAAGAGGAGGAGGCATATAAACCTGCATCACCAGCAAGACACACGGCCGACCGACCACCCGTGGCGGGTCAGCGACAGAGAGGCCTCTAGGCCCTCCACTAAAACCGTACCCCGGCGTCGCTCGAAAAGCACAAAGCCACAGGGGAACGCTGCGGACTTGCGAGATATATTGGAGGATAAGGCAAGACAATCAAGATCGATCTACGGATCACGTTGGCGCCCCATGATACGCGACGACAACCGTCACGCCGGACACACCAAGTCCGGCCGGGCCGAACACAGTAGACAAAGCTCGTTTGAGCTACGTCGTGATATAGCCCAATATGCTTCACAGATGAAGTAATGGATCATCAAATCCCCGAAGGGTTTAAACCCGTGAATATTGAATCCTATGATGGCACAACAGACCCCGCAGTTTGGATCGAAGACTATCTCCTTCATATCCACATGGCCCGCGGTGACGATCTTCACGCCATTAAATACCTCCCACTCAAGCTTAAAGGACTAGCTCGGCATTGGCTTAACAGCTTGCCAGCAGAATCAATTGGGTGTTGGGAGGACCTGGAAGCCGCATTCCTTGATAACTTCCAGGCACGATAAAGCGACCACCGACGCTAACGACCTAAGCCATATAATTCAGCAGCAGATTTAATCGGCCGCATAATTTCGTCACGGTTCTTAACTAAGAAATATCAAATCGCCGACCGTCTGAATGCGGAGGCCCTCGCGCCTTCAAACATAACATCCGCGACGAGTGGCTTGCCCGCTTTGGGACAGAAAAGCCAAATCCATGGCAGCCCTCACATCACTCATGACCCGCTTCTGCGCGGGAGAGGACAGCTGGCTAGCCCGCAGTAACAACCTCAGCAAAAATTCTGGCAGTCCAGATACCAAGGACCGCAACGGCAGGTCGCGTCGCAACAAGCACAAACGCCGCATTAACGGCGACAATACTGAGGATATGGCAGTCAATGCCGGATTCAGAGGCTCCAAACCCGGTCAGCGGAAAAAGTCATTCAAAAGAACTACTCCGGGTCCATCCAATTTGGACCAAATACTCGACCGCTCGTGCCAGATACACGACAGCCCCGAAAAGCCAGCTAATCACATCAACAGGGACTGTTGGGTATTCAAGCAGGCAGGCAAGCTAATTGTCGAAAACAATGACAAGGGGCTGCATAGCGACGATGAGGAAGAGACCCGACCGCCGAACAATAGAGGACAGAAGGGTTTCCCCCCACAAGTGCGGACGGTGAACATGATATACGCAACCGACATACCCAAGAGGGAGCGTGCACTCGAGTGGACGATACGCGATGGATCCGATCGCCCAAGTTCAACCCATGGTCCTCCCGCCCGATCACTTTTGATCGAAGGACCACCCACCAAAGATCCGCCACACGCCGATTCGCCGCATTGGTTTTAGACCCAATCGCCGATGGATTTCACCTCACCGAGTCCCGACGGCGGCGGCAGCCTGAACTCGCTTTATCGGGATACAAAGGCGCAAGATGGGCATAGACCCTCAAGGATTAAACCCACAAAGACGACCTTCAAAGGCGCCATACCAGGTGTAGAGGCCAATTGTACAGCTCGCCATAATCGAAGTGGTCTTCGGATCCCGGATAACTTCAAGCGAGGAGTTAATCTTCGACATAGTTCCGTTCCGCAGCGGCTATCATGCTCTGCTCGGACGGACCGCGTTTGCAAAGTTCAACGCGGTGCCACACTACGCATACCTCAAGATCAAAATGCCAGGCCCTCGAGGAGTTATCACGGTCAACGGAAACACTAAACGCTCCCTCCGAACGGAGGAACACACAGCGGCTCTCGCGGCAGAAGTACAGAGCAGCCTCTTAAGGCAATTCTCGAGTCCGGCTGTTAAGCGACCGGACACTGCTAAATGTGCCCGGAGTAACCTACAACAAGACCACCTGGCACGTCCCGAGCACGCATAGCAGTGCGGCACCAACCCCAGCCCTTAAAAAATTGCAAGACCGGTACTTCGCGTACATCATTACGCTCTGGAGATACCGTGGGCCTAGGGGGAGGGGCACGACCACGACAGGCCCAGAATGCGGCTTAACCACACCAGGGGCTCCCAAGTGTGTCATCCTTTTTTTCTTTTTTTTTCTTATCCACAGGACTCCGTTCACCAGAGGCCCTGTCCGGCAGTAGACCTGCCGAACTCACGATGCAACAGCCAGGGAAGGAGAAAGGCTACGACGAGTATCCAGGTGGTCTCCGTTACGAGCATTAAATCTGTTTTATACACCATTCCGCAGCCGACCCCTGGAGGGGGACATGTTTAATAGTCCCATCCCTTGCTTACCGCACTATTTGTATCGTTCTGCATTCATGGCAGTATTTCTTGAATAAACAATGCATCACTTTTTTTGCTTATAATTGCATTCCTTTCTTATACATATGTTCATTTATGATATGTTGCTTCCGTACATTTTGGTACGGCTAAATACACCAGGGGCTTAAGTTCCCCACATTATGGTGTGATAAGTCCGAACACTTTCACAAGTGCGGCACCCCGAACTTATAGCATTATATGCATCGGCTCCGAATCATGTCTTGGGTCAATAGTTGGGTTTGCCCGGCTCCCATGTTTTGGTACCTTACATTCCGTTATATCGGCTAAGGTAGCGCTGGGAGAACCACTGCGATTGTGCCCCAGTTGAGCTGGGCGAGCACCTCTGTGGAGAAAGCTAAAACTGACCGTCATGATGAGGTGAGAGCTGGTCGCTGTTCGAGAGGTTTTTTCGAGTCCCTAAAGACTTATGCCGCTTAGAGCAAGGAACCGGCTTCGTCCAGCCCAGGCGTGGATAGAGCCCCGAACTCGGTCTCCCGAACACTAGGGGCTTCGCCGAAATTTAAAATTATAGAATTCTATGGCTAAGTGAGAGTGTTCAAGCACTATAAGTCTGGTTGCCTTGTTCGTTGTGTTGAGCACCTCCCTAGATGGATCCAAAAATGGGAACAAGAGCGCTCAAGTTTATCCCGAACATCCCAGCACTCGTGGCATGGGGGCTAAAGCCGACGACTAGCCAGATCTCAGATTTGATAAACGGCCGCACAGAAGGTAATATTTTAAATTAACAAGCGTTGCTTAGCGCATATGAACAAAGTTTTTAGCGCATAGGATAACAAAATGCGAGTCTACTCAAATATTACATCTTTGGAGCACTCACCGCAATAATGCGGCACCCTTCAGACACCCTTATAATACATCTCGGCGTGCGATACTCCTTGCCCGGCGGTGGCACGTCCGTCACAAGCTTTAGCGCCCATCTTGCCCCAAAGGCACCTTAGCACGGGCAAGGGCCCGACGGCACCTTCAATGCAAAGGAGTGCTTGATGACTTCAACCCATGGACAAGCATCCACCACCGCCGCACCAGGTCAAGTAGCTCTCAGCATGGCCTCCTTGGGCCACAACCAACTATGAGGCCCTTCATGGCCTGTTCGCCACCTTAGGAGCTCGACCAGCTGCTTCACTGGTCGCTAAGGGCACCGGATGTCCGGCTCAAGATATTGAGACAAGAAGACCTTCTCCGTCGAGCTCCCTCCTCGGCCTCAGAGAAAGCGGCAACATCGGACACGCTGCGGTGCAGATTCGCGAACGCTCCCGAGAGCTCGAATTCGGGTAAGTAATAGGTAATTCACATTCACATGCTTGCTTTGCATGAAAATGCCTTACCCGCCACTATTTTCTTCAACGCCTCGATTTCTCGGAGGGCCTTGTGGGCTTCGCCTTAGCGGCTTTGGCACTCTCAAGAGCCGATGCAAGCTCGGACTCTCGAGTCTTGAGTCGCGCCCAAACTCTCATGTTTTTCCACGAGCCCGGAGCTCTTGCTGTACCTCGCCACCGCGCCTCCTGCTTCTCTCGCCCAAAGATGCTCATGGCGATTATGTTCGGCCATGACACCGCCTCCTTCTTGTGGTCGCCACCTCGTCTGCGGGCCCCGGAGTACCCACGTTATCCTTGTCATTCCTCTTGCAACCAAATCCTTTTCTCAGAAGGTACAACTTTAATAAGGTGTTACTCACCTTCCTTGTCCTCGAGCTGCTTCTTGGCACGGCCGAGCTCGCCTCGGACCGCCGAGGCTTTGCTTCAAAGCATTGACCTCGCATGATCAAGGTCTTGGCAGAGGTCGAGAGCGCAGCCTGCAATCCCATATTGACATATTTTTAAGACTCCTGATATATCTTTTTAGATCCTCGGTCCAGCTTTTCTTTCCGAACACCAAACCGAGCATCGTGGGCTACCGCCTATGCGGTACTATTTTACATATATTAAAATTTTACGTCAAAGCTTTGTTAGAAGGCTACAAGAAGTTCTGTTAGCCCGCTTTTGGCGAAGTGAACCTTTCAATCACCGCACTCATGACAAGGCGGTGTTCCTCTTCGATGGAAGTGCCGTTGAGCGCCTCCAACAAGTTATCCGGCGCCTCCGGTTGGACGGAGGCCGCTGGCGTCACAGTCTTGCCCTTCTTACGAAGGGGTCGCCCTCCGGACTCTGGAACCACTTCAGGTTCCGGTGCGGAGTCTGGTACGAAGTCCGGGGGGTTGCCCTATGGCACCTCCGGGGCCTCCTCCTCCGGGTGGATCCCTCTCTGGGATCCCACCTCAGCGTCGTCGGTGTCACGGGGGGTGAAGGCGGTCGGAAGTGAAGTACTATCCACATCCGACGTACCCAAGGACCCGCTCGACGAAGCGGGAAGATCGTCCTTGGGCGGACTGCAGTGTTGTATGCGGCATTAGAAAGACACCGTGTGGCGAAAAGAAAAATCATGAAGTTATTCGGGAGTCCGGATACTTAGGATCTCGCCAGAGGCTTGGCCCTTGAGGGCCACTCCTCGTCGCCATCGCCGACGTTGGCGGAACAGTCCGGGGGAAGGGTCCTTCCCTTCTTGGACCCTTCGCCCTCCCTCGTTGGGGAGGCCTTCCTCTTCTTGTCTCCTTCACCGGGAGAGGCCTCTTCTTCTCCTCCTCGTCCTCGTGGAGGAGTCCGCTCGAGTCATCGGACGATGAACCGATACCACTGACGCCGGGAACTCCTTCGGGTTCCCGTGGCCTTCTTCTTGGCCTTCTTCTCGGCACTACGTAAAGTGCCGGGACCAAGAGCCCTCATAGACGGGCATCCACTGGGTCTTCGAAGGAGCGGACGATTAACCTGTCCGGACGCCGCTGCCGTGCCTGTTAAAGGTGTTGGGAGTTTAGATCCCGATAAAGTCAAAACATGAAAAGCAAGTGTCCCATAAAGGATAACATGGCTTACCTCGCCACCAGACGCGCTGCGAGCTGAATCTGCGATCTTCGGTAGAGGATGCGGAGCTTGGCGCCCTTGAAACAGCACCCTCCTGCATCTTAAACGTAGTGTCGAAGAGCCCGCTCAAGGTCCGGTGTTGTGCCGGATCAAACTCCCACAAATTGAAGTCCCATTGTTGGCAGGGGAGAATCCGGCGGACGAGCATGACTTGGATCACGCTCACAAGCTTGAGCTTCTTGTTCACTGTGGTTTGGAGACAGGATCGAGTCCGTCGGCTCTTCGAACTACCCCATAGCAGGCCCTTCTCTTTCCAGAGGTGAGCCGCATGGGGATGCCAGATCTGAATTTGGGGGCCGCTGCCCATTTAGGGTCACGCGGCTCGGTGATGTAGAACCACCCTGATTGCCACCCTTTGATGGTTTCCACGAAGGCGCCCTCGAGCCAAGTGACGTTGGGCATCTTGCCCACCATGGCGCCTCCGACTCCACTTGGCTGCCCTTCACAATCTTCGCTTGACGTTGAAGGTCTTGAGCCAAGTCAAGTGGGGCTGGATGTAGAGGAAGGTTTCGCACACCACGATAAACGCCGAGATGTTGAGGATGAAATTCGGGGCCAGGTCATGGAAATCCAGGCCGTAGTAGAACATGAGCCCCCGGACAAAGGGGTGAAGTGGGAAGCCCAGTCCGCGAAGGAAATGGGGAAGAAATACCACCCTCTCATGGGGCCCGGGGGTGGGGATGAGCTGCCCCTCGTCGGGGAGCCGGTGCGCGATGTCGCTGGACAGATATCCGGCGCTGCGCAGCTTCTTGATGTGCCCCTTCATAACGGAGGAGGCCATCCACTTGCCTCCCGCTCCGGACATGGCTGGAGAAGGTCGAGGTGAGATGTGCGGACTTGGGCGCTGGAGCTCGAGTGCGCGGAGATGGATAAGCAAAGGAGGAAGTAGGCATAGGCAAAAAAAGGGTGGATCCTTATCCCCTTATATATGGGCGGACGAAACTATGCATCCCCACCGGCCTGGTAAAACTCGCTTATCTCCCAAAGCGCCGCAATCAATGGCGCCGTTGGGTTACCCACGTCCGTATTGATGAGAATCCCGTAATAAGGGGAACACGATCTCTGCTTCGACAAGACGTGCCAAGGAAACCGCTTCGCTAAACGCGCTGAGGTGGTATAATAAAAACGATTCGAGTAAAAGCTTGGTTGTGGTGTGACGTCACACCACAAAATACGTCAGCAGATTGAACTTGTGTAAATATTATTCTCTCTACGGTGGTATGTGGAATTTATTTTGCAGAGCCGGACACTATCCCGATGTTCACAATCTTCTATAAATTATTCGGAGGAGGAACCTGCCTTGCAATGCCGAAGACAATATGCGCCACGGACTCATCGTCATTGAAGCCCTGGTTCGGGGGCTACCGAGGAGTCTGGACTAGGGGTGTCCGGATAGCGAACTATCACCATCGGCGGACTCCAAGACTATGAAGATACAAGATTGAAGACTTCGTCCCGTGTCCGGATGGGACTTTCCTTGGCGTGGAAGGCAAGCTTGGCGATACGGATATGTAGATCTCCTACCATTGTAACCGACTCTGTGTAACCCTAGCCCTCCACGGTGTCTATATAAACCGGAGGGTTTTAGTCCATAGGACATAACAACAATCATACCATAGGCTAGCTTCTAGGGTTTAGCCTCCTTGATCTCGTGGTAGATCCACTCTTGTACTACCCATATCATCAATATCAATCAAGCAGGAGTAGGGTTTTACCTCCATCGAGAGGGCCCGAACCTGGGTAAAAACATTGTGTCCCTTGTCTCCTATTAGCATCCTCCTAGACGCACAGTTCGGGACCCCCTACCCGAGATCCGCCGGTTTTGACACCGACAGTGCTGGTGAAGATGTTGATGGAGATTGACCCCCTCTCGATGAGAGGATCGTTGGTGATGACGTTGGTGATGATTTTCCCCTCACCGAGGGAAGTGTGCCCGGCAGAACAGTTCCGCCAGAGCCCTAGATTGATTCCGCCAAGGTTCCGCCTCGTGGCGGCGGAGTTTCATCCCGTAAGCTTGCCCACGATTTTTTCCAGGACAAAACCCTTCATATAGCAGAAGATGGACGCCTTAGGCCCACCAGGGGGCCCAAGAGATAGGGGGTCATGCCCTACAGGGGGGACATGCCCCCTTGTCTCCTGGACAGGGTGTGGGCCTCATGTCCTATTTCTTTTGCTCATAAATTATTATAAAATCCAAAAAGTTGTTTCGTGGAGTTTCATGATTTTTGGAGTTGTGCAGAATAGGTTTCCAACTTTTGCTCCTTTTCCAGCCAGAATTCCAGCTGCCGGCATTCCCCCTCTTCATGGTAAACCTTGTAAAATAAGAGAAAATAGCCATAAGTATTGAGATATAATGTGTAATAACAACCCATAATGCAATAAATATTGATATAAAAGCATGATGCAATATGGACGTATCAACTCCCCCAAGCTTAGACCTCGCTTGTCCTCAAGCGGAAGCCGAAATCGAAAAATATGTCCACATGTTTAGAGATAGAGGTGTCAATAAAAATAAAACATGGACATGAGGGCATCATGATCATTCTAATAACAGCAACATATATGGATTTTGTCATATGATTTCCTATGCTCAAGTAATAAGCAATTCACAATGTCAAGTATGGTTCATAAACTTCACTGGGAACTGACAACCTATATTCTCAGTCATTGAAGCAATTGCAATTTATCATAACATTAGAAAGAGTCAATAATAGAGCTTTTCAGCAAGCTCACATACTCAACTATCTTGTAGTCTCCTATAATTGTTAACACTCACGCAATACTTGTGGTTATAGAGTTTCAGCTGGACACTGAGAAAGATAGGGGCTTATTGTGTTGCCTCCCAACGTATTCACCTTTAGGTGATGTCAACAATAATAGCCTATGCCAACTTACATCCAGTTGGATATATGTATCATGATCTTTCAAACACGAAGAGCTTGCCAAAGGATAAAAATAAAAAGGGAAAGGTGAGGATCACCTTGACTCAAGCATAAAGTAAAAAACATAAGGTAAAGGATAGGCCCTTCGCAGAGGGAAGCAGAGGTTGTCATGCACGTTTAGGGTTGATGCATAATGTCTTAGTGCAAAAGAACATCACTTTGTATTGCCCCTTGTATGTGGGCCTTTATTATGCAGTCTGTCGCTTTTATTACTTCCACAACAAGTTCATACAAAGTTTATTTTCTCTGCACTAATAAGTCATACATATTTAGAGAGCAATTTTTATTGCTTGCACCGATGACAACTTACTTGAAGGATCTTACTCAATCCATATGTAGGTATGGTGGACTCTCATGGCAATACTGGGTTTAAGGATATTTGGAAAAACAAGTAGTATCTCTACTTGGTGCAAGGGATTTGGCTAGCATGAGGGGGAAAGGCAAGCTCAACATGTTTGGAAGGTCAATGACAATATACTTTAACTGAGATGTCAGAAAACCTAAACCATTACATTGTCTTCCTTGGCCAACATCAACTCTTTTAGCATGTCATACTTAATGAGTGCTTCACAGTCATAAAAGGTGTCCAAGATAATATATTTATATGTGAACCCCTCTTTCCTTATCACTTCCTATTAATTGCAACGATGACCAAGGCTACGTTCATCAACTCTCAACAATTTTTATGCCTCATACTTTCTATGTGTGAAGTTATCACTATCCATAAGATCAATATGAACTCTTTCGTTCTTTCTACTTTCTCAAGATCATAGCAACATAGAAAAGCCCTTGACTCAACACTAATCTTTATTATAGATAGCACACGGACTCGATTACATAAAGAGATCACAAACCAAAACTCAAAACTACTTGATATCAAAACTTCAAACTAAAAGATCAAGATACTACTAAAAGGATCGAACTAAATAAAGCGGTAAAGATAAGAGTGTGATGGTGATACGATACCGGGGCACCTCCCCCAAGCTTGGCAGTTGTCAAGGGGAGTGCCCATACCCATGTGATTATTTCTTCGGAGGTGGTGAAGTAGGAGTTGTTGATGATGTAGGCTTGTCGTCTGTTTTCCAAGGCATAGGCTCTCCATCATAAAAGGATGATCGAGTCTCCGGGATCCTTAAATCTGCAGCCAAACTCATTCGCTTGAATCTATATTCATACTCACAGTTCTGGTTTTGCAGGTCATGAATCTGGGCTTGGAGGTGCTCGATTTTCTCTTGAAGCTTGAAGATGGTCTCCCCAATGACTTTGGCATCCAGCTTTGTGGTTGTTGGCGAACTCCGTGATCATCATCTGGTTCGCGTTGAGTCCACGCTCCACCATCCCTTGACACTTGAAAACTTCTTGCTCCATGGCTTCGAGCTTTGTCTCCGCGCTCCCGGTACGCCTTGGTCCCTCCACATCGCGGATGTGCAGCACCCCCTCACGCATCTCAATGGTTTGAGGGTGATGCAGCACCTCCGCGAGATAGGGGCTGATAACCCTCTCGAAAAACTTGTCCTTGGGAGCACCTGGAGACGACATGATGATCTAGATCTGAAATAGAAACAGCTCGAAACGAAAACAGAGGATATTTGCGTGATACGTTGGTCAAAACCTTTGGGAGTATATATAATGAATTTTTACCGACTGAAATACGTAACATACAAGAAAATGGAGTCCGGTAGGCACACGAGGTGCCCACGAGATAGGGGGAGCGCCCTACAGGGGGGGCACGGCCTCCTCTCTCGTGGGAGCCTCGTGTCCCTTTCGGACTACTTCTTTCTTCCTAAAATTCTTAAATAATCCAAAACTGATAAAAATTGCCATTAGAGTTGTTTTGGAGTCGGTTTACTTACCGTACCACGTACCTATGCCTTTTCGGAGTCTGGAACATTCTGGAAAGTGTCTCTTATGTATTCCTCAGGGGTTATGGTTTCAATAATATTAGTTTCAACATTGATAGGATTACCTAAAATATAATGTTTAATTCTCTGACCGTTTACCACCCTCGGATTTGTGCCTTGGTTGTTGATTTTATAGCGCGTAACGATAGACCTCCTTGATAACGTAGGGACCTTCCCATTTTGAGAGAAGTTTTCCTGCAAAAAATCTTAAACGAGAGTTGAACAATAACACATAATCTCCTACGTTAAATTCACGCTTTTGTATCCTCTTATCATGCCAACGTTTGAATTTTTCTTTGAAAAGCTTGGCATTCTCATATGCTTGGGTTCTCCATTCATCAAGTGAGCTAATATCAAACAACCACTTCTCACCGGCAAGTTTGAAGTCATAATTGAGCTCTTTAATAGCCCAATATGCTTTATGTTCAAGTTCAAGAGGTAAATGACATGCTTTTCCATAAACCATCTTATATGCAGACATACCCATGGGATTTTTGTAAGCAGTTCTATAAGCCCATAATGCATCATCAAGTTTTTTGGACCAATTCTTTCTAGATCTATTCACAGTCTTTTGCAAAATTAATTTGAGCTCTCTATTGCTCAACTCTACTTGACCACTAGACTGCGGGTGATAAGGAGATGCGATTCTATGATTGACATCATACTTAGCAAGCATCTTACGGAAAGCTCCATGAATAAAGTGTGAACCACCATCAGTCATAAGATATCTAGGGACTCCAAACCTCGGAAAAATAACTTCTTTAAGCATTTTAATAGAAGTGTTATGATCAGTGCTACTAGTTGGAATAGCTTCTACCCACTTAGTAACGTAATCAACAGCAACTAAAATATGTGTATAACCATTGAAGGCAGGAAAAGGTCCCCTATAATCAAAGCCCCAAACATCAAACGGTTCAATAACAAGAGAATAATTCATAGGCATTTCTTGACATCTACTAATGTTACCTATTCTTTGACATTCATCACAAGATAAGACAAACTTATGAGCATCTTTGAAAAGAGTGGGCCAATAAAAACCAGATTGTAGTACCTTGTGTGCAATTCTATCTCCAGCGTGGTGTCCTCCATAGGATTCAGAGTGACACTTGCGTAGGATTTGTTCCTGTTCATGCTCAGGCACACAACGTCTAATAATACCATCTACTCCTTTATAAAGGTGTGGATCGTCCCAGAAGTAATGTCTTAAATCATAAAAGAACTTTTTCTTTTGCTGGTATGTGAAACTAGGCGGTATATATTTAGCAACAATGTAATTAGCATAATCAGCATACCAAGGAGCAGTACGAGAAGCATTGACGACTGCTAATTGTTCATCAGGAAAGCTATCATAAATGGGCAGTGGGTCATCAAGAACATTCTCTAACCTAGACAAGTTATCTGCAACGGGGTTCTCAGCTCCCTTCCTATCAATAATACGCAAGTCAAATTCTTGGAGCAAGAGAACCCATCTAATGAGTCTAGTCTTAGCATCTTTCTTTTCCATAAGATATATAATAGCAGCATGATCAATGTGAATAGTAACTTTTGAATCAACAATATAAGGTCTAAACTTATCACATGCAAACACAACTGCTAAGAACTCTTTTTCAGTAGTAGCATAATTTCTCTAGGCAGTATCAAGAGTCTTACTAGCATACTGGATAACATTCAATTTATTATCGACTCTTTGCCCTAAAACAGCACCTACAGCATAATCGCTAGCATTGCACATAATTTTAAAAGGTAAATTCCAATCAGGTGGCTGAACAATAGGGGCAGTGATTAAAGCTTTCTTAAGTGTTTCAAATGCTTCTACACAATCATCATCAAAGACAAAAGGAATATCTTTTTGCAATAAATTGGACAGAGGCCTAGAGATTTTAGAAAAGTCCTTACTGAACCTCCTATAAAAGCCGGCATGACCAAGGAAACTTCTTATACCTTTTATGTCCTTGGGACATGGCATCTTTTCAATAGCATCAACTTTGGCTTTATCAACTTCAATACCTCTCTCGGAGATCTTGTGCCCCAAGACAATGCCTTCATTAACCATAAAGTGACACTTTTCCCAATTCAGGACGAGACTAGTGTCTTCGGATCTCTGCAAAACGCGATCAAGGTTGCTCAAACAATCATCAAAAGAGGATCCATAGATGGAGAAGTCATCCATGAATACCTCACAAATCTTTTCACCAAAAATCAGAAAATATAGCCATCATGCATCTTTGAAAGGTAGCAGGTGCATTACATAAACCAAAAGGCATACGTCTATAAGCAAAAGCACCAAAAGGGCAAGTAAAAGTAGTTTTAGATTGATCCTGCGCGGACACAGGTATTTGAGAGAAGCCAGAATAACCATCTAGAAAGCAAAAATGTGTGTGTTTGGATAGCCTTTCTATCATTTGATCAATGAAAGGTAAAGGGTAATGATCTTTCTTAGTAGCTTTATTTAACTTACGAAAATCAATTACCATCCTATAGCCTGTAATAATTCTCCGCGGGATCAATTCATCTTTATCATTAGGAACAACGGTAATACCTCCCTTTTTAGGGACACAATGGACATGGCTTACCCATTCACTATCAACAACAGGATAAATAATACCTGCCTCAAGGAGCTTTAGTATCTCCTTTCTTACCACTTCCTTCATTTTGGGATTTAATCGTCTTTGAGGATCTCTAACTAGTTTGGCATCTTTCTCCACTGAAATTTTGTGTTGACATAATGTGGGACTAATGCCCTTAAGATCATCCAGAGTATATCCAATAGCAGCTCGGTGCTTCTTCAGAGTTTTCAATAATCTTTCTTCTTCTTTCTCTGAAAGGTTAGCACTAATAATAACATGATATATTTCTTTTTCATCAAGATAAGCATACTTAAGATTATCAGGTAATGGTTTGAGTTCAAATACGGGATCACCCTTGGGTGGAGGGGGATCCCCGAGAATTTCAACGGGAAGGCTATGTTTCAGCATAGGTTCTTGTTTAAGGAACACTTCATATATTTCCTCCCTTTCCTTCATAAACATATCGTTTTCATGGTCTAACAAATAATGTTCTAACGGATTAGTTGGAGGAACAACAATGGAAGCAAGACGAATAATTTCATCCTTACTAGGTGGTTCCCTTTCACGAGGTTGTCTACTAAACTTAGCGAAATTAAACTCATGAGACATACCATCTATGCCATTTTCACAATTAATCTTAGCACTAGCAGTATTCAAGAAGGGTACCAAAAAATTAATGGGACAGAAATCATCTTGTGGGGAACCAAGAACAAGAAAATCAGCAGGGTATTTAATCTTCCCACACAAGACTTCAAGATCTCTAACAATCCCAATAGGTTTAATGTCGTCCCTATTAGCAAGCTTAATAGTAACATCAATGTCTTCTAATTCAACAGGTGCAATATCATGCATAATTTCTTTATAAAGATCATAAGGTATTGCACTAGCACTAGCACCCATATCACATAGGCCGTGATAACAATGATCTCCTATTTTAACAGAAATAACAAGCGTGCCTACAACAGGTCTACGTGTCTTAGTATCGAGTCTAGCAATATTAGCAGTTTCACCCAAGAAAGAGATAACATGCCCATCTAAGTCCTCATCCAAGAGATCTTTAATCATAGCAATACCAGGTTCAACATTAATTTGCTCAGGAGGTGTATAGGTCCTAGTATTACTCTTACGAACAACAGTCGAAGCTTTAACATGATCTTTTATCCTAACAGGAAACGGAGGTTTTTCAACATAAGCAGTAGGAATAATAGGATCACTATATGTAATAGTCTTCTCTTCGACTGTAATAGGTGCAACTACTTTCACTTCAACATGAGGATTATATTTAAACCACTTCTCCTTAGGGAGATCAACGTGAGTAGCAAAAGTATCGCAAAAAGTAGCTACTATCTTAGAGTCAAGTCCATACTTAGAGCTAAATCCACGGAAAGCATCGGTATCCATAAAAGATTTAACACAATCAAACTTAGGTGTCATACCTGACTCCTTACCATCGTCGGAACCCCAATCTTTAGAGTTGCATTTAATTCTTTCCAATAAGTCCCATTTGAAATTAATAATCTTCAGCATATAGGAACCAGCACAGGAAGTATCGAGCAGGTTGCGATTATCAAGAGAAAGCCGAGCATAAAAATTCTGAATAATCATTTCCCGAGAGAACTCATGATTGGGGCATGAATATAACATTGACTTAAGCCTCCCCCAAGCTTGAGCGATGCTTTCTCCTTCGCAAGGCCAGAAATTATATATGTAATTACGATCACGATGAACAAGATGCATAGGATAGAACTTCTGGTGAAATTCCAACTGCAATCGCTTATAATTCCAATATCTCGTATCATCACATAGCCTATACCATGTCATTGCATCTCCCTTCAAATATAAAGGGAAGACCTTCCTTTTGATAACATCATCAGGAATACCTGCAAGCTTAAATAGTCCACAAACTTCATCCACAAAGATAAGGTGTAAATCGGGATGCAACGTTCCGTCTCCTGTAAAAGGATTAGCTAGCAGTTTTTCTATCATACCCGAAGGAATCTAGAAGTGAATATTTTTGTAAAGTTCAGTAGGTTGAGGAGCATCTCCTTGCTCTTCTGGTTGGGGTGAAGATACCCCAAACAAGCCCCTCAAAGGATTAGTTTCCATAGTGACAAGTAACAAAAAAATTCAGCACACTATATAAATGTTTCCTTACCAAGTTCCACTCAGCAAGAGCGCTACGCTCCCCGGAAACGGCGCCAGAAAAGAGTCTTGATGACCCACAAGTATAGGGGATCTATCGTAGTCCTTTCGATAAGTAAGAGTGTCGAACCCAACAAGGAGCAGAAGGAAATGATAAGCGGTTTTCAGTAAGGTTTCTCTGCAAGCACTGAAATAGTAGGTGGCCCAATCCTTTATGTAGCAAAGGATAAGCCTGGACAAATTCTAATAATGAAGAAGGAGCTCCCGAGGACACATTGGGAATTATCGTCAAGCTAGTTTTCATCACGTTCGTAAGATTCGCGTTCGATACTTTCATAATTTGATATGTGGGTGGACCGGCACTTGGGTACTGCCCTAACATGGACAAGCATCCCACTTATGATTAACCCCTATTGCAAGCATTCACAACTGCAAAAAGGAGTATTAAGGTAACCTAACCACAACATTAAACATATGGGTCCATATCAACCCCTAACGAAGCAACGCATAAACTAGGGTTTAAGCTTCTGTCACTCTAGCAACCCATCATCTACTTATTACTTCCCTATGCATTCCTCTTGGCCCAAATAATGGTGAAGTGTCATGTAGTCGATGTTCACATAACACAACTAGAGGAAAAGACAACATACATCTCATCAAAATATCGAACGAATACCAAATTCACATGACTACTAATAGCAAGACTTCACACATGTCCTCAGGAACAACGTAACTACTCACAAAGCATATTCATGTTCATAATCATAGGAGTAATAATATGCATAAAGGATCTGAACATATGATCTTCCACCAAGTAAACGAATTAGCATCAACTACAAGGAGTAATCAACACTACTAGCAACCCACAGGTACCAATTTGTGGTTTTGATACAAGATTGGATACAAGATATGAACTAGGGTTTTGAGAGGAGATGGTGCTGGTGAAGATGTTGATGGAGATTGACCCCCTCTTGATGATAGGATCGTTGGTGATGACGTTGGTGATGATTTCCCCCTCCCGGAGGGAAGTTTCCCCGGCAGAACAGCTCCGCCAGAGTCCTAGATTGATTCTGCCAAGGTTTCGCCTCGTGGCGGCGGAGTTTCGTCCCGTAAGCTTGCCCACGATTTTTTCCAGGACAAAACCCTTCATATAGCACAAGATGGACGCCGGAGGCCCACCAAGGGGCCCAGGAGATAGGGGGCCGCGCCCTACAGGGGGGAGGGTGCGCCCCCTGTCTCCTGGACAGGGTGTGGGCCCCCTGGCCTATTTCTTTTGCTCATAAATTTTTATAAAATCCAAAAAGTTGTTTTGTGGAGTTTCAGGATTTTTGAGTTGTGCGTAATAGGTTTCAACGTTTGCTCCTTTTCCACCTGAATTCCAATTGCCAAAGATCCCCTCTTCATGGTAAACCTTGTAAAATAAGAGAGAATAGCCATAAGTATTGAGATATAATGTGTAATAACAACCCATAATGCAATAAATATTGATATAAAAGCATGATGCAAAATGGACGTATTAGTACATACCCTCAGACCCGAGGGTGAACTACTCCCTCCTCGTCATGGAAGGTGCCGGGATGATGAAGATGGCTACCGGTGATGATTCCCCCCTCCAGTAGGGTGCTGGAACAGGGTCCCGATTAGTTTTTGGTGGCTACAGAGGCTTTCGGCGGCGAGACTCCCAATCTAGGTTATGTTCTGGAGGTTTGGGGATTTATAGGAGAGGTTGGCGTCGAGAACAAGTCAAGGGGCCCCATGGAGAGTCCAGGAGGCACAGGGGCGCGCCCCAGGGGGGTGGGGGCGCCCTCCACCCTCATGGGGCCCACGGGACTCCCCTTCGATAACTTTTTGTTCAAGTATTTTTTATATTTTCCAAAAAAAATCTCTGTTGATTTTCAGCGCATTCCGACAACTTTTATTTCTGCACAAAAAACAACACCATGGTAGTTCTGCTGAAAATAGCGTCAGCCCCGGTTAGTTCTAACCAAATCATACCAAAATCATGTAGAAATATTATAAACATGGCATGAATACATAAAAAATTATAGATACGTTTGAGACATATCAGCATCCCCAAGCTTAATTCATGCTCGTCCGCGAGTAGGTAAATGATAAAAACATAATTTTTGATGTGGAATGCTACCTAACATATTTGTCAATGTAATTCTGTTTATTGTGGCATGAATGTTCAGATCCGTAAGATCCAAAACAAAATTTTAATATTGACATAAAAATAACTAGCAAAAAGACCCGTGCATTGCAACGGGAGAAAAAAATACCACACGCTCTAAATTTACAAAAATGTTTTATAATCTGTGAATTTGAAGCTATTTCTTGAAAATATGAAGAGTTAAAAAGGTTGTTAAAAGATACAGGGTTTTTTTATCATAAAAAGAGGTTTTTGTCTGGAAAAGAACATTTTTTTATGATCTCCTGTTGACGCAGGTACTTGCGCCCCTATTTCATCACTATTTCTTGCCATACATGTCATAGGTATTGGTCCATATTTCATCACTATTTATTTCTTATCAAACTTGTCTTTTATTTTATTTTTTTCATGCATGCCTCCTTTTTACTTTTTTTCATGCATGTACTCTTTTTCTTCTTCTTATATATAGGAGAATAGCGCAACATCTCATCTTTATCGGATATTCTCTGCGTTTTCTCTTTTATTTATTTTATAGCGGGCATCCCATCTTTATTGGGTCCTTTCATTTCTTGCCATGCATGTCCTTATTTATTGGTTATCTCTAACAAATTTATCTCCAATTTGTTGTCCAATCCTTATTTTGTTGAGGTGTTCATCCCCAATCTGAATGAGTACCAGTATGAAAAAAAGACAGATAATGCATTGTTGATTAACATCTAGATAGTATTTTTTTAAATTGTTAACAGGTAAAATTACATCATATTTAGATTCAAAATAATTTTCTAATCAAATTCCATATATAATGTGTTAAATTTGGAGTTACGGTTTAAAAGATGTGAGTATTTTAAAAAAACATTTGATATGTACTGCGGGTTTAATGTTAGAAACATCAGGGGGTTTTCTACAAAATAGCATGATGGACTAAGAATACCTATTTCTTTTATTAGTAGGTTCCATACATAATATGTCAAATTTGGAGTTACGGTTAAAAGATATGAGCATTTTAAAAAACATTTGATATGTACTGCATGTTTAATGTCAGAAACATCAGGGGCTTTTCTATAAAATAGTATGACGGACTAAGAATTCCTATTTCTTTTATTAGTAGGTATAGATAATACTTCAAGCATACTAACAAAGCAATCACGTCTTCTCAAAATAACAAGGCCAAAGAAAGCTATCCCTACAATATCATATAGTCTGGCTATGCTCTATCTTCATAACACAAAATATTTAATGAAGGAAATATGCCCTAGAGGCAATAATAAAGTTATTATATATTTCCTCATATCATGATAAATGTTTATTATTCATGCTAGAATTGTATTAACCGGAAACATAATACATGTGTGAATATATAGACAAACAGAGTGTCACTAGTATGCCTCTACTTGACTAGCTTGTTAATCAAAGATGGTTATGTTTCCTGACCATGAACAAAGAGTTGTTATTTGATTAACAAGGTCACATCATTAGTAGAATGATCTGATTGACATGACCCATTCCATTAGCTTAGCACACGATCGCTTAGTATGTTGCTACTGCTTTTATCCATGACTTATACATGTTCCTGTAACTATGAGATTATGCAACTCCGTTACGGAGGAACACTTTGGTGCTACCAAACGTCACAACGAATCGGGTGATTATAAAGGAGTACTACAGGTGTCTCCAAAGGCGATGTTGGGTTGGCGATTTGAGATTAGGTTTTGTCACTCCGATTGTCGGAGAGGTATCTCTGGGCCCTCTCGGTAATGCACATCACGAAAGCCTTGCAAGCACTACAACTAATGAGTTAGTTGTGAGATGATGTATTACGGACGAGTAAAGAGACTTGCCGTAACGAGATTGAACTAGGTATTGGATACCGACGATCGAATCTCGGGCAAGTAACATACCGATGACAAAGGAACAACGATGTTGTTATGCGGTCCGACCGATAAAGATCTTCAGAGAATATGTAGGAACCAATATGGGCATCCAGGTCCGCTGTTGGTTATTGACCGTGAATAGTTCTAGGTCATGTCTACATTGTTCTCGAACCGTAGGGTCCGCACGCTTAAGGTTTCGATGGCGGTTATTATGAGTTTATGTATTTTGATGTACCGAAGGAGTTCGAGTCCCGGATGTGATCACGGACATGACGAGGAGTCTCGAAATGGTCGAGACATAAAGATTGATATATTGGAAGCCTATGTTTGGAGTTGGAATGGTTCCGGCGAAAACGGAATTTACCGAGTACCGGAGGTTCTGGAACCCCCGGAGGTAAATGGGCCTCGATGGGCCTTAGTGGAAAGGAGAAGGGCAGCCCTAGGAGGCTGCGCCCCCCTTCCCTAGTCCTACTAGGACTAGGAGAAGGGGCCCCCCTCTCTCTTTCCCCCTCAGGAATCCTAGTCCAACTAGGATTGGGGGAATCCTACTCCCAGAGGGAGTAGGACTCCTGGCGCCTCCTCTTGGCCGCCGCCCCCTCCCCTGGCTCCTTTATATGAGGGGGGGGCACCTTGGAACATACAAGTTGATCTTTAGATCGTTCCTTAGCCGTGTGCGGTGCCCCCTTCACCATATTCCACCTCGGTTATACCGTCATGAAGCTTAGGCGAAGCCTGCGCCGTGAAACATCAAGATCGTACCACGCCGTCGTCCGTGGAACTCTCCTCGACACTCGGCTGGATCGAGTACGAGGGACGCCATCGAGCTGTCGTGTGTCAAGAACTCGGGCGCCGGAGTAATGGCGCCGGATCGGTCGGATCGCGAGGAGAACGTCGACTACTTCCTCTACGTTGTGATCGCTTCGCCGGGTCTACGAGGGTACGTAGACAACACTCTCCCTCTCGTTGCTATACATCACCATGATCTTGCGTGTGCGTAGGGAAAATTTTGAAATTACTACGTTCCCCAACAGTGGCATCCGAGCCTAGGTTTTTCTATGGTTTGATGTTTTGCACGAGTAGAACACAAGTGAGTTGTGGGCGATACAAGTCATACTACCTACCAGCATGTCATACTTTGGTTCAGCGGTATTGTGAGATGAAGCGGCCTGGACCGACATTACGCCAGACGCTTACGCGAGACTGGTTTCACCGCCACGAGCACTCGTTGCTTAAAGGTGACTGGTGGGTGCTGCTCTCTCACTTTAGTTGAACCGAGTGTGGCTACGCCCGGTCCTTGAGAAGGTTAAACGAGTCTATTTGACGAAGTATCGTTGTGGTTTTGATGCGAGGTGAGACTGGTTCTTACTTAAGCCCGTAGCAGCCACGTAAAATTTGCAACAACAAAGTAGAGGACGTCTAACTTGTTTTTGCAGGGCATGTTGTGATGTGATATGGTCAAGACGTGATGCTATATTTTATTGTATGAGATGATCATGTTTTGTAACCGGTTATCGGCAATCGGCTGGAGCCATATGGTTGTCGCTTATTGTATGCAATGCAATCGCTCGTAATGCTTTACTTTATCACTAAGCGGTAGCGATAGTCGAGAAGCATAAGTTTGGCGAGACGACAACGATGCTACGATGGAGATCAAGGTGTCACGCCGGTGACGATGGTGATCATGGTGGTGCTTTGCAAGATGGAGATCATGAAGCACAAGATGATGATGACCATATCATATCACTTATATTGATTTGCATGTGATGTTTATCCTTTTATGCATCTTATCTTGCTTTGATTGACGGTAGCATTATAAGATGATCTCTCACTAAATTATCAAGAAGTGTTCTCCCCGAGTATGCACCGTTGCCAAAGTTCGTCGTGCCCAGACACCACGTGATGATCGGGTGTGATAAGCTCTACGTCCATCTACAACGGGTGCAAGCCAGTTTTGCACACGCAGAATACTCGGGTTATACTTGACGAGCCTAGCATATGCAGATATGGCCTTGGAACACGGAGACCGAAAGGTCGAGCGTGAATCATATAGTAGATATGATCAACATAAGATGTTCACCATTGAAAACTACTCCATTTCACGTGATGATCGGTTATGGTTTAGTTGATTTGGATCACGTGATCACTTAGATGACTAGAGAGATGTCTGTCTAAGTGGGAGTTCTTAAGTAATATGATTAATTGAACTTAAATTTATCATGAACTTAGTCCTGGTAGTATTTTGCAAATTATGTTGTAGATCAATAGCTCGCGTTGTTGCTTTCATATGTTTGTTTTTGATATGTTCCTAGAGAAAATTGTGTTGAAAAATGTTAGTAGCAATGATGCGGATTCGATCCGTGATCGGAGGTTTATCCTCATTGCTGCACGTAAGAATTATGTCCTTAATGCACCGCTAGGTGCGGACCTATTGCAGAGCGGATGCAAACGTTATGAACGTTTGGCTAGCTCAATATGATGACTACTAGATAGTTTAAGTGCACCATGCTTAACAGCTTAGAATCGGGACTTCAAAGATGTTTTGAACATCATGGACCATATGAGATGTTCCAGAATTGAAGTTAATATTTCAAGCAAATACCGAGTTGAGAGATATGAAGTCTCCAACAAGTTCTATAGCTAAAAGATGGAGGAGAATCGCTCAACTAGTGAGCATGTGCTCAGATTGTGCAGGTACTACAATCGCTTGAATCAAGTGGGAGTTAATCTTCCAGATAAGATAGTGATTGACAGAATTCTCTAGTCACCACCACCAAGTTAGTAGAACTTCGTGATGAACTATAGTATGCAAGGGATGACGAGAACGATTCCCGAGCTCTTCGTGATGTTGAAATCGACGAAGGTAGAAATCAAGAAAAACATCAAGTGTTGATGGTAGACAAGACCACTAGTTTCAAGAAAAGGGCAAAGGAAAGAAAGGGGAACTTCAAGTAGATTGACAAGCAAGTTGTCACTCCCACGAAGAAGCCCAAAGCTGAACCAAAGCTGAAACCGAGTGCTTACATCGCAAAGGAAATGGTCACCGAAGCGGAACTGCCCTAAATATTTGGTGGATAAGAAGGATGGCAAAGTGAAAAGGGTATATTTGATATACTGGTGTTTGATGTGTGCTTTACTAGTGTTTATAGCAACCCCTCGGTATTTGGTACTGGTTAGGTTGCTAAGAGTAGTAACTCAAACGGAGTTGCAGAATAAGCGAAACTAGCTAAGGGTGAAGTGACGATGTGTGTTGAAAGTAGTTTCAAGATTGATATGATCATCATCGCACACTCCTATACTTTCGGGATTAGTGTTGAACCTAAATAAATGTTATTTGGTGTTTGCGTTGAGCATGAATATGATTTGATCGTGTTTATTGCAATACGGTTATTCATTTAAGTAAAAGAATAAACTGTTGTTCATTTACATGAATAAAACCTTATATGGTTACACACCCAATGAAAATGGTTCATTGGATCTCGATCGTAGTAATACACATATTCATAATATTGAAACCAAAAGATGCAAAGTTAATAATGATAGTGCAACTTATTTGTGGCACCTTGCCGTTTAGGTCATAATGGTGTAAAGCGCATGAAGAAACTCCATGCTGATGGGATTTTGGAATCACTTGATTATGAATCACTTGATGCTTGCGAACCGTGCCTTTTGGGCAAGATGACTAAAACTCCGTTCTCGGAACAATGGAACAAGCTCTTGACTTATTGGAAATAATACATACCGATGTATGCGATCCAATGAGTGTTGATGCTCGTGGCAAGTATCGTTATTTTCTGACCTTCACAAGATGATTTGAGCAGATATGGGTATATCTACTTGATGAAACATAAGTCTGAAATAGTTGAAAGGTTCAAAGAATTTCAGAGAGAAGTGGAAAAATCATCGTGACAAGAAAATAAGATTTCTACGATCTGATCGCGGAGACAAATATTTGAGTTACGAGTTTGGTCTTCAATTAAAACAAAGTGGAATAGTTTCACAAATTCATGCCACCTGGAACACCACATCATAATGGTGTGTCCGAACGTCATAACCGTACTTTATTGGATATAGTACAATCTATGATGTTTCTTACCGATTTACCAATATCGTTTTGGGATCATGCATTAGAGACAGCTGCATTCACGTTAAATAGGGCACCATCTAAATCCGTTGAGACGACACTATATGAGCTGTGGTTTAGCAAGAAACCAAAGTTGTCGTTTCTTAAAATTTGGGGCTGCGATGCTTATGTGAAAAAGTTTCATCCTGATAAGCTCAAACCCAAATCGAGAAGTGCGTCTTCATAGAATACCCAAAGGAAATTGTTGGGTACACCTTCTATCACAGATCCGAAGGCAAAACATTTGTTGCTAATAAATGGATCCTTTCTAGAGAAGGAGTTTCTCTCGAAAGAAGTGAGTGGGAGGAAAGTAGAACTTGATGAGGTAATTGTACTGTTCCTTATTGAAAGCAGTTCATCACGTAAATCTGTTCTTGTGACTGCTATACCAATTAGTGAGGAAGTTAATGATGATGATCATGTAACTTCAGATCAAGTTACTACCGAACCTCGTAGGTAAACCAGAGTGAGATCCGCACCAGAGTGGTACGGTAATCCTGTTCTGGAAGTCATGTAACTAGACCATGATGAACCTACGAACTATGAGGAAGCGATGATGAGCCCAGATTCCACGAAATGGCTTGAGGCCATGAAATCTGAGATGAGATCCATGTATGAGAACAAAGTGTGGACTTTGGTGGCGTTGCCCGATGATCGGCAATCCATAGAAAATAAATGGATCTTCAAGAGGAAGATGACGACGATAGTAGTGTTACTATCTACAAAGCTCGACTTGTCGCAAAAGGTTTTTGACAAGTTCAAGGTGTTGACTACAATGAGATTTTCTCAAGCTGTAGCGATGCTTAAGTCTGTCCGAATCATGTTAGCAATTGCCACAATTTATGAAATTTGGCAAATGGTTGTAAAACTGCATTCTGAATGGGTTTTAGGAGGAAGAGTTGTACATGATGCAACGAGAAGGTTTTATCGATCCAAAGGAGCTAACAAAGTGTGCAAGCTCCAATGATCCATCTATGGTGATACAAGCATCTCGGAGTTGGAATATACGCTTTGATGAGTTGATCAAAGCATATAGTTTTATCTGAGACTTACGGTGAAGCCTGTATTTACAAGAAAGTGAGTGGGAGCACTACTGACATTTCGATAAGTATATGTGAATGACATATTGTAGATCGGAAATAATGTAGAATTATTCTCGCAAAGCATAAAGAAGTGTTTGAAAGGAGTTTTTCAAAGAAAGACCTCGGTAAAGCTACTTACATATTGAGCATCAAGATCTATAGAGATAGATCAAGATGCTTGATAAGTTTTTCAATGAGTACATACCTTGACAAGATTTTGAAGTAGTTCAAAATGAAACAGTCAAAGAAAGAGTTCTTGCTGTGTTACAAGGTGTGAAATTGAGTAAGACTCAAAACCCGACCACAAAGCAGAAGATAGAAAGAGAATGAAAGTCATTCACTATGCCTTGGCCATAGTTTCTATAAAGTATGCCATGCTGTGTACAGATCTATTGTATACCACCTTTGAGTTTCGCAAGGAGTACAATAGTGATCTAGGAGTAGATCATCGACACGGTCAAAATTATCCTTAGTGGAATAAGGATATGTTTCTCGATTATGGAAGTGACAAAAGGTTCGCCGTAAAGGGTTACGTCGATGCAAGTTTTGACACCGATCGGATGACTCTAAGTCTCGATCTAGATACATATTGAAAGTGGGAGCAATTAGCTAGAGTAGCTTCGTGCGAGCATTGTAGACATAGAAAAATTGCAAAATACATAACGGATCTGAATGTGAAAGACCCGTTGACTAAGACTCTCTCACAAGCAAAACATGATCACACCTTAGTACTCTTTGGGTGTTAATCACATAGCGATGTGAACTAGATTACTGAATCTAGTAAACCCTTTGGGTGTTGGTCACATGGCGATGTGAACTATGGGTGTTAATCACATGATGATGTGAACTATCGATGTTAATCACATGGTGATGTGATCTAGATTATTGACTCTAGTGCAAGTGGGAGACTGAAGGAAATATGCCCTAGAGGCAATAATAAAGTTATTATATATTTCCTCCTATCATGATAAATGTTTATTATTCATGCTAGAATTGTATTAACGGAAACATAATACATGTGTGAATATATAGACAAACAGAGTGTCACTAGTATGCCTCTACTTGACTAGCTTGTTAATCAAAGATGGTTATGTTTCCTAACCATGAACAAAGAGTTGTTATTTGATTAACAAGGTCACATCATTAGTAGAATGATCGATTGACATGACCCATTCCATTAGCTTAGCACACGATCGCTTAGTATGTTGCTCTTGCTTTTATCCATGACTTATACATGTTCCCGTAACTATGAGATTATGCAACTCCGTTTACGGAGGAACACTTTGGTGCTACCAAACGTCACAACGAATCGGGTGATTATAAAGGAGTACTACAGGTGTCTCCAAAGGCGATGTTGGGTTGGCGATTTGAGATTAGGTTTTGTCACTCCGATTGTCGGAGAGGTATCTCTGGGCCCTCTCGGTAATGCACATCATTGAAAGCCTTGCAAGCACTACAACTAATGAGTTAGTTGTGAGATGATGTATTACGGAACGAGTAAAGAGACTTGCGGTAACGAGATTGAACTAGGTATTGGATACCGACGATCGAATCTCGCAAGTAACATACCGATGACAAAGGAACAACGATGTTGTTATGCGGATCGACCGATAAAGATCTTCGTAGAATATGTAGGAACCAATATGGGCATCCAGGTCCCGCTGTTGGTTATTGACCGTGAATAGTTCTAGGTCATGTCTACATTGTTCTCGAACCGTAGGGTCCATGACGCTTAAGGTTTCGATGGCGGTTATTATGAGTTTATGTATTTTGATGTACCGAAGGAGTTCGAGTCCCGGATGTGATCACGGACATGACGAGGAGTCTCGAAATGGTCGAGACATAAAGATTGATATATTGGAAGCCTATGTTTGGAGTTCGGAATGGTTCGCGAAAACGGAATTTACCGAGTACCGGAGGTTCTGGAACCCCCGGAGGTAAATGGGCCTCGATGGGCCTTAGTGGAAAGGAGAAGGGCAGCCCTAGGAGGCGCCTCCCCCTTCCCTAGTCCTACTAGGACTAGGAGAAGGGCCGCCCCTCTCTCTCTTTCCCCCTCAGGAATCCTAGTCCAACTAGGATTGGGGGAATCCTACCCGAGAGGAGTAGGACTCCTGGCCGCGCCTCCTCTTGGCCGGCCCCCCCCCTGGCTCCTTTATATCTGGGGCAGGGGGCACCTTGGAACATACAAGTTGATCTTTAGATCGTTCCTTAGCCGTGTCGGTGCCCCTTCACCATATTCCACCTCGGTTATACTGTCGCGAAGCTTAGGCGAAGCCCTGCCGTGAAACATCAAGATCGTCACCACGCCGTCGTCTTGACGGAACTCTCCTCGACACTCGGCTGGATCGAGTCTGAGGGACGCCATCGAGCTGTACGTGTGTCAAGAACTCGGGGCGTCGGAGTGTGGCGCCGGATCGGTCGGATCGCGAGGAGAACGTACGACTACTTCCTCTACGTTGTGATCGCTTCCGCTTCGGGTCTACGAGGGTACGTAGACAACACTCTCCCCTCTCGTTGCTATACATCACCATGATCTTGCGTGTGCGTAGGAAATTTTTTGAAATTACTACGTTCCCCAACATTTAAATCATGCACAACCCCGATGACAAGCCAAGCAATTCTTTCATACTTTTGATGTTCTCAAACCTTTTCAATCTTCACGCAATACATGAGCGTGAGCCATGGACATAGCACTATAGGTGGAATAGAATGGTGGTTGTGGAGAAGACAAAAAGGAGAAGATAGTCTCACATCAACTAGGCGTATCAACGGGCTATGGAGATGTCCATCAATAGATATCAATGTGAGTGAGTAGAGATTGCCATGCAATGGATGCACTAGATCTATAAGTGTATGAAAGCTCAACAAAAGAAACTAAGTGGGTGTGCATCCAACTCGCTTGCTCATGAAGACCGAGGGCATTTTGGGGAAGCCCATCATTGGAATATACAAGCCAAGTTCTAAAATGAAATTCCCACTAGTATATGAAGGTGACAACATAGGAGACTCTCTATCATGAAGATCATGGTGCTACTTTGAAGCACAAGTGTGGTAAAAGGATGTTAGCATTGCCCCTTCTCTCTTTTTCTCTCATTTTTTTATTTTTTATTTGGGCATTCTCTTTTTTATGGCCTCTTTTTTCTCTCTTTTTTTATTTTTTCGTCCGGAGTCTCATCCCGACTTGTGGGGAAATCATAGTATCCATCATCCTTTCCTCACATGGGACAATGCTCTAATAATAAAGATCATCACACTTTTAGTTACTTACAACTCAAGAATTACAACTTGATACTTAGAACAAAATATGACTATGTGAATGCCTCCGGCGGTGTACCAGGATGTGCAATGAAACAAGAGTGACATGTATGAAAGAATTATGAACGGTGGCTTTGCCACAAATACAATGTCAACTATATGATCTTGCAAAGCAATATGACAATGATGGAGCGTGTCATAATAAATGGAACGGTGGAAAGTTGCATAGCAATATATCTCGGAATGGCTATGGAAATGCCATAATATGTAGGTATGGTGGATGTTTTGAGGAAGGTATAAGGTGGGTGTATGGTACCGGCGAAAATTGCGCGGTACTAGAGAGGCTAGCAATGGTGGAAGGGTGAGAGTGCGTAGAATCCATGGACTCAACATTAGTCATAAAGAACTCACATACTTATCGCAAAAATCTATTAGTTATCGAAACGAAGTACTACACACATGCTCCTAGGGGGATAGATTTGTAGGAAAACACCATCGCTCGTCCCCGACCGCCACTCATAAGGAAGACAATCAATAAATAAATCATGCTCCAACTTCATCACATAACGGTTCACCATACGTGCATGCTACGGGAATCACAAACTTTAACACAAGTATCTCTCAAATTCACAACTACTCACTAGCATGACTCTAATATCACCATCTTCATATCTCAAAACAATCATAAGGAATCAAACTTCTCATAGTATTCAATGCACTTTATATGAAAGTTTTTATTATATCCCTCTTGGATGCCCATCATATTAGGACTAAATTCATAACCAAGGAAATTACCATGCTATTTAAGACTCTCAAAATAATATAAGTGAAGCATGAGAGTTCATCTATTTCTTCAAAATAAAACCACCGCCGTGCTCTAAAAAGATATAAGTGAAGCACTAGAGCAAACGACAAACTACTCCAAAAGATACAAGTGAAGATCAATGTGTAGTCGAATAATTATGTAACTATGTGAAGACTGTCTAACATTTAAGAATTTCAGATCTTGGGATATTATTCAAACAGCAAGCAAAACAAAATAAAATAATTGACGCTCTAAGAAAAACAAATATCATGTGGTGAATAAAATTATAGCTCCAAGTAAAGTTACCGATGAATAAAGACGAAAGAGGGGATGCCTTCCGGGGCATCCCAAGCTTAGGATCTTGGTTGTCCTTGAATATTACCTTGGGGTGCCTTGGGCTTAGGCTCTTGCCACTCCTTATTCCATAGTCCATCAAATCCTTACCCCAAACTTGAAAACTTCACAACAGAAAACTCAACAGAAAACTCGTAAGCTCCGTTAGTATAAGAAAATAAATCACCACTTTCGGTACTGTTGTGAACTCATTCTAAATTCATATTGGTGTAATATCTACTGTATTCCAACTTCTTTATGGTTCATACCCTTCGATACTACTCATAGATTCATCAAAATAAGCAAACAACACATAGAAAACAGAATCTGTCAAAAACAGAACAATCAGTAGTAATCTGTAACTCTCGAATACTTATGTAACTCTAAATATCCTACCAAATTAGGAAAACCTGGGAAATTTGTGTAAAACTCCATAGAAAAGAGAATCAGATCAAAATCACGTTTCTGTGAATTTTCAAAACTAATTTACCAAGCGCAAAAGTTTCTGATTTTCAGCAGGATCAACACAGCTATCACCGTAAGCTATCCTAAAGGTCTTACTGTTGGGGAACGTAGTAATTTCAAAAAATTTCCTACGCACACGCAAGATCATGGTGATGCATAGCAACGAGAGGGAGAGTATTGTCCACGCACCCTCGAGACCGAAGCGAAGCGTTATGACAACGCGGTTGATGTAGTCGTACGTCTTCACGATCCGACCGATCCAAGCACCGAACGTACGGCACCTCCGAGTTCAGCACACGTTCAGCTCGATGACGATCCCCGGACTCCGATCCAGCAAAGTGTCGGGGATGAGTTCCGTCAGCACGACGGCGTTGTGACGATGATGATGTTCTACCGACGCAGGGCTTCGCCTAAGCACCGCAACGATATGACCGAGGTGGAATATGGTGGAGGGGGGCACCGCACATGGCTAAGGAACGATCACGTAGATAAACTTGTGTGTCCTAGGGTGCCCCCCTGCCCCCATATATAAAGGAGCCAAGGGGGAGGGGGCGGCCGGCCAAGGAGGGCGCGCCAAGGGGGTGTCATACTCCCACCGGGAGTAGGACTCCCTTCTTTCCTAGTTGGAGAAGGAGAAGGGGGAAGGAGGAGGAAGAGGGGAAGGAAGGGGGGGGGCGCCGCCCCCCTCTCCTTGTCCTATTCGGACTAGGGAGGGGAGGGGGCGCAGCCCACCTCTTGCCTCCTCTCCTCTTCTCCCTTAGGGCCCATGAAGGCCCAATAACCCCCGGGAGGGTTCCAGTAACCCCCCGGTGCTCCGGTAAAATCCCGATTTCACCCGGAACGATTCCGATATCCAAATATAGGCTTCCAATATATCAATCTTTATGTCTCGACCATTTCGAGACTCCTCGTCATGTCCGTGATCACATCTGGGACTCCGAACAATCTTTGGTACATCAAAACTTATAAACTCATAATAAAACTGTCATCGTAACGTTAAGCGTGCGGACCCTACGGGTTCGAGAACTATGTAGACATGACCTAGAACTGTTCTTGGTCAATAACCAATAGTGAAACCTGGATGCTCATATTGGCTCCTACATATTCTACGAAGATCTTTATCGGTCAAACCGCATAACAACATACGTTGTTCCCTTTGTCATCGGTATGTTACTTGCCCGAGATTCGATTGTCGGTATCCAATACCTAGTTCAATCTCATTACCGGCAAGTCTCTTTACTCGTTACGTAATGCATCATTCCGTAACTAACTCATTAGCTACATTGCTTGCAGGGCTTATAGTGATGTGCATTACCGACAGGGCCCAGAGATACCTCTCCGACAATCGGAGTGACAAAACCTAATCTCGAAATACGCCAACCCAACATGTACCTTCGGAGACACTTGTAGAGCTCCTTTATAATCACCCAGTTACGTTGTGATGTTTGGTAGCACACAAAGTGTTCCTCCGGTAAACGGGAGTTGCATAATCTCATAGTTACAGGAACATGTATAAGTCATGAAGAAAGCAATAGCAATATACTAAACGATCAAGTGCTAGGCTAACGAAATGGGTCATGTCAATCACATCATTCTCCTAATGATGTGATCCCGTTAATCAAATGACAACACGTGTCTATGGTTAGGAAACATAACCATCTTTGATTAATGAGCTAGTCAAGTAGAGGCATACTAGTGACGTTATGTTTGTCTATGTATTCACACATGTATCATGTTTCCGGTTAATACAATTCTAGCATGAATAATAAACATTTATCATGATATGAGGAAATAAATAATAACTTTATTATTGCCTCTAGGGCATATTTCCTTCACTTACTTGGAACTTTATTGAAACAAAAGCAGTAGGGGTAAATATTGGGTTGTCTCCCAACAAGCGCTTTTTTAATGCCTTTCTAGCTAGGCATGATGATTTCAATGATGCTCGTATAAAACATAAGAATTGAAACATAAAGAGAGAATCATGAAAAATATAACTAGCACATTTAAGTCTAACCCACTTCCTATGCATAGGGATTTTGTGAGCAAACAACTTATGGGAACAAGAATCAACTAGCACAGGAAAGCAAAACAAGCATAACTTCAAAATTTTCAACACATAGATAGGGAACTTGATATTATTGCCATTCCTACAAGCATATATTCCTCCCTCATAATAATTTTCAGTAGCATCATGAATGAATTCAACAATATAACCATCACATAAAGCATTCTTTTCATGATGCACAAGCATAGAAATTCTACTGCTCTCCACATAAGAAAATTTATTCTCATGAATAGTGGTGGGAGCAAACTCAACGAAATAACTATCATGTGATACTTTATTCACATAATCAATTTGAGCTTTAAAATCATGATGAAAAGTTTCATGGATATCATTACTCTTTATAGCATAAATGTAATCACAATAATCATCATAGATAGGAGGCATGCTATCATCATATTTTATTTTCTCATCAAAACTTGGGGGACTAAAAATATCATCTTCATCAAACATAGCTTCCCCAAGCTTGTGGCTTTACATATCATTAGCATCATGGATATTAAAGGAATTCACACTAACAACATTGCAATCATGCTCCTCATACAAATATTTAGTGCCAAACAATTTATAGACTTCTTCTTCTAACACTTGAGCACAATTTTCCTTTCCATCATTTTCACGAAAGACATTAAAAAGATGAAGCATATGAGGCACCCTCAATTCCATTTTTTTGTAGTTTTCTTTTATACTAAACTAGTGATAAAACAAGAAATTAAAAGATCCAATTGCAAGATATAAAGATATACCTTCAAGCACTAACCTCCCCGGCAACAGCACCAGAAAAGTGCTTGATGTCTACTACACAACCTTCTTCTTGTAGACGTTGTTGGGCCTCCAAGTGCAAAGGTTTGTAGGATAGTAGCAAATTTCCCTCAAGTGGATGACCTAAGGTTTATCAATCCGTGGGAGGCATAGGATGAAGATAGTCTCTCTCAAACAACCCTGCAACCAAATAACAAAGAGTCTCTTGTGTCCCCAACACACCCAATACAATGGTAAATTGTATAGGTGCACTAGTTCGGCAAAGAGATGGTGATACAAGTGCAATGTGGATGGTAGATATAAGCTTTTGTAATCTAAAATTATAAAAACAGCAAGGTAGCAAGTAACAAAAGTGAGCGAAAACGGTATTGCAATGCTTCAAAACAAGGCCTAGGGTTCATACTTTCACTAGTGCAAGTTCTCTCAACCATAATAACATAAATAGATCATATAACAATCCCTCAACGTGCAACAAAGAGTCACTCCAAAGTCACTAATAGCGGAGAACAAACAAAGAGATTATTGTTGGGTACGAAACCACCTCAAAGTTATTCTTTCCGATCAATCCATTGGGCTATTCCTATAAGTGTCACAAACAACCCAAGAGTTCGTAGTAAAATAACACCTTAAGACACACATCAACCAAAACCCTAATGTCACCTAGATACTCCAATGTCACCACAAGTATCCGCGGGTATCATCATATGATATGCATCACACAATCTCAGATTCGTCTATTCAAACCAACACAAAGAACTTCATAGAGTGCCCCAAAGTTTCTACCGGAGATTCAAGACGAAAACGTGTGCCAACCCCTATGCATAGATTCCCAAGGTCACGAAACCCATAAGTTGATCACCAAAACATACATCAAGTGAATCAATAGAATACCCCATTGTCACCACGGGTATCCCACGCAAGACATACATCAAGTGTTCTCAAATCCTTAAAGACTCAATCCAATAAGATAAAATCAAAGGGAAAACTCAATCCATTACAAGAAGGTAGAGGGGGAGAAGCATCATAAGATCCAATTATAATAGCAAAGCTCACGGTACATAAAGATCGTGCCAAATCAAGAACACGAGAGAGAGAGAGAGAGAGAGAGAGATCAAACACATAGCTACTGGTACATACTCTCATCCCCAAGGGTGAACTACTCCCTCCTCGTCATGGAGAGAGTCGGGGTGATGAAGATGGCCATCGATGATGATTCCCCACTCCGGCTGGGTGCCGGAACAGGGTCCCGATTGGTTTTTGGTGGGTACAGAGGCTTGCGGCGGCGAATTCCCAATCTAGGTTATGTTCTGGAGGTTTGGGAATTTATAGGAGAGGTTAGCATCGAGAACAAGTCAGGGGGCCCCATGGAGAGAGTCCACGAGGCACAAGGGCGCACCCCTGGGGGGTGGGGGCGCCCGCCACCCTCGTGGGGCCCACGGGACTCCCCTCTAATAACTATTCATTCCAGTATTTTTTATATTCTCCAAAAAAATCTCCGTCGATTTTCAGCGCATTCCAAGAACTTCTATTTTTGCACAAATAACAACACCACTGTAGTTCTAGAGCGTCAGTCCGGGTTAGTTCTAACCAAATCATTCCAAAATCATGTAGAAATATTATAAACATGGCATGAATACATCAAAAATTATAGATATGTTGGAGACGTATCACCCTCCCATGGGGAGTCCTAATTGGACTAGGGGAGGGGGCACGCCCCCCTTTCCTTCTCCTCTTCGCTCTCCCTTCCCCTTTTCCCCCTCCGTGTGAAGAAAAAAAAATAAGGTGGGCCGAATCCTACTAGGAGTGGAGTCCTAGTAGGACTCCCCCCTCCTTGGCGCGCCCCTTGTGGCCGGCCTCCTCCCTTCCTCCTTTATATACGGGGGCGGGGGGCACCCCAAAGCACATCAATTGTTTAGTTATGTGCGGTGCCCACCTCCACCGTTTACTCCTCCGGTCATATTGTCGTAGTGCTTAGGCGAAGCCCTGCGCGGATCACTTCACCAACACCGTCATCACGCCATCGTGCTGATGGAACTCATCGACTCCTTCGTACCTCTACTGGATCAAGAGTTCGAGGGACGTCATCGAGCTGAAAGTGTGCAGAACTCAGAGGTGTCGTACGTTCGGTACTTGATCAGTTGATTCGAGAAGACGTTCGACTACATCAATCGCGTTAAATTAATGCTTCCGCTTTCGGTCTACGAGGGTATGTGCACACACTCTTCCCCTCTCGTTGCTATGCATCTTCTAGATAGATCTTGCCTGTGAGCGTAGGAAAATTTTGAAATTGCATGCTATGTTTCTCAATAGTGGCATCCGAGCTATGCGTAGATGATATGCACAAGTAGAACACAAAGAGTTGTGGGTGGTGATCGTCATATTGCTTACCACCAACGTCTTATTTTGATTCGGCAGTACTGTTGGATGAAGCGGCCCAGACCAACCTTACATGACCGCGTTCATGAGATCGGTTCCACCGACAGACATGCAACTAGTTTTGCATAAAGGTGGCTGGTAGGTGTCTGTTTCTCCAACTTTAGTCGAATTGAGTTTGACTGCGGCCGGTCCTTGTGAAGGTTAAAACATCAAACTTGATAAATCACCGTTGTGGTTTTTGTGCCGTAGGTATGTACGGTTCATGCTAGAAGCCCGTAGCAGCCATGTAAAACTTGCAACAAACAAAGTATAGGATTTCTAACTTGTTTTTGCAGGGCATGTTGTGATGTGATATGGTCAAGACATGATGTGATATAAAGATTGTTGTATGAGATGATCATGTTTTGTAAAAGTTATCGGCAACTGGCAGGAGCCATATGGTTGTCGCTTTATTGTATGAAATACTAACGCTATGTAATTGCTTACTTTATCACTAAGCGGTAGCGATAGTCGTAGAAGCAATGGTTGGTGAGACGACCACGATGCTACGATGCAGATCAAGGTGTCAAGCCGGTGACAATGGAGATCATGATGTTGCTTCGGTGATGGAGATCATGAGCACAAGATGATGATGGCCATATCATGTCAGATATTTTGATTGCATTTGATGTTTATCTTTTATGCATCTTATTTTGCTTAGTATGGCGGTAGCATTATAAGATGATCCCTTACTAAATTTCAAGGTATAAGTGTTCTCCCCGAGTATGCATCGCTGCGAAAGTTCTTCATGCTGAGACACCACATGATTATCGGGTGTGATAAGCTCTACGTTCAAATACAACGGGTGCAAGCCATATTTGCACAAGCGGAATACTCGGGTTAAACTTGATGAGCCTAGCATATGCAGATATGGCCTCAGAACACTGGAGACTGAAAGGTCGAACATGAATCATATAGTAGGTATGAACATAGTGATGTTCACCGTTGAAGACTACTCCATCTCACATGATGATCAGACATGGTTTAGTTGATTTGGATCACGTATCATTTAGATGACTAGAGGAATGTCTATCTAAGTGGGAGTTCTTAAGTAATATGATTAACTGAACTTAATTTATCATGAACTTAGTCCTGATAGTTTTTTGCATATCTATGTTGTAGATCAATGGCCCGTGCTACCGTTCATTTGAATTTTATGCGTTCCTAGAGAAAGCTAAGTTGAAATATGATGATAGCAACTACACCGACTGGGTCCGTAACTTGGGGATTATCCTCATTGCTGCATAGAAGAATTATGTCCTTGATGCACCGCTCGGTGCAAGGCCTACTGCAGAAGCAAAAGCTGACATTGTGAATGCCTGGCAAGCTCGATCTGATGACTACTCATTAGTTCAGTGTGCCATGCTTTACGGCTTAGAATCGGGACTTCAAAGACGTTTTGAATGTCGTGGACCATATGTGATGTTCCAGGAGTTGAAGTTAATATTTTAAACAAATGCCCGAGTTGAGAGATATGAAGTCTCCAACAAGTTCTATAGCTGCAAGATGGAGGAGAACAATTCTGTTAGTGAGCACATACTCAGAATGTGCGGGTACCATAATCACTTGACTCAGCTGGGAGTTAATCTTCCAGATGATTGTGTCATTGATAGAGTTCTTCAATCACTGCCACCAAGCTACAAAGGCTTCGTGATGAACTACAATATGCAAGGGATGGCAAAGACTATTCTCGAGCTCTTCGCGATGCTAAAGGCTACGGAGGTAGAAATCAAGAAGAAACATTTGAAAAGTTCAAAGAATTTCAGAGTGAAGTGGAGAATCATCGTAACTAGAAAATAAAGTTTCTACAATCTGATCGTGGAGGAGAATATTTGAGTTACGAGTTTGGCCTTCATTTAAAAGAATGTGGAATAGTTTCATAGCTCACGCCACTTGGAACACCACAGCGTAATGGTGTGTCCGAACATCGTAACCGCACTTTATTAGATATGGTGCGATCTATGATGTCTCTTACCGATTTACCACTATAGTTTTGGGGTTATGCATTAGAGACATCTGCATTCGCTTTAAATAGGGCACCATCAAAGTCCGTTGAGATGACACCGTATGAACTGTAGTTTGGTAGCAAACCTAAGCTGTCGTTTCTTAAAGTTTGGGGATGCGATGCTTATGTCAAAAGGCATCAGCCTGATAAGCTCGAACCCAAATCATAGAAACGTGTCTTCATAGGATACCCTAAGTAAACAATTGGGTACACCTTCTACCACAAGTCCGAAGGCAAGATTTTTGTTGCTAAGAACGGAACCTTTCTAGAGAAGGAGTTTCTCTCAAAAGAAGTGAGTGTGAGGAAAGTAGAACTTGATGAGGTAATTGTACCTGCTCTCAGTTTGGAAAGTAGCTCATCCAAGAAATCTGTTCCCGTGATTCCTACACCAACTGGAGAAGAAGCTATGATAAAGATCATGGAACTATAGATCAAGTTGCTACAGAACCTCATAGGTCTGGCAGAGCACGATCCGCATGAGAGTGGTATGGTAATACTGTTCTGGAGGTCATGTTACTTGACCATGACGAACCTACGAACAATGAAGAAGCTATGATGAGCCCAGATTCCAATAAATGGCTTGAGTCCATGAAATCTGAGATAGGATCCATGTATGAGAACAAAGTGTGGACTTTGGTGGATCTGCCCGATGATCGGTGACCCATAGAGAATATATGGATCTTCAAGAAGAAGACTGACGCTGACAGTAATGTTACTGTCTATAAAGCTCGACTTGTTGCAAAGGGTTTTTGAGTTCAAGGAGTTGACTACGATGAGACTTTCTCACCCGTAGAGATGCTTAAGTCTGTCCGAATCATGTTAGCAATTGCCGCATTTTATGATTATGAAATCTGGCAAATGGATGTCAAAACTGCTTTCCTTAATGGATTTCTTAAGGAAGAGTTTTATATGATGCAACTAGAAGGTTTTGTCGATCCTAAAGGTGCTAAAAAGGTGTGCAAGATCCAGCGATCCATTTATGGACTGGTGCAAGCATCTCGAAGTTCGAATATACGCTTTGATGAGGTGATCAAAGCATATGGTTTTATACAGACTTTTGGAGAAGCCTGTATTTACAAGAAAGTGAGTGGGAGCTCTATAGCATTTCTAATATTATATGTGGATGACATATTGTTGATTGGAAATGATGTAGAATTTCTGAATAGCATAAAAGGATACTTGAACAAGAGATTTTCAATGAAAGACCTCAGTGAAGCTGCTTATATATTGGGCATCAAGATCTATAGAGATAGATATGGACGCTTGATAGGGCTTTCACAAAGCACATACCTTGATAAAGTTTTGAAGAAGTTCAAAATGGATCAGTCAAAGAAAGGGTTCTTGCCTGTGTTACAATGTGTGAAGTTGAGTCAGACTCAATGACCGACCACTGCAGAAGATAGAGAGAAAATGAAAGTCATTCCCTATGCCTCAGCCATAGGTTCTATCATGTATGCTATGTTGTGTACCACACCTGTTGTGTGACTTGCTATAAGTTTAGCAGGGAGGTACCAAAGTAATCCAGGAGTGGATCACTGGACAGCGGTCAAGAACATCCTGAAGTACCTGAAAAGGACTATGGATATTTTTATCGTTTATGGAGGTGACAAAGAGCCTGTCGTAAATGGTTACGTCGACGCTAGCTTTGACACTGATCCGGATGACTCTAAGTCACAATTTGGATACGTATTTTTATTGAATGGTGGAGCTGTCAGTTGGTGCAGTTCCAAGCAGAGCGTCGTAGCGGGATCTACGTGTGAAGCAGAGTACATAGCTGCTTCGGAAGCAGCAAATGAAGGAGTCTGGATGAAGGAGTTCATATCCGATCTAGGTGTAATACCTAGTGCATCGGGTCCAATGGAAATCTTATGTGACAATACTGGAGCAATTGCCTTGGCGAAGGAATCCATATTTCACAAAAAAGACCAAACACATCAAGAGACGCTTCAACTCCATCCGAGATTTGGTCAAGGAGGGAGACAGAGATATTTGCAAAATACATACAGATCTAAATGTTGCAGACCCGTTGACTAACCCTCTTCCACGAGCAAAACATGATCAACACCAAGACTCCATGGGTGTTAGATTCATTACAATGTAATCTAGGTTATTGACTCTAGTGCAGGTGGGAGACTGAAGGAAATATTCCCAAGAGGCAATAATAAATTTGTTATTTTATATTTTCTTATTCATGATAAATTTTTATTATTCATGCTAGAATTGTATTAACCGGAAACTTGATACATATGTGAATACATAGACAAAACACCGTGTCCCTAGTATGCCTCTACTAGACTAGCTCGTTGATCAAAGATGGTTAAGTTTCCTAGCCATGGACATGAGTTGTCATTTGATAAACGGGATCACATCATTAGTGGAATGATGTGATGGAAAAGACCCATCCATTAGCTTAGCGTAATGATCGTTCAGTTTTATTGCTACTGCTTTCTTCATGTCAAATATATATTCCTCTGGCTATGAGATTATGCAACTCCCGGGCACCGGAGGAATGCCTTCTGTGCTATCAAACGTCACAACGTAACTGGGTGATTATAAAGATGCTCTACAAGTATCTCCGAAGGTGTTTGTTGGGTTGGCACAGATCAAGATTAGGATTTGTCACTCCGAATATCGGAGAGGTATCTCTGGACCCTCTCGGTAATGCACATCATATGAAGCCTTGCAAGCAATGTGACTAATGAGTTAGTTACGGGATGATGCACTACGGAACGAGTAAAGAGACTTGCCGGTAACGAGACTGGACTAGGTATGAGGATACCAACGATCGAATTTCGGGCAAGTAACATACCGATGACAAATGGAATAATGTATGTTGACATTGCGGTTCGACTGATAAAGATCTTCATAGAATATGTAGGAACCAATATGAGCATCCAGGTTATGCTATTGGTTATTGATCGGAGAAGTGTCTCGGTCATGTCTACATAGTTTTCGAACCCGTAGGGTCCGCACGCTTAACGTTCGATGACGATATGTATTATATGAGTTATGTGATTTGGTGACCGAAGGTTGTTCGGATTCCCGGATGAGATCAAAAACGTGACGAGGAGTCTCGAAATGGTAGAGAGGTAAAGATTTATATATTGGAAGGTTATATTCGTACACTGGAATGGTTTCGAAAAGGTTCGGGTATTTTTTGGAGTACCAGGAGGTTACCGGAAACCCCCGGGGAATTGTTGGGCCTACATGGGCCATAGGAGAGAGGAGAGGCAGCCCACAAGAGGTGGTCGTGCCCCCTCCCATGGGGAGTCCGAATTGGACTAAGGGAGGGGGCGCGCCCCCCTTTTCTTCTCCTCTTCCCTCTCCCTTCCCCTTTTCCCCCTCCGTGTGAAGAAAAAAGAAGGGAGGCCAAATCCTACTAGGAGTGGAGTCCTAGTAGGACTCCCCCCTCCTTGGCGCGCCCCTTGTGGCCGGCCTCCTCCCCTCCTCCTTTATATACAAGGGTGGGGGCACCCCAAAGCACATCAATTGTTTAGTCGTGTGCGGTGCCCCCCTCCACTGTTTACTCCTCTGGTCATATTGTCGTAGTGCTTAGGCGAAGCCCTGCGCGGATCACTTCACCAACACTGTCATCACGTCGTCGTGTTGACAGAACTCATCGACTCCTTCGTACCTCTACTAGATCAAGAGTTCGAGGGCCGTCATTGAGTTGAACGTGTGGAGAACTCGGAGGTGCCGTACGTTCGGTACTTGATCAGTTGATTCGAGAAGACATTCGACTACATCAACCATGTTAAATTAACGCTTCTGCTTTCGGTCTACGAGGGTACGTGGAAACACTCTCCCCCTCTCGTTGCTATGCATCTCCTAGATAGATCTTGCGTGAGCGTAGGAAAATTTTTAAATTTCATGCTATGTTTCCCAACAGTTTAGGTGTTCTAGTATAACTTTTATTGACCACTGTTGAAACTTTAGCATGTTCCTTCATCCTAACAGGGAAAGGTGGGTTTTCAATATAAGCAGTGGGAACAACTGGATCAACATTCTAAATGATAGTTTCAACTTTAGCTTTTACCAGTTCTTTAATTTCTTCTTTAATTGGTGAGTGATATTTGAACCACTTCTCTTTAGGAAGACCAACATGAGTAGCAAAAGATTCAGAAAAGGAAGCTACTATCTCAGAGTCAAGTCCATATTTAGTGCTAAAATTTTGAAAAGCATCGGTATTCATAAAAGGTTTCACACAATCAAACTTAAACTCAATACCTGACTCTTTACCTTTGCCAAGTTCCCAATCTTCAGAGTTGTGTTTATTTCTTTCTAAAAGACCCCACCAGAATTCAATAGTCTTCTTCATAAAAGAACCAGTACAAGAAGTATCGAGCATGGATTGATCATTACGAGAAAGTCGAGCATAAAAATTCTGAATAATAATTTCTCTTGAGAGCTCATGATTGGGGCATGAATATAACATTGACTTAAGCCTCCCCCAAGCTAGAGCGATACTTTCTCCTTCACGAGGCAAAAATTATATATATAATTTCGATCACGATGAACTAGATGCATAGGATAATTTTTTTGATGGAATTCCAATTTCAAACGTTTCCAGTTCCAAGATCCAATATCATCACATAGCCTATACCATGTCAATGCCTTTTCCTTCAAAGATAAAGGGAAAACCTTATTCTTAGCTTCATCTCCCAGTAAACCATCAAGCTTAAACAATCCACAAATTTCATCCACATATATCAAGTGCTTATCAGGATGTTCGGTTCCATCTCCTACATAAGGATTAGCTAGCACTTGTTCTACCATACCCGAAGGAATTTCATATTCAATATTTTCAGTAGGTGCAGTTGGTTGAGGGGTAACTAATATTGTGGTTCCGGTCCAGGTGAAGATACCCCGAACAAACCCCTCAAAGGATTGTTTTCCATAGTAACAAGTGACAATAAATTTCAGCACGTAGTAATAATTTTTCCTTAGCAATTTCCACTTACCAAGAGCACTTCACTCCCCGGCAACGACGCCAGAAAAGAGCCTTGATGACCCACAAGTATATGGGGTCAATTGTAGCCTTTTCGATAAGTAAGAGTGTCAAACCCAACGAGGAGCAGAAGGAAATGACAAGTGGTTTTGAGCAAGGTAATGTCTATAAGTGCTGAAATTGTAAGTAATAGAGTAGTTTGATAGCAAGATAATTTGTAACGAGCAAGTAACAGTAGTAGTAACAAAAGTGCAGTAAGGTAGCACAATCCTGTTGAGGCAAAGGACAGGCCAAAATGGTCTCTTATGATAAGCAAAGTGTTCTTGAGGGTACACGGGAATTTCATCTAGTCACTTTCATCATGTTGGTTCGATTCGTGTTCGCTACTTTGATAATTTGATATGTGGGTGGACCGGTGCTTACGTGTTGTTCTTACTTGAACAAACCTCCTACTTATGGTTAACACCCTCGCAAGCATCCGCAACTATGAGAAAAGTATTAAGAATAAATTCTAACCATAGCATTACACTTTTGGATCCAATCGGTCCATTACGGAATAGCGCATAAACTAGGATTTAAGCTTCTATCACTCTTGCAACCCATCATCTAATAACACTCCACAATGCATTCCATTAGGCCCAAATATGGTGAAGTTGTTGGGGAACATGGTAATTTCAAAAAAATCCTACGATCACGCAAGATCTATCTATGTGATGCATAGCAACGAGAGGGGAGAGTGTGTCCACGTACCATGGTAGACCGATAGCGGAAGAGTTTAGTTAACGCGGTTGATGTAGTCGAACGTCTTCGCGATCCAACCGATCCAAGCACCGAACGTACGGTACCTCCGCTTTCAGCACACGTTCAGCTCGGGGACGTCCCTCGTACTCTTGATCTAGTTGAGGCCGAGGGAGAGTTTCGTCAGCACGACGGCGTGGTGACGGTGATGATGAAGTTACGGCGCGCAGGCTTCGCCTAAGCACTCTGACGATATGGTCGAGGTGTGTAACTGTGGAGGGGGGCACCGCACACGGCTAAACAATGTCAACTTGTGTGTCTATGGGGTGCCCCCTCCCGCGTATATAAAGGAGTGGAGGAGGGGGGAGGGGCGGCCCTCTATGGCGCGCCCTGGAGGAGTCCTACTCCCCCCCTTCCCTGGTTGGGCTAGGAAAGAAGGAAGGGGGAGAGAGGGAGGAAGGAAAGGGGGGCACCCAATTCGGATTGGGCTTGGGGGGCGCCCTCCACCTGGTCGCCTCCTCCTCTCTCCCACTATGGCCCAATAAGGCCCATATACTTCCCGGGGGGTTCCGGTAACCTCCCGGTACTCCGGTATATCCCCGAACTCGCCCGGAACAATTCTGATATCCAAACATAGGCTTCCAATATATCAATATGCATGTCTCAACCATTTCGAGACTCCTCATTATGTCCGTGATCACATCCGGTACTCTAAACTACCTTCAGTACATCAAAACACAGAAACTCATAATACCAATCGTCATCGAACGTTAAGCGTGCGGACCCTACGGGTTCGAGACTATGTAGACATGACCGAGACACGTCTCCGGTCAATAACCAATAGCGGAACCTGGATGCTCATATTGGTTTCTACATATTCTATGAAGATCTTTATCGGTCAAACCGCATAACAACATACGTTGTTCCCTTTGTCATCGGTATATTACTTGCCCGAGATTCGATCGTCGGTATCAGTTCAATCTCGATACCGGCAAGTCTCTTTACTCGTTCCGTAATACTTCATCCCGCAACTAACTCATTAGTCACAATGCTTGCAAGGCTTATAGTGATGAGTATTACCGAGAGGGCCCAGAGATACCTCTCCGAAACACGGAGTGACAAATCCTAATCTCGATCTATGCCAACCCAACAAACACCTTCGGAGATACCTGTAGAGCACCTTTATAATCACCCTTTTACGGTGTGACATTTGGTAGCACACAAAGTGTTCCTTTGGTATTCGGGAGTTGCATAATCTCATAGTCTAAGGAACTTGTATAAGTCATGGAGAAAGCAGTAGCAATGAAACTAACACGATCATAATGCTAAGCTAACGGATGGGTCATGTCCATCACATCCTTCTCCTAATGATGTGATCCCGTTCATCAAATGACAACACATGTCTATGGTTAGGAAACATAACCATCTTTGATTAATGAGCTAGTAAAGTAGAGGCATACTAGGGACTACATGTTTTGTCTATGTATTCACACATGTACTAAGTTTCCGGTTAATACAATTCTAGCATGAATAATAAACATTTATCATGAATTAAGGAAATAAATAATAACTTTATTATTGCCTCTAGGGCATATTTCCTTCAGTCTCCCACTTGCACTAGAGTCAATAATGTAGATTACATAGTAATGATTCTAACACCCATGGAGCTTTGGTGCTGATCATGTTTTGCTCGTGAGAGAGGCTTAGTCAACTGGTCTGCAACATTCAGATCCGTGTGTATCTTGCAAATCTCTATGTACCCTTCCGACACTTGATGACGGATGGAATTGAAGCATCACTTGATGTGCTTGGTTCTCTTGTGAAATCTGGATTCCTTTGCCAAGGCAATTGCACCGGTATTGTCACAAAAGATTTTCATTGGACCCGATGCACTAGGTATGACACCTAGATCGGATATGAACTCCTTCATCCAAACTCCTTCATTCTTTGCTTCCGAAGCAGCAATGTACTCTGCTTCACACGTAGATCCCGCCATGACGCTCTGCTCGAAACTGCACCAACTGACAGCTCCTCCATTCAATAAAAATACATATCCAGTTTGCGACTTAGAGTCATCTGGATCAGTGTCAAAGCTTGCATCTACGTAACCATTTACGACGAGCTCTTTTTCACCTCATAAACGAGAAATATATCCTTAGTCCTTTTTAGGTATTTCAGGATGTTCTTGACTGCTGTCTAGTGCTCCACTCCGGGATTACTTTGGTACCTCCCTGCTATGCTTATAGCAAGACATACATCAGGTCTGGTACACATCATTGCATACATGATAGAACCTATGGCTGAAGCATAGGGAATGACTTTCATTTTCTCTCTATCTTTTGTGGTGGTCGGGCTTCGAGTCTGACTCAACTTCACACCTTGTAACACATGCAAGAACCCTTTCTTTGACTGATCCATTTTGAACTTCTTCAAAACTTTATCAAGGTATGTGCTTTGTGAAAGTCCAATTAAGCGTCTTGATCTATCTCTATAGATCTTCATGCCTAATATGTAAGCATCTTCTCCAAGGTCTTTCACAGAAAAACTCTTATTCAGGTATCCCTTTATGCTATCCAGAAATTCTATATCATTTCCAATCAACATTATGTCATCTACATATAAGATCAGAAATGCTATGGAGCTCCCACTCACTTTCTTGTAAATACGGGCTTCTCCAAAAGTCTGTATAAAACCATATGCTTTGATCACACTATCAAAGCGTTTATTCCAACTCTGAGAGGCTTGCACCAGTTCATAAATGGATCGCTGGAGCTTGCACACTTTGCTAGCACCCTTTGGATTGACAAAACCTTCCGGTTGCATCATATACAACCCTTGTTCCAGAAATCCATTCAGGAATGCAGTTTTGACATCCATTTGCCAAATTTCATAATCATAAAATGCAACAATTGCTAACATGATTCGGACAGACTTAAGCATCGCTACGGGTGAGAAAGTCTCATCATAGTCAACTCCTTGAACTTGTCAAAACCTTTCACAACAAGTCGAGCTTTGTGTGATAACATTACCGTCATGTGGGTCTTCTTCTTAAAGATCCATTTATTTTCTATGGCTTGCCGATCATCGGGCAAGTCCACCAAAGTCCACACTTTGTTCTCATACATGGATCCCATCTCAGATTTCATGGCCTCAAGCCATTTCGCGGAATCTGGGCTCATCATCGCTTCCTCATAGTTTGTAGGTTCATCATGGTCTAGTAACATGACTTCGAAAACAGGATTACCATACCACTCTGGTGTGGATCTTACTCTGGAAGACCTATGAGGTTTAGTAGTAACTTGATCTGAATCTTCATGATCATCATCATTAGCTTCCTCACTAATTGGTGTAGGAATCACAGGAACTGATTTCTGCAGTGAACTACTTTCCAATAAGGGAGCAGGTGCAGTTACCTCATCAAGTTCTACTTTCCTCCCACTCACTTCTTTCGAGAGAAACTCCTTCTCTAGAAAGGATCCATTTTTAGCAACATAGACTTTGCCTTTGGATCTGTGATAGAAGGTGTACCCAACAGTTTCCATTGGGTATCCTATGAAGATGGATTTCTCCGATTTGGGTTTGAGCTTATCAGGTTGAAGCTTTTTCACATAAGCATCGCAGCCCCAAACTTTAAGAAACAACAACTTTGGTTTCTTGCCAAACCACAGTTCATAAGGCATTGTCTCAACGGATTTTGATGGTGCCCTATTTAAAGTGAATGCAGCCGTCTCTAGAGTATAACCCCAAAACGATAGTGGTAAATCAGTAAGAGACATCATAGATCGCACCATATCTAATAAAGTACGTTACGACGTTCGGACACACCATTTCGCTGTGGTGTTCCAGGTGGCATTAATTGTGAAACTATCCCATGTTGTTTCAAATGAAGACCAAACTCGTAACTCAAATATTCTCCTCCACGATCAGATCGTAGAAACTTTATTTTCTTGTTACGATGATTTTCCACTTCACTCTGAAATTCTTTGAACTTTTCAAATGTTTCAGACTTATGCTTCATTAAGTAGATATAACCATATCTGCTTAAATCATCTGTGAAGGTAAGAAAATAACGATACCCACCATGAGCATCAATACTCATTGGACCGCGTACATCGGTATGTATTATTTCCAACAAGTCAGTAGCTCTTTCCATTGTTCCGGAGAACGGAGTTTTAGTCATCTTGCCCATAAGGCACGGTTCGCAAGCACCAAGTGATTCATAATCAAGTGATTCCAAAAGTCCATCAGTATGGAGTTTCTTCATGCGCTTTACACTGATATGACCCAAACGGTAGTGCCACAAGTAAGTTGCACTATCATTATTAAACTTTAATCTTTTGGCTTCAACACTGTGAATATGTGTATTACTACTATCGAGTTTCAACAAAAATAGACCACTCATCAAGGGTGCATGACCATAAAAGATATTACTCATATAAATAGAACAACCATTATTTTTTAATTCAAATGAATAACTGTCTCCCATTAAACAAGATCCAGATATAATGTTCATGCTCAACGCTGGCACCAAATAACAATTATTCAGGTCTAAAACTAATCCCGATGGTAGATGTAGAGGTAGCGTGCCGACCGCGATCACATCAACTTTGGAACCATTTCCCACGCGCATCGTCACTTCGTCCTTAGCCAATCTTCGCTTAATCCGTAGCCCCTGTGTTGGTGTTAAAACCGGCGGATCTCGGGTAGGGGGTCCCGAACTGTGCGTCTAGGCAGATGGTAACAGGAGACAAGGGACACGATGTTTTTACCCAGGTTCGGGCCCTCTCGATGGAGGTAAAACCCTACTCCTGCTTGATTGATATTGATGATATGGGTAGTACAAGAGTGGATCTACCACGAGATCAAGGAGGCTAAACCCTAGAATCTAGCCTATGGTATGATTGTTGTTCATCCTATGGACTAAAACCCTCCGGTTTATACAGACACGGAGAGGGCTAGGGTTACACAGAGTCGGTTACAATGGTAGGAGATCTACATATCCGTATTGCCAAGCTTGCCTTCCACGCCAAGGAAAGTCCCATCCAGACACGGGACGAATTCTTCAATCTTGTATCTTCATAGTCTTGTAGTCCGGCCAATGATGATAGTTCGGCTATCCGGACACCCCCTAGTCCAGGACTCCCTCAGTAGCCCCTGAACCAGGCTTCAATGACGACGAGTCCGGCGCGCATATTGTCTTCGACATTGCAAAGCGGGTTCCTCCTCCGAATAATTCATAGAAGATTGTGAACACCAGGATAGTGTCCTGCTCTGCAAGATAAATTCCACATACCACCGTAGAGAGAATAATGTTTACACAAGTTCAATCTGCTGACGCATTTTGTGGCGTGACGTCACACCACAGCCAAGCCTTTACTCGAATCGTTTTTATTGTTCCACTTCAGCGCGTTTAGCGAAGCGGTTTCCTTGGCACGTCTTGTTGAAGCAGAGATCGTGTCCCCTTATTCCGGGATTCTCATCAATAGGGACGTGGGTAACCCAAATGCGCCATTGATTGCGGCGCTTGGGATATAAGCGAGTTTTACCAGGCTGGTGGGGACGCATAGTTTCGTCCGCCCATATATAAGGGGATAAGGATCCACCTTTTTACCACGCCTTCTTCCTCCTTTGCTTATCCATCTCCCAAGACTTTCGAGCTCAAAGTGCCCAAGTCCGCACATCTCACCTCAACCTTCTCCAACCATGTCCGAAGCGGGAGGCAAGTGGATGGACTCCTTCGTTACGGAGGGGCACATCAAGAAGCTGCGCAAGGCCGGATATTTGTCCAGCGATATCGCGCACCGGCTCCCCGACGAGGGGCAGCTCATCCCCACCCCCGGGCCCCATGAGAGGGTGGTATTCCTTCCCCATTTCCTCCGCGGACTGGGCTTCCCACTCCACCCCTTTGTCCGGGGCCTCATGTTCTACTATGGCCCAGATTTCCATGATCTGGCCCCGAATTTTATCCTCAATATCTCGGCGTTTATCGTCGTGTGCGAGGCCTTCCTCTGCATCCAGCCCCACTTCGGCTTATGGTTGAAGACCTTTAATGTCAAGCCGAAGGTTGTGAGGGGCAGCCAAGCGGAGTGCGGAGGCGCCATTGTGGGCAAGATGCCCGACGTCACTTGGCTCGAGGGTGCCTTCGTGGAAACCATCAAAGGGTGGCAATCAGGGTGGTTTTACATCACCGAGCCGCGTGACCCCGAATGGGTAGCGGCCCCCGAATTCAGATCCGGCATCCCCACACGGCTCACCTCCTGGAAAGAGAAGGGCCTGCCATGGGGCGATTCAGAAGAGTTGACCGGACTCCAATCCTGTCTCCAAACCCTGGTGAACAAGAAGCTCAAGCTTGTCAACGTAATCCAGGTCATGCCCATCCGCCGGATTCTCCCCTGCCAACAGCGGGACTTCAACTTGTGGGAGTTTGATCCGGCACAGCACTAGACCTTGAGCGGGCTCTTGGACACCATGTACGAAGAGGCCTGGAGGGTGTTGTTCAAGGGCGCCGAGGCTCCCGCATCTGCTACCGAAGATTGCGGATTCAGCTCGCAGCGTTCGGCTAGCGAGGTAAGCTATATTATCCTTCATGGGACATTCGCTTCTCATAGTTTGACTCTATGTGGGATCTAAGCTCCCAATACCTTTAACAGGCCTGGCAGAAGACGTCCGGACAGGTTAGCTGTCCGGCTCCCCTTCCAGAAGACCCAGCGGATTCCCGTTTGACAGGGGTGCTGGTCCCGGTGCCTTACGTGGTGCCGGAGAAGAAGGCCAGGAAGAAGGCCACGGGAACCCGGAGGAGTTCCCGACGCCAGGTGTTATCGGATTCATCGTCCGATGACTCCGAGGCGGACTCCTCCCACGAAGACGAGGAGGAGAAGAAAGAGGCCTCTCCCCCAGCGGGGGGAGAGAAAAAGAGGAAGGCTTCCCCAACGGGGGAGGCCGAAGGGTCCAAGAGGGGAAGGACCCTTCCCCCGGACTGTTCTACCAACGCCGACGATGGCGACGAGGAGTGGCCCTCAAGGGCCAAGCCCCTGGCGAGATCGTAAGTGTCCGGATTCCTGGATAACTCATAATTTATCTTTTTGTCGCATGGTGTCTTTCTAACGCCGCATACAACTCTGTAGTCCGCCCAAGGATGATCTCCCCGTTTCGTCGAGCGGGTCCTTCTGCTCGTCAGATGTGAATAGCGCTTCACTTCCGACCGCATCCTCCCCCCGTGATGCAGACGACGCTGAGGTGGGGTCCCAGAAGGGGACCCACCAGGAGGAGGAGGCCCCGGAGGTGACGCAAGGCAACCTCCCGGACTTTGGACCGGACTCCGCACCGGAACCTTTGGTGGTTCCGGAGTCCGGCAGGGGGGCCCTTCGTAAGAAGGGCAAGACTATGACGCCGGCGACCTCCGTCCAACCGGAGGCGCCGGATAACTTGCTGGAGGCGCTCAACGGCGCTTCCATTGACGAGGAACACCGCACTGTCATGAGTGCGGTGGTTCAGAAGGTTCAGCTTGCCAAAAGCGGGTTGACCGAAGCCTGCACCAGCCTTCTAACAGGCTTTGAGGTAAGAGTTTTTAAGATATGTAAAATGGTACCGCATAGACAGTAGCCCCTGATGCTTGGTTTGGTGTTCGGAAAGAAAGGCCGGACTGAGGATCTAAAAAGATATACGCAGGAGTCTAAAAAATATGTCAATGTGGGAATGCAGGTGTCTTTCTTGACCTCTGCCAAGACCGATCTGGAGGTCAATTCCTTGAAGCAGAACCTCGAGCAGTCCAAGATCAAGCTCGGCCGTGCCAAGAAGCAGCTCGAGGACAAGGAAGGTGAGTAACACCTTATTAAAGTTTTACCTTATAGAAAAGGATTTGGTTGCAAGAAAAAGAAAAAATGACAAGAATAACGTGGGTACTCCAGGGGCTACAAACGAGGTAGCGACCCTGAAGGAGGCGGTGTCTGCGACCGAACGCAATGCGGCCGCGGAACGCGCCGAGCGAGAGAAGCAGGAGGCGCGGGTGGCGGAGGTGCGACAAGAGCTCCAGGCTCTCGTGGAAAAACACGAGAGTTTGGAACGTGACTCGAAGACTCGAGAGTCCGAGCTTGCGTCGGCTCTTGAGAGTGCCAAAGCCGCTAAGGCCGAAGCCCAAAAGGCCCTCCAGGAGATCGAGGCAGTAAAGAAGATAGTGGCGGGTAAGGCATTCTTCATGCAAAGCAAGCATGTGAAAGTGAATTACCTGTTACTTACCTGAATTTGGAGCTCTCTAGGAGCGTTCGCAGATCTGCCCTGCAGCGTGTCCGATCTTGCCGCTTTCTCTGAGCCGAGGAGGGAGCTCGGACGGAGAAGGTGTTCTGGTCTCAAGTATCTTTGAGGCGGACATCCGTGCCCCCTGAGCGACTTAGTGAAGCAGCTGGTCGAGCTCCACAAGGTGGCGAACAGGCCATGAAGGGCCTCATAGTTGGCTATGGCCCAAAGAGTCCATGATTGGGAGCTACTTGATGCAGTGCGGCGGCTGGTGGGCCTTTGTCCATGGGTTGGCGTCATCAAGCACTCCTTTGCATTGAAGGTGCCGTCGGGCCTTGCCCGTGCTAAGGTGCTTTGGGGCAGGATGGACGCCGAGAAGCTTGTGACGGACGCGCCACCGCCGGGCAAGGAGTATCGCACGCCCGAGATGTATTATAAGGGTGTCCTGAAGGGTGCCCGCGTTATTGCGGGTGAATGCTCCAAAGATGTAATTTTTGAGTAGACTCGCATTTTGTTATCTTGTGCGCTGAAAACTTTGTTCATATGCGCTAAGCAACGCTTGTTAATTTAAAATATTACCTTCTGTGCGGCCGTTTATCAAATCTGAGAGATGGCAAGTCGTTGGCTTCGGTCCCCATGCCACGAGTGCTGGGGTGTTCGGGATAAACTTGAGCGCTCTTGTTCCCATTTTTGCGTCCATCCAGGGAGGCGCTCAACACAACGAACGAGGCAATCAGACTTATAATGATTGAACACTCTCACTTAGCCATAGAATTCTATAATTTTAAATTTCGGCGAAGCCCCTAGTGTTCGGAAGGCTGAATTCGGGGCACTATCCACGCCTGGGCCGGACAAAGCCGGTTCCTCGCTCTAAGCGGCATAAGTCTTTAGGGACTCGAAAAAACCTCTCGAACAGCGACCGGCTCTCGCCCCATCATGACGGTCAGTTTTAGCTTTCTCCATCGAGGTGCTCGCCCAGCTCAAGCTGGGCACAATCGCGATGGTTCTCCCAGCCAGCTACCTTAGCCGATATAACGGAACGTAAGGTACCAAAACATGGGAGCCGAGCAAACCCAACTATTGACCCAAGACATGATTCGGAGCCGATGCATATAATGCTATAAGTTCGGGGTGCCGCACATGTGAAAGTGTTCGGACTTATCACACCATAATATGGGGAACTTAAGCCCCTGGTGTATTTAACCGTATCAAAGTGTATGGATGCAACGTGTCGTGAGTGAATATATGTAAAAAAAGGAATGCAATGGTAGGCAAAAAGCGATGCATTGTTTATTAAAAAAATACTGCCATGAATGCAGAATGATACAAATAGTGCGATAAGCAAGGGGTGGGACTATTTGAGATGTCCCCCTCCAGGGGTAGGCTGCGGAATGGTGTATAAAACAGGTATAATGCTCGTAATGGAGACCACCTGGATACTCGTCGTAGCTTTTCTCCTTCCCTGGCTGTTGCATCGTGAGTTCGGCAGGTCTACTGCCGGACAGGGCTTCTGGGAAACGGAGTCCTGAGGATAAGAAAAAAAGGAAAGAAAAAGGATGACACACTTGGGAGCCCCTGGTGTGGTTGAGCTGCACTTTGGGCCTGCCGTGGTCGTGCCCCTTCCCCTATGCCCATGGTATCTCCAGGGCGTAGTGGTGTACGCTGCAATCTTGGTCTTGCAATTTTGCGAGGTCTGGGGTTGGGGCCGCATTGCTACGCATGCTCGGAACGTGCCAGGTGGTCTTGTTGTAGGTTACTCCGGGCGCGCTTGACAGTGTCCGGTTGCTTAACGGCCGGACTCGAGAATTGCCTTAAGAGGCTGCTCTGCACTTCTGCCGCGAGAGCCGCTGTATGCTCCTCCGTTCGGAGAGAGCGTTCAGTGTTTCCATTGACTGTGATGACTCCTCGAGGGCCTGGCATCTTGAACTTGAGGTATGTGTAGTGCGGCTCCGCATTGAACTTTGCAAACGCGGTTCGTCCGAGTAGTGCATGATAGCCGCTGCGGAACGGAACTATGTCAAAGATTAACTCCTTGCTTCGGAAGTTATCCGGGATCCGAAGACCACTTCGATGTGGCGAGCTGTATAATTGGCCTCTACACTGGTATGACGCCTTTGAAGGTCGTCTTTGTGGGTTTAATCCTTGAGGGGTCTATGCCCATCTTGCGCACTGTATCCTGATAAAGTAGGTTCAGGCTGCTGCCGCCGTCCATCAGGACTCTAGTGAGGTGAAATCCGTCGACGATTGGGTCTAGAACCAATGCGGCGAATCCTCCGTGGCGGATGCTGGTGGGGTGGTCCCTTCGATCGAAGGTGATCGGGCAGGAGGGCCATGGATTTAACTTTGGGGCGACTGGCTCCATCATGTATACGTCCCTGAGTGCATGCTTCTGCTCCCTTTTGGGTATGTGGGTTGCGTATATCATGTTCACCGTCCGCACTTGTGGGGGGAAACCCTTCTGTCCTCTATTGTTCGGCGGCCGGGTCTCTTCCTCGTCATTGCTGTGTAGCCCCTTGTCATTGTTTTCGGCAATTAACTTGCCTGCCAGCTTGAATACCCAACAATCCATGTTGTTGTGATTAGCTGGCTTTTTGGGGTGCCGTATCCGCACGAAGCGGTCGAGTATTCGGTCCAAATTGGACGGACCCGGAGTAGTTCTTTTGAATGGCTTTTTCTGCTGACCGGGTTTGGAGCCTCTGAATCCGGCGTTGACTGCCATATCTTCAGTATTATCGCCGTTAATGCAGCGTTTGTGCTTGTTGCGACGCAACCTGCCATTGCTGTCCTTGGTATCCAGACTGCCAGAATTTTTGTTGAGGTTGTTACTGTGGGCTAGCCAGCTGTCCTCTCCCGCGCAGAAGTGGGTCATGAGTGATGTGAGGGCTGCCATGGATTTCGGCTTTTCTTGTTCTAGGTGTCGGGCAAGCCACTCATCGCGGATGTTGTGTTTGAAAGCTGCAAGGGCCTCTGCATCCGGACAGTCGACGATTTGATTTTTTCTTGGTTAAGAACCGTGTCCAGAATTGTCTGGCCGATTCGTCTGGCTGCTGAATTATGTGGCTTAGGTCATCAGCGTCTGGTGGTCGCACATATGTGCCCTGGAAGTTATCAAGGAATGCGGCTTCCAGGTCCTCCCAACACCCAATTGATTCTGCTGGCAAGCTGTTAAGCCAATGCCGAGCTGGTCCTTTGAGCTTGAGCGGGAGGTGTTTGATGGCATGAAGATCATCACCGCGGGCCATGTAGATATGAAGGAGATAGTCTTCAATCCAAACTGTAGGGTCTGTTGTGCCATCGTAGGATTCAATGTTCACGGGTTTGAACCCTTCAGGGATTTGATGATCCATTACTTCATCTGTGAAGCATAGTGGGTGTGCGGCGCCTCTGTATTGGGCTATATCGCGACGTAGCTCAAGCGAGCTTTGTCTACTATGTTCGGCCCGGCCGGATTTGCTGTATCCGGCGCAACGGTTGTCGTCGCGTATCGTGGGGCGCCCACGCGATCCGTATATCGATCTTGATTGCCTTGCCTTATCCTCCAATATGTCTCGCTAGTCCGGCGCATTCCCCTATGGCTTTGTACTTTTCGAGTGATGCCGGGGTGAGGCTTTAGTTGAGGGCCTAGAGGCCTCTCTGTCGCGGCCACGGGGTGGCCGGTCGGCCGTATTGTGCGCTGGTGATGTAGTTTTATATGCTTCCTCCTTTAATCGGGGCAGCAGCTTGCGTTTGGGGTAGCTTTTGGAGGGGCGTTCGAGTTCGTACTCTTCGGCCGCAAGGACTTCAGTCCATCTGTCGGCTAGCAAATCTTGGTCAGCTCTAAGCTATTGCTTCTTTTTCTTGAGGCTGCTTGCTGTGGCCATAAGCCTGCGTTTAAAATGCTCTTGTTCGACGGGATCCTCAGGCACGACGAATTCATCGTCGTCGAGGCTTGCCTCGTCTCCGGAGGGAGGCATGTAATTATCGTCCTCTACCTCTTTGTCTGCCGCTCTCTCATGAGGGCTGGCTTCTCCATCCTCTGTGCTGAATCTTTTGGAGGGGTTGTCTTCAAGACTTGTCCCGGTGTTATTGTCTCCGGTGCCGGAATCTCCATTCTTGCTGTGGCGAGATTTAGAGCGGCGCCGTTGACGCCGGCGCTTAGGCTGTTTCTTGGAGGGGACTTCCTCCGTTGTTCCATCTCCATTCCCATCCTTTGGGATGTCCACCATGTATATGTCGTATGACGAGGTCGCTTTCCAGTGCCCCGTAGGCGCCATTTCTTGGTCGTCTCCGGCATCGTCGTCCATACCGTCGATGTCTTTGGAGTCGAAGTCTAGCATGTCGGTTAGGTCGTCGACAGTGGCTATAAGTGGGTGGTGGGTGGGCTTTGAATTTCTTCATCGTCCGCATCCCAACCGTCCTGACCGTGGTCTGGCCAGGGCTCTCCTGATAAAGAGAGATACTTTAGCGAATTCAGGATGTCGCCAAAAGGCGAGTGCTGAAAGATGTCCGCAGCGGTGAACTCCATGATCGGCGCCCAATCGGATTCGATTGGTAGGGCGCTGGAGGTTCGTGGTCCGCGAGGAGTCCGCACTCGAGTCACGAAGCCGCAAGGGATGTGGTCGGTATTCGCTCCATCGCCATAGAGGTAGCAGCCCGAGGCGGTGCCTAGCCACCCATCCTCGATCGGCGCGATCGGCCCGAGTTAAGGGTCGGAGCGGACTCTCGCGACCTCGTGGCACCGTCCGCAGCAGAGCTAAATCATGCCCATCGTGATAAAGGCGGGCGCGCTGGTCAGGCTCGAATCCGTCGAAGATCAAGTCTCCGCGGATGTCGGCCGTATAATTCAAACTTCCAAATCTGACCTGATGGCCAGGGGCGTAGCTTTCGATCTGCTCCAGATGGCCGAGCGAATTGGCCCGCAGTGCAAAGCCGCCGAATACGAAGATCTGTCCGGGGAGAAAAGTCTCACCCGGGACTGTGTCGTTGTTGATGATCGAAGGAGCCATCGGGCCTATGGGTGACGACACAGAGGAACTCTCAATGAAAGCACCAATGTCGGTGTCAAACCGCGGATCTCGGTAGGGGGTCCCGAATCTATGCGTCTAGGCGGATGGTAACAGGAGACAAGGGACACGATGTTTTTGCCTGTGTTCGGGCCCTCTCGATGGAGGTAAAACCCTACTCCCGCTGATTGATATTGATGATATGGGTAGTACAAGAGTGGATCTACCACGAGATCAAGGAGGCTAAACCTAGAAGCTAGCCTATGGTATGATTGTTGTTCGTCCTATGGACTAAAACCTCCGGTTTATATAGACACCGGAGAGGGCTAGGGTTACACAGAGTCGGTTACAATGGTAGGAGATCTACATATCTGTATTGCCAAGCTTGCCTTCCACGCCAAGGAAAGTCCCATCCAGACACGGGATGAAGTCTTCAATCTTGTATCTTCATAGTCTTGGAATCCGGCCAATGATGATAGTTCGGCTATCCGGACACCCCCTAGTCCAGGACTCCCTCACCCTGTTTCGATTTACAAATATGAGCAACAAAACCAGTATCAAATACCCAGACGCTACTGCGAGCATTAGTTAAGTACACATCAATAACATGTATATCAAATATACCTTTCACTTTGCCATCCTTCTTATCCGCCAAATACTTGGGGCAGTTCCGCTTCCAGTGACCAGTCCCTTTGCAGTAGAAGCACTCAGTTTCAGGCTTAGGTCCAGACTTGGGTTTCTTCTCTTGAGCAGCAACCTTTTTGCCGTTCTTCTTGAAGTTCCCTTTATTCCAGTTGCCCTTTTTCTTGAAACTATTGGTCATATTGACCATCAACACTTGATGCTCCTTTTTGATTTCTACCTCCGCAGCCTTTAGCATCGCAAAGAGCTCGGGAATAGTCTTGTCCATCCCTTGCATATTATAGTTTATCACGAAGCCTTTATCGCTTGGTGGCAGTGATTGAAGAACTCTATCAATGATACAATCAACTGGAAGATCAACTCCCAGCTGAGTCAAGTGATTATGATACCCCAGACATTTTGAGTATGTGCTCACTGACAGAACTATTCTCCTCCATTTTGCATCTGTAGAACTTGTTGGAGACTTCATATCTCTCAACTCGGGCATTTGCTTGAAATATTAACTTCAACTCTTGGAATATCTCATATGCTCCATGACGTTCAAAACGTCTTTGAAGTCCTGATTCTAAGCCGTAAAGCATGGCACACTGAACTATCGAGTAGTCATTAGCTTTGCTCTGCCAGACGTTCTTAATGTCATCAGTAGCACCTGCAGCAGGCCTGGCACCTAGCGTTGCTTTCAGGACGTAATTCTTATGTGCAATAATGAGGATAATCCTCAAGTTACGGACCCAGTCCGTGTAGTTGCTACCATCATCTTTCAACTTAGCTTTCTCTAGGAACGCATTAAAATTCAAAGGAACGGTAGTACGAGCCATTGATCTACAACAACATAGACATGCAAAATACTATTAGGTACTAAGTTCATTATAAATTGAAGTTCAATTAATCATATCACTTAAGAACTCCCACTTAGATAGACATCCCTCTAATCATCTAAGTGATCACGTGATCCAAATCAACTAAACCATGTCCGATCATCACGTGAGATGGAGTAGTTTTCAATGGTGAACATCACTATGTTGATCATATCTACTATATGATTCACGCTCGACCTTTCGGTCTTAGTGTTCCGAAGCCATATCTGCATATGCTAGGCTCGTCAAGTTTAACCCGAGTATTCTGCGTGTGCAAAACTGGCTTGCACCCGTTGTATGTGAACGTAGAGCTTATCACACCCGATCATCACGTGGTGTCTCCGCACGACGAACTGTAGCAACGGTTCATACTCAGGGAGAACACTTGTACCTTTAAATTTAGTAAGGGATCATCTTATAATGCTACCGACGTTCTAAGCAAAATAAGATGCATAAAGGATAAACATCACATGCAATCAAAATATGTGACATGATATGGCCATCATCATCTTGTGCTCATGATCTCCATCACTGAAGAATCGTCATCATCTCCAACGTCACCGGCGCGACACCTTGATCTCCATCGTAGCATCATTGTCGTTTAGCCACCTATTGTTACTACGACTATCGCTACCGCTTAGTGATAAAGTAAAACCATTACATGCGATTGCATAACATACAATAAAGCGACAACCATATGGCTCCTGCTAGTTGCCGATAACTTTGTTACAAAACATGATCATCTCATTCAACAATTTATATCATATCACAGCAAGCCCTGCAAAAACAAGTTAGACGTCCTCTACTTTGTTGTTGCAAGTTTTACGTGGCTGCTACGGGCTTCTAGAAAGAACCGTTCTTACCTACGCATCAAAACCACAACGATTTTTCGTCAAGTGTGATGTTTTAACCTTCAACAAGGACCGGGCGTAGCCACACTCGATTCAACTAAAGTTGGAGAAACAGACACTCACCAGCCACCTATGTGCAAAGCATGTCGGTAGAACCAGTCTCGCGTAAGCGTACGCGTAATGTCGGTCTGAGCCGCTTCATCCAACAATACTGCCGAATCAAAGTATGACATGCTGGTAAACAGTATGACTATTATCGCCCACAACTCCTTGTGTTCTACTCGTGCATATAACATCTACGCATAGACCTGGCTCGGATGCCACTGTTGGGGAACGCGGTAATTTCAAAAAAAAAATCCTACGATCATGCCAGATCTATCTATGTGATGCATAGAAACGAGAGGGGAGAGTGTGTCCACATACCCTCGTAGACCGAAAGCGGAAGCGTTTAGTTAACGTGGTTGATGTAGTCGAACGTCTTCGCGATCCAACCAATCCAAGCACCGAACGTACGGCACCTCCGCGTTCAGCACACGTTCAGCTCGGGGACGTCCCTCGTACTCTTGATCCAGTTGAGGCCGAGGGAGAGTTTTGTCAGCACGACGACATGGTGACGGTGATGATGAAGTTACCAGCGTAGGGCTTCGCCTAAGCACTACGACGATATGACCGAGGTGTGTAACTGTGGAGGGGGGCACTTCACACGGCTAAACAATGTCAACTTGTGTGTCTATGGGGTGCCCCCTGCCCCTTATATAAAGGAGTGGAGGAGGGGAGAGGGCCGGCCCTCTATGGAGCGCCCTGGAGGAGTCCTACTCCCACGGGGAGTAGGATTCCCCCCCTTCCCTAGTTGGACTAGGAGAGAAGGAAGGGGGAGAGAGGGAGGAAGGAAAGGGGGGCCGGCCCCCCACCCAATTAGGGTTGGGCTTGGGGGCGCCCTCCACCTGGCCGCCTCCTCATCTCTCCCACAATGGCCCAATAAGGCCCATATACTTCTCGGGGGGTTCCGGTAACCTCCCGGTACTCCGGTAGATGCCCAAACTCACCCGGAACCATTATGATGTCCAAACATAGTCTTCCAATATATCAATCTTCATGTCTCGACCATTTCGAGACTCCTCGTTATGTCCGTGATGACATCCGGTACTCCGTACCTTCGGTACATCAAAACACATAAACTCATAATACCAATCGCCATCGAACGTTAAGCGTGCAGACCCTACGGGTTCGTGAACTATGTAGACATGACCGAGACACGTCTCTGGTAAATAACCAATAGCGGAACCTGGATGCTCATATTGGTTCCTACATATTCTACGAAGATCTTTATCGGTCAAACCGCATAACAACATATGTTGTTCCATTTGTCATCGGTATGTTACTTGCCCGAGATTCGATCGCCGGTATCTCAATACCTAGTTCAATCTTGTTACCGGCAAGTCTCTTTACTCGTTTCGTAATACTTCATCCCGCAACTAACTCATTAGTCACAATGCTTGCAAGGCTTATAGTGATGAGTATTACCGAAGGGGCCCAGAGATACCGCTCCGAAACACGGAGTGACAAATCCTAATCTCGATCTATGCCAACCCAACAAACACCTTCGGAGACACCTGTAGAGCACCTTTATAATCACACGTTGTGACGTTTGGTAGCACACAAAGTGTTCCTCCGGTATTCGAGAGTTGCATAAGCTCATAGTCTGAGGAACTTGTATAAGTCATGACGAAAGCAGTAGCAATGAAACTAACACGATCATAATGCTAAGCTAATGGATGGGTCATGTCCATCACATCATTCTCCTAATGATGTGATCTCGTTCATCAAATGACAACACATGTCTATGGTTAGGAAACATAACCATCTTTGATTAACGAGCTAGTCAAGTAGAGGCATACTAGGGACTACAAGTTTTGTCTATGTATTCACACATGTACTAAGTTTCCGGTTAATACAATTCTAGCATGAATAATAAACATTTATCATGAATTAAGGAAATACATAATAACTTTATTATTGCCTCCAGGGCATATTTCCTTCAGAAATGTCATGTAGTCGACGTTCACATGACACCACTAAGGGAATCACAACATACATATCATCAAAATATCGAACACATATCAAGTTCACATGATTACTTGCAACACGATTTCTCCCGTGACCTCAAGAACAAATGTAACTACTCACAAATGATAATCATGCTCAAGATCAGAGGGGTATTAAATAGCATAATGGATCTAACATATAATCTTCCACCAAATAAACCATGTAGTAATCAACTACAAGATGTAATCAACACTACTAGTCACCCACAAGCCCCAATCTATAGTTCCGGTACAAAGATTGAACACAAGAGATGAACTAGGGTTTGAGAGGAGATGGTGCTATTGAAGATGTTGATGGAGATTGCCCTCCCCAAGATGGGAGAGTTGTTTGTGATGATGATGACGATGATTTCCCCCTCGGGGAGGGAAGTTCCCCTGACAAAATCGCTCCGCCAGAGGGCACAAGTGTTCCTGCTGAAGTTCTGCCTCGAGACGGTGGCGCTTCGTCCCGAAAGTCCTCTCCATATTTTTTCTAGGTCAAAATGACTTATGTACCAGAAGAGGGGCACCGGAGGTGGGTCGAGGGGAGCACAACCCACCAGGGTGCGCCTGGGCTCCCTGGCGTGCCCAGGTGGGTTGTGCCCACCTGGTGGGCCCCCTCTGGTACTTATTTGCTCCAATAATTCTCATTTATTCCATAAAAATTTCTTGTGAAGTTTCAGCTCATTTGGAGTTGTGCAGAATAGGTAGCCTGACGTAGCTTTTTCAGGTCCAGATTTCCAGTTGTCGGAATTCTCCCTCTTCGTGTGTACCTTGCATATTATAAGAGAAAAGGCATTAGAATTACTCCAAAAAGCATTATTATGCAATAAAAAATTATAAATAACAGTAGGTAAACTTGATGCAAAATGGACGTATCAAGCTCTCTGGCCCTTCTCTTCCTACCCTTGTATGTTCCCCATCCTTTCCCCATCCATGATATCAAGCACCGGCACTCACAGAGGCGACTGAACCACCCATGTTGATGAATGGGACACCTTCATCCGTGAGGCGGTCGATGACGAAGAGCTCGCCCTATGCATCATGCTGCAGCGCTCGCGGTGGACACGGGCGTCAACTCCGGCTTTGCTCCGCCCCCTGTCGCCCGCTACCACGGCGTGGACGCCGTGGCCGGCCCGTCCCGCACTGCACACAGCTCCGCACGACCGACCTATGATACGTCTCCAACGTATCTATAATTTATGAAGCATTCATGCTATTTTATTATCTGTTTTGAATGATTACAAGCTTTATTATACACTTTTATATTACTTTTGGGACTAACCTATTAACTGGAGGCCCAGCCTATATTGCTGTTTTATTGCCTGTTTCAGTATTTCGAAGAAAAGGAATATCAAACGGAGTCCAAACGGAATGAAATCTTCGGGAGCGTGATTTTTGGAAAGGATATGATCCGGGAGACTTGGAGTTCAAGCCAGGGAAGGTTCGAGGAAGCCAGGAGATAGGAGGGCGTGCCCACCCCCTGGGCGTGCCCTCCCGTCTCCTAGGCCCCTCGAGGCTCCCCCGACCGACTTCTTTCGCCTATATAAGTCCATGTACCCTAAAAACATCGAATACGAAGATAGATTGGGAGTTCCTTCGTCGCAAGCCTCTGTAGCCACCAAAAACCTCTCGGGAGCCCGTTCCGGCACCCTGCCGGAGGGGGAATCCCTCACCGGTGGCCATCTTCATCATCCCGGTGCTCTCCATGACGAGGAGGGAGTAGTTCACCCTCGGGGTTGAGGGTATGTACCAGTAGCTATGTGTTTGATCTCTCTCTCTCGTGTTCTCTCTATGGCATGATCTTGATGTATCGCGAGCTTTGCTATTATAGTTGGATCTTATGATGTTTCTCCGCCTCTACTCTCTTGTGATGAATTGAGTTTTCCCTTTGAAGTTATCTTATCGGATTGAGTCTTTAAGGATTTGAGAACACTTGATGTATGTCTTGCCCTGTTTATCTGTGGTGACAATGGGATATCACGTGATCCACTTGATGTATGTTTTGGTAATCAACTTGCGGGTTCTGCTCATGAACCTATGCATAGCGGTTGGCACACATTTTTGTCTTGGCTCTCCGATAGAACTTTGGGGCACTCCTTGAAGTACTTTGTGTTGGTTGGATAGATGAATCTGAGATTGTGTGATACATATCGTATAATCATGCCCATGGATACTTGAGGTGACAATGGAGTATCTAGGTGACATTAGGGTTTTGGTTGATTTGTGTCTTAAGGTGTTATTCTAGTATGAACTCTTGAATAGATTGATCTGAAAGAATAACTTTGAGGTGGTTTCATACCCTACCATAATCTCTTCGTTTGTTCTCCGCTATTAGTGGCTTTGGAGTGACTCTTTGTTGCATGTTGAGGGATTGTTATATGATCTATCTATGTTATTATTGTTGAGAGAACTTGCACTAGTGAAAGTATGAACCCTAGGCCTTGTTTCCTATCATTGCAATACCGTTTACACTCACTTTTATCATTAGTTACCTTGCTGTTTTTATATTTTCATATTACAAAAACCTATATCTACTATCCATATTGCACTTGTATCACCATCTCTTCGCCGAACTAGTGCACCTATACAATTTACCATTTTATTGGGTGTGTTGGGGACACAAGAGACTCTTTGTTATTTGGTTGCAGGGTTGCTTGAGAGAGACCATCTTCATCCTACGCCTCCCACGGATTGATAAACCTTAGGTCATCCACTTGAGGGAAATTTGCTACTGTCCTACAAAGCTCTGCACTTGGAGGCCCAACAACGTCTACAAGAAGAAGGTTGCGTAGTAGACATCAGCCTACCACGCATCACTGGCCCACCGCCCTCCTAACCGTTCGACCACTGTTCCTCAAGGGTATCGGTGGGTGCTCACGTCAGACCCGTCGGCGCCGCAGATGCGGACCTCCAAATCTAAGGTGCATGTCGTTCGTTGCGAGATGCAGCAGGCTAGGTAGAGGGCGGCGATGTCAGAGGCGACGACGTACAATCCTCCCGATGCCGTCACGGATTGCCGGCGGTGCTTGATGAGAGGACCAAATCCTCGTAGTTGTCTACTGTCGCTCAGCTACGACAGCGGAGACGGATGCCCGCCGGCTCTGTTGGAAGAACCCCAAAGGCACTCCGGCTCGGTCTGGAGCAGTCGGCACGCGAGGCGGCGGAAGGGGCGATGGCGGATGCGAGAGTGGAAAAGCTCACGAGGTAGCAAAACCGCGTCGTCTGCAGGATTGCCGGCTACATCGACTCCTTCTCCTCCTACTACGGCTCCGACGACCCTCGCGTACCGCTGATGCCTACACGGACAGCTATAGCCACGCTGGTGACCGGAAGTGCAAAGGACCGGCAAGGAAGTGGTGCAGAAGCTCAGCCCTTTTCCGTCTTTATTGCTGGTTTTAGTAATTTTACTTTAGAACTATGTCCGTCAGTAAACCGTGGTGATTGATTGCTCTATGTTCGGATTATATGGATTTCTATGTCCGAATTATGTCGATTTCTATGTTTGTTTGTTCAGTGTCTGTTTGTTTTGTTGATGATCTATGTTGTTTTGTTTCATGTTGGATGTGTAGTATGAATTTAGGGTACTGGATATGTGGTACACGGTTGTGGATGCGACGATTTGAGAATTAACCAGTCACTGTCCACGGACATTCCCGAGCGCATCCTTGCACGTATATATTGCCGGATTTGGATGCCTAGATGTCGAAGCTCTTGGCCATCATATGATCGGGGTTCTCTGCATGGCATTTAAGAGGGTTCTAGACATCGTGTATGACCAATGCTAAAACATGTGGTATCTTCTGCATACATGGCCATGGACGCGACGATTGGATGTTTGAACACTGGACTTTTCTATAGAACAGAGACAATTGCCTGTCCGTAAGAATGAGACGTTTACGTTTGTAAAAGCTTCGAAACAAACAACAAACAAATATGCAAACGAAACAAATGTTCAATACATGACCAGAAGGCCTACATAGTGAAGCTTTTTTGCGGGTCAAAATGGAATTTTATTTCATAATAATAGGGTTACAATTTCGAGACAATAGTTCCTCACACCAAGGAGTACCCGAATGCATTCATACCACAATACAAGCTTCGATACAGCTATAATCGCCAATTGATGTGCTACCCTATTTTGATTTATGTAAATTTTTCGAGGAACAAACTCCCGAACTTTCATGATAGATGTAATCTCAACAGCTAGATGACCATAGGCCGACCAGGAAAAAACCTCGCCCGAGAGGAGAGGATAGACAACAGAGTCAGTGAATCTGCTTGAACAATTATTGGTTTGTCTGTATGTTTAATGGCAAGTGTCATACCATGCATTAGTGCAATAATATCTGCTTCCAGGGCTTCAGTACAATGAAAGATGTACCTATATGCCGCCAAGATCACCGGTTTGTCCTCCTTGCATAGCACCATGCAGTTGATGCCCGGCCGTCCTAGCCCGAGAAAGAGTCATTGACAAACAACGTCACCCAACCCAGTGGTGGTGGTGGCCAAGGCGAGGGAGGTTGAGTAGCGAACCTAGGTTTGAACATTGGATTGCATAACTCTATAAACCGCAAAACTAGATATTCTATCGTCTATACGTTTTTTAAGGAGGGTAACCTGGGCCTTTGCACGTTTGTGATGCACATAACCATTCTTTATTAGAAAGGTCTTAGTTATTCAATACACTAACAAAATTTAGAAAGTAACCACACCCGGTCGAAACAAATATACATGTCAACATACATAACTCTGAGATAAAAAGGAAGACGATAATCGGCAAGGAGCATAATTATATGCCTACACACTTGCCAACCAAATTGGTTGAACAAAATTTGTGTGACCATCTCCGACCAGCTGCACCCAAACGCCACATGTTCCTGAGCGTCCACACGCTAAAGTAATGACCCTGTACGGATTATCGTATCAACCTGAAAATGGCCTGCAATTTCTTTACGTATTGTACCATTGAAATGATATCATTAGTGAAGGAAATATGCCCTAGAGGCAATAATAAAGTTATTATTTATTTCCTTATTTCATGATAAATGTTTATCATTCATGCTAGAATTGTATTAACCGGAAACATGATACATGTGTGAATGCATAGACAAACAACATGTCACTAGTATGCCTCTACTAGACTAGCTTGTTAATCAAAGATGGTTATGTTTCCTAACCATGAACAAAGAGTTGTTATTTGATTAATGAGGTCACATCATTAGCAGAATGATCGATTGACATGACCCATTCCATCAGCTTAGCACACGATCGCTTAGTATGTTGCTACCGCTTTTATCCATGACTTATACATGTTCCTCGTAACTATGAGATTATGCAACTCCTGTTTACGGAGGAACACTTTGGTGCTACCAAACGTCACAACGTAATCGGGTGATTATAAAGGAGTACTACAGGTGTCTCCAAAGGCAGATGTTGGGTTGGCGATTTGAGATTAGGTTTTGTCACTCCGATTGTCTGGAGAGGTATCTCTGGGCCCTCTCGGTAATGCACATCACTTAAGCCTTGCAAGCACTACAACTAATGAGTTAGTTGTGAGATGATGTATTACGGAACGAGTAAAGAGACTTGCCGGTAACGAGATTGAACTAGGTATTGATACCGACGATCGAATCTCGGGCAAGTAACATACCGATGACAAAGGAACAACGATGTTGTTATGCGGTCCGACCGACAAAGATCTTCGTAGAATATGTAGGAACCAATATGGGCATCCAGGTCCCGCTGTTGGTTATTGACCGTGAATAGTTCTAGGTCATGTCTACATTGTTCTCGAACCGTAGGGTCCCACGCTTAAGGTTACGGCGATGGCGGTTATTATGAGTTTATGTATTTTGATGTACCAAAGGAGTTCGAGTTCCGGATGTGATCACGGACATGACGAGGAGTCTCGGAATGGTCGAGACATAAAGATTGATATATTGGAAGCCTATGTTTGGAGTTCGAATGGTTCCGGTAAAACGGAATTTACCGAGTACCGGAGGTTACTGGAACCCCCGGAGGTAAATGGGCCTCAATGGGCCATAGTGGAAAGGAGAAGGGCAGCCCTAGGAGGGCGCGCCTCCCCTTCCCTAGTCCTACTAGGACTAGGAGAAGGGGCCGCCCTCTCTCTCTTTCCTCCGGGAATCCTAGTCCAACTAGGATTGGGGAATCCTACTCCCAGAGGAGTAGGACTCCTTGGCGCACCCCTTTGGCCGCCCCTCCCCCTGGCTCCTTTATATACGGGGCAGGGGGCACCTTGAACACACAAGTTGATCGTGAGATCGTTCCTTAGCCGTGTGCGGTGCCCCTCCACCATATTCCACCTCGGTTATACCGTCGCGAAGCTTAAGCGAAGCCTGCGCCGTGAAACATCAAGATCGTCACCACGCCGTCGTCTCGTGGAACTCTCCCTCGACACTCGGCTGGATCGAGTACGAGGGACGCCATCGAGCTGTACGTGTGTCAAGAACTCGGGCGCCGGAGTAACGGCGCGGATCGGTCGGATCGCGAGGAGAACGCGACGACTACTTCCTCTACGTTGTGATCGCTTCGCTTCGGTCTACAAGGGTATGTAGACAACACTCTCCCTCTCGTTGCTATACATCACCATGATCTTGCGTGTGCGAGGAAAATTTTTGAAATTACTACGTTCCCCAACAAAGTGGCATCCGAGCCTAGGTTTTTCTATGGTTTGATGTTTTGCACGAGTAGAACACAAGTGAGTTGTGGGCGATACAAGTCATACTACCTACCAGCATGTCATACTTTGGTTCAGCGGTATTGTGAGATGAAGCGGCCTGCACCGACATTACGCCAGACGCTTACGCGAGACTGGTTTCACCGCCACGAGCACTCGTTGCTTAAAGGTGACTGGTGGGTGTCTGTCTCTCTCACTTTAGTTGAACCGAGTGGCTACGCCGGTCCTTGAGAAGGTTAAACGAGTCTATTTGACGAAGTATCGTTGTGGTTTTGATGCGAGGTGAGACTGGTTCTTGCTTAAGCCCGTAGCAGCCACGTAAAATTTGCAACAACAAAGTAGAGGACGTCTAACTTGTTTTTGCAGGCATGTTGTGATGTGATATGGTCAAGACGTGATACTATATTTTATTGTATGAGATGATCATGTTTTGTAACCGGTTATCGGCAATCGGCTGGAGCCATATGGTTGTCGCTTATTGTATGCAATGCAATCGCTTCGTAATGCTTTACTTTATCACTAAGCGGTAGCGATAGTCGAGAAGCATAAGTTTGGCGAGACGACAACGATGCTACGATGGAGATCAAGGTGTCGCGCCGGTGACGATGGTGATCATGGTGGTGCCGCAAGATGGAGATCATGAAGCACAAGATGATGATGACCATATCATATCACTTATATTGATTTGCATGTGATGTTTATCCTTTTATGCATCTTATCTTGCTTTGATTGACGGTAGCATTATAAGATGATCTCTCACTAAATTATCAAGAAGTGTTCTCCCCGAGTATGCACCGTTGCCAAAGTTCGTCGTGCCTGCGGACACCACGTGATGATCGGGTGTGATAAGCTCTACGTCCATCTACAACGGGTGCAAGCCAGTTTTGCACACGCAGAATACTCGGGTTATACTTGACGAGCCTAGCATATGCAGATATGGCCTTGGAACACGGAGACCGAAAGGTCGAGCGTGAATCATATAGTAGATATGATCAACATAAGATGTTCACCATTGAAAACTACTCCATTTCACGTGATGATCGGTTATGGTTTAGTTGATTTGGATCACGTGATCACTTAGATGACTAGAGGGATGTCTTTCTAAGTGGGAGTTCTTTAGTAATATGATTAACTGAACTTAAATTTATCATGAACTTAGTACCTGATAGTATCTTGCTTGTTTATGTTTGATTGTAGATAGATGGCTCGTCTGTTGTTCCGTTGAATTTTAATGCGTTCCTTGAGAAAGCAAAGTTGAAAGATGATGGTAGCAATTACACGGATGGGTCCGTAATTTGAGGATCATCCTCATTGCTGCACGTAAGAGCTACGCCTGGATGCACCGCTAGGTGACAACTCTTCTTTGAGCAACGCCAGATGTTATGAACATCCGCGAGCAAAGCGATGACTACTCTATAGTTCGATGTGCCATGCTTTACGGCTTAGAACCGGGACTTCAACGACGTTTTGAACGTCATGGAGCATATGAGATGTTCCAGAGTTGAAGTTAATATTCCAAAGTAATGCCCGGATTGAGAGATATGAAGTCTCCAATAAGTTCTATAGCTGCAAGATGGAGGAGAACAGTTACATTAGTGAGCATATACTCGTAATGTCGGGTACTACAATCACTTGACACAATTGGGAGTTAATCTTCCGGATGATTGTGTCATTGATGTAATTCTCCAATCACGCCACCAAGCTACAAAGGCTTCGTGATGAACTATAATATGCAAGGGTTAGTAAAGACTATGCTCGAGCTCTTCGCAATGCTAAAGGCTGCGGAGGTAGAAATCAAGAAGGAGCATCAAGTGTTGATGGTCAATAAGACCACTAGTTTCAAGAAGAAAGGCAAAGGAAGAAGAAGGAATTCAAGAAGAACAGCAAGCAAGTTGTCGCTCAGAAAAGAAACCCAAGTCTGGCCCTAAACCTAAAACTGAGTGCTTCTACCGCAAGCGAGTCGGTCTTTGGAAGCGGAACTGCCCCAAGTATTTGGCGGATAAGAAGGATGGCAAGGTGAACAAAGGTATATGTGATATACATGTTATTGATGTGTACCTTACTAGAGCTCGTAGTAGCACTGGTATTTGATCTTGGTTACATTGCTAATATTTGCAACTCAAACAGGACTACTGATTGCTTAACTCGCAAAGGACGAGGTGACGATGCGCGTGGGAAATGGTTCCAAAGTCGATGTGATCGCGGTCGGCACGCTACCTCTACATCTACCTTCGGATTAGTTTTAGACCTAAATAATTGTTATTTGGTGCCTGCGTTGAGCATGAACATTATATCTGGATCTTGTTTGATGCGAGACGGTTATTCATTTAAATCAGAGAATAATGGTTGTTCTATTTATATGAGTAATATCTTTTATGGTCATGCACCCTTGAGGAGTGGTCTATTTCTTATGAATCTCGATAGTAGTGATACACATATTCATAATGTTGAAACCAAAAGATGCAGAGTTGATAACGAAAGTGCAACTTATTTGTGGCACTGCCGTTTAGGTCATATCGGTGTAAAGCGCATGAAGAAACTCCATACTGATGGACTTTTGGAGTCACTTGATTATGAATCACTTGGCACTTGCGAACCGTGCCTCATGGGCAAGATGACTAGAACACCGTTCTCCGGTACTATGGAGAGAGCAACGGATTTGTTGGAGATCATACATACAGATGTATGTGGTCCGATGAATGTTGAGGCTCGTGGCGGATATCGTTATTTTCTCACCTTCACAGATGACTTAAGCAGATATGGGTATATCTACTTAATGAAACATAAGTCTGAAACGTTTGAAAAGTTCAAAGAATTTCAGAGTGAAGTTGAAAATCATCGTAACAAGAAAATTAAGTTTCTACGATCTGATCGTGGAGGTGAATATTTGAGTTACGAGTTTGGTCTACATTTGAAACAATGCGGAATAGTTTCGCAACTCACGCCACCCGAACACCACAACAGAATGGTGTGTCCGAACGTCGTAATCGTACTTTACTAGATATGGTGCGATCTATGATGTCTCTTACAGATTTACCGCTATCGTTTTGGGGTTATGCTCTAGAGACGGCCGCATTTACACTAAATAGAACACCGTCGAAATCCGTTGAGACGACACCTTATGAACTGTGGTTTAGCAAGAAACCAAAGTTGTCGTTTCTTAAAGTTTGGGGATGCGATGCTTATGTGAAAAAGCTTCAACCTGATAAGCTCGAACCCAAATCGGAGAAATGTGTCTTCATAGGATACCCAAAGGAAACAGTTGGGTACACCTTCTATCACAGATCCGAAGGCAAGACATTTGTTGCTAAGAATGGATCCTTTCTAGAGAAGGAGTTTCTCTCGAAAGAAGTGAGTGGGAGGAAAGTGGAACTTGATGAGGTAATAGTACCTTCTCCCTTACTTGAAAGTAGTTCGTCACGTAAACCGGTTTCGAGACACCTACACCAGTAGTGAGGAAGTTGATGATGTTGATCATGAAACTTCAGATCAAGTTCTTCGCAGAACCTCGTAGATCAACCAGAGTAAGATCCGCACTGAGTGGTACGGTAATCCTGTTCGGAAGTCATGCTACTAGATCATGATGAACCTACGAACTATGAAGAAGCGATGGTGAGCCCAGATTCGCAAAATGGCTTGAGGCCATGAAATCGAGATGGGATCCATGTATGAAAACAAAGTGTGGACTTTGGTTGACTTGCCGAGGGTAGGCAAGCAATAGAAAACAAGTGGATCTTCAAGAAGAAGACCGACGACGGTAATGTTATCGTTTATAAAGCTCGACTTGTCGCAAAAGGTTTTCGACAAGTTCAAGGGATTGACTACGATGAGACCTTCTCACCAGAAGCGATGCTTAAGTCCGTCCGAATCATGTTAGCAATTGCCGCATTTTATGATTATGAAATTTGGCAAATGGATGTAAAGACTGCATTCTGAATGGATTTACGGAAGAAGAGTTGTATATGATGCAACCGAAGGTTTTATCGATCCAAAGGAGCTAACAAAGTGTGCAAGCTCCAATGATCCATATATGGACTGGTGCAAGCATCTCGAGTTGGAATAAACGCTTTGATAGTGTGATCAAAGCATTTGGGTTTGTACAGACTTTTGGAGAAGCCTGTATTTACAAGAAAGTGAGTGGGAGCTCTGTAGCATTTCTGATATTATATGTGGATGACATATTGCTGATCGGAAATGATATAGAATTTCTGGATAGCATAAAGGGATACTTGAATAAGAGTTTTTCAATGAAAGACCTCGGTGAAGCTGCTTACATATTGGGCATTAAGATCTATAGAGATAGATCAAGACGCTTAATTGGACTTTCACAAAGCACATACCTTGACAAAGTTTTGAAGAAGTTCAAAATGGATCAAGCAAAGAAAGGGTTCTTGCACGTGTTACAAGGTGTGAAGTTGAGTCGACTCAATGCCCGACCACTGCAGAAGATAGAGAGAAAATGAAAGATGTTCCTATGCTTCAGCCATAGGCTCTATCATGTATGCAATGCTGTGTACTGACTGATGTGTGCCTTGCTATAAGCCTAGCAGGAGGTACCAAAGTAATCCAGAGTGGATCATGGACAGCGGTCAAGAACATCCTGAAATACCGAAAAGGACTAAGGATATGTTTCAGATATGGAGGTGACAAAGAGCTCATCGTGAACGGTTACGTTGATGCAAGCTTTGACACCGATCCGGACGATTCTAAATCGCAGACCGGATACGATTTACACTAAACGGAGGAGCTGTCGGTTGGTGCAGTTCTAAACAAAGCGTCGTGGCGGGATCTACATGTGAAGCGGAATACATAGCAGCTTCGAAGCAGCTAATGAAGGAGTCGGATGAAGGAGTTCATATCCGATCTAGGTGTCATACCTAGTGCATCGGGTCCAATGAAAATCTTCGTGACAATATGGAGCTATTGCCTTAGCGAAGGAATCCAGATTTCACAAGAGGACCAAGCACATCAAGAGACGCTTCAATTCCATCCGGACTTAGTCCGATGGAAACATAGAGATTTGCAAGATACATACGGATCTGAATGTTGCGCACCGTTGACTAAGCCTCTTCCACGAGCAAAACATGATCAGCACCAAGACTCCATGGGTGTTAGAATCATTACTGTGTAAACTAGATTATTGACTCTAGTGCAAGTGGGAGACTGAAGGAAATATGCCCTAGAGGCAATAATAAAGTTATTATTTATTTCCTTATTTCATGATAAATGTTTATCATTCATGCTAGAATTGTATTAACCGGAAACATGATACATGTGTGAATGCATAGACAAACAACATGTCACTAGTATGCCTCTACTAGACTAGCTTGTTAATCAAAGATGGTTATGTTTCCTAACCATGAACAAAGAGTTGTTATTTGATTAATGAGGTCACATCATTAGCAGAATGATCTGATTGACATGACCCATTCCATCGCTTAGCACACGATCGCTTAGTATGTTGCTACCGCTTTTATCCATGACTTATACATGTTCCGTAACTATGAGATTATGCAACTCCGTTTACGGAGGAACACTTTGGTGCTACCAAACGTCACAACGAATCGGGTGATTATAAAGGAGTACTACAGTGTCTCCAAAGGCGATGTTGGGTTGGCGATTTGAGATTAGGTTTTGTCACTCCGATTGTCGGAGAGGTATCTCTGGGCCCTCTCGGTAATGCACATCACTTAAGCCTTGCAAGCACTACAACTAATGAGTTAGTTGTGAGATGATGTATTACGGAACGAGTAAAGAGACTTGCCGTAACGAGATTGAACTAGGTATTGATACCGACGATCGAATCTCGGGCAAGTAACATACCGATGACAAAGGAACAACGTATGTTGTTATGCGGTCCGACCGACAAAGATCTTCATAGAATATGTAGGAACCAATATGGGCATCCAGGTCCCGCTGTTGGTTATTGACCGTGAATAGTTCTAGGTCATGTCTACATTGTTCTCGAACCGTAGGGTCCGTGACGCTTAAGGTTACGATGGCGGTTATTATGAGTTTATGTATTTTGATGTACCAAAGGAGTTCGGAGTTCGGATGTGATCACGGACATGACGAGGAGTCTCGGAATGGTCGAGACATAAAGATTGATATATTGGAAGCCTATGTTTGGAGTTCGAATGGTTCCAAGTAAAACGGAATTTTCTGAGAATCCGGAGGTTACTGGAACCCCGGGAGGTAAATGGGCCTCAATGGGCCATAGTGGAAAGGAGAAGGGCAGCCCTAGGAGGCGCGCGCCTCCCCTTCCCTAGTCCTACTAGGACTAGGAGAAGGGGCCGCCCCCTCTCTCTTTCCTCCAGGAATCCTAGTCCAACTAGGATTGGGGAATCCTACTCCCTGAGGAGTAGGACTCCTTGGCGCACCCTTTGGCCGGCCCCCTCCCCTGGCTCCTTTATATACGGGGCAGGGGGCACCTTGGAACACACAAGTTGATCGTGAGATCGTTCCTTAGCCGTGCAGCGGTGCCCCTCCACCATATTCCACCTCGGTTATACCGTCGCGAAGCTTAGGCGAAGCCTGCGCCGTGAAACATCAAGATCGCCACCACGCCGCGGTCGTGGAACTCTCCTCGACACTCGGCTGGATCGAGTACGAGGGACGCCATCGAGCTGTACGTGTGTCAAGAACTCGGGCGCCGGAGTAACGGCGCCGGATCGGTCGGATCGCGAGGAGAACGACGACTACTTCCTCTACGTTGTGATCGCTTCGCCGGGTCTACAAGGGTATGTAGACAACACTCTCCTCTCGTTGCTATACATCACCATGATCTTGCGTGTGCGTAGGAAAATTTTTGAAATTACTACGTTCCCCAACAATTAGGATCATGCGAGGGAGCCAATAGTAAGGCACATATTTCAACACGGATATGTCCCTTAAGATTGGGTTGAATGCCTACCAATCATTCCCCCAATTTTTTAGTATACTAGTTGGCGGTGGTAAATTAAATGCTATATGAAGAGTTCGCCAAATCAAATATGCAAAAGGACACAGAAGGAAAAATATTTTGAATTGTCTCCTCTTGATCAAAGAAACAACTTTTTTGCATTCATGCCAATTGCACTTGCCCTAAGTTGTCATTGGCGAGAATGACCCCACACTACAGAAATCAAATGCAAAACTTATTTCTTTATCGAACTTCGATCTTTCAAATATGTTTTGCGCGAAAAACTTTGCCATGTGTTCATTAGATCCGCATAGATGGACTTGACCGTGAAGGCGCCATTAGTATTCAACCTCCATTGAGAACCATCTAGTGCATGTGTTAGGTTCACTGACGTCAACCTTCGCACTAAATGTAGCAACGATGTCTATTTCCCCACGACCAAAACCCTATAAGGTAAATATTAAGATGGCTCGCCCCAAAAACATGCAACGCATGCATTCTTCCTCTGCAGAAAGTCTTTATCCTCTGATTGCGTAAGTGTTAAAGAAATGAGAAAGTATCCTACAGAAACCATTTTTAGGAAATGGTACCAAGATGGACCATGAGATCATCACCTCACTATGAGACATGACAACGCATCACATAAGAATCGCTAATCCCTTCCATCCAATAGGAACATAGATAAATCTTAGGTCAAAATCAGTAGCTGCTAGCACATTTTGTGTGGAAATAGATATTCTACACCTGAACATATCATGCATGTGGATAGGTACACATGCCGTTTTATGAATACCATCTAGGACGCATATGCATCCGTGCGAAAAAAAGAGAACTAGTTTTTAACAGGCTGAATGGAACCTATAAATGTTGCAAAGGTTAGTGAATAATTTTGGATGTGCCTCTTTGGGGCAAGGGGCGAGCTTAGATTGAATGAAATAGAGTTACTTCCCTCCCCCGCCCCCAAACATTTAATATTTCACCCAGTGGTAGACTAGCCGATGATCTATTTTTTAAGGGCCAGAGTGAGCTTAGTCTGAAGGAAAAAGATCCCCAGCTAGCTTCACAACCTAGTGAAATACTAGAGAATGGTTGTTTCGGTGGTGATGATTTTTACCTGGGAGGAGAGTACGGGCCCGTCTTCAACTAGACGATGAGGGGAAGCTCGCAACCATGGGGTGTCACGATGTGAGGGGGAGTTGCGTCGATGAACTGAGGATGGTCAGAAAGATGGAGATGACTTTAATCAGGTTCACGGGCGATTTTCTCGACCCCGTTGGCACGTCGAGGGCGGTGTGTTGAGAAAAAAAAGGAAGGAGGTGACTTTAACCAGATCTATGTGGATTTTCTTGGTTTTGTTGGCACGTCGTGGGCAGTGTGGCGGGGAAAATAAGAGCTACAAAATTTTCTTCGGCGAAAACAGTTTTAGACTGTGGCGACCTTCATGCAGAACCAAATGCATGTACGAGGACCTATGACATGCCTGACCTTAGGCATGGCAAGGGGCAACCAAACGACCCTTAATCTAGTGGCTAAACCTTAGAAAGTAATGTGGTTATTTTACTTTAAAATGATACCCAACCTCTCTAGAAATATAAGTTTGACATTATACAATTAGCAAATGCATGATTTTTAGTTTGGTTCGCATACTAAATTTTGACATTTGTCCACCACGAGATAATCAAGTTTGATTGAATTATACCTTTTGTGGCCACACTTGTGACAAGATTTTTTTACTAGGTTCATATGTAATTGATTTTAAAACGTGTGACAATATTATCTCAAGTACGAGCGTTATAGAAATATAGTACATACGGAAACATTTACATACATGTATGCACACTCACGCCTATAAACGTACACACGCACGCCCTATCCCTACGAGCACCTTCGACAAATCATGAGATTGACCAACTTGGCACATGCACCTCGTAGTCGACGAAAACGTCTCTTCCCACTAAATGCACATAATCGGAATTCATGAATGAAATAAATTCAGAAAAATACAAGCATCCATACCAAGTCCATGGATTTGAACATGGATGGATGCTTTCACCATAAGAAACCTAACCATTTGTGCTCACTTCGTACTATGACGACAATTTTAATCACCTGACCTTAGATAGTGTGGTGAAAAAAGATGGCAAAATTAGTATATGAACCAAACATGCCCCTAGAATGAACAATATATTTCTCATTTCCCTCATAAAAATTATATTTCTCACTTCTAATATGACAAAAAAAAAAGTAAAACAGTACTATATACACAACGTAAGATAAATATATTAAGTAGTACTGTATATGATTCTTGCATACCGTGCACGTAATGGTGGTCAAAGTTTGAAAATACAGTACTAATAGCACTCATAATAATGTGTCATATTCATGGATAGATCAAGTCTCTTGAGTTGGTCACCAAACAACACGACCCCGTATTTAGAGGGCATTTAGACCTGGCTAAGGTCTCGCTGACTTGACCACTGACAACTGGCTGGTCGACCCATGGCCGTCACCACCAGGCCGGGCCCCACCAGATGAGGACGCGTTGACCAGTCAGCGTCCGGTCATCAGGGGGCAAGGGTAGCCGTCCACGTGCCCTGCGCGCCAAATCCGACGGTAGGTCGTCGCCACTGTCTTTTAATGGAATCCCTCCCGACTGCCAGCTGCCGGCCCAGGAGAAGCACCGATGGAAAAGCTTCGCTTTGGAGCGCCCCACTAACAATAGCGAGGAAAAACAGGGTGGCAAAGGATTGGACTGATCCATCGGGAAGAAGCGAGCGAATTCGCGCGGTTTTGGATGGTGCCGAGGTGAAGGCTTCGGTCGTGTGGAGAAATTTCATCAAATTTTGGTGGCGCCGGAGGAGGAAGCTGCGATCTTGGCGAGAATTTTCGGAGGCTGCGACTATATCGGCGAGGAAGCCCGGGTAAGGAAGGGGGGAGGAGGGGGAGGTGAGGCGCGCGATGCTGCGGTGGCTGGCGCGGCCGGCGGAGCGGTGCCTAGGGCGCGGCGGCTGCGGTTGCGGTAACGGGGCCGGCGGGGGAGGGGACGGGTTGCTGTGGCACGCGGAGCTGAAGCCGCACGCCTCCGGGGAGTACTCCTTCGCCGTGGCGCAGGCCAACGAGAGGCTGGAAGACCAGGGCCAGGTGGTGACCTCGCCGGCGTCCACCTTCGTCGGGGTGTACGACGGCCACGGCGGGCCCGAGGCCTCGCGCTTCCTCTCCTCCCGCCTCTTCCCGAACCTCCACAGTGAGTGCGCCGCTGTATAAACTCCATTTACGAACGCTTTTCTTTTTAGATTTAGCTTTAGACTTCCTGTAAGTAATTTGCTGAAATGGACTACATGACTAAATTCTTGATGTTCTACACATGTTTCTCAAAGTAGTACTGTGAGTTTGAACCAAATGCCATGGTGGTTTGTTTCTATAATTCTGTTGTGATACTTCATTTTGCATGCTTTATTAGCCACGTCCTCATTTTTTTTTTTTTGGAAAAGGATTAGCCACGTCCTCATGTAGATTTTGTTTTCTTTTGTTTCACTTCGATTGCCCCAAATGGCCTAATGATGGATGATGTTAGCTCTATCTGATCACACTGTTATGTGGTTAATTTACACACTTTTTGCTGAATATGTTCTCTAGTTAAACCGAGTTTACACATTCATATAGCTAAACAGTCTTGTGGTCTGAACCATGACAGAGTTTGCATCAGAGCAAGGAGGCATGTCCATAGACGCTATCAGGAAGGCATTCCATGCTACAGAAGAGGAGTTCTTGCACCTAGTCAAGGGGACATGGCTCAAACGGCCAAAGATCGCCTCAGTCGGATCATGCTGCCTTGTTGGAGCAATTGCCAATAATAAACTGTATGTCGCCAATTTAGGCGACTCGAGAGCCGTCCTTGGTCATAGAGGACCCAATGGCCGGGGAGTAGTGGCCGAGAGGCTGTCTAATGATCACAATGTTGCCGACGAGGCGGTAAGAAAGGAGCTCATTCAGCAGCATCCTGATGATTCGCAAATAGTCGTCTACAGCAGGGGCGTTTGGCGGATTAAGGGCATCATTCAGGTACCAATCACCAAATCATGTTAGTTTGGATCCTTTTCAGGTGCATCCGTGCATGGCATTCTGTTTGCAATCATGTTTTACAAACATTATGTGACAGTTGGCTGCTATTAGAAAATCTAGTAGGCAAGGTGGTCTCCAAAATTTGTTAGTAGTTAATTAACATGTCAGGAACAATCATAGCATGCCCGCAAGATGGATAAATGGCGTACTGCAAAAACAGAATTACATCTCAGCATAGGTGACCTGGTCCTAGTCTCTTGTAATTCAGAAGTGTTTGCAGATAATGCAAGTGAAGTCTGATGTTATTCTAGAAAATCTAGAACGCCGAGTCCATGAGATTTTGGGAGGATTTTACTACTCTTCATGAACCTCACTTGATGAAAACATTAAACTCCATCTTGAAATTGATAAGCAATCAAAGGTTCTAGCAAAGTTACATACTAATATCCCATGTACTAGATCTATGTCATGATGCCCTAAATTATTTACTCAGATAAAGGCAACAGTCTAATTCTGATTGGACGTTGCCTTGGTTTCATGTTCAGTATACGTGGACACATCTGTTCTCGATGTCATAACATAGATTCCAATGCTCTTTTGCAAAGCACTCCTCGATCCAATACCACCATAGGAATATATTCTTATGTTCCAAAAAGTCAGCAACTTAAATTGCTTGCGCAGTGTGGCAAACCCATATGCTAAAGTCATTGTCTCCTTTTTGTATTTTTCTAAAGCCTACAGTTAGTCGATCTCATCTGGGCGAATACTACATGATCTAAGAAAAGATGCCACCGGTTGCCTGCATTAGTTATCATCACTATGCTTTGTAATGTTCCTTAAAACTATAAAAGCAGTTCAAGACGACAAACCTGCTTTCACAGTGACAGTCATGAGCCACACTCGACATTATTATTTGTTTGATGATTTCAGATTTCCAGATCATTTGGGGATGCCTACCTGAAGAAACCTGAATTTGCCAGAGACCCTATATTCCAGCAATATGTGTGTCCTGTACCATTGAAGCGGGCCGTCATAACAGCTGTGCCATCGATCAAAGTACGCCAGATAGGGCAGCAAGACCTCTTTGTAATATTTGCATCGGACGGTCTGTGGGAGCAGTTGACTGACAAAGCGGCGGTGGAGATCGTCTTTAAGAACCCGAGAGCGGTAAGCCAAGCTCATTTAACCTCGTCACGGGGAACACCTATACGCTGTTCCATTTATGCAGAATATGATGTGTTGTTGTGTGGAAAATGCATGCGCTCAGGGAATAGCGAGGCGACTGGTGAGAGCGGCGATCTCTGAAGCCGCGAGGAAAAGAGAGATGAGGTACACCGACATGCAACACATCGAAAGAGGGATCAAGCGGCATTTCCACGACGATATCACGGTCGTGGTGCTCTACCTTGATAGTCACAAACAAGACGCGCAAACAAAGTTCGGTAGCCTGGACAGTTTCAGGTTCACCAATGCACCGGTGGACATATTCTCGCCCTCGGGCCAAACCGTGGAACCGACGGTGCTGTGAGCTAGTGTTGTGTCTTCAGAAGGGAAAATAGATGATAGTGAAAGGAAAAGGAACAAACCAGACGAAATTTGAAGTCACGTAGACCGAGCAAAGCACATCTTTTTGTACATATACTGTGTGTATATAATCAAAGCCACTCTAGGTAAGCTGATGTCTCTAGACAAGAATTCCATTGCAGTTGGAGACACTTTGTGTCTCGGTTATGCAAGATCAGATTCCCCAAGAAAAGAGAAAAGGAAGGGGAAATCTAAAGATTGTTCTCAGGATCCTTTGCATGCATCGCAAGCTAGGCTGTTTGATCATGAAGCTTTGTTCGCCACTGTGATTCGTGGGTCCAGGATTCCAGGCGGAAAAAATAACACAATATTGCTTAGATTTGTGTGAGCACTACTAGTAGTACTAGTGTAGCATTGCCGTATGGGCAGCCTACTGTTTGTCAGCTGCCGCAAAAGAAGAGCCTTCCCAGCTTTTGCTCCTTTTCTTTAGCTGGCATTGGTGTCTTCTCCTTGTTGCATCATGGCCTTGCTTGAGTAGAGTGTTATTCTTTTCTTTTTCAAGTCAAGTAGAGTGCTGCTGATATTCTAGTCTTTTGTGTGAAATCCCAATATCCCATGTCCCAAATGGTGGTTTCATATTGCGGCCTGTGTGTAATCTATTGTTCATGGTTTTTGATATAGCTTACCACTCATGCCAAGTGGTGGCCTGTGTGTAATATGGTTTCACAAATTTGTGATTGCAATAGGCACAGCCATGAACAACTGTGATGGTGGTTTCATAGCGGGCATCGTTTTAGGTACACACTCCTAGTAGGTCTACTTTTCTGTCTAGAAAATCTTTGCAAACATCCCAAGCAGATCCTAAGGAAGTATCAACAGTTTTGGAGGATCAAGCAGGCAACACAATACAACAATTGCCCACTGTAATCACTTCTGACTGTATTGTGTGATCACATTTGATTTTGGATTTAGCACCTTGCAGGGTAATGCGTGTCACAAGATCTGAAGACGCTTTTTTCGTAGAACAAGTAAAATGAAACTGCGGCAACGAAACCATCTGTAAATTCAAGAACGACGGCTCAGGCATGGTGGAATGTGGATCCACAAACCAGTCCAAACCCACAACGCTCAGCCACAAGATTACACAACGATAGCAAACAACCAGGCTTCAAGATTGACTCATAATCATGCGTACAACTATATAACACACATCAAAAGTATCCATTGCAAAGCAACAGTATCAACCTAGTGACGATTTAGAGAGCATGGTAACAAGATGATAATAATCATGGGAAGGAAGGTAGCAAAGGTGGAAGTGCTGCGGATCAGATGCAGCTCACAGGGTCCAAGCAAAAATTAGTGGAGTAGGCCTAGTAGTTGGAACAGTGGCGCCGACGGTAACAGTGGTAATAACAGTGGCAGCGGTAGTAACAGCGGACGGTGGACAGCCTGACGAGTGCCCCCACCCTCCATCCTCAGGTCGCTCAGGCAAACGCCGGGCCCAGCGTCAGCGAAACAAGAACCAGCATCAGCAGCGCCGTTCCTCCCGTGGCCTTGTGGTGGTCTCGCGCCGCGTCGCTCTGCAAGTAGGGCCCAGGGCGCAGTCAGACAGTGAGCAGCTAGAAAATGCGTATTGGCGTAATGAAAATGGACACCACTTGGATGGCTCCGCGTGTCGAGAGCAGGAGGGCAATTAATCGCGCTGGGCCCAGGAGGCATCGGGTGGGTACCAACCATCTCCCATGCGTGCAGGGTGGGTCCGGTGATCTTGTTGACCGGACGTCCACTCCTGACGCGCGGGCCCGTGTAGGCGGACGCGAGGCGGAGGCCATCAAATCCGGTTTAGCGCGCTGGGTTTGGAATCCGCCGGCACGGATCCGTGTAGCGCGTGTACGTGGAGCGTGTAGCAGTGCGGTAGTAAATGGGTGTAGGGATACGTACCGACATGTCGGCGGCGGACGGGCCGGGACCGGGGGCGAGGCCGCGGCCGGTGGTCGGCGACGAGGCGGCGGAGAGGGGGGACGCGGCAGGGGACACGTGCTTCTTGGTCTTGGGCTTCTTGCTCGGCGCGGGAGCCGGGGCGGCGAGGACGACGGGCGCCGGCGCGAGGGCCGGAGGAGACGTCGACAATGCCGGCGCGGGGGCGAGCGCTGGGGGCGAGAGAGCAGGTGCGGCCATCGGTGGAGGCAATGTGGGCGCGGCGGTGACCGGGGCCGGCGCCGGGGGAGACGTCGGCGGCGCGGTGGCCGGGGCCGGCAATGTGGGCGGCGGGGAGCTGACGGGGGAGGGCGTGGGGGGAGGCAATGTGGGTGGAGCGGTGGCCTGGACGGGGGCAGCTGCCGGGGAGGTGAGCTTGGTGCTGGAGTGGGAGGGGGAGGCGGCGGGGGAAGTGGAGATGGGGTTTTGGGACGATGAAGGGACTGGGGTGCCTGTGGTGGTCGGAGAGGCGGCAGTGGGGGACTGGGCGACGGCGCCGGAGTGGGAGGAAGACGAGGGCGCGGCGGCCGGAGACTGGGAGTGGGCGGTGGAGGCGGCGAGGAGGAAGAGGGCGAGAAGGAGAGGGAGAGGGCGAGGGCGAGCCATGGCAGCACGCAGGACAAGCTGAGAGCAAACTTGGGGTTTGTGTTGTGTGGGAGTAGCAGAGAGCAAGCTGGGTAGCACTAGTGGTAAAAAGAGGTGCACACTGCCTACTGGCCAGCTACCAGCCTTTGCGTGTGCGCCTGTGTGGTAGAGTCACTTCTTTCCTTCGCCAGATTCTTCTTTTAACTTTTTTTCATCGATGAGCATTAAAATGATAAAATTTACTGCATGTGGTGAGGTTTTTATCCAAAATCATCAAACTTGACTAGAGCAAGAGCATCTACGGCGGGGCACCATAAACCCAAACGTCCGGAAAGGCCGCCGATCATCCAATGAGGCGACCCAACGAACGGCGATTTCGTTCGCTTTTAGTCTGTTTGGGTTGGCTGTCCGTCCTATTTTAAATATGAGTCGGCAACGCGTCCAACGCGCCGACCCATATGTATCGACGTGGCCGGCTGGCCGCCCTATTTTACATGAATTTGCATAGTTTTAATCAAATAACATAGTTTGGATCGAATAAAATAGCATAGTTATTAAAAGCCGAATAAAAATAAAAATGTCTCACATAGTTCTCATATAGTTTTGCAAACGAATAAAAGAAGATACATCTATTGGTTGCCAGCATGAGCCCACATATGCTTAACCAAATCATTTTGCAGTTGCACATGAGTTTCCCAATCACGCATGTCTTGATGAAATTAGGTGAATTGGTCAAACGTTGCCGCTCCTCCATGCTCATGCACAGCATTCTTACCCTGAAACTGAAACCCTTGATCGTACAGACGTTCTGGGCGCTCGTCTTCTACGATCATATTATGCATGATCACACAAGCAGACATCACCTTCCACAGTTTCTGCGTGCTCCAGGTATTAGCCGGATACCGAACGATGCCCCATCGAGATTGCAAAACACCAAAAGCATGCTCGACATCCTTCCCAGCACTCTCTTGCTCTTGGGCAAATCTTTTCCTCTTCTCTCCGACAGGATTGGGTACTGTCTTGACAACAGTGGTCCATTGAGGATAGATACCATCACCCAGGTAGTATCCTTTGTCGTAGTTGTGGCCGTTGATAGTAAAGTTTACCGGTGGGTTGTTGCCTTCGGCAAGCCTAGCAAACACCGGCGAGCGCTGAAGCATGTTGATATCATTGTGTGATCCGGCCATGCCAAAGAAAGAGTGCCAGATCCAAAGATCTTGAGAGCCACGGCCTCTAGTATGACAGTGCAAGCCCTGACATGGTCCTTATACTGTCCTTGCCAAGCACAAGGGCAGTTCTTCCACTCCCAATGCATGCAGTCTTGTAACGCCCCGGATCTGATGCGCCAGGTGTCCGCCAGTTATTCGCTTTCATTGCCAGGTCATTTTCTTGCGTGTTGCATTTTTCCATGTCATCATGTGCATTGCATTGCATACGTGTTCGTCTCATGCATCCGAGCATTTTCCCCGTTGTTCGTTCTGTAATCCGGCACTCCTATGTCCTCCGGCATTCCCCTTTTTTGTCTCCTGTTGTGAGCGGCTGTTAAACATTCTCGGAATGGCCCGAGGTTTGCCAAGCGGCCTTGGTATACCACCGGTAGACCGCCTGTCAAGTTTCGTGCCATTTGGAGTCCGTTTGATACCCCAACGGTTAACCGGGTAACCGTAAACCCCTCTCTCTTTGCAGCCCAGCCCCTCTTTACCACAGCCCGTGAGCCCATCCAAACCCCCTCCATGCTCTCGGTCGTTCGATCACGATCGTGTGGGCGAAAACCGCACTCCATTTGAAGTCTCCTAGCTCCTCCTACCTATAAATAGGTGCCTCCCCCTCCAAATTCGCGGATGAAAACCCTAGACTTCTTCCCCTCGCCCCCGCCGGACACATCTCCACCGCAGCCGGACATGTCCGCCCGTCGCCCCCGTCCAATAGGACGCCGCCACGTCGCCCCGCCGGCCCCCTCTCTCTCCTCCCACGCTGCGGCCCATGAGCCCGTCTTGGACCTGCAGGCCCGGATCCCCGCCGCTGCGGCCGCTCCACGCGGCTCCCCAGCGCCATCGAACCGCCGCGCCGCCGCTTCGCCCGGCGCCCACCCGACCTCGCCGCCCGGCGACCTCGCGCCGCCGCCCGCCGCCGGTGCCACCTCCGGCCGCCCGGCAAGCTGCGCCGCTACCTGCGCCGACCACCCTCGCCGGCCCGCCACCTCCGGTCGCCGGAGCTCACCGGAGGAGCTTCGCGCCGCGCCTCTCCGCCTTTGCCTCCTCCCCGCGCCCCTCCGCTCCGGTCCCGCCGCCCCTCGTCGACCGTGCCCTCGCCGGAGAGCTCGCCGGAGCTCTTCTCCGGTCAGATCCGCCCCGGGCTGGACCAGATCCACCGACGCAGCGATCCAAACGGCCGCCCTGATCCCGGATCTCCTCGTCTCGGAACCCCTCCGTCCATTTTTCCCGAGGTGGATTTCTCTCCAAGTCCCTGAGATTTTGCACTCTGGTCCCCTGTTCATCCCATCATAACTCTGCATCCATAGCTCCGTTTCATGCGCATGATATATCAAAATGTTCATCATGAGATGCTCTTCATTTTATTCCATTGTGCCATGTTTGTTTGAGTCCATCTTGATGCCTGAATCATCGTTGAATGGGTGCTATGTGATGTTAACGTGCTGAAACTGTTATAACTTGATGATTTGTCATTTTTGTTGCATTTGATGTGTGCATCCTATGGGCATGAGCTCTACATGTGTTTTGTACTACATCATGCCATATTTGCACAGGTTCAATCCATGTATTTTTGTGAGTCTTGTAGTGAGTGAATCAAGCTTGTTAAGTAGGGTAGTTGCTGTTACTGTTTTGCTAGTCTGAATCTGTTACAACATGATGCTATGTAAACCTGCTGCTATAAGTCATTCTATGCATAATATGGAGATGTTCACTAAGGATGTTTTGTTATACATGTCATGATCTATCAATTCGTGACCCTGGTTGCATTTATAGCCTGCTGTAGCTTGTTTTAATCTTGCTCCAAACTTGCTAAATAATGTTTCTTTTAGCCTGTTAACATTAAGTTCAATGTTGCCATGTTTGTTGTTAGTGATCCATGCACCCTATGAACTTGCTCTTTCCATGCTTAGCTTCATAAACATGTATTCTTACTGTTGGTTGCCTTGCAATGCCATGTGTTGCTCTGTGGTGAGTGGTACAAGCTCACCAACATGCCTACTTATTGTTGTTCCTACCATGTCTGAATCTGTCATATAACTTGCCATGTTTACATGGGTGCCATCATATTTTCTGTGCCCTTTTGGCTCATGGTCAGTAAGGGACTTTTGTTATATGCAATTAGTAGATTCATGCCATGCCTTTGTTTTCCATGATAAGTTCCTGTAGCATGCTGTTTGATAGCTCTAAAACATTGCAACCTGATGTTATTTCTACTAAGTCTGAAACTGTTATAATTTGCAATCCTGCCATGTCCTTTTGAGCATGTTCTAGTGATTTCTGGAGATAGCTCAGTGTTCATGTTTTGTCATGCCTTAGCTGTACTTCATGCCCATGCCTTTTGTTCTCATGTTGAGGTGCTGTAGCAGACTATTTTGATGCTTGCTAGATGCCTAGTTGCTGTTTTGGACAGCTTGTCCTTTAAACTTGTATAGCGTGTATGTGTTGAACCGTTGCTCCGTTTTGAGTGTGCTCTAGATGAAACTTGCTTGATTTTGCATGTAGTTTCATATTATCATGTTGCATCCTTGTTTTGAGGTGTTTGCTTGATGTTTTTATGCATTTTGCATCAATGCCATGTTTGACTTGTTTTGCTCATATCTTCTAGGCCGTAGCTCCGAATTAAATGAACTTTATATGTAACTTGACTAGAATTTCATGTAGATCATCTTGATGCATCTTAACTTGCTGTTTAACAACTTCAACTTAATGTTTATTCAGTTCTGGACCAACTTCTAAATTTGCATATGGGGACTTACCGGAATTGTTATATGTTGTTTCCGGCCTCATTTAAACTTGTTTTGATGTGTTGCTCTTGCCATAGTAGCTCAATGTAGCCTTTTCATGCATCATGCTTGTTGGGCATCATGTCTTGTCTATGTGTGGTGTGTTTACCATGTTGTGTGCTTCTTCTCGATAGTTCCCGTTTCGTTGCGATCGTGAGGATTCGTTCGTCTACGCTTGATTCGGCTTCATCCGTTCGACTTCTTCATGGACTCGTTCTTCTTCCTTGCGGGATTTCAGGCAAGATGACCGTCACCTTGGATCTCATTACTATCATTGCTATGCTAGATGCTTCGTTCTATCGCTATGCCGCGCTACCTATCTCTTGCTTATCAAGCCTCCCAAATTGCCATGTCAGCCTCTAACCTTTTCACCCTTCCTAGCAAACCGTTGTTTGGCTATGTTACCGCTTTTGCTCAGCCCCTCTTATAGCATTGTCAGTTGCAGGTACAGGTTATGCGATGATCATGACGCGAGAGCGATGTTCCTTGTTTTGGAGTTCTTCTTCTGCTTCTTCTTCGTTCAGGGGATAGGTTCCAGGTCGGCAGCCTGGGCTAGCAGGGTGGATGTCGTTTGAGCTTCTGTTTGTGTTTCATCCGTAGCCGGATGTTGATCTTATGTATGATGTATTGTTGTATTCGTGTGGCATTGTATGCCTCTTGTATGTATCCCCATCTATTATGTAATGTTGATGTAATGATATCCACCTTGCAAAAGCATCTTCAAGATGCGCTTCTATCCTTGGTGGGACCTTCGAGTTCCTTTAGGATAGGGTCGCATCTTGGGCGTGACAAGTCTATGCTACCAAGCATCCCTGGGAAGCCTCTACTGACATTCATCGCCAACAAACGGGTTGTATCTTCAGCAGTCGGCTCTCTCAATTACTCAGGGCCAAACACAGCAATAACAGTCTTGCAGAACTTATACAGGGACTCTAGGCATGTAGACTCGCTCATACGGACTTACTCATCAATGAGATCATCGGGCACTCCGTATGCAAGCATTCGGATGGCGGCAGTGCATTTCCGATAAGATAAAAACCAATCTTGCCAACGGCATCCTCTTTACACTCGAAATAATCAGCATAGCCTACCATCCCCTCTCTAATACGGTTGAAAAGATGCCTACTCATACGGAAATGGCGGCAGAATTTTTGATGTTTGAACAACGGGTTTGTTGTATCAAAGTAGTCCTTCCAAAGAAAGAAATGTCCGCTCTCTCGGTTGCGATTCAACGCCGGAAGGTGGCCCGGAATGGAGCCACGGAACAATGGCCGCTGGCTATTGAGGTGGTGATGGACCAACATGGCAGCCAATATCTTCTCCTCGTCATCGGACGATGAATCGTCGGAGTCGCAAAGGAAATTGTGAAAAAAGAACTCGTCGGCGGAGTCCATTTTGTACCTTGGCAAACTGTCGAACAGCTTGCGGGCGTCGACGAAGGAGACAGCCGGTGAAGGGAGTCGCGGCGCGCATGAACCAGCTAGCTGCCCTGCCGGCGTGCGACGAGTGGGCCGGCGTCTGACGAGTGTGCCCGTGAGGATTTGGCCGGGCGACGAGGCGGCTTCTTTGTCGGGGCGGCTGTGTGGGGAGAGGGCGGGGGTGGGAAGCAGTCGGCTCCCCGGCGGCAAGAAGGCGGTGGCGGGCGTCGTGGGAGTGGGCGGCGTTGCTGGGCGGATGTGGAGGCGCCGGCAGCTGGCAGAGTCGCCGGCAAAATTGGGCGGTAGCGTCGGCGACAAAGGAGGCAGACGAGGGTTGCTGTTGGATGGAGGAAGGCCAATGTGCCACCGACCCGTGGGCCTGGGGGAGGAGAAGGCGAGCGTGCGCGCGTCCGTCGCGTGTCCGTGCCGGCGCAAATCCGGCTCAAAAATGGGCCGAGAATGGGTCGCCTGCGGACGAAAACCGGACGCGCATCCGTTTGGGTTGGCGCGTTGGGCCGCCTTTTGTATCCGCACCGACCGAAATGGATGGGAGCAGACGAAATGGGTCGCCCCATTGGAGTTGCTCTAACTGGTCACGAAATTTCGACCCAGCCAGGCGCCTCAAACGAGCCACAAACTCCGGGACTGACTGACAGTCCTCGTATCCAACCCAAATATGGCGCGCCCTGGCGCTCCCACCACGTCGGACCCAACCCACGCTGATTCATTGACCCCACATATATTCCTCCACATCTGCTCGTCAGACCAAAGCCTAGCCACTTCATTCCACTCCCCTCCGCTACCCAAGCTCGTCTCCGGCATGGCGGGCAGCAGATCCGAGTTCTTCACCTCCAGATCTGTCAACCTCAAGCTCATCCCACGCGGCCCCGAGGAGAAGATGACCGTCCGGCTTGCGCTCTGCCGGTCCCGGGAGGATGCCCATGTAGGGCAGTGCTCAGACTCCTTTCGTCCGGATTCTATTTCGTCCGCCCAAATGGCACATGGATCCGGCGCTAGGTCAGCCGTCGTTGCCTCACCGAAGGCGGTGCAGTCCGTCTGGCGTCCGAACTCGATGGCGGATGCACAACCCCTCTGTTGGCGCGTCGAGGCCATGGATGCATCGTGGGCGTCTTCTGACGCAAACATGGCCCGTCGTGTGATAACCCACAAGTGTAGGGGATCGCAACAGCTTTCGAGGGTAGAGTATTCAACCCAAATTTATTGATACGACACAAGGGAAGCCAAAGAATATTCTTAAGTATTAGCAGTTGAGTTGTCAATTCAACCACACCTGGATAACTTAGTATTTTCAACAAAGTATTTAGTAGCAAAGTAGTATGATAGTAATGGTAATAGTGGCAAAAGTAAAGATAGCAGTTTTGTAGTAATTGTAACAGTAGCAACGGAAAAGTAAATAAGCGAAGCACAATATATGAAAGGCTCGTAGGCATTGGATCAATGATGGATAATTATGTCGTATGCGATTCCTCATGTAATAGCTATAACATAGGGTGACACAGAACTAGCTCTAGTTCATCAATGTAATGTAGGCATGTATTCCGAATATAGTCATACGTGCTTATGAAAAAGAACTTGCATGCCATCTTTTGTCCTACCCTCCCGTGGCAGCGGGGTCCTAGTGGAAACTAAGGGATATTAAGGCCTCCTTTTAATAGAGTACCGGACCAAAGCATTAACACATAGTGAATACATGAACTCCTCAAACTACGGTCATCACCGAGAAGTATCCCGATTATTGTCACTTCGGGGTTGTCGGATCATAACACATAATAGGTGACTATAGACTTGCAAGATAGGATCAAGAACTCACATATATTCATGAAAACATAATAGGTTTAGATCTAAAATCACGGCACTCGGGCCCTAGTGACAAGCATTAGGCATAGCAAAGCCATAGCAACATCAATCTCAGAACATAGTGGATACTAGGGATCAAACCCTAACAAAACTAACTTGATTACATGGTAAATCTCATCCAACCCATCACCGTCCAGCAAGCCTACGATGGAATTACTCACGCACGGCGGTGAGCATCATGAAATTGGTGATGGAGGATGGTTGATGATGATGACAGCGACGAATCCCCCTCTCCGAAGCCCCGAACGGACTCCAGATCAGCCCTCCCAAGAGAGATTAGGGCTTGGCGGCGGCTCCGTATCGTAAAACGCGATGAAACTTTTTCTCTGATTTTTTTTCTCCGTGAAACGGAATCTATGGAGTTGGAGTTGAGGTCGGTGGAGCATCAGGGGGGCCATGAGACAGGGGACGCGCCCAGGGGGGAGGGCGCGCCCCCACCCTCGTGGATAGGGTGTGGCCCCCTGGCCTTGATTCTTTCGCTAGTATTTTTTATATTTTCCAAAAGTTATCTCTGTGGATTTTCAGGTCATTCCGAGGACTTTTGTTTTCTGCACAATAAACAACACCATGGCAGTTCTGCTCAGCGTCAGTCCGGGTTAGTTTCATTCAAATCATGCAAGTTAGAGTCCAAAACAAGGGCAAAAGTGTTTGGAAAAGTAGATATGTTGGAGACCTATCTACTCCCCCAAGCTTAAACCTTTGCTTGTCCTCAAGCAATTCAGTTGATAAACTGAAAGTGATAAAGAAAAACTTTTACAAACACTATTTGCTCTTGTTGTTGTAAGTATGTAAAGCCAGCATGCAAGTTTTCAGCAAATATTATGTACTAACCATACTCACAATAACACTTAGGTCTCATATTTACTCATATCAATGGCATAATCAGCTAGTGAGCATAATAATAAAACTCGGATGACAACACTTTCTCAAAACAATCATAATATGATATAACAAGATGGTATCTCGCTAGCCCTTTCCGAGACCGCAAAACATAAATGTAGATCACCTTTAAAGATCAAGGACTGACTAAACATTGTAATTCATGGTAAAAGAGATCCAGTCAAGTCATACCCAATATAAATAATAGTAATGAATGAAAATGACAGTGTGCTCTCCAGCGGGTGCTTTTTAATAAGAAGGTGATGACTCAACATAAAAGTAAATAGATAGGCCCTTCGCAAAGGGAAGCACAGATTTGTAGAGGTGCCAGAGCTCAATTTTAAAATAGTGATGAATAACATTTTGACCGGCATGCTTTCACTGTCAACGCAACAACTATGAGATGGCGATATCTTCCATACTACATACATTATAGGCGATTCCCAAACAGAATGGTAAAAGTTTATACTCCCCCACCACTGATGAGGATACAGACTTGGGGTAGGGTCATAGGCCTGACCTACACACCCTACCCAAGGTCACTACCCTAGAAGATAATAACACCAAGAATCCACTCGATGATGTAATCACTCGACCATCATTCCCCGCCGTCACTCGACCATATGGGGAATCACTCGACTATGTCGAAGACCAGGAGTCGGACGAACGTACAACGGCTGGACATTCACTCCTTAGTCTTCATGAGCATTAAGAACATTTAAGACTGCCGTTACCTGTAACACCCTTACTTTATGTACATTAAGCCCCTTGTAATGGAGGTGGGCGGAGGTCCTGGCGCACTCTATATAAGCCACCCCCTCCTCTGGGACAAGGGTTCACACCCCCTATAACACAACACACATAATCCAATCAACCGCCTCCGGGCTCCGAGACATAGGGCTGCTACTTCCTCCGAGAAGGGCCTGAACTCGTAAAACCTCGTGTGTACATATTCACCATAGCTAAGATCTTGCCTCTCCATACCTACCCCTCTTTCTACTGTCAGACTTGGAACCATGACAGTTGGCGCCCACTGTGGGGTAGGTGTCTTAGCGACTTGTTGGTGAAGTTGCAAGTTTCTTTTCCGATCATCATCATGGTTTCCGACGGCGAGATGGTTGAGGGCCGTGAGATCCGTCTCGGCGAGCTTGTTTTCGTCGCCGACGACTCAGCGTGGCTCCAGGAAGCTCCGCTTGATGTCGAGGCGCTCCCCATCCGAGGGGCCACGCACTTTCGCACGTGCGTTCGTGGCGTCCTTCTTCGGCAGCTGTCGACCCAGTATCAGTTGACTCCGGCAACATCTTCCCTCCCTGTTGTACGCCACCGCAAGCGATCTGGTCGGTCGCGGCTTCAGCGGTGGGTGAAGCATGCGGTGGCTTGGCGTTCGGCCACTCATCAAGTCGCGGCAATCGATCTCGACGAATCTCTCCACGGCCTGTTTTATCTATCGACTGGCTCCGTGAAGACGTCGTCCGAGTGCGATAGCAGCGATCCTGCGGCTGGAGTCCTAATGGTCGATGGTCCGCGTAGCCCGCTTGGCTTTCGCCGTGAGGACGACGAAGGGGCTGGCGGCGATCCATCACGGGTCCATGAGGAGTACCATCCCGAGCCTCTCTCTTTGCAGCAGAGAGAGGATCTTCGTCGCCGCAACATGGACATGCTTCACACGTCCATCATTGGAGAAACTCCCGAGGCTCGGGCCTTGGAGGAGGCGCGCTTGGCTAATTTGGCTGAGCGCACTCGACTGGAGAACTTGCAGCGCGCTCTCAACGAGCGAGCCCGGGAACGAGTTCCTGATTCCAGTCGACGGCAGCTTTTCCCGCCTCCACCTAAGGTATACCAAACTCTGATTCAGAACCTCACTGCTGCGGCCCGAATTGCAGAGTCGATTCAACCTTCCCAGTCAGAGGCTGGCCGAGGGTTGGAACAGATCCGGGCCCTGCTCCGAGCAGCTGGAGAGCAGAATTCCGCGGTGTCTCAGTCGCGGAATAGGATACACAGAAGATCCGTGGCCGCGGATACAGTTCAGTCGGCCCATAGCCAAGATCGCCCCTGCGGCATGAAGGCTGTGGGCAGTATGATCGTCAGTTCGACCGCGACAATCATCGTTGAGTGCCAACGCCTCCTCCGAGGAGTGCGTCGTACGTGCCTTGGCAGAACGATGACATACTCCATCACAGGGACGAGCGCAGAGCTCCAGTCGACCCAAGGGAACCAGGCTTCAATGTGAGATCTATTCTCGTCCAAGGCCTGGTCGACCGGAACAGAGCACACAGAGAAGACCTGGGAAAAGATCGCCCGAGTGGCAGCAGGTCACATGTTTCAGGCCCAGAGTGTTTCAGCAGAGCCATCAGGGCCGCAGTGATTCCTCCTAACTTCAGATTAGCAACAGGAGTCAGCAAGTTCACTGGAGAATCCAAGCCTGAAACTTGGCTTGAAGATTACCGAGTGGCTGTGCAAATTGGAGGCAGAAACGATGAGATAGCAATGAAGCATCTCCCTCTTATGTTGGAAGGATCGGCCCGGGCATGGTTGACTCAGTTGTCCCCAGACAGTGTTCACAGTTGGGAAGAGCTTTCGCGAGTGTTCGTAAGAACCTTTGAGGGTATGTGCAAGCGGCCAGCAGGACTGCTTGAGTTGCAGCATTGTGTGCAGAAGCCGAATGAGACTTTGAGGGAATTCATTCAGAGGTGGACCACTTTGCATCACACCGTGGAGAATGTATCAGAGCATTAGGCAGTGTGCGCTTTCAAGGAAGGCGTCAAGTATCGAGAGTTGGTTCTGAAGTTCGGTCGGACTGGAGATATGACTCTAACCCGGATGATGGAGATAGCCACCCGGTATGCTAACGGAGAAGAAGAGGATCGACTCTGTAGCGGGAAGAGTAAGCCAGTCGGCCAAGAGGCCGGTGGAGGTGGTTCCAGTCGGAAACAAAAGCGTAAAGCCGAGCCAGCGGCACCTGGTGAGATTGCAGCAGTGGCTCATGGAAAGTTTAAGGGAAAACCTAAGGGGCCCTCGCCTCCTAAGAAGGTAAAGGATCAAGCAGGAAATGATGTGCTGGATTTGCCGTGTCACATGCACACGAAGAAAGATGAGGAAGGTAATCTGATTTACCCAAAGCATACCACTCGACAGTGTTGACTCCTGATACAACAATTCCAGGAGAAACAACCCAATGAGAAGGACAAGGAGTCGGACAGAGATGAGGAGGATGAGGAAGACGACGGTTACCCCAAGGTCAATTCCACTCTCATGATTTTTGCTGATGTCGAGAGCAAGAGTCGGTTGAAGGTCATCAACAGAGAGGTGAATATGGTTGCACCGGAGACGACGACCACATATCTGAAATGGTCCCAGACAACCATCACATTCGACCAGTCGGACCATCCTGCTCGCGTAGTCACCCCCGGGAGGCAAGCGCTGGTGGTCGACCCAGTGGTTGGTGGCACTCGACTGACTAAAGTGTTGATGGATGGAGGTAGCGGCCTGAATATCCTATATGCTGAAATCTTGAAGGGGATGGGCATCCCGATGTCCAAGCTTAGCGCGAGCAACATGAGCTTTCACGGTGTTATCCCCAGAAATAAGGCCGAGTCACTCGGCCAGATCACTCTCGACGTGGTTTTCGGTGACTCCAAGCATTACCGGAAAGAGAAGTTGACATTTGAAGTCGTGGATTTCCAGAGTGCTTATCACGCCATCCTGGGAAGGCTGGCATACACACGTTTTATGGCTCGACCGTGTTATGTGTACCTCAAGCTGAAGATGCCTGGCCTGAAAGGTGTGATCGCAGTCACTGGCAATCGATAGAAAAGAGAAGAATGTTTCTAGAAAGGTTCCAAAATTGTCGATGCACACATGGCGGCGGTTGAATTCCAGGAGTATCACAAGAGTGCAGATCCGAGTGATTTGCTCCGAGCCAAGAAGCCTGCTACAGACTCTGCATTCCAGTCGACCGGTGAAACGAAGCCGATTCATGTTCACCCGACTGACCCCAATGCTGCCGCAACTCATATATCAACAACACTCGACAGCAAATAGGAAGCAGCGCTCATCCAGTTCCTCTGTGAGAACTGGGACATCTTCGCGTGGAAACCTTCTGACATGCCAGGTGTACCCAGGGGACTGGCTGAGCACCGTTTGTGTGTTGACCCCAAAGTGAAACCCGTCAAAGAGCACCTTCGGCGGTCCGCCGTTCAGAAGAGAAAAGCAATCGGCGAGGAAGTGGCTCGACTGTTGGCAGCAGAGTTCATCCGTGAAATCTACCACTCCGAGTGGCTTGCCAATGTCGTAATGGTCCCCAAGAAGGATGATTCACTTCGCATGTGCATTGATTTCAAGCATAGCAATCGGTCATGCCCGAAAGATCACTTCCCTCTCCCCCGTATCGACCAGATTGTTGACTCGACTGCGGGGTGTGAGCGCCTGTCTTTCCTAGATGCGTATTCCGGTTATCATCAGATCCGACTGTATGGCCCTGATGAAATAAAAACAACTTTCATCACCCCATTCGGGTGTTTTTGCTATGTCACCATGCCATTTAGTCTCAAAAATGTCGGAGCCACATTCATGAGAATGATCCAGAAGTGCCTGCTCACCCAAATCAGTTAGAATGTGGAGGCATACATGCATGACATGGTGGTCAAGTCTCGCAAAGGTTCCGACCTATTGACTGACCTCGCTGAAACCTTTGCCAACCTAAGAAGGTACGATATCAAGCTTAATCTGTCAAAGTGCACGTTCGGAGTTCCAGGAGGAAAGTTGCTCGGTTTTCTCTTTTCTGAACGAGGGATCGACGCCAATCCAGAAAAAGTTGATACCATCCTCCGAATGAAACGCCTTGTGCGAGTGCATGACGTTCAGAAGCTGACAGGTTGTTTGGCCGCCTTGAGTCGATTCATCTCTCGTCTCGGTGAAAAGGCCTTGCCTCTTTACCGACCGATGAAGAAATCTGATAAGTTCGAGTGGTCTGAAGAAGCTGATGCAATGTTTGCAGAGTTCAAAGCTCTGCTTTCCACCCAGCCGGTGCTAGCTGCACCAATCAGCAAAGAGCCTTTACTGCTTTACATTGCAGCCACTGGACAAGTTGTCAGTACATTACTCACGGTCGAGCGAGAAGAGGAAGGAAAAGCTTACAAGGTTCAACGCCTAGTCTATTATCTCTCTGAAGTTTTGACTCCGTCCAAGCAACGATACCCTCATTATGAGAAGCTTGTCTATGGAATTTACATGACCATGAAGAAGGTTGCACATTACTTCTCTGATCACTCTATTACAATCGTCAGCGACGCACCGTTGTCTGAGATTCTGAATAACAGAGATGCAACTGGTCGAGTAGCAAAATGGGCGATTGAACTCCTTCCACTAGACATCAAGTTTGAGGCAAAGAAAGCTATCAAGTCCCAAGCAATCACGGATTTCCTTGCCAAGTGGATTGAGCAGCAACTACCGACTCAGGTTCACTCGAAACATTGGACTATGTTCTTCGATGGCTCCAAGATGCTAAACGGATCAGGTGCTGGAGTAGTATTGGTGTCCCCCCATGGAGACAAGCTCAACTATGTTCTCCAGATCCATTTTGATTCCTCCAATAACGAAGCAGAATATGAAACACTTTTATATGGGTTGTGTATGGCCATTTCACTCGGCGTCCGTCGCCTCATGGTATATGGCGACTCAGATTTGGTGGTTAATCAGGTGATGAAGGAATGGGATGCCAGAAGTCCAGCCATGACTGGTTACTGCAATGCTGTTAGGAAGCTGGAAAAGAAGTTTGAGGGGTTAGAAATTCACCATGTGCCCCGATTGAAAAATCAAGCTGCAGATGAGTTGGCAAAGATAGGTTCAAAGAGGGAAGCCATTCCCCGCAATGTGTTTCTGGAACATATTCATTCACCTTCGGTTCAGGAGGATCCCTTCACGGAAGAGTCGCCACAGTCCAAGAGCGCCACAGATCCGACTGAAGTTGAAATCCCAGCCGTGGTCGACTTAGTCATGGAAGTTCTGGTCATCACGCCCGACTGGACCGTGCCGTACATCTCATACATTCTTACGAAAGAACTTCCAGAGGATGAAGAAGAGGCTCGACAGATCGTCCAGCGATCTAAGGCCTTTACTGTGATAAAGGGGCAGTTGTTCAGAGAGAGTGCAACTGAAGTTTGCCAGAAGTGTATCACGCCAGAGGAAGGTCGAGTGATCCTCAATGATATTCACTCGGGGACGTGTGGTCACCACGCGTCCTCTCGGATCATCGTGGCCAAAGCATACCGAGCCGGATTTTACTGGCCGCGGGCCAACGAGATGGCTAAGGAAATAGTAGACAAGTGTGAAGGCTGCCAGTTTTACTCCAGCATGTCTCATAAACCTGCGTCGGCTTTGAAAACAATTCCACTCGTCTAGCCTTTTGCTGTCTGGGGACTGGACATGGTTGGACCTCTAAGGACGGGCAGGAGTGGATTTACTCATGTGCTAGTAGCAGTCGACAAGTTCACCAAGTGGATCGAAGCCAAGCCCATCAAAAGCCTTGAAGCAAGCACAGCTATGAGTTTCATCAGAGAGCTTATATTCAGATATGGCGTCCCGCACAACATCATCACGGATAACGGTTCAAACTTCGATTCTGAAGAATTCAAAGCCTTTTGTGCCTCCCAAGGCACGAGAGTCAACTACGCTTCGGGTCGCTCATCCTCAGTCGAATGGGCAGGCCGAGCGGGCAAACGGATTGATTCTCAAAGGATTGAAGCCTAGGTTGATGCGGGACCTGTAACATGCAGCAGGAGCTTGGGTCGACGAGCTCCCATCCGTACTATGGGGGTTGAGGACAACCCCTAACCGGTCGACTGGAAGGACTCCATTCTTCTTAGTCTATGGAGCTGAAGCCGTGCTCCCCAGTGATTTGCTCCACAATGCACCTCGAGTCAAACTCTTCTCGGAAGAAGAAGCAGAACAAGCCTGGCAAGATGCAGTCGATCTCCTCGAAGAAGAAAGAGAGATGGCCTTGATCTGGTCAACCATTTATCAGCAAGACTTGCGTCGATTTCACACTAGAAACGTGAGGGGTCGAGCATTTCAAGAAGGAGACCTGGTTCTTCGAGTGGACCAGCAAAGACCTCACAAGCTCGCTCCCGCTTGGGAAGGCCCTTTCGTCATCACCAAGGTGCTCCACAACGGAGCATACGACTCTTCAACGTTGAACACAATAAAGATGAGCCACGCGCCTGGAATGCGGATCTGCTCCGCCCTTTCTATTATTAAATGTTTAGACTGATGAGATGTAATCAGAAATACCTTTTAGTTTGGTTATCAAAAGACATAATTTACTTCTCCCGAATGATTGTTGTTTATTTCTTTTGTACGCATTACCTTAGCTGCGAATCTATTTCGCCTAAGTAATAAAAATCCTACCGGGTGATGAGTCTGCCTCTCACTCGAGGGCTTAGCTGCAGCCCAGTGCTCGCCTAAGTGATAAAAATCCCACCGAGTGATGAGTCTGCCTCTCACTGGGGCTTAGCTGCAGCCCTGCTCGCCTAAGTGATAAAAATCCCACCGAGTGATGAGTCCGCCTCACACTCGGGGCTTAGCTGCAGCCCAGTGCTCGCCTAAGTGATAAGAAATCCCACCGAGTGGTGAGTCCGCCTCACTCGGGGCTTAGCTGCAGCCCTGCTCGCCTAAGTGATAAAAATCCTACCGAGTGGTGAGTCCGCCTCACTGGGGCTTAGCCGCAGCCAGTGCTCGCCTAAGTGATAAAAATCCTACCGAGTGATGAGTCTGCCTCTCACTCGGGGGCTTAGCTGCAGCCCAGTTCTCGCTTAAGTGATAAAAATCCTACCAAGTGATGAGTCTTCCTCTCACTCGGAGGCTTAGCTGCAGGCCAGTGCTCGCCTAAGTGATAAAAATCCAACCGAGTGGTGACCAACCCTCCCACTCAGGAGCTTAGCTGCGGCCTAGTGCTCGTTTAAGTTTCAAAAATCCTACCTAGTGGGGAGCAACCCTCCCACTCGGAGGCTTAGCTGCGGCCCAGTGCTCGCCTAAGTTTGAAAAACCCTACCGAGTGGTGAGAAACCCTCCCACTCGGAGGGCTTAGCTGCAGCCCTGTGCTCGCCTAAGTTTGAAAAATCCTACCGAGTGGGGAGCAACCCTCCCACTTGGGGGCTTAGCTGCAGCCCAGTACTCGCCTAAGTTTGAAAAATCCTACCGAGTGGGGAGCAACCCTCCCACTCGAAGGCTTAGCTGCAGCCCAGTGCTCGCCTAAGTTTGAAAAATCCTACCGAGTGGTGAGCAACCCTCCCACTCGGGGGGCTTAGCTGCAGTCCCGTACTCGCCTAAGTTTGAAAATTCCTACTGAGTGGTGAGCGACCCTCTCGCTCGGAGGCTTAGCTGTGGCCCAGTGCTCGCCTAAGTTTGAAAAATCTTACCGGGTGGTTGACAGGAACGTCAAGACCATTGCCGAGTACCTTGCTGATGAGCTGATCAATGCTACTCAAGGATCACCCAATCGGTTGACTGGAACGTCGATACCATTGCTGAGTACCTTGCTGATGAGCTGATCAATGCTACTCAAGGATCACCTGATCGGTCGACTGGAACATCAAGACCATTGTTGAGTACCTTGCTGATGAGCTGATCAATGCTACTCAAGGATCACCCGATCGGTCGACTGGAACGTCAAGACCATTGCTGAGTGCCTTGCTGATGAGCTGATCAATGCAACTAAAGAGTCCCCTGATCGGCCAACTGGAATGTCAAGACCATTGTTGAGTGCCTTGCTGATGGGCTGATCAAAGTGACTCCAAGATTGCCCGATCGGTCGACTGACCATTCCTCTCCAGAAGCTGCATCAAGCAAACAGACAACAATTTGAGAGAAAAACGAATTTTGTTCGAAGACAGACGCAATATATGAGATGATAAATCCAAAGTTTCTTAATCGTAGAATAAAGTGCTCGGGCATCAGGCTTGAAGGAATTTTAACGGTTACAAATTCACTCGACATTCCGAGGCAAATAAAAGTGACGGCTTAATGTTTTTTAATCACTCGGCGGGAGAAGGACTGGCCGGCTCACAGAAGCTGTCGAGATCGATGCTATCGGCAATGCGAGTGGCTGCCTCGAGGAACGTGTCCATGAAGTCCTGGAAGGAGTGCTTCTTAGTGTTTGCCACTTTGAGAGCTGCTAGTTTGTCTTACTGTCGGATTTCGGGTTCCAGCAGACCCTTGAGGTTCGAACTCTGGGGTGCGCGCGGAGATTCAACCCTCTGCCGGCTCGCTCCTCGCCGAACCGCTAAGATCTAACTACCAAACTAAATAGCACAAGAGACACAAGATTTATACTGGTTCAGGCCACCATTGTGGTGTAATACCCTACTCCAGTGTGTGGTGTGGTGGATTGCCTCTTGAGCTTGATGATGAACAATACAAAGGGAGAACAGCTTCGCGAGGGTCTGTTCTTGGCTGGTGCGACAAACTGCTAGGGGGAGTTCAGTCGCCTCTCTCTCTCTCTCTCTGTGTGTGTGTCTTCCTATCCTTGTTCTTTTGATCAGGTCTCGCTCCCTCTACCCAGGGGTGGCTAGTCCTATTTATAGGCAAAGGCCCTGGGCCTCTTCCCAAATATTGAGCGGGAAGGGCGCCAACAATTGGCCATTTTGAAGGGGAACAGCGGGTACACTTATCCTGAGTGAAGTTGGTCGTCGCCTGTCAAAGGCTCTGGTGATGACGCCGGCTTGGGCTCCACAATGACTTCCTTCCGGCCGTTGGGCTGGTCTTGGTCTTGTTGCACCGAAATGGACCCTTTGCTTGATGCTCTCGCCTGCGCTTTCTCCCTTTGCACCAAAGAGGAAAGGAGGACACTGCGCGGGCTGGTGCCCGACTGGCACCCTTGGTCGTCATGGCTTGCGTCATGGGAACCTCGCGAGGTACCCTGCCTTGAACTCTCCGCCCCCTCATGAGCCAGCCTGATGAGGCCGTGCCTGAGGAAGCTCCTCGTCGTCCGCCCCACGAGGCTTGGCCCCTCGCGAGGGTCTTGAGCTTGCGTTGATGAAGATGGGCTGTGCTGGGCCTCCTTTGAGCCACGCCGTAGGCAGGCAAGTCTGGGGACCCCCGTTCCCAGAACGCCGACAGTAGCCCCCGGGCCCACGGCGCGCCCGAACTTGGCCAAGTAGAGAGGCGAAAGGGCAAGTGCGAAGCGTCGCGGGCCCTAACAGCCTGCAGCCTCGGGTGCCGCGTGGCGGTTGATTGGACGTGGGTGCCTCTGCAACCGCGTGAGTTGATAAAAGAGCGACATCTCCCTTGCCTCCTTTATTTCCTCCAGTTGCTGCTCAGATCCCCTTTCTTGCGCCTCTCCTCCCTGCTTCCAAAATCTTCAGATCTACTCCGCCTGCATGCCCTAGCCAGTCATGGCACCTCGCCAAGCCCCGGCCGGAGCTTGGTACTCGCTTGCCTTGGATCCGCCAAACATGTCAGGGGCGAGTCTTGCCCTGGTGTGCCAGATGGCGGAGGCGCAGGGCATCGACGGGACGAAGGCGTTCAAGGCCGGCTCTGCCGTCCCTGAAGGTCGAGGGAGCACCTTCTATCTTTGTGAGCGCCATCATTGCCGGTCTGGTGCCTCCCTTTTCCGAGTTCTTCTTCTTTGTCCTCCGCCACTACAATATTCAAGCTCTGCACCTCCATCCCAACTCTGTCCTTCTTCTGGCGATCTTCGCCTACTATTGTGAGGCTCACGTAGGGGCGAAGCCCTCGGTCGCCTTGCTACGCCACTACTTCTCCCTCTGAACCTCCCGTGGTTCCGCCTCCACGTGCACGAGCTTTGTCGCATACGGCGGTGCCATCGCCATTTCAAACCCTGGGAAGAGGATTGAGGGCTTCAGGAGCAAGTGGGTCTTGGTGGATGCTGGGCGCGTCCATCCTCGGCTGATCCTGCCCACGGAGAACCCCGCGAGCTCCGACGACTGGTCCCGAGTGGAGCTTCTGGATCCCTGCGCGAAGCTGGTGTTGGAGAAGATGGACGCAGATCTGAGGCCGTCCAGTGTGGCAGCGGCGAAGCTGACCGGTGCGTCGCTGCTGAGGGAGTTCCTGGAGCATCAACTGGCTCCGCTCCATCAATACTCGCTTCTGATGTGGAGGCCTCACTCGAGCCCCGTGGTCCTGGCCGACGAGGATCTGGCGGCGGTCCTCCAGTCCTTGGTTGGGGGCGATGTGGCAAGGCTGGAGGGCGCTCCTACGCCCCTGTTCCTTCGCGAGGATTGGGAGCAGGTAGTGGGGTCCATGCCTATCTTTAACGGGGACGGGCCCGTGCCCGTGGAGGCTCCGGAGGACCTGGTGGACGTGTCCTCCGACGACTCTAGCGAAGAGAAGGAAGAAGGGGAGCAGGAAGAGGGGGTTGATTCGGAGGCGGAGTCAAGAGCTCCTCCCCTTCGGTGCAGGTCCCGCACTCTCCGCCTTCCCCAGAGCGACGATGACAAGGATGAGGGTGAGCAGGGCGGCGGGAGCCTGCCTCCGATCCCGAAGAAGGACCGGACTGGGTTGGTCCCCCGCGGGTCTGCCCTGGACCCAGGGCGATCCACATGCGCGCCTCCTGCTCCCAAGCCCCTTGAAGCCGACCCTTGCAGCCGGCTCTCGGGCTTTAAGTTCGGCCGGAGGCTGCTCGAGTCCACCAGCGATGACCTGTAAGTGCCTGCTTCCCGTCTTGATTATTGTTCTGTCGACGAGACCTGATGCCCATGTCCTTCGGCCAGGCTGGCGCCCACGGCGAAGAAGCCAAAGGGAGCTCCTGAGGTCCCATCCGTGGCAGTGCCTCTGCCCGAGAAAGAAGGTGACAGTGACGCGCAAGCCTCTCCTGCCCGGGCGTCCTCGCGAGGCCAGGCTGAGCCCGCTGGGGCGAGCTCAGCCCCCTTGACCCAGGCGACTCCCGAGGTGCCCTTGCTTGACGCTGCCTTCTCTACCGTCATGGCGCCGTTGGTTCCGCCACAAGGTGCAGTGGTCACATAGCCGTCTTCTCCTCCTACTCCACCAACTGCTGCTTCTCCGAATACGGTTCTGGATCGCGCCATTGCCGGACTGGACGACAGGATCTTCTGGGTGCCGACCCCGTCTGGTGGCCGGGCGTTTGGAGCTGGCTTCAGGCTGGATTCGCTCCGATGCTTCGATACGGGCGGCGCTGGTCCAAGCCTCGACAGCTTGCGACGAGGAGAAACAGGCCGTCCATGAGGCGAAGGTTGCCCGCGATGCTGCCCTGGGGGAGGCAGCTAGCGTCCAAGGTCGCTGTGAGACGCTGGAGAGCGAGCTGAAGGGCCTGCAGAACCAACTTGCAGAGGAGGCCCGCCTTCGCCAAGAGCAGGAGGAAAGCATGAAAGTTCGCGAGGCGGCCGTCAAGGACCTGGAGGCCAAGCTCAAGAGGCGCCGTGGCCGCCTAGGTGTGCTGGAGCAAGAGCTGGAGGCGAGGAGGGTTGAGCTGGACGGCAAGGCCCGGGTTCTCGCCGAGGATCGCGTGGCCTTCGCGGATATGGAAGAGAAGGCTCGCACTTCACTGAAGACGCTTTATGATAGCGGCCTTGAGAGCCCGCTGGCCGGCAAGGAGGATGGCCCCGCCAAGCTGCTTCCCTTCCTGGTTCGCGCCCTTAACGACGTCACCCTTGGCCTTGGCCCTACGGCTGAGGCCGAGGCACACGTCTTGTCTTCTGCAGCTGACGCAGGTCTTCACCCACATCTATCTTCGCGACCCAACATCGACCTCGACAGCCTGCTGGAGCCAGTGAGCGGCGAGCGTGCCGCTGCCGCTGCTGAGGCTGTGAAGGGTCGCGCGGAGGCTCTGCTGGGGAAGTTGCGGGCCTTTAGTACCAGGCCGAAGCGGAGCGCTGCTAGCCCTGCCGCTCCACAAGGCGAACCTACTCCACGCGGCTCCCCCGCCGGCAAGTGACTTCGTCGTGGCTCCCGTCCTGTTTTTAATTCCTGCGCATGTACCATGTCTTGGGGAGGCGATAAAACTTATGTTTGATGCTGTGATAACATCATGGACTGTAATATTTGCTTTTGAATTCCCTCAAATTTGCATTATTCCTTCCTACTTGCTTATGTTCTACGCCGGCAGAGCCCGGCCCCGCGCATACCTCAGCCGCTATTGTGTAACGCCCCGGATTCGTTGCGCCATGTGTCTGCCAGTTATTCGCCGTCGTTGCCATGTCATTTGCTTGCGTGTTGCATTTTATCATGTCATCATGTGCATTTCATTTTGCATACGTGTTCGTCTCATCCATCCGAGCATTTTTCCCCGTTGTCCGTTTTGCAATCCGGCACTCCTATGTCCTTTGGCGTCCCCCTTTTTGTCTCTTGTTGTGAGTGAGTGTTAAACTTTCTTGGAATGGCCCGAGGTTTGCCAAGCGGCCTTGGTATAGCATCGGTAGACCGCCTATCAAGTTTCGTGTCATTTGGAGGTCGTTTGATACTCCAACGGTTAACCGGGCAACCGCGAAGGCCTCTTTTGTGTGCAGCCCAACACCCCTTCCAAAGTGGCCCAAAACCCAGCAAACTCCCCTCCATGCTCTCGGTCGTTCGATCACGATCGCGTGACCGAAAACCGCACCTCATTTGGACTCTCCTAGCTCCCTCTACATATATATATATATATGTGCATCTCTCCTGAAATCCCGGTCTAACCCTAGCAGTCTTCCTCCTTGCGCCGCCAGACATGTCCATCCGCGCTGGACATGTCCGGTGGACACGTCGCTCCAGCCAACCACGGGCTGCCACGTCATCGCCGCCGCCTCCCGCTCCAACCCCATCGCGCCACCTGTCCCACGCCGTTCCCGCAAGGCCCCGCCCGGCCCGCCTGCCCGCGCCCGCTCCGCCGCTTGCCGCCTGCTGCCGCTCGTGCCGCCCTTCGCGACTCACCTCGCCGGAGCTTCGCTGGCTTCGCCCGCCGCCGCGTGTCGCGCCGGATCCTCCTGTCGCTGAAGCTCTCCGGCCATTGTCGCCTCGCGCTGCCGGCGCCGCCCGCCGCGCGTCCGTCGCCGCCGCCGCGCCAAGGCCTCCATCTCGCCAGATGTGCCCGAGGTCGCCGCGCGCCTCCTCCGGCGCCGGCAGGCGGTTTCGCGCCCTCGCCGATCTCTTCGCCCGCCAGATCCGGCCGCTGGAGGGCCGGATCCGACGACCCCCATCTCCGGCGCCCTCTTCTTCCTCCCCGGCCGCCTCTACCGCAACTCCGGCGAGAGCCCTGGCTATCCTCGGAATCCGTGCACGAGGTTGACTTTCCCCTCCGAAAATTCTGCCAAGTCCCGAGTAATTTTGCATTATCATGCCATTTTCATCGCATCATAACTCTGTGCATACTGCTCTGTTTCGTGCGTGTAATATGTCAAATTGTTCGTCTCGACGAGTACTTCATTTCATTCCATTGCATCATTTTAATTTGAGCTCATCTTGATGCCTGAAATGCTGTTGGAAGAGTGCATGTTGATGTTAATCTGCTGAAAATGTTATAACTTGCTCATTTGTCATTTTTTCCATGATTGATGTGTGCATCCTATGAGGTTGAGCTCTACATGTGTTTTGATCTATGCCATGCCATCTTTCCAGAGGTGCAATCCATGTATTTTTGTGACTTGTGTAGTGAGTGCATCAAGCTTGTTAAGTGGGGTACTTGCTGTTGTTGTTTTCCTGAATGTTTCTGTTATATTTTGTTGCTATGTAAACATGCTCCTACTAGTCATTCTATGCATAATCTAGAGATGTTCACTAAGGATGAGTTGTTATAAATGTCTTGCTATATCCATTCATGCCCATGGTTGCATTTATAGCCTGCTGTAACATGTTGTAATCTTGCTCCAAATTTGCTAAATAATGTTGCTGTCAGCCTGTTAACATTATGTTCAGTTTTTCCATGAGCTTCCCTAGTGATCCATGCATCCTATGAACTTGTTCTTGCCATGCTTAGCTTCACAAACATGTCTTCTTACTGTTGGTTGCCTTTCCATGCCATTTATTGCTCTGTACTGAGTGGTTCAAGCTCACCAACATGCCTACTTGTTGTTGTTCCTGCCATGTATGAATCTGTAATATAACTTGCCATGTTTACATGGGTGCCATCATATTTTATGTGCTCTTTTGGCTCATGGTCAGTAAGGCACTTTTGTTCTATGCCATTAGTAGATTCATGCCATGTCTTTGTTTGCCATGATATGTTCCTGTAACATGTTGTTTGCTTGCTCTAAACATGGCAACCTGATGTTATTTCTGCAAAGTCTGAAACTGTTATTGTTTGCAATCTTTCCATGTCATTTTGAGCATGTTCTAGTGATTTCTGGAGATAGCTCAGTGTTCATGTTTTGTTAAGCTTTACCTGTACTTCATGTCCATGCCTTTTGTTCTGATATTGCGGTACTGTAGCATGTTGTTTTAATGCTTGCAAGATGCCTAGTTGCTGTTATGGACAGATTGTTGTTATGACTTGTATAGAGTGTATGTGTTGAACCGTTGCTCCGTTTTGAGTGTGCTCTATATGAAACTTGCTTGATTTTGCATGTACCTTCATATTATCATGTTGCATACATGTTTTGAGGTGTTTGCTTGATGTTTGTATGCATTTTGCATCAATGCCATATTTGACTTGTTTTGCTCATATCTTCTAGGCCGTAGCTCCGAATCTAATGAACTTTATATGTAACTTGACTAGAATTTCGTGTAGATCATCTTGGTGCATCTTAACTTGATGTTTAATAACTTGAACATAAGGTTTATTCAGTTCTGGACCAATTTCGAAATTTGCATATGAGGACTTACCGGAATTGTTATATGTTGTTCCCGGCCTCATTTAAACTTGCCTTGATGTGTTGTTCTTGTTTGCATCATCTCTTGCCATGAGTAGCTTCATGTAGCTTTGTCATGCATCATGCTTGTTGTGCATCATGTCTTGCCTATGTGTGGTGTGTTTACCATGTTGTGTGCTTCTTCTCGATAGTTCCCATTTCGTTGAGATCGTGAGGATTCGTTCGTCTACGCTTGGTTCATCTTCGTGGCTTCATCTTCTTCATGGGATCGTTCTTCTTCCTTGCGGGATTTCAGGCAAGATGACCGCTACCCTGGATCTCACTACTATCATTGCTATGCTAGTTGCTTCGTTCTATTGCTTTGCTGCGCTACCTATCTTTTGCTCTTCAAGCCTCCCAAATTTCCATGAACCTCTAACCTTTGACATCCTTCCTAGCAAACCATTGCTTAGCTATGTTACCGCTTTGCTCAGCCCCTCTTATAGCGCTGCTAGTTGCAGGTGAAGTTGAAGATTTCTCCATGGTGGACAGGATTTTGGTTGGGATATCACAATATCTCTTATATTTTTAATGCATCTATATATTTGGTAAAGGGTGGAAGGCTCGGCCTTATGCCTGGTGTTTTGTTCCACTCTTTCCGCCCTAGTTTCCGTCATACCGGTGTTATGTTCCCGGATTTTGCATTCCGTACGCGGTCGGGTGATTTATGGGACCCCCTGACAGTTCACTTTGAATAAAACTCCTCCAGCAAGGCCCAACCTTGGTTTTACCATTTGCCTTACCACCACCTACCTTTCCCTTGGGAGTAATTAACCCAAGGGTCATCTTTATTTTAGCCCCCCCGGGCCAATGCTTGTCTAAGTGTTGGTCCAAACCGAGCGATGTCCGGCGCCCCCTGGGCAACCAGGGTCTATGCCAACCCGACGTCTGGCTCATCCGGTGTGCCCTGAGAACGAGATATGTGCAGCTCCTATCGGTATTTGTCGGCACAGCGGGCGGCTTTGCTGGTCTTGTTTTACCATTGTCGAAATGTCTTGTAAACCGGGATTCCGAGACTGATCGGGTCTTCCTTGGAGAAGGAATATCCTTCGTTGATCGCGAGAGCTTATCATGGGCTATGTTGGGACACCCCTGCAGGGTTTAAACTTTCGAGAGCCGTGCCCGCGGTTATGTGGCAGATGGGAATTTGTTAATGTCCAGTTGTAGATAAATTGACACCTGATTCGAATTAAAACGCATCAACCGCGTGTGTAGCTGTGATGGTCTCTTCTCGGCAGAGTCCAGGAAGTGAACACGGTTTCTGGGTTATGTTTGACGTAAGTAGGTGTTCAGGATCACCTCTTGATCATTGCTAGTTTCACGACCGTTCCGCTTGTTCTCTTCTCGCTCTTATTTGCGTTGGTTAGCCACCATATTTGCTTAGTCGCTGCTGCAACCTCACCACTTTACCCCTTCCTTTCCCATTAAGCTTTGCTAGTCTTGATACCCATGGTAATGGGATTGCTGAGTCCTCATGGCTCACAGATTACTACAACAACAGTTGCAGGTACAGGTTATGCGATGATCATGATGCGAGAGCGATGCTTGATTGCGTTGAGTTCTTCTTCTGCTTCTTCTTTGATCAGGGGATAGGTTCCAGGTCGGCAGCCTGGGCTAGCAGGGTGGATGTCGTTTGAGTTTCTATTTGTGTTCCATCCGTAGTCGGATGTTGATCTTATGGATGATGTATTGTTGTATTCGTGTGGCATTGTATGCCTCTTGTATGTATCCCCATCTATTATGTAATGTTGATGTAATGATATCCACCTTGCAAAAGCGTTTCAATATGCGGTTCTATCCTTGGTGGGACCTTCGAGTCTCTTTAGGATAGTATCGCATATTGGGCGTGACAAGTTGGCCCCGACCGGAAACCAGGACGGGACCAAGGAGTGAGTTGCTACGTGACAAGTTAGGCTCCTGAGTCGCGATGCTCAGGAGTCCCCCTTGGCGCTCGAACAACAAGTGGGGAGGTGAGGTGTGGGTGGATCTGCCGTTCTACGTCTGCAGGGCCCGGCCGCACGCTTACCTCAACCGCCATTAGCCTTTCGGAACTAAGGAGTGAGGGGCTACGTGACCAGTTAGGCTCCTGAGACGCGATGCTCAGGAGTCCCCCTTGATGCTCAAACGGCCTTCGTACCTTGGCTCCGGCGGGAGGGACGTCTGACGAACCAGGCCCAGGGGGGGCGGTGGGGTGCGTCTGGCGAGACCCAGCGCAGCCCGTGCCCACCCTTTTCAAGGCACTCCCGAGGAGGCGTTGCGACAAGGCTGAACAATCGAGCCGGGCTCCCAGAGGTTGATGCGCCCGAGGCCACCTCGCTTGTTTATCACCAGCATGAGCATAGCGCTTTGTATCGCGTCTGGGCATAGCCGCTCCTCGGCAGTGTCACCAAAGGCAGAGCATGGTGCTTCCATCGGTACGTGGGAGGGCTCCCCCTCCGGAGGAGCCCCTGGGCGATACTGACCCCACCCCGAGACGTGGCTGCACAAGAGGGCTTGACGAGGTGTATCTGGGCACCCGTGAGCCAGCGCGGGACTCACGGGGCCCTACCTCAAGGCGGGTTGCGCCTGGCTCTGGGCCTTATCTTCGAGTGTGTTCCTGCAAATTTGGCCAGATGCCGGTGCTCTACGTCTTCGGGTCCCGGCTCTCGGGCTGGTCTCAGCCGTCGCTGGCATGCCAGGTCGCGATGCCATGGACAAGACCAGAGGGTGAGGGCCGGAGAGCCGGTAGGAGCCCTGAGTCGCGATGCTCAGGCACCCCTTTAACGCGCAAGCTGGGTTAGATGTTGAAACTCTATGTCCTCGGTCCGGCTCGGCTGGTCTCGGCTGTCACTGCATGCTGTGTCGTGATGCCATGGACAAGACCAGAGGGTGAGGGCCGGAGAGCCGGTAGGAGCCCTGAGTCGCGATGCTCAGGCACACCCCTTTAACGTGCAAGATTCCGACACCCAGGAGAAAAAGGCGCCAAATAACAAGCATGGTGGATCGAAAGCATAGTCCTAAGATAAGCGCAAGAAGGATACATGCCGCTGGGATAGGCCTGAGCTGCTTGGGGATGATGCATCCCAAGGGGCACCCCCAATAAGATAATCTAAGGACATGAAATAAAAGGGATACATGCCGCAGGGACGGACCCACGCGGCCTGGGAATAATGCGGCCCTGAAGGCGCTCCCAGCTAGAAACGAAACTTAAAAGATGTCACCTGATGATGTTGGGGACGAAGGGGTGTTGGTGCAGCAGACTCGATGGGCTGCGGAGCCAATCCTCACAAGCCCCCAGGCCCAGGGGCCTCGGGAGGCTCCGGAGGCGCCGGCGGCTCCTCGCGTGCCATCTCCATCTCCGCCAGGGCTGCGGCACGCCTGACCTCTTGAGCCTCCAAGATGGCCCTCATGAGACGCTGGTGCGCAGCAGCCGCGTTCGGCAGGCTGTAAGTGTTGGAAATATGCCCTAGAGGCAATAATAAAAGGTTATTATAATATTTCCTTATTCATGATAATTGTCTTTATTCATGCTATAACTGTATTATCCGGAAATCGTAATACACGTGTGAATACATAGACCATAATATGTCCCTAGTAAGCCTCTAGTTGACTAGCTCGTTGATCAACAGATAGTCATGGTTTCCTGGCTATGGACATTGGATGTCATTGATAACGGGATCACATCATTAGGAGAATGATGTGATGGACAAGACCCAATCCTAAGCATAGCACAAGATCGTAGTTCGTTTGCTAGAGCTTTTCCAATGTCAAGTATCCTTTCCTTAGACCATGATATCGTAACTCCCGGATACCATAGGAGTGCTTTGGGTGTACCAAACGCCACAACGAATCGGGTGACTATAAAGGTGCACTACGGTATCTCCGAAAGTGTCTCATTGGGTTGACACGGATCGAGATGGGATTTGTCACCCGTATGCCGGAGAGGTATCTCTGGGCCCACTCGGTAATGCATCATCATGATGAGCTCAAAGTGACCAAGTGTTTGGTCACGGGATCATGCATTACGGTACGAGTAAAGTGACTTGCCGGTAACGAGACTGAACGAGGTATTGGGATACCGACGATCGAGTCTCGGGCGAGTAACGTACCAATTGACAAAGGGAATTGTATACGGGGTCGTTTAAATCCTCGACATCGTGGTTCATCCGATGAGATCATCGAGGAGCATGTGGGAGCCAACATGGGTATCCAGATCCCGCTGTTGGTTATTGCCCGAGAGCCGTCTCGCTCATGTCTACGTGTCTCCCGAACCCGTAGGGTCTACACACTTAAGGTTCAGTGACGCTAGGGTTGTATGAATATGAGTATGCAGCAGACCGAATGTTGTTTGGAGTCCCGGATGAGATCCCGAACGTCACAAGGAGTTTCGGAATGGTCTGGAGGTAAAGAATTATATATAGGAAGTACTATTTCGGCCATCGGGAAAGTTTCGGGGTCACCCGGTATTGTACCGGGACCACCGAAAGTGTCCCGGGGGTCCACCGGGTGGGACCACCCATCCCGGAGGGCCCCATGGGCTGAAGTGGGGAGGGGAACAAGCCCATTGTGGGCTGGTGCGCCCCCTAGGCCCACCCCCTGCGCCTAGGGTTGAAACCCTAGGGTGGGGTGGGGGGGGGCGCCCCACTTGCCTTGGGGGGTACTCCACCCCCCTGGCCGCCGCCCCCCTTGGGAGATTGCATCTCCCAGGGCCGGTGCCCCCCCTGGGGGCCTATATAAAGGAGGGCAGGGGGAGGGCAGCCGCACCCTGAGTCTTGGCGCCTCCCTCCCCTGCTACACCTCTTCCTCCTCCCGCAGTAGTTTGGCGAAGCCCTGCCGGAGTTGTGCTGCATCCACCACCACGCCGTCGTGCTGCTGGATCATCATCAACCTCTCCTTCCCCCTTACTGGATCAAGACGGAGGAGACATCACGCTGACCGTACGTGTGTTGAATGCGGAGGGGCAGTCCGTTCGGCGCTAGGATCTCCGGTGATAGGATCACGACGAGAACGACTACTTCAACCCCGTTCTTTTGAACGCTTCCGCTCGTGATCTACAAAGTGGTATGTAGATGCATCTATCCTTTCACTCGTTTCTTAGATGAACTCATAGGTGGATCTTGGTGAAACCGTAGGAAAAATATTAATTTTCTGCAACGTTCCCCAACAGTGGCATCATGAGCTAGGTCTATGCGTAGTTCTCTATTGCACGAGTAGAACACAATTTTGTTGTGGGCGTAGATCTTGTCAACTTGCTTGCCGCTACTAGTCTTTTCTTGCTTTAGCGGTATTGTGGGATGAAGTGGCCCGGACCGACCTTACACGTACGCTTACGTGAGACCGGTTCCACCGACTGACATGCACTAGTTGCATAAGGTGGCTGGCGGGTGTTTGTCTCTCCCACTTTAGTTGGAGCGGATTCGACGAAAAGGGTCCTTATGAAGGGTAAATAGAAGTTGACAAATCACATTGTGGCTTTAATGTAGGTAAGAAAACGTTCTTGCTAGATCACCTATAGAAGCCACGTAAAAACTTGCAACAACAATTAGAGGACGTCTAACTTGTTTTTGCAGCAAGTGTCTTGTGATGTGATATGGCCAAAAGTTGTGATGAATGATGAATGATATATTGTGATGTATGAGATCATGTTCTTGTAATAGGAATCACGACTTGCATGTCGATGAGTATGACAACCGGCAGGAGCCATAGGAGTTGTCTTTATTTTTTATATGACCTGCGTGTCATTGAAGAACGCCATGTAAATTACTTTACTTTATTGCTAAACGCGTTAGCCATAGAAGTAGAAGTAGTCGTTGGCGTGACAACTTCATGAAGACACGATGATGGAGATCATGATGATGGAGATCATGGTGACATGCCGGTGACAAGATGATCATGGAGCCCCGAAGATGGAGATCAATGTAGCTATATGACATTGGCCATATCTGTCACTGCTATATAATTGCATGTGATGTTTATTATGTTTATGCATCTTGTTTACTTAGAATGACGGTAGTAATAAGATGATCCCTCATAATAATTTCAAGAAGTGTTCTCCCCTAACTATGCACCGTTGCTAAAGTTCGTCGTTTCGAAGCACCACGTGATGATCGGGTGTGATAGATTCTTATGTTCACATACAACGGGTGTAAGACAGTTTTACACATGCAAAAAAAACACTTAGGGTTAACTTGACGAGCCTAGCATGTACAGACATGGCCTCGGAACACGGAGACCGAAAGGTCGAACACGAGTCGTATGGAAGATACGATCAACATGGAGATGTTCATCGACGATGACTAGTCCGTCTCACGTGATGATCGGACACGGCCTTGTCGAGTCGGATCGTGTAACACTTAGATGACTAGAGGGATGTCTAATCTGAGTGGGAGTTCATTGTAATAATTTGATTAGATGAACTTAATTATCATGAACTTAGTCTAAAACCTTTGCAAATATGTCTTGTAGATCAAATGGCCAACGCTCATGTCAACATGAACTTCAATGCGTTCCTAGAGAAAACCAAGCTGAAAGATGATGGCAACAACTATACGGATCTGGGTCCGAACCCGAGGATCATCCTCATAGCTGCCAGAAACAATATGTCCTAGAAGGATCGCTAGGTGATGCACCTGTTCCAGAGAACCAAGACGTTATGAACGCTTGGCGATCGCGTCGATGATTACTCCCTCGCTCAAGGCGGCATGCTTTACGACTTAGAACCGGGCTCCAAAAGCGTTTTGAGCAACACAGAGCATATGAGATGTTCGAGGAGCTGAAACTAGTTTTTCAAGCTCATGCCCGGTCGAGATATGAAGTCTCCGACAAGTTCTATAGTTGTAAGATGGAGGAAAATAGTTCATCAAGTGAGCACATACTCAAAATGTCCAGGTTGCACAACTTTGTCCTAGCTGGACATTAACCTCCTGACGAGGCGGTCATTGACAGAATCCTTGATCGCTCCCACCAAGCTACAAGAGCTTTGTGATGAACTAAAATATGCAGGGATGGTGAAGACCATTCTGAAGTATTTTCAATGTCAAGTCAGCAGAGGTAGAAATCAAGAAGGAACATCAAGTGTTGATGGTCAATAAAACCACTAAGTTCAAGAAGGGCAAGGGCAAGAAGAACTTCAAGAAAGACGGCAAGGATGTTGCCGCGCCTGCAAGCCATTGCGGGAAGAAGTCAAAGAATGGACCCAAGCACGAGACTGAGTGCTTTTATTGCAAAGGAAGGGTCTTCGAAGCGGAACTGCCCCAAATATATAGCGGACAAGAAGGCCAGCAACACCAAAGGTATATTTGATATACATGTAATTGATGTGTACCTTACCAGTACTCGTAGTAACTCCTGGGTATTTGATACCGGTGTCGTTGCTCATATTTGTAACTCACAGCAGGAGCTACGGAATAAGCGGAGACTGGCGAAGGACGAGGTGACGATGCGTGTCGGGAATGGTTCCAAGGTCGATGTGATCGCCGTCGGCACGCTACCTCTACATTTACCTATGGGATTAGTTTTCAACCTTAATAATTGTTATTTAGTGCCAAGTTTGAGCATGAACATTGTATATGGATCTCGTTTGATACGAGATGGCTACTCATTTAAATCCGAGAATAATGGTTGTTCTATTTATATGAGAGATATGTTTTATGGTCATGCCCCGATGGTCAATGGTTTATTCTTAATGAATCTCGAGCGTAATATTACACATATTCATAGTGTGAATACCAAAAGATGTAAAGTTGATAATGATAGTCCCACATACTTGTGGCACTGCCGCCTTGGTCACATTGGTGTCAAGCGCATGAAGAAGCTCCATGTCGATGGACTTTAGAGTCACTCGATTATGAATCATTTGACACATGCGAACCATGCCTCATGGGCAAAATGACCAAGACTCCGTTCTCCGGAACAATGGAGCGAGCAACCAACTTATTGGAAATCATACATACCGATGTGTGCGGTCCAATGAGCGTTGAGGCTCGCGGAGAATATCGTTATGTTATCACTCTCACTGATGACTTGAGTAGATATGGGTATGTCTACTTAATGAAACACAAGTCTGAGACCTTTGAAAAGTTCAAGGAATTTCAGAATGAGGTAGAGAATCAACGTGACCGAAAGATAAAGTTCCTACGATCAAATCGTGGAGGTGAATATTTAAGTCACGAATTTGGTACACACTTAAGGAAATGTGGAATCGTTTCACAGCTCACGCCGCCTGGAACACCTCAGCATAACGGTGTGTGAGAACGTCGTAATCGCACTCTATTGGATATGGTGCGGTCTATGATGTCTCTTCCCGATTTACCGCTATCATTTTAGGGATACGCTCTAGAGACAGCTACATTCACTTTAAATAGGGCACCATCTAAATCCGTTGAGATGACACCGTATGAATTATGGTTTGGGAAGAAACCTAAGGTGTCATTTCTAAAAGTTTAGGGATGCGATGCTTATGTCAAGAAACTTCAACCTGAAAAGCTCGAACCCAAGTTGGAAAAATGCGTCTTCATAGGATACCCTAAGGAAACCATTGGGTATACCTTCTACTTAAGATCCGAGGGCAAGATCTTTGTTGCCAAGAACGAATCCTTTCTGGAAAAAGAGTTTCTCTTGAAAGAAGTAAGTGGGAGGAAAGTAGAACTCGATGAAGTACTACCTCTTGAACAGGAAAGTAGTGCAGCTCAGGAAGATGTTCCTGTGATGCATACACCAACTGGAGAGGAAAATAATGATGATGATCAAGGTACTTCGGATCAAGTTGCTACTGAACTTCGTAGGTCCACAAGGACACGTTCCGCACCAGAGTGGTACGGCAATCCTGTCCTGGAAATCATGTTGTTAGACAACGGTGAACCTTCGAACTATGAAGAAGCGATGGCGGGCCTAGATTCCAACAAATGGCTTGAAGCCATGCGATCCGAGGTAGAATCCATGTATGAAAACAAAGTATGGACTTTGACAGACTTGCCCGATGATCGGCGAGCGATAGAAAACAAATGGATCTTTAAGAAGAAGACAGACGCGGATGGTAATGTTACCATCTATAAAGCTCGACTTGTTGCTAAGGGTTATCGACAAGTGCAAGGGGTTGACTATGATGAGACATTCTCTCCCGTAGCGAAGCTAAAGTCCGTCCGAATCATGTTAGCAATTGCCACATACTATGATTATGAGATATGGCAAATGGACGTCAAAACGGCATTCCTTAATGGACATCTTAAGGAAGAACTGTATATGATGCAGCCGGAAGGTTTTGTCGATCCTAAAGATGCTAACAAAGTATGCAAGCTCCAGCGATCCATTTATGGGCTGGTGCAAGCATCTCGGAGTTGGAACATTCGCTTTGATGAGATGATCAAAGCGTTTAGTTCATGAGACTTATGGAGAAGCCTCGTTTACAAGAAAGTGAGTGGGAGCTCAGAGCATTTCTCATATTATATGTAGATGACATACTCTTGATGGGAAATTATATAGAACTTTTGGACAGCATTAAGGCCTACTTGAATAAGTGTTTTTCAATGAAGGACCTTGGAGAAGCTGCTTACATATTAGGCATCAAGATCTATAGGGATAGATCGAGACGCCTCATAGGTCTTTCATAAAGCACATACCTTGATAAGATTTTGAAGAAGTTCAAAATGGATCAGTCCAAGAAAGGGTTCTTTCCTGTATTGCAAGGTGTGAGATTGAGCTTGGCTCAATGCCCGACCACGGCAAAAGATAAAGAAGAGATGAGTGTCATCCCCTATGCTTCAGCCATAGGATCTATTATGTATGCCATCTTGTGTACGGACATGATGTAAACCTTGCCGTAAGTTTGGTAGGAAGGTACCAAAGTAATCCCGCAAGGAACACTGGACAGCGGTCAAGAATATCCTGAAGTACCGAAAATGACAAATGACATGTTTCGTTTATGGAGGTGACGAAGAGCTCGTCAGAAGGGTTACGCCGACGCTTAGCTTCGACACAGATCCGATGACTCTAAGTCACAAACCGGATACGTGTATATGTTGAATGGTGGAGCGAGAGTCGGTGCAAATGCAAGCGAGCGCCGTGGCGGGATCTACATGTGAAGCGGAGTACATGGCAGCCTCAAGGCAGCACATGAAGCAATTTGGGTGAAGGAGTTCATCACCGACCTAGGAGTCATACCCAATGCGTGGGGCCGATCAAACTCTTCCGTGACAACACGGAGCTATTGCCCTTGCCAAGGAGCCTGGTTTCACAAGAAGACCAGGCACATCAAGCGTCGCTTCAACTCCATCCGTGAAAATGTTCAAGATGGAGACAAAGATATTTGCAAAGTACATACGGATCTGAATGTCGCAGATCCGTTGACTAAACCTCTCTCGTGAGCAAAACATGATCAACACCAACTCTATGGGTGTTTGATTCATCACAATGTAATTAGATTATTGACTCTAGTGCAAGTGGGAGACTGTTGGAAATATGCCCTAGAGGCAATAATAAAAGGTTATTATAATATTTCCTTATTCGTGATAATTGTCTTTATTCATGCTATAACTGTATTATCCGGAAATCGTAATACACGTGTGAATACATAGACCATAATATGTCCCTAGTAAGCCTCTAGTTGACTAGCTCGTTGATCAACAGATAGTCATGGTTTCCTGGCTATGGACATTGGATGTCATTGATAACGGGATCACATCATTAGGAGAATGATGTGATGGACAAGACCCAATCCTAAGCATAGCACAAGATCGTGTAGTTCGTTTGCTAGAGCTTTTCCAATGTCAAGTTTCCTTTCCTTAGACCATGATATCGTGTAACTCCCAGATATCGTAGGAGTGCTTTGGGTGTACCAAACGTCACAACGTAACTGGGTGACTATAAAGGTGCACTACAGGTATCTCCGAAAGTGTCTGTTGGGTTGACACGGATCGAGACTGGGATTTGTCACTCCGTATGACGGAGAGGTATCTCTGGGCCCACTCGGTAACGCATCATCATAATGAGCTCAAAGTGACCAAGTGTTTGGTCATGGGATCATGCATTACGGTACGAGTAAAGTGACTTGCCGGTAACGAGACTGAACGAGGTATTGGGATACCGACGATCGAGTCTCGGGCGAGTAACGTACCGATTGACAAAGGGAATTGTATACGGGGTTGTTTAAATCCTCGATATCGTGGTTCATCCGATGAGATCATCGAAGAGCATGTGGGAGCCAACATGGGTATCCAGATCCCGCTGTTGGTTATTGCCCGAGAGCCGTCTCGGTCATGTCTACGTGTCTCCCGAACCCGTAGGGTCTACACACTTAAGGTTCGGTGATGCTAGGGTTGTATGAATATGAATATGCAGTAGACCGAATGTTGTTCGGAGTCCCGGATGAGATCCCGAACGTCACGCGGAGTTTCGGAATGGTCCGGAGGTAAAGAATTATATATAGGAAGTACTGTTTCAGCCATCGGGAAAGTTTCGGGGTCACCAGGTATTGTACCGGGACCACCGAAAGTGTCCCGGGGGTCCACCGGGTGGGGCCACCCATCCCGAAGGGCCCCATGGCCTGAAGTGGGGAGGGGAACCATCCCATAGTGGGCTGGTGTGCCCCCCTAGGCCCACCCCCTGCGCCTAGGGTTGAAACCCTAGGGTGGGGGGGGGGGGGCGCCGCACTTGCCTTGGGGGGTACTCCACCCCCTGGCCGCCGCCTCCCTTGGGAGATTGCATCTCCCAGGGCCGGCGCCCCCCCTGGGGGCCTATATAAAGGAGGGCAGGGGGAGGGCAGCCGCACCCTGAGTCTTGGCGCCTCCCTCCCCCTGCTACACCTCTTCCTCCTCCCGCAGTAGTTTGGCGAAGCCCTGCCGGAGTTCTGCTGCATCCACCACCACGCCATCGTGCTGCTGGATCATCATCAACCTCTCCTTCCCCCTTGCTGGATCAAGACGGAGGAGACGTCACGCTGACCGTACATGTGTTGAACGCGGAGGTGCCGTCCGTTCGGCGCTAGGATCTCCGGTGATAGGATCACGATGAGAACGACTACTTCAACCCCGTTCTTTTGAATGCTTCCGCTCGCGATCTACAAAGTGGTATGTAGATGCATCTCTCCTTTCACTCGTTGCTTAGATGAACTCATAGGTGGATCTTGGTGAAACCATAGGAAAAATTTTAATTTTCTGCAACGTTCCCCAATAGTAAGGCATGCACACGTAGCTGTGGGGCGGACCCTTGCAACGTCCCACTCACGAGGGCCAGAGGCGCTCTTGAGACGCGGCTCGGTTGAGCCCTGGTATGTCGATGCAGACGCGCAGCCCACCATCCTCGCCTGGATGGGGGGCCACAGCGGGTAGGCGGCGGCTGCCTCTCATGACCCTTGACTCCTGTAACTCCTGAATGGCCTTGCTGACGAACTCCTGAGGGTTTGGCCCTCCTTGCCTTGCTCCTTCTTGAGGGAAACGTGCTTCGAAGCACGCCTCCCCGTGGTGCCCAAGCGCCTCCCTCGTGACCTCGGCGAGGTCGGCGGCCCTCCAGGGGAGAGCCCCCGAGCCCTCCCTGAGGAGGGCGCCGGGCGCGCTTCCCTATGTGATGGAAGGAGGCTCCTCCTGGCCAGGCGCAGGCCCTGAGGGGCCTGCCTCCTGAGGAGCCAGGCCGGTTGATGTCTTCTTCTTGGGGGCGGACTCGGGAAGCCTCCTGCCTCTGCGGTCTGTGTCTTCCAGTGATGCGGCCTGAAAGGCTCGCTCCAGGGAGCACACTGCGTCTCTCTCTTCGCAGGGCACCGTGATGACCCCGCCGCTTCCTGGCATCTTGAGGACGTTATGGCCGTGGTGGGTTACGACCATGAACTTGGCCATCTGCCGGGTACCCAAGGATGGCGTTATCACGACAAGTTTAATGTGGGCGACGCGAAGTCGATGAGCTCGGTGCGGAAGTTATCGCGAGCCCGAAGGTGACAGGAAGGCGGACCTGTCCTATCGGGACCGTGGAGCCGTCGGTGACTCCAGAGAAGGGCTTGGTTGGCTGAAGCTGACTGTAAGGCACTTGGAGATTGTTGAATGTTTCCACGGACAGGACGTTGAGCCCAGCCCCGCCGTCGATGAGGGTCCTGGTGACTAGCACGTTGTTGATGATTGGGGAACAAAGCATCGGGAGGACTCCTGCTGTGGCCGCGCACTTGAGCTGATCCGCTGAGCTGAACGTGATGGCGCACGCCGACCACCTGAGAGGGTGCGTGGCCTCGAGCTTGGGGAGGACTGCATTCACTTCGCGGGCGAACTGCTTGAAGATGCGCTGAGAGGCTGGGGCTTGAGCTCCGCCAGATGGAGCGACAGACGCAGTTCCTGGAAGCCCCCAGCCCCCTCGTCCTGATGACGGTCTTCATTCCTTCTTGGCTGCGATGGCAGCGGAGGGAGGCCTGCGTTCCCTTGCGGGCGATCCTCACGAGGCTGATCCCTCTAGCCTCCCTCACGAGGCGGGTCCTGCCAGCGGTTCTCGTGAGGTTGGTCGCGCCACCCTTGGCGCGGGCCGCTGTCTTCCCAGCGTCCTGCATTCCTTCCTCCTCCTCGGCCGTAGCCCCGGTCGCTGCGGTCGGGACGTCTGCCGATCCTTCCTTCGCGCACGGCTCGGAGCTCTTGGCATTCATTTGTGTTGTGAGTGTGGAGGTCGTGGTACACGTAGTACCGGCTGCCCTTGGAGGATTCGGGCTGATCTCTGCCCCGTTTGGTGTCTGGCTCGGTCGCGAGCATGGCAGCCCCCTTGTGCTTCATGTCCTTGGCCTTGGGCTTTTTCTCTTCGGGGTCCGCGGCAGGCAGCTCGAGGAGGGAGAGGCGCCCCTCCTCAGCTCTGGCGCACTTGGTCGCCAAGTTGAACAGCTCCAGGGAGGTGCACAAGTCTTCATGCATCGCCAGCTCCTCCTTCATCTTGACGTCGCGCACACCATCGGAGAAGGCAGAGATGATGGCCTCCTCCGTTACCCTGGGGATCTTGAGGCGAGCGTTGTTGAATCGCTGGATGTACTTCTGCAGGGTTTCCCATGGCTGCTGCTTGATACGGCGCATGTCGCTCACGGCGGGTGGCCGGTCACGAGTACCCTGGAAGTTGGTGACGAAGCGGGTGTGCATCTCGTCCCAGGAAGAGATCGTGCACGGGCCAGATTCAGAGCCAAAGGGCTCCGTCCTTGAGCGCCATGGGAAACCAGTTCGCCATGACCTTTTCGTCTCCGTTGGCAGCTTCGATGCCCAACTCATAGAGTTGGAGGAACTCCACAGGGTCAGCCGTGCCGTCGTAGCGAGGGGGCAGGTCTGGCTTGAACTTGTCGGACCACGCGACGCTGCGCCTTCGGAGGTGAAGGCGCGGCAGCCCACCGTGGCCACGGGGGCCCTTGGGCAACGGAGAGCTTGGTCCTGTGGGTCCCCATGTGCCGCGGCTGGGGGCAGCGCTGGGTCTTGACGTGCTGGAGGAGGGAGCGCTCGGGCAGCTTCTCGTGGGCGAGGGACTTCTTGGCAGCTCTGCTCTTGCCGCGGTGGCGCCTGGTGGAGCGGGTTCCGCCCAGGGGCCGCGCGCCTTCTTGAGGAGGAGGCGGCTGAGGCGCCCCAGGAGCTTCATCGCCCGCGCGGGGCGGGGTGCGGTGCAGCGAGAAGGATGGTGCGGGGGCGCCTCCGGCGGCGCGGACGAGCTCAGCGACTCGGTCGAGCCATTCTTCGTAGACGTCGTCGATGGGGCGGTAGCGCAGGAGCTCGTTTGCCGCGATGAGCGCAGCTCGGGCCTCCATGGCTGCGCGGGGCGCCAAGCGCGTGACGAAGAACCAGCGGGTGAGCGAGGGTGGCAGAAGGCGGCCGCCCCGCCTCATGGACGGATCTTTGGGACGATGCTTGTTGCTCGTTTCGCCAGCCGGTGGCGGCGTTGATAGCGAGTGATGGGGAACGACGAGGGCGCCCGCCGACGGGAGCCGCTCGGGCGATATGGAGGCGAAGCGGCTCGGCGCTCAGTATGGCGAGCCCGACGAGCGTCAGACATGGTTGCGGTGGTCGGGGAAGAACAAGACGGCGCAAGGCAAATTCCGGCGCACCCCTACCTGGCGCGCCAAATGTCGGATTTCGGGTTCCGGCAGACCCTTGAGGTTCGAACTCTAGGGTGCACGCGGAGATTCAACCCTCTGCCGGCTCGCTCCTCGCCGAATCGCTAAGATCTAAACTACCAAACTAAATAGCACAAGAGACACAAGATTTATACTGGTTCAGGCCACCATTGTGGTGTAATACCCTATTCCAGTGTGTGGTGTGGTGGATTGCCTCTTGGGCTTGATGATGAACAATACAAAGGGAGAACAGCATCGCGAGGGTCTGTTCTTGGCTAGTGCGACGAACTGCTAGGGAGAGTTCAGTCGCCTCTCTCTCTCTCTCTCTTTGTGTGTGTGTGTGTGTGTCTTCCTATCCTTGTTCTTTTGATCAGGTCTCGCTCCCTCTACCCAGGGGGTGGCTAGTCCTATTTATAGGCAAAGGCCCTGGGCCTCTTCCCAAATATTGAGCGGGAAGGGCGCCAACAATTGGCCATTTTGAAGGGGAACAGCGGGTACACTTATCCTGACTAAAGTTGGTCCTCGCCTGTCAAAGGCTCTGGTGATGACGCTGGCTTGGGATCCACAATGACTTCCTTCCAGCCGTTGGGCTGGTCTTGGTCTTGTTGCACCGAAATGGATGCCTTTGCTTGATGCTCTCGCCTGCGCTTGCTCCCTTTGCACCAAAGAGGAAAGGAGGACACTGCGCGGGCTGGCGCCCGACTGGCACCCTTGGTCGTCATGGCTTGCACCATGGGCACCTCGCGAGGTACCCTGCCTTGAACTCTCCGCCCCCTCATGAGCCAGCATGACGAGGCCGTGCCTGAGGAAGCTCCTCGTCGTCCGCCCCGCGAGGCTTAGCCCCTCGCGAGGGTCTTGAGCTTGCATTGATGAAGATGGGCTGTGCTGGGCCTCCTTTGAGCCACGCCGCAAGCCGCAGGCAGGCAAGTCTGGGGACCCCCGTTCCCAGAATGCCGACACTTACTTAGCCTCCTTGCAGTGCACTCGGACCAAAGACAAGGCGACATCAGCGCCACAACGGGCAGAAGATTTCTTCCACTCTTGCACTCGCCCTGGAATCTGATTTTGCCGATTCATCAAGGACTCGAGGTCTTGAGAGATTCCCCCCTAAGGACAGAGTTCGGCGTCCACTCGGGTCATCGCCGCCTTCAGTCGAGCCAGATAGTCGACTGCGCCGTCCAAGCGTGATTCCAGTTGAAGCAAGTTCATTGCAGCTTCATATTTCATGGGACAGTTGATTGGGTCGAGACCTGTCTCGACCCGTCTAGTTTCAGCTTCGAAGTCCTGACAGAATTTTGTTTCATCACAAAAATCAATGAGTCGACAATATTTCAATTCTCAGTCGACGACAGTTATCCAACTGAACAGTCATACCTTCGAGCTTCAAGACAAGCTTCACCGCAAGTTGTTCCAAATGGGACTCTAGCTTGCTCGTCTTGGCCCTGAGATCGTCAACTTCAGCGGTCAGGTTCTCCTTGTCCTTCCACAGTTGCTCGACTTCACGATTGGCGTCTGAGACAGCCGTCTTCAGTTTCGCGTTCTCATCCTCCAACTTGCCGACTGAAGCCAGCTTCTGGTCCGCAAGCGTCGTCTTCTCACGAGCTTCTTTTTGAGCAGTAGCAAGATCCTGGTCCTTCTTCTCCAACGCCTCCTTCATTCTCTCTAAAGAAACAACACTCTTCAGACGAGCCTGAAGTTGGCCGTTTTCACTACACACATCTGCTTATGTGAAGTCACTCGGTTCAAAGAGACTGAAAGAAAAGCAGCGGAAAGTCCACCAAGCAGACGAAACAGTCGAATGGTTACCTCCCATGATGGCTGTTTCTTGTTGGGCAGTCTTTAGGTTCTTCTTTGCAAGTTCGAGGTCCAGTTCAACGCTGATATGCTTCTTCTTCAACTTGGTGAGCCGAGCTCCGAGATCACAAGACCTCTGCAGCCAGAAAGACAAACATTTTAGTTGACAGAAATAAGAGACAGTAAAAGAAAATAATTACTCTAAGACTACTGCCGAATCAAATATTCAACAGTAGTCTTGGGGACTACACCCAGTGGGTGCACTTAGCATGCCCCCACTGGATCAGATCAACATTCAGCACGAGTTTAAAAAAAGAGAGAGAGAGATACATCACTAGACCATAGTCAACTGCCAGTAGTCGACTGTGGTCTCGGCGACTACACCCAGTGGGTGCACTCGACGTGCCCCCACTGATTCGAAAAGTGCAGAACTGAAGAAACCATGAGTTCTAAACGAAGGAACACCCAGTGGGTGATCAGATATAAAGCGACATTCAAGGGTTCAGTCAGAATTTTGCTGACCTAAACATTGGTCTGAAGGGCAGTGCTGGCGTTGTAAGCTATCTGACGGCTTCATGCATCACTTTCACTTGTTCCATGACAAGGTTCGCCTGGCGAAGAGCTTCCCTAGCAGCACCCGGCGAGTCTTCTGGAGTTTGGTATGTAGCAAAGAGGGATGGCTCAAGAGGGGTCGAAGTAGTTGCCGGGTCAGATGAGTGGAGTTGCACGGTGCAAAGTGTCAGTCTGATCGACCCGACGGACGATCAGTCGTCAACGGGTTAGCGAATGTGACGTTGGTCCGGACTATCACTTCAGGCGCCGGCGTCGACTGAGGGACCTGGACTTCAAGCTTCCTCCTGCTTGAGCCTCCACTCTTCTTCTTCCTATCCTATAGAGGCACTTCTTCTTCGTCGTCATCAAGAAGCACAGCGATATCTTGCGGAGCTACATAAGAAGAGAAGTATCAAATTTTCAGTCAATTGACCATCCACTCGACTAAACAGAACTCGGTCGAATGAACTTACCAGCTCGTGAGGTGGCCTCTTCGTCTCCTGGTGCCTTATCAATGTCCATGTCAGTGGCAGCAGAGGTGGGGCTGGAAGGACACAAAAAGCAGTCGGTTAGATCAAGAAAACCTTCAATCGACTTATAGAAGCGCAAACAAGATACCCACCCTGAGACAACGGGGACGTCCATCTTGATTCGTGGCAATGTCTTCCGGGTCTTGGAGGGAGCAACTTTAGGCTACTTGGCCAACTTCTCCGTTGGCTCCGGAGTCGATGTCCGAGTGCGCTTCTGAGTATTGGCACTGGGACCCACGCCTTTCCCGCGCTCACCGACCGGGTCATGCTGCTATTTGGATCGATGTTTGGAGCGTGGCTGTGAGTCGACTTCCTCCTCCTTGTCCGACTCCTCGCTCTCGTCCTCCTCGTCGTCTTCCTGAGAATCCCACTCGTCACTATCTTCCGCGCTGTCCTCCCCCTCCTGGGCCTGCTCCAAAGCCTGTTCGCCATTGGGCATCGAATGCATCTCAGTGAACACCTACAGAACAAATTGGTCGAACGAGAGTCGGTCAATCTCAAGTGCTGTCGGAGCATGAATGAGAAGCAGTCAGAACGAAAAGCACACCTTGTCGGGTGGGTTGTCGCTGCTAAAGGTAACGACTCGCCTAGATCCTCTGGGATTGTCCTGATTGCCTATGATGCTCCTCAGCCACAAAGCTACTGTTGCAGACGGTACTTCTTCTGGATGGACCCGAGCGGTGTCGTCCGGTCCGAAATACAGCCACATCGGGTGATCGCGGACCTGGAGAGGCTGGATGCATCGACTGAGGAACACCTCCAACAGATCTAGACCCGTAACGCCATCATTGATAAGCTGAACCACCCTATCCACCAACATCCTCGTCTCCATGGTCTCGCCAGTAGTCACTTTCAGTGGAGCAGGAGTCTGGACTCGGTCAAACGAGAAGTGGGGGAGGCCGGTCGACTGACCTGGAGCCGCGACATCTTGGCAATAGAACCAAGTCGACTGCCAGCCTCTAACGGAGTCAGGAAGAGTCATGGCAGGAAAGGCACTCCCTTTCCTCTTTTGGATACCTAAACCCCCACACATTTGGATGACATCGGTTTTTGAGTCACTCGACTTCGCCTTTTTTTACCGATTGGGAACGAATGGTGAAGATGTGCTTGAAAAGACCCCAGTGCGGTCGACACCCCAAGATGTTCTCGCACATCGACACGAAAGCAGCTAAATATGTGATGGTGTTGGGGGAGAAATGGTGGAGTTGAGCACCGAAAAAGTTCAGGAACCCCCGGAAGAAAGGATGCGGGGGAAGCAAAAAGCCGCGGTCGACGTGGGTGGCGAGCAGAACGCACTCACCCGGTTGAGGCTGAGGACTCATCTCCCCCTTCGGCAGCCTTGCCGCTCCCTTGGCGATTAACCCCGACTCCGCCAGCTCGTCCAAGTCCGCCTGCCGAATCGAAGACCGGATCCAATCGCCCTGGATCCAGCTCGGCGGCAGCCTCGCACGCGACAACGACCCGCGTTGCTGCTTCCTGCCCTTCGCCACCTCCTTCGTCTTCTTTGTGCACTCTAGCGCCACCGTCTTGTCCTTCACCATGGCGACGGGGCAGCCGCATCGGAGCCGAAGAGGAAGGTGCGGCGGAGAAGCGGGGAAAGAAGAAGGAAGAGAAGATGTGCACAGTGCAGACGCCTCGGTCCTGTCACCTTATAAGAGATGGTTTCTGAGTGACTGACGCGTGGGACCAAGCGATCTCGTCAAATCCCGCAACAGTCGCGCGCAACGTACGTGGTGAAAAAGGCGGCGCGAGGATCGAGGAATCACTATTTATCTGCTCCGCCCGCTTCGGCACTCCCCGTCCTGCGCGCTTCCTTGAAATTTCATATCCCGTGAAATCCGGGATACACTGCAGATAATTGCACCCAGGATCCAACGCTCCAACATAGCACTCGGCACATGATGTCACCAGTTCACTCGACTGTCCACTGAATGGATCAAGGCGACTAAGTCGACACCAAATACCGACGCAGGCGTTCGGACTTGCAGAAAGCACTCGCGAAGTCCCGAAGCTCAGAACGGGTTCAATTTCAGCCTACTTTGCACTCGCACCTTAATCCATTCGGGGGCTACTGATGAGGATACAGACCTGGGGTAGGGTCATAGGCCTGACCTACACACGCTACCCAAGGTCACTACCCTAGAAGATAAGAAGACCAAGAATCTACTCGACGATGTAATCACTCGATCATCATTCCCCGCCGTCACTCGACCATATGGGGAATCACTCGACTATGTCGAAGACCAGGAGTCGGACGAATGTACAACGGCCGGACATTCATTCCTTAGTCTTCATGAACATTAAGGACATTTAAGACTGCCGTTACCTGTAATGCCCTTACTTTATGTACATTAAGCCCCTTGTAATGGAGGTGGGCGGAGGTCCTGGCACACTCTATATAAGCCACCCCTCCTTTGGGACAAGGGTTCACACCCCCTGTAACACAACACACATAATCCAATCGACCGCCTCCGGGCTCCGAGACGTAGGGCTGTTACTTCCTCCGAGAAGGTCCTGAACTCGTAAAACCTCGTGTGTACATCTTCGCCATAGCTAAGATCTTGCCTCTCCATACCTACCCCCTTTCTACTGTCAGACTTAGAACCACGACAACCACCAACAAGCATCAATCCATGGCTTGCTCGAAGCAACGAGTGCCTCCAACTAACAACAACCATGGGGGAGTTTTGTTTAATTATATTGATTTGCTTTGATCTTTTTGATCATGGGACTGGGCATCCCGGTTACTGCCATTTTCTCGTGAATGAGGAGCGGAGTCCACTCCCCTTGAGAATAACCCACATAGCATGGAAGATACAGACAACCCTAGTTGAAACATGAGCTGCTCGAGCATACAAAACATAATTTCATTTGAAGGTTTGGTGTTTGGCACATACAAATTTACTTGGAACGACAGGTAGATACCGCATATAGGAAGGTATGGTGGACTCATATGGAACAACTTTGGGGGTTTATGGAGTTTGGATGCAGAAGAAGTATTCCCGCTTAGTACAGGTGAAGGCTAGCAAAAGACTGGGAAGCGACCAACTGAGAGAGCGACAACAGTCATGAACATGCATTAAAATTAATTAACACCGAGTACAAGCATGAGTAGGATATAATCCACCATGAACATAAATATCGTGAAGGCTATGTTGATTTGTTTCAACTACATGCGTGAACATGTGCCAAGTTGAGTCACTCAATTCATTCAAAGGAGGATACCATCCCATCATACCACTTCATAATCATTTTAATAGCATGTTGGCACGCAAGGTAAACCATTATAACTCATAGCTAATTAAGCATGGCACAAGCAATTATAATCTCTAAATGTCATTGCAAATATGTTTACCTCATAATAAGCTGAATCAGGAACGATGAACTCAACATATTTACAAAAACAAGAGAGGTCGAGTTCATACCAACTTTTCTCATCTCAATCAGTCCATCATATATCGTCATTATTTCCTTTCACTTGCACGACCGAACGATGTGTATAATAATAATAGTGCACGTGCATTGGACTAAGCTAGAATCTGCAAGCATTCAACTTAAGAGAAAAGACAAGGTAATATGGGCTCTAAATTAAATAAACAATCAGCATATGAGAGCCGCTAAACATTTTCGATATGGTCTTCTACTCTCGACCCCCAAAGAAAAGAAAAGAAAAGAAAACTATTTAGACGGCAAAGCTCCCAACAAGTAAGAAGAAGAACGAGAAATCTTTTTGGGTTTTCATTTTAATTACTACTACAAACATGGAAATTGAACTACCTAATTTTTTTGTTTTTTCTTAAGGTTTATCAAACACACAAGAAGAAAGCTAGAAAAAGAAAATTAAACTAGCATGGATAATACAATGAAAGAGTATGAGCACCGACAACTAGAATAGTGTGTGAACATGAATGTAAAGTCGGTGAGAAATACGTACTCCCCCAAGCTTAGGCTTTTGGCCTAAGTTGGTCTATTGCCAAGGACCGCGGCTACTCTCCCCGGTGTACTGAGGGGTGTAATCAGGATACCACTGGCTGTCCATCTCCTCCGGATCCCACTGGTAAGATGATGAACAATAAGGGTCCAGTGGAGGCTCCGGCTCAGGTCTGGAGTGGATGCTTGTCCTCGATGAGTGTACACCGCTTCCAGCGAGACAAGATAATTAACTGCAGTCAAACCAAACAAAAGAGGCGCAGGCAGGATAATAATCTCATTGTGTTTCTTATTAAATCTCAAGTTATACAGGAGCATCTTATGATCATTATGAACAATAAACTCATGTGATACCATGCTCTTGTAATCTAAAAGGTAAGGAGGCAATATTGTCTCCCCTTTCTCTTGGTGCCTAACAGATATCTCAAAATGTTTAACAAGACGTGCAGCATATAGATACCTCCAAAGATGGGGCCCTTTGTACGGTTCAGGCTTAGCCGTTTAGCAATAACGACACCCATACTAAAACTATTATCACCAAACTAGGCATGGAATCTCTCCCTAATAATAAAGCACGGTTTGACTCCATGGGTTCACCGTCACAGTACGCTTCTTCCTGTGAATTTACACTTTCAGTTTTTTTCACATATATTGTTTTCTACCATCCGAGATGGTACTATTCATGTGTGCTTCTTACTACCATAATTTCGTCTGTATTTGCATTGTGCCGTAGCTCTGTACCAAAAGGCTGATATGTCCACGCAAAGCCACCGCCCTTAGCAAGTCCCAATACAATACGGTGCCACAACTTCCCGTGAACGACACAAATACACCCAGCCACGACCAGCCATCCTGCAGTAAATACAGCCCACAACCGCAACCAAGGCTCATCCTCTACTTCTTCCAAGCATGTAGGCCCATGGTCTCGATCGGGGTGGGATTGGCCTCCATCGCCCCGTGCACGTTGTGCCATGTCGCTGGATGGCGATCACTCGGCACCCTCGGCACTACGGTGTACTGCCTCGACGACATGACATAGATAGGCACATGAGAACAAATTGGGAGCCTGACGACAAGCATGGGGCACAGAGCTCTCCTCCTGCACCATGATATCCATATTCACCTGCTTAACTTTGCATCAAATCATCATCGGCGGCGACCATGACACACCATAGACCAATTAACACAATGAGGATGATGTTTTGTTTTGCTTACTTATGTGATGTTGTCACAAAATTCCTTGAAGGCACGCGTGAGCTGGGCGCTGCCATGGGAGTGTTAGGCAGACACACTATGCAGTAGCAGGATGGATGACTGCAGTATCACGATGGACTCATGTCACGCCCACGATGCGGCTATATCTCCCACGTGTCGAAGCACGACTTAGAGGCATAACCGCATTGAAAGCAATGTCGCAAGTGAGGTATTCTTCACACAACCCATGTAATACATAAGGGAAAGAGATACATAGTTGGCTTACAATCGCCACTTCACACAATTACATGAATAAAGCATTACATCATCCAGATACAATCAAGGTCCGACTACGGAACCAAAATAAAAGAAGAACCCCAAATGCGACAAAGGTCCCCGATCGACCACAAATGGGCTCCACTACTGATCAACTAGTACGAAACAACACAAAGGGCAAGATCTTCATCGAGCTCCTCCTTGAGCTTGGTTGCGTCACCTGCTCGGTAACATAGGCACCTGCAAACTGTTTTGGAAGTATCTGGTGAGCCACGAGGACTCAGCAATCCCATTACCATGGGTATCAAGACTAGCAAAGCTTAATGGGAAAGGAAGGGGTAAAGTGGTGAGGTTGCAGCAGCGGCTAAGCAAGTATGGTGGCTAACATACGCAAATGAGAGCGAGAAGAGAAACAAAGGAACGGTCGTGAAGCTAGCAATGATCAAGAGGTGATCCTGAACACCTACTTACGTCAAACATAACCCAGAAACCGTGTTCACTTCCCGGACTCCACCGAGAAGAGACCATCACGGCTACACACGCGATTGATGCATTTTAATTCGGATCTGGTGTCAAGTTATCTACAACCGACATTAAAAATTCCCATCGCCACATAACCGCATGGCACGGCTCTCGAAAGTTTATACCTCGTAGTGGTGTCCCAACTTAGCCCATGACAAGCTCTTGCGATCAACGAAGGAATAGACCTTCTCCGGAAGACCCGATCGGTCTCGGAATCCGGTTTACATGACATTTTGACAATGGTAAAACAAGACCAGCAAAGCCGCCCGATCGCCGACAATCCCGATAGGAGCTGCACATATCTCGTTCTCGGCAACACCGGATAGGTCACCCCACGAGTAAAACCAGCCCTCGAGTTGCCCGAGGTGGCCCCATGATCTGCCGGTTCGGACCAAAGACTTAGACAAGCACCGCCCGGGGGCTAAAATAAAGATGACCCTTGGGTTAATTACTCCCAAGGGAAAGGTAGGTGGTGGTGAGGCAAATGGTAAAACCAAGGTTGGGCCTTGCTGGAGGAGTTTTATTCAAAGCAAACTGTCAGGGGGGTCCCATAAATCACCCGACCGCGTTAGGAACGCTAAATCCGGGAACATAACACCGGTATGACGGAAACTAGGGCGACAAGAGTGGAACAAAACACTAGGCATAAGGCCGAGCCTTCCACCCTTTACCAAGTATATAGATGCATTAATAATATAAGAGATATTGTGATATCCCAACCAAAATCTTGTCCACCATGGAGAAATCATCAACTTCACCTACAACTAGCAACGCTATAAGAGGGGCTGAGCAAAGCGGTAACATAGCCAAACAATGGTTTGCTAGGAATGGTGTCAAAGGTTAGAGGTTCATGGCAATTTGGGATGGCTTGACGAGCAAATGATAGGTAATGCAGCATAGCGATAGAACGAAACAACTAGCATAGCAATGATAGTAGTTAGATCCAGGGTAGCGGTCATCTTGCCTGAAATCCCGCTAGGAAGAAGAACGAGTCCATGAAGAAGATGAACGGGAGTAGTCGAACGAATCCTCACAATCGCAACATTACCAGAACTAAGAAGCAACACCGGAAAGAAACAAAGAACATGGTAAATGCACAAGCATAAACATGGCACGATGCACAAACAAGTATGATGCATGTCCGGTTTAATGAGGCATGGCATGGCAAAGTGCAACACACAATACTACAAGTTAAGTGGAGCTCAATATGCAAGGAGTTGCATATTGACGAAACACCACATCTGAATTATTTAGTTCGCTCTCGTTTAAGCTACCAAGCAATGTTAAATGTTGTTAAACATGGCAAGGGGTGAGGCATAAGTAAACTAACTATTTAGGCAAGTTTAAATGAGGCCGGAACAACAAACAACAATTCCGGAAAAACCTCATATGCAATTTATGAATTTGCTACTGTTCTGCCCTAAACCATATTTTAAAGTTGCTAAACAGGAAAATAAAGTTCACCATGTTAATCTATGCATTTTTCCACCCAATTTACATATAAAGTTTATTAAAATTGGAGCTACGGTTAATTAGTTATGAAATAAATCATTTTACCATGGCATTTGAGCAAATTTAAACAAACAACATTTTAAACATTTTAAACATGGATGAAAGTGGCATATTATTAATCTACACAAAATTCTAAGCATTTTACATGTTTAAATCATTTTAAACCGATGCATGGTTAATTAGTTATTACATGCATGATCGTGAGGGTTTTTCTGTAAAACTGTAAATCTATGGATAAATAGCAAAATCGTAGGTCGGGAAAAAAATATGCGTGGGCCGAATCTGGCTGGCCCAGCAGGCTCAACAGAAGGAAAAAAAAGGAAGGCACTGGGGCCTCACCCATGGGCTTCGGCCCGGCTGGAGGAGAGGCTGGCGGTATTGGGCAGCAAGCGGGAAGGGCGACGCGGTCAACGGGTGAGCGGGCGAGCGAAGCTCTTTTTTCGATCCAAGAAGCGACATCGAGCGATGTAGAAGACGGCGGTGGTCTCTGCGACGGCGAGGCAAGCGGCAATGGGCGGCGCTGTAGGATCTGGCGAGGCGAGGTCTTGGGGACGGCGGAGGAGGTCGTGGCGGAGCGGTTCCCGGCGAGAGGGAGCAGCGGCTGCTGCTGTTGCCTGAAGAAAGAAAAGAGAGAGAGATTCAGAGAGGAACATGGGGAGGAAAACAGAGAAGGCAGGGGCGATAGGCGCGCGACCTGCGGGGCTCCGGTGGCGCGGCCGGCGAACTGGGGACGCCGGGACGAGGAGGAAGGCGGGGATCGGCATGAGGAGGGCCTTGCGCGGGATGCGGGACCCGGGCGGTGCGAGGCGAGGCTCCAAGCAGCGAAGGGCGCTGCAAGTAGACGCGCATCCATGAGCTTGTGCAGGAGAAGGAGGGTCGAGGAGGTCCTGCGGTGGCGGCGCCGGCGATGTGCTGGACTCCGGTGAGGCGGAGAGGCAGGGGACGGAGCGGCAAGAGTTCGAGGCCATGGCGACTCGACGGCGTCGCTGCAGCTTGAGAGGTCGGAACTCCCCTGTCTGCAGAGAGAGAGAGATGTGAGGGAGAGGGAGAAGAATGGAAGGAGGGAGAAGAGGAGAGATGGGCGCGAGGCTCATCTGCTGGTTGTCGAGGTCGCCGGAGCGGCGCGGTAGCGAGGCCATGGAGGTGCAGGCGATGGCGAGGAGGCGCACGGTCGCACGGTCGCGGGGATGGAACGAGGAGCTCGGCTCCTGGACGAAGGGAGGTTGGAGAGGAAGGGCACGGGGACCCCGGTGCTCCGGTGGCTTTGCACGGCCAAGGCACGGAGATGAGCAGAGGCGGGGACGAGGTGCTCGGGGAGGTCTGCGTGGGCTGTGGTGGTTGGATTGGCAGGGGAGATCGAGCAGGGAGGAGGAGGCACTCGATGGATTGGATCGGGCAAGATGAGGCAGTTGATTGGCTCGCTGTTGATCCCAAGGGGAAAACGAGGAGGAGACAAGAAGAGTGGCGACGCTCGGGAGGATCCCTAGAAATTAGGGATTTGGTCTGATTATATAGGCAGGGGACTAGGTAGGGACTAATCCGGTCCGTCCGATTATAATCGGGCGGTCGCAAATAAATAGGTTAGAAAGCCCGAATAATAAAACGGAGATATTTTGTAGACGTTAGGGGATGATCCGGATGCAACGGTGATGACTGAGCAGGTTGGGTTCGGGAAAGATTTCGGACACGCGCGAGAGGTCTAAGAAAAGAGTAGAGAGGGTCAAACGGTCAGACAAGAGGGAATCGAAAACCCGGTTGGTCTCGGAGCGGTCAACGAAAACAAGGGGGGGCGGCTACTACGGACGGGTGCAAGTTTTATGAAAACGATGCCAATGCAATGCGAATGATGACTTGAGATGAAATGCAAGACATGAAGAAAATGCAAAACGAAAGACAAAAACCCAACCACGGAGAAAATAATATATCGCATCTCCGGAAAAGGCAAGAGTTGGAGTTACGAATATGGAAAGCTACATCCGGGGCGTTACAACACTCCACCACTACGAGAGGATCTCGTCCCGAGATCTAGGATGGCACCGGAGGGAAAACGGAAGAGGAAGAGAAGAGGTAAAACTAAGTTGCTTCTTTGACCAATGAGTGAAACCAAAGAACCTTGAGAGGTTGAACAAATTGAAAGAAACAAAATAACATAGATGAACGAGATTGCAAACAATCCCGTTAGAAAAGAGGAAGAAGGAACATTACGAGAACTTGAAGGTTGCAAAGACATGAATCAAGAGTTTAATGGACAAGATAGAATTCGTAACCACTCCGGTTAAAACAAGATGAGAGAGGAAAAAATTCGGGCAGCACTCCGGTTGAACATGGAAGGAATAGGACATGAGCTTGACAAGATGAGAGGATACATGATGAAATCAACAACACACTGCCTCCGGAATTGAAAGAATGGCACAAGGGGTAAGAAACATTAGAAACCGCACTCCGGTTGAGAAGGGAGGCAAAACTTGATAAGATGAGAAGAACTCGAATGAAAACACGACACTCCGGCTAAACGAATAAGCAAAGAAAATTACATGATATTTACAAAATGAGATGATGGGTTGAAGAGAGTAACATCACAATGCCTCTGGAAAAAAGAATAGAAGATAGATCACTGGAATAACAGAATGTAGGAGAAAATGCAAACTTCTGCCACAAATGAGCTTGGAAAGCACCCTTCCAAGAAGGTTATAACGGAGTTGTTGGAAAACCAACAACGAAAAGAATAAGCTTGTGGCGGGCTTATGAAAACATCTCAAAATTATGAGGTGAGCTTCTGCCACCAATGGAAACAAATGATTGGATTGATATCAACAAGGAGACGAGAAACTTATTTCACCAGGAGGACAAATGAAGAACTTGGGTCATTTATAAGCACCATAAATAGCAACAATCCTTAGGGAAAGCTTTAGGTGAAATATAACCCAAAATAACTGCAATGAAGAGACTGATGGATTTAAAATACCTCACTTTTGACAACAATATGATTCATGAAACATGAAGGAAATTGTCAAGAGTGACATAACACCATCTCAAAAGATAAGATAGAAGGAATTGCACTTTGAAATGCAAGACGGAGAATACTTGAGCTTCTCAAAACAAAACAAGTGTTGGACACCCTGTTTAATTTTGAGTATAGCTTGGCGGATCATAACTTCGAGCGAAATCTTGAAGAATGAAAAGAATCCTTGACAACCCACCATTTAGAGCCTCCATGAAGAACTCCGGTAATAGAAGGATCATGAAAATAAAGAGAAGTTGAAAACACAAGGTGAAGCCTTGCAATGATTTAGATGGAGCTTCACGACGAGATAATTGAGAGAGCTTGGAACTCCGAAAAGAAAGATGAAGCCTCTCGAACCGAGAATGTGATATGATGACCAACTTGTAATCAAGAATTTATTCATCATGAATAATCTCCGTAAAAAGAATTGAGTCACCTCGAGGAAATAAGAATAAGATTTATTGTATGCTTATCCTTCATCAAATTTAATTGATGACAAGCAACGGATTTGGCATACTACTTATTCCCGTTGAAAAAGGATTAAGAGAGATATAGCGTAAACTTGAGAAGGTATTGATGAAGCCACCGGTGGGATTTGAAAACAACGAATGAATTAAATGATAACGAAAGAGGTGAAATCTTGAACAAACCAGCGTAAGAATTGAAAATGAATGTAGCAAAGGCACAATTCACCGGGAAGAATTGGAAAACGAATGAAGATATTTGAGGGGATTTAGATACATGAGAACGAAGAGAACATGAACTGATTAGAGGATATTTGAACGAATCACCGGTAGGATTTGGAGAACGATAGCTACACGCTGAGAATGAAGAATTATGACATGATGGCTTTCGGAGGAAAGAAATGGAAACAACTCATGAAATGCTCCGGATGGTAAGAAAAGATTTGTCTCAATCGAAAGCAATTATGAGAGGATGGCATCAAGCTAGGCCCATGAATATTCAAGAGAATGGACCAAGATTTAAGAGAAATCCTTCTTCGATGTTCAAATGATGAGAATGACAACGAGAAACACCACCAAGAATTATTGAGGCACACCGGAAGAATCAAAAGCGAAGAGGTCGAGCCAACTATGAAAAGAATTTGAAATATCTTGGAGAAAAGCATTTGACTGATGATAACTCATTCTTACGTCAAACTTGGAGAAGAATTTAGGATAGCTCTGGGAAAATAGAAGAGTCAGGTAAGATCCTGGGAAAAGACCTGTGGGTTAGGGCCCACTCAAAAGGAAACACCGTTGAAAATGATTGCTTGAAATAAAGATTGCACCGGTAGAATTTAATGGTTTGAATGAGATAACAATCTCGAGATATCTTGAACGGATTGAGAATGGTAACACAAGTCTTGTGAGATATCTTCAGCACTCCAGAACAAATGAATAGGAAGAAGTGAATGATTAAGAGGTGCACCGGCATGAGAAAGCATTTGACATGAGGAAAGGAATATGATCAACACTGAAAGCTTGAATTGGATCCACCGGAGAAGTAACAACAATGAAGGATGATAAACTTGAAGCTCGTGAGCATCTTCACGAGGGATCACCGGATCAGAACATTGATTGAAAAGAATGAAGAGACATCCCACAAATAAAAGGATACATGATTAAGAAATCTGAGTCCTTGAAGAAAAAGGGTGGGAGGGTTGGGAAAAACAAAGACAACTTGGGATGACCGAAACAAACACCGTTGAGAAGAAATGATAATTGGTCTTGCTGATGTTGAAGTGATCGGATCCACTTGAAGAGAAACACGTCGGTTGAAAAGGATTGACATGACAATCTCAATTGTCGAGAAGGATTGGTATTCACATCGGAGTATGAGAACACCATTTCAGAAAGGTATGGAATCAACACTTGACATTGAAGCAACTCGAATACCACAACTCAAAACAAAAACAAAGGACTGGCTTGCAGAATAAGCCGGAAACAAACATATGATAGAGATTTACCCAATCCCATATCATGCATTTGTCGGAAAGATATTCTACGAGCTACTAGAATTCCCACCTATAAAACTCCCGAAACTTTCTGGTTATGCAATCTGGTGTTGGGGATACAGGGGAAGCAATATATCTCACCCAAACTAACAATACCTACATCCAAGCTGTATCCATCCGTCAACACATAACCAAGAAACCTTCGAAATCGTGTACCTCAACCTTGAAAAGCATCCGTTATACAAGTCATGGCAATACTCCGTACTCACCTCAGTCTTTGGGTTATCGGGTTATCTCACCAACAAGCGCATAAAAGAGATTTTCGATGTCAGTACTAAACTCGGTATTCAGAATCTGCAACGATAAAATTATGACGACAACACCTCAGAGCTCAACTCCCCGGGACACTTCCACTAAACCCCTGACAGGAGGCACCAAGACAATGTTCTCATCATAAAACCATCAGAACGATTCCAAAATACTCGCGTGTCCTAAAAATTTTTTAGTGAAATTTGAGAAGAGAAGAGTCAAAACTCTACGTCAGGAGACCTCACCAGAGCGACGAAGGGACTGAGGAGTAAAAAAAATTCCTAACTCTCTGATATATATAATCCTAAATGACTCAAAACATTTTTCTAGACACAACTCGGCCGCTAACAACGATCAAGCAGTGGGGCTCCTAAGGTCGGAGAAGGCTCTGATTACCAACTTGTCACGCCCTCGATGCGGCTATATCTCCCACGTGTCGAAGCACGACTTAGAGGCATAACCGCATTGAAAGCAATGTCGCAAGTGACGTAATCTTCACACAACCCATGTAATACATAAGGGAAAGAGATACATAGTTGGCTTACAATCGCCACTTCACACAATTACATGAATAAAGCATTACATCATCCAGATACAATCAAGCTCCGACTACGGAACCAAAATAAAAGAAGAACCCCAAATGCGACAAAGGTCCCCGATCGACCCCAACTAGGCTCCACTACTGATCAACTAGTACGAAACAACACAAAGGGCAAGATCTTCATCGAGCTCCTCCTTGAGCTTGGTTGCGTCACCGCCGGTAACATAGGCACCGCAAACTGGTTTTGAAGTATCCGGTGAGCCACGAGGACTCAGCAATCCCATTACCATGGGTATCAAGACTAGCAAAGCTTAACAGGAAAGGAAGGGGTAAAGTGGTGAGGTTGCGCAGCGGCTAAGCAAGTATGGTGGCTAACATACGCAAATGAGGCGAGAAGAGAAACAAAGGAACGGTCGTGAAGATAGCAATGATCAAGAGGTGATCCGAACACCTACTTACGTCAAACATAACCCGAAACCGTGTTCACTTCCGGACTCCACGAGAAGAGACCATCACGGCTACACACGCGTTGATGCATTTTAATTCGGATCCGTGTCAAGTTATCTACAACCGGACATTAACAAATTCCCATCGCCACATAACCGCGGGCATGGCTCTCGAAAGTTTATACCTGCGGGGTGTCCCAACAGCCCATGACAAGCTCTCGCGATCAACGAAGGAATAGACCTTCTCCCGGAAGACCCGATCAGTCTCGGAATCCTGGTTTACAAGACATTTCGACAATGGTAAAACAAGACCAGCAAAGCCGCCCGATCGCCGACAATCCCGATAGGAGCTGCACATATCTCGTTCTCGTGGCAACACCGGATAGGTCACCTACGAGTAAAACCAGCCCTCGAGTTGCCCGAGGTGGCCCATGATCTGCCGGTTCAGACCAACACTTAGACAAGCACCGGCCGGGGCTAAAATAAATATGACCCTTGGGTTGGTGACCCAAGGAAGGGTATAGGTGGTGGTGAGGCAAATGGTAAAACCAAGGTTGGGCCTTGCTGGACAAGTTTTATTCAAAGCGAACTGTCAGGGGGGTCCCATAAATCACCCGACTGCGTTAGGAACGCAAAATCCGGGAACATAACACCGGTATGACGGAAACTAAGGCAGCAAGAGTGGAACAAAACACTAGGCATAAGGCCGAGCCTTCCACCCTTTACCAAGTATATAAATGCATTAATAATATAAGAGATATTGTGATATCCCAACCAAAATCCTGTCCACCATGGAGAAATCTTCAACTTCACCTACAACTAGCAACGCTATAAGAGGGGCTGAGCAAAGCGGTAACATAGCCAAACAATGGTTTGCTAGGAATGGTGTCAAAGGTTAGAGGTTCATGGCAATTTGGGATGGCTTGACGAGCAAATGATAGGTAACGCAGCATAGCAATAGAACGAAACAACTAGCATAGCAATGATAGTAGTGAGATCCAGGGTAGCGGTCATCTTGCCTGAAATCCCGCTAGGAAGAAGAACGAGTCCATGAAGAAGATGAACGGGAGTAGTCGAACGAATCCTCACAATCGCAACATTACCGGAACTAAGAAGCAACACCAGAAAGAAACAAACAACATGGTAAATGCACAAGCATAAACATGGCACGATGCACAAACAAGTATGATGCATGTCCGGTTTAATGAGGCATGGCATGGCAAAGTGCAACACACAATACTACAAGTTAAGTGGAGCTCAATATGCAACGAGTTGCATATTGACGAAACACCACATCCGAGTTATTTAGTTCGCTCTCGTTTAAGCTACCAAGCAATGTTAAATGTTGTTAAACATGGCAAGGGGTGAGGCATAAGTAAACTAACTATTTAGGTAAGTTTAAATGAGGCCGGAACAACAAACAACAATTCCGGAAAAACCTCATATGCAATTTATGAATTTGCTACTTTTCTGCCCTAAACCATATTTTAAAGTTGCTAAACAGGAAAATAAAGTCCACCATGTTAATCTATGCATTTTTCCACCCCATTTACATATAAAGTTTATTAAAATCGGAGCTACGGTTAATTAGTTATGAAATAAATCATTTTACCATGGCATTTGAGCAAATTTAAACAAACAACATTTTAAACATTTTAAACATGGATGAAAGTGGCATATTATTAATCTACACAAAATTCTAAGCATTTTACATGTTTAAATCATTTTAAACCGATGCATGGTTAATTAGTTATTACATGCATGATCATGAGGGTTTTTCTGTAAAACTGTAAATCTATGGATAAATCGCAAAATCGCAGGTCGGGAAAAAAATATGCGTGGGCCGAATCTGGCTGGCCCAGCAGGCTCAACAGAAGGAAAAAAAAGGAAGGCACTGGGGCCTCACCCATGGGCTTCGGCCCGGCTGGAGGAGAGGCCTGGCAGGGGCCCTGGGCCGAAGCGGGGAAGGGCGACGCGGTCAGCACGGGTGGCGGGGCGGCGAGCTGCTCTGTTCGATTTGAAGAAACGAAGCGACATCAAAGCGATCTGAAGGCAATGGCGAGGTCTGGCGGCGGCGAGGCAAGCGGCGGCGGCGGCGCTGTGTAGGATCTGGGCGGAGGCGAGGTCTTAGTGACGGCGGAGGAGGTCGTGGCGGAGCAGTTCAGCGAGAGAGGAGCAGCTGCTGCTGTTCAAGAAAGAAAGAGAGAGAGATTCATAGAGGAACACGGGAGGAAAACAGAGAAGGCAGGGGCGACAGGCGCGCGACCTGCGGGGCTCCGGTGGCGCGGCCGTCGAACTGGGGACGCCGGGACGATGGGGAAGGCGGGGATCGGCTTGAGGAGGGCCTTGCGCGGGATGCGGGACCCGGGCGGTGCGAGGCAAGGCTCCAAGCAGCGAAGGGCGCTGCAAGTAGATGCGCATCCATGAGCTTGTGCAGGAGAAGGAGGGTCGAGGAGGTCCTGCGGTGGCGGCACCGGCGATGTGCTGGACTCCGGTGAGGCGGAGAGGCAAGGGACGGAGCGGCAAGACTTCGAGGCCATGGCGACTCGACGGCGTCGCTGCAGCTTCGAGGCGTCGGAACTCCCTGTACGAGCAGACAGAGAGAGAGATGTGAGGGAGAGGGAGAAGAATGGAAGGAGGGAGAAGAGGGGAGATGGGCGTGAGGCTCATCTGCTGGTTGTCGAGGTCGCCGGAGCGGCGCGGTAGCGAGGCCATGGAGGTGCAGGCGATGGCGAGGAGGCGCCGCAGTCGCACGGTGTGAGGATGGAATGAGGAGCTCGGCTCTGGGCGAAGGAGGTTGGAGAGGAAGGGCACGGGACCACTGGTGCTCCGGTGGCTTCTTGATCGCATGGCGGCACGGAGATGAGCAGAGGCGGGGCGAGGTGCTCGGGAGGTCTGCGTGGGCTGTGGTGGTTGGATTGGCAGGGGAGATCGAGCATGGAGGAGGAGGCGCTCGATGGATTGGATCGGGCAAGATGAGGCAGTTGATTGGCTCGCTGTTGATCCTGAGGGGAAAACGAAGAGGAGACAAGAAGAGTGGCGGCGCTCGAGAGGATCCCTAGAAATTAGGGATTTGGTCTGCTTATATAGGCAGGGGACTAGGTAGGGACTAATCCGGTCCGTCCGATTATAATCGGGCGGTCGCAAATAAATAGGTTAGAAAGCCCGAATAATAAAACGGAGATATTTTGTAGACGTTAGGGGATGATCCGGATGCAACGGTGATGACTGAGCAGGTTGGGTTCGGGAAAGATTTCGGACGCGCGCGAGAGGTCTCAGAAAAGAGTAGAGAGGGTCAAACGGTCAGACAAGAGGGAATCGAAAACCCGGTTGGTCTCGGAGCGGTCAACGAAAACAAGGGGGGGGGCGACAACTACGGACGGGTGCAAGTTTATGAAAACGATGCCAATGCAATGCGAATGATGACTTGAGATGAAATGCAAGACATGAAGAAAATGCAAAACGAAAGACAAAAACCCAACCACGGAGAAAATAATATATCGCATCTCCGGAAAAGGCAAGAGTTGGAGTTACGAATATGGAAAGCTACATCTGGGGCGTTACAACTCATCACCCCAGTCAGGACGGATCCTCCATCGAGATCGGCGTGTGGTTCTTCGATGAGAAGCTTCGGAGGCGTACACCCTCATGTCGTTGTCCTGTACGTGAGCCCAGTGCTGGAGGAGGACCGGCTAACCTTCCCGGCGAAGAAGGCGTGGATGTGCCATCGGGAGGCAGGAAGCTGGGGTTGTGTAAGGTGCCTGCAAGCAAATTCAGAATTACATGCCTCCATACGGAAGTCTGATTCAAATAGATTGAATCACCCAATCATGTCAGGGGCGCGTGTGGTTCCAGAATGGCACTTGGCAGCAAGGCCCTTGAAGAAATCTTTCGGTTAGACACATAGGAGGCTGACGGCAGGGTCGCGGTGCCCGACAACGACATTGACAACCTCCGTGGCTATAGTGCCGGGGCTTGCCTTATGTGGCCAAATAGCCGTTGACGACAATGACGTTGAACCCCATCAGCGCCATCGTCCCGCTCCATGCGGTAGTGGACCACCTCGCTGGTGCAGGACCTTTCATGGGCCGCTGCCGTGTCCGACGTCCACGTCGGCGACCTCTGTGTCCGTAGTGCTGGGCCTTTCCTTTCTAAATACTGGTAGAGCTCTTCATAGCTGATGACACCAACAATGCATGCCGTACCACATCCGCACCATTGTCCCGAACCCGTACAGCAGGGAGTAAATTGCATAAAAGCACCACTTTGAGGGCTAGGTTTGCGAAAAACACTAGGATACAGTTTCTCTGCAGAAAGCACCACGTCTTGCGTAATTCTTTTGCAAAAACCACTGATTGGCGGATCGGGCCGTGTTAAGTGAGTTTATGAGATGTGGGGCCCGTTTTTCGCCTATGTGGCATAACAGTTTAGGTTTGATGTGAAAAAGCCCCCCAAATTTCTCTCCTTGCCAAACAAATTTGTCGCAGGCCCATCCCGACCCCAACTGCCGTCGCCCCTCCCGACCCCGGCCACCACCCGTTCCAACCTCGGCGGCCCCATCCTGACCCCGACCACCGTCGCCCCTCCCGACCACGGCCACCACCCGTTCCAACCTTGGCAGCCCTCATCCCGACCCCAGACGAGGCAGACGCCGCCGCCGCCATTGCAGCACCGAGGCAGAGGACGCCTCATTGGTGCAGGACCTCCCGTGTGATGCCATTGTGGCTAGCTGGCTGGACTCCTACACCCGCTGCATGTACCTCCTCCGGGCTCATCCTTTGCATGGGAGCGTTGCGACGCCACTCTTCTGTGCCATCTGACTGCTCTTCGCCATGTGCCCATGCATGTGTCCTCCTTTCTCTTGTCACTGGCGTGTCCGTGCGGGCATTGTGTGTTGTGCTATGGAGTTTGTGTGAGTCCGACGCGTGCGTGCAATCTGTGTCAGAGGCTCGTGCAACGGCTGTTATTGTATGAGAGCGAGCTTTGTGAAGTCTAGAGATGACATACTGTACATAATGCAAAATGCAACACGTAGTAGGGACAGGTGTTGCAAGCTCACATGCGAGGCAAATGAGAAATGAGGCGGCGCCAGGTTCTACCACGCGTGATATGAGAGATGCACATGTGAGTTGTCAAGAAGCATACTGCCATGGGAGCTCCTACGAAAGCAAGATCTTGACGATACTGACCAAGCATTCTTCCTTGGGCACCATAAAAGTTGCATAGTCAAAGGTGGCAACTGGCAGGGGCAAAAGGCCTACTTTGCGACCGTCACTCTGGCGCACCTCGACGACGATAGTTGAGGTGGACATCAAGTGTAAGTGGTATAACCTAATCTTCTATCTCAACACGATGAGCTTAGCAATGACGTAATCGTGCATGAGTATAAGATTATCTCTGCTACCTCCAACCTCCATACTCGCCCGCCACAAGGTCACAAAAGATCCAAAGAAAGTAAAGGCGACGGTTGTGACCTCTGCCGACACCAGGTTGTTTGCCAGTCCAAAATCAGTCAAGCCTCGAGCTATGATGTGTGTCTTCATGATATGGCCAAGCCCGCTTCATGAAAATTGGCATTCGCTCCTCAGTAAAGCACATTTGTTTCAATCAATGTTTGATGCGGTCATCAAAATGTCGTTCTGACATGATATTTCCATCTCATTTTCTTAGGCTTATCCTTACGAGTTCAGAACAATGAGCCTCAACATGCCAGTTGTATGGTTGCACACTCAGCGTGTATTGTTGTATGTGTTTGAGAGCTGATCGATTGCAAAATATTTTTTCCTCTCCTGTTGGAATGCACGGGCATGTGTGCTAGTAGAATAATAATATCAGGTACACTGAAGTTTCCACCATTTCCATGACCAATTAAGCATCGACTAGCAAATAAGGAAAAGTAGCGTAAAACAAGAAAGTGTATGCTAGAGATTCTCGCATCGGAACCCTTGTTTGGATCCCCTACAGTAATGGTGTTAACAAAGCCATCCACATCCTTACGATGTGGTTCATCTAATCTGCCCTCAAAGGGTATTCGACATACCGTGCAAAAATTACATAAAGACATTTCCTTGAATTCATCATATAAATGAAATGATACTGATGGAGGTGACTTCTTAGGATAATAATAAATTTTTTGCACGAAAGTATTGGTGAGTAAGAGATACTGATCGATCCGGTCGTGGAGGAAGTCGGTGAGGCCTGCATTTTCAATCAAAGAATAAAAGTCTTCATAAATCCCGGCTTCTCTCAAGAAATTATCACAGGGCCATACACACGGCCGTACTTCCGCTACGTGAGGAATATTATACTTGACCTTTTCCTTCTCTTTAGCTTGTTTTTCCTGGGAGCCTTGGCTAGAAGAGCCCCTCAAAAATCTCCTTAACATTTTCTGAAAATTTCTGAAATTCTTAGTAACTTCAAAATAAAAGTGAATAAAACTAAGCAAGATTGGTAGCAACTACTCCCACAAGTGCCTACAACCTATATCATGCATTAGAATTACTTGGGACCTCATAAATTTGACATGCAAGCTCAAGAACAGGGTCACCTATGCAGCAAAAATTTGCAATGAATAAAGCACTAGAACAAAAACTAATTGGACCAATGGAGGAGTCACATACCAAGCAACAATCTTCCAAAGCAGTTTTGTGAATGGAGCTTTGAGCAAGGAGATCGAAAATCGCAGCAAAATGAGCTAGAACTCGTGCGTGAGCTGGATGGGGATTTTTTTGGGAAGAAGATGGAGTGTGTGGGTGCAGGAATAAGTGGAGGGGGGCCCACCGTAGGCCCACGAGACAGGGGGGGGTGCGCCCAGGGGGGAGGGCGCGCCCTCCACCCTCGTGGCCAGGTGCTTGCCCCCTGAAGTGTTTTCAGTGCCTAAAATCCTCAAATATTCCATAAAAAATCATACTAAATTTGCAGGGCATTTGGAGCACTTTTATTTTGGGGATATTTTTTATTGCACGAATAATTCAGAAAACAGACATATAATACTATTTTTCCTTTACTTATTCTAAATAACAGAAAGTAAAAAAGAGGGTATAGAAGGTTGTGCCTTCTAGTTTCATCCATCTCGTGATCATCAAAATGAATCCACTAACAAGGTTGATCAAGTCTTGTTAACAAACTCATTCCGAATAACACGGAATCGGAGAAATTTTGAATAACACTAGGTTACCTCAACGGGGATATGAACATCCCCAATAATAAGAATATCATACTTCTCTTGACAGTAGGAAGAGGAAATTCCAAACCTCCAATAATAATAGTTGGAACTTTTCCAATAGAATTGATGCTATGAACTTGAGATTGTTTCCTCGAAAAGTGTACCGTATGCTCATTACCATTAACATGAAAAGTGACATTGCCTTTGTTGCAATCAATAACAGCCCCTGCAGTATTCAAAAAGGGTCTACCAAGGATAATCGACATACTATCGTCCTCGGGAATATCAAGTATAACAAAGTCTGTTAAGATAGTGACATTTGCAACCACAACAGGCACATCCTCACAAATACCGACAGGTATTGCAGTTGATTTACGAGCCATTTGCAAAGATCTTTCAGTAGGTGTCAACTTATTCAATTCAAGTCTATGATATAAAGAGAGAGGCATAACACTAACACCGGCTCCAAGATCACATAAAGCAATTTTAACATAGTTTCTTTTAATGGAGCATGGTATAGTTGGTACCCCTGGATCTCCAAGTTTGTTTGGTATTCCACCTTTAAAAGTGTAATCAACAAGCATGGTGGAAATTTCAGGTTCCGGTATCTTCCTTTTATTTGTGATGATATCCTTCATATACTTATCATAAGAATTTAATTTAAGCATATCAGTTAAGCGCATACATAAGAAGATAGGTCTAATCATTTCAGCAAAGCGCTCAAAATCCTCATCATCCTTTGTCTTGGATGGTTTAGGAGGAAAGGGCATGGGTTTCTGGACCCATGGTTCTCTTTCTCTACCATGCTTCCTAGCAACAAAATCTCTCTTATCATAGCGTTGATTCTTTGATTGTGGGTTATCAAGATCAACAACAGGTTCAATCTCTACATCATTATTTTTGCTAGGTTGAGCATCAACATGAGCATTATCATTAACATTATCACTAGGTTCATGTTCATCACCTGATTGTGTTTCAGCATCAGAAATAGAAATATCATTGGGATTCTCAGGTGTGTCTACAACAGGTTTGCTAGAAGCATGCAAAGTCCAATCGCTTTTCTTTTTCTTCTTTGAAGAACTAGGTGCCTCTGAATTATTTCTCTGAGAATCTTGCTCGATTCTCTTAGGGTGGCCTTCAGGATACAAAGGTTCCTGAGTCATTCTACCAGTTCTAGTAGCCACCCTAACAACAAAGTCATGTTTATTATTTAATTCATCGAGCAAATCACTTTGAGCTTTAAGTACTTGCTCAGCTTGAGTGGTAACCATAGAAGCATATTTGCTAATGAGTTTAAGTTCACCTTTAACTCTAGCCATATAATCACTCAAGTGTCCTATCTCGAAAGCATTATTCTTTAATTCTCTACCAACATAAGCATTAAAACTTTCTTGTCAAGCCATAAAGTCATCAAATTCATCTAAGCATGGGCTATGAAATTTAGTAGAGGGAATTTCAACTTTATCATATCTATAGAGAGAATTTACCTTTACTACCTGTGTCGGGTTATCAAGACAATGTATTTCTTCAACAGGTGGTATATTAAGACCATGTATTTCTTCAATAGGAGGTAAATTCTTAACATCTTCAGCTTTAATACCTTTTTCTTTCATTGATTTCTTTGCCTCTTGCATATCTTCAGGACTGAGAAATAGAACACCTCTCTTCTTCGGAGTTGGTTTAGGAATAGGCTCATGAGTTGGCTCAATTGGCTCGGGAATTGCCTCAGGAATTGGCTCAGGAAGAGTCCAATTATTTTCATTAGTCAACATATTATTCAATAGTAATTCAGCTTGGTCGACTGTTCTTTCCCTGAAAACACAACCAGCACAACTATCCAAGTAGTCCTTGGAAGCATCGGTTAGTCCATTATAAAAGATATCAAGTATTTCATTTTTCTTAAGAGGATGATCAGGCAAAGCACTAAGTAATCGGAGAAGCCTCCCCCAAGCTTGTGGGAGACTCTATTCTTTGATTTGCACAAAATTATATATTTCCATAAGGCAACTTGTTTCTTATGAGCAGGAAATATTTAGCAGAGAAGTAATAAATCATATCACCGGGACTACGACACAACCAGGATCAAGAGAATTAAACCAAGTCTTAGCATCACCCTTTAATGAGAACGGAAATATCTTAAGGATATAATAATAGCGAGACTTCTCATCATTAGTAAACAGGGTGGCTATATCATTTAACTTGGTAAGATGAGCAACAACAGTTTCAGATTCAAGGCCAGAAAAAGGATCAGATTCAACCAGAGTAATTATTTTAGGATCAACAGAGAATTCATAATCCTCATCAGTAACACAGATAGGTGAAGTAGCGAAAGCGGGGTCAGGTTTCATTCTAGCATTAAGGGATTGCTACTTCCATTTAGCTAATAACTTCTTAAGATCATATCTATCTTTGCAAGCAAAAATAGCTCTAGCAGCTTCCTCGTCCATAACATAACCCCCAGGAACAACAGGTAATTCATAATCAGGGGGAGAACTTTCATCATCACTATCATCAATAATAGCATCTTCAATAATTTCATTCTCCCTAACCCTAGCAAGTTGTTCATCAAGAAATTCACCTAATGGCAAAGTAGTATCACGCAAAGAAGTAGTTTCATCATAAGTATCATGCATAGCAGAAGTGGCATCATCAATAACATGCGACATATCAGAATTCATAGCAGTAGCAGGTTTAGGTGTCGCAAGCTTAATCAAAACAGAAGGAGAATCTAGTGCAGAGCTAGATGGAAGTTCCTTACCTCCCCTCGTAGTCGAGGGAAAAATCTTATTTCTTCCATCTTTCAAGTTCCTCATAGTGATCAACAGATATAAATCCCAAGTGACTCAAAGAATAGAGCTATACTCCCCGGCAACGGCGCCAGAAATTAGTCTTGATAAACCACAAGTGTAGGGGATCGCAATAGCTTTCGAGGGTAGAGTATTCAACCCAAATTTATTGATTCGACACAAGGGGAGCCAAAGAATATTCTTAAGTATTAGCAGTTGAGTTGTCAGTTCAACCACACCTGGATAACTTAGTATCTGCAGCAAAGTATTTAGTAGCAAAGTAGTATGATAGTAATGGTAATAGTGGCAAAAGTAAAGATAGAAGTTTTGTACTAATTGTAACAGTAGCAACGGAAAAGTAAATAAGCGAAGCACAAGTATGAAAAGCTCGTAGCCATTGGATCAATGATGGATAATTATGTCGGATGCGATTCCTCGTGTAATAGCTATAACATAGGGTGTCGGGGGGATGAACCCCGGGCAGGCAACGAAACCCGGATCCTCTTCAAAAATGGTGGGGCCCGCATCGCCCCTCAAAACCGACGCAGCGCTTTGGCGGTCGCCGACCAAGCAAGGCCCATGATCCGGTCAATCCCTCCGACCCGGCGACGTACATCGACCCGGACTCAGCAACTGGCGCAAGGTGGCCGAACCCAGCACGACCAAGGCTTCCCCAACAAGCCGACCCCACCCGTGGCGTGCGCTGCAATCCAGCCACGGGTCAAGCTCCCGTCCCATCCAGGCTATACGATGGGACGAGACGTCAATCACTGATGACCAAGACAACAGTGTTTTCACCCATGCCTATGGTCAGCCGGAGCATGGCAGCAGGTTCCTACCTACCACGACCGTGGTGGCGTGGCAACAATGCTTCCGCCCTCACCGCTGACGACAGCAAGCGGCAGCCTGACGGAAAGCACTGTACACGACTCGACTCGGCCACGCCTTGACGATCGACAAGACGGCGCACAGTTCCCCTAGGCATGCGGGGCCCACACCTAGGGGAACCGGCGAACCACAAGCCCTCGAACGGGACCCAGCCCGGTATCCCGGACACTAACAATACGGACCAACCGACTCGGCATATTACCATTGTAACCCTGGGTGGGTTGATCTATCAAACTCCCTAGGAACCCACGCCTACAGAGGCATGTAAGGTAACGGAAGATACACAAGGCTGCCTGTGAGAAGTAGAAAGAACAAAAGCATAGGACTAGCCACCAAGCCGCAACACCGGAGAGAAGGAGTGGCCTAAGTCTTGGCCAGCTTCCTTCCTCCTCATACAGCTCCAGGAGCAACATTGTACTATCGATCATCCAACTACACTCGACAGGACTAGGGTATTATCTCTCCGGAGAGCTCCGAACCTGGGTATGTCCGGCGCCCCACGCCCGCTCATGCCAACCTCGCCTCTGGAGCCCACCAGCACCCTCGAGCCTCCTCCTCTCTTTAGCCATCCCTTGGCATCTGCCGTGCGCCCACCACAACAGTTGGCGCCCACCGAGGGGCAGCTCGAGGAGGTGGCCTGGAGCATGCTTCAGACGGGCCCCTTCTCCTACACCGACGGGTCCGTCGCATTGGCGGACGACGTCGTCGGCGCGCTTGCCGCCTCCTTCGCCGCGCTGCGCATCTCTGATGCGTTCGTAGCCGATGGGTACCCCAGCAAGGTGCTCAGCTACTCCGACTTTCCGCTCTCCCTCGGCGGTGGCATTGCCGCCAGGGCGATGGATGTCCATGTGGAGGTTTACGTCACCGGCGACGGCGCATCCTCCTCGACGAGCAAGACGAGGAAGGCCACGGAAGCCAGGGCCGCAGCGGAGCGGACCGAGCCGTCCGATCCGCTGCGCGCCGCGATGCAGAGCCTCCGCATCCCCATCGGCACCGACATTGACACCACCAACCACTACAAAAAAAGACACATCCGTGACATTTTGGGCCGAACGAATTTTTTTTCTGTCATACATATGACACTTCTATGACGATAATTGTGACAAAACCCGGTATCATCATAGATGTGGTGGGCTCCTACTTCTATGACAAAAATCATGATGTAAAATGGGCTTTTCTTCTGGGCGGGCGGAGACGCAATCGCATGACATTCTTTGGGCCGTCCATGACGGAAAAAACTGTGGTAGAAGCGAGGGGGAGGAAAATTTCGGGGAGTTGCCGGTTACGGTGGGAGAGCGATGTGCGTTTCTCTCATACAGGTACGCGCGTGTGTGCGAGGCATTGGCTCTAATTGAACCCGAAGCGAGGCGTTGGGCTCTAATCGAACCCGGCGATTGACAGACTGCAGCTACGCGTTCTCGAACCCGAGCGATCGATCGATGGCTGTTAACTAAACCCGATGGGCGATTCGCCGCTCTCGCCGCTAATCAAGCCGATCGATCTGCCTGCAGGATGAGCGATGGCGTTGCGGGGTGGATGAGCGATTGGGCGGTGGCGTTGCCTTTGGATGAACAGGACCCCGTGGTGTGGAGGGCTGGATGAACAGTTGATGGTGGAGGGGTGTCAGTGGAGGGGTGGTTGAACAGGACCCCGTGGTGTGGAGGGCTGGATGAATAGTAGACGCTGGAGGGCTGGATGAACAGTAGACGGTGGAGGGGTGGTTGAACAGTAGCTGGTGGAGTAGTGCGTGGTGGAGGCTGGATGAATAGGAGATCGTGGAGGCTGGAGGAGGTCGACGGTAGCCAGTGGAGGCTGGAGGAGGTCGACGATGGAGATGAACAGTATCCCGTGGAGTCCGTTTTTGATGCACGCCACACCCTCCCCGTTTGACCGTAGCGCTCCAACACAAGTCCGTTTCGTCCGTTTTGCGGTACGCCACACCCCTCCCGATCAATAGGACCCCCGTTTCGACCGTAGGAGGTCCGTTTCCTCCATTTTGCGGTACGCCACACCCCTCCCGATCAACCGGACCCCTGTTTCGACCGTAGGAGGTCCATTTCCTCCGTTTTGCGGTACGCCAGGCCCCTCGCGATCAACAGGACCCCGTTTCGAACGTGGCCGGTCGAACACAAGGCCGTTTCCTCTGTTGTGTGGTATGCCAGGCCTCGTTTCCATCGCCTGTTCCGTCCAAGCCCTCCCGATGAACACGACCACGCATTCCGTTTCGACCTAGCCAGTTGGCTCCCACGCGTTCTGTTGCCTCCCGATGAACACGGCGCATTCCGTTGCCTCCCCAAGACGCATTCCGTTGCCTCCCCATGAACACAACAACGACACTGTTTCTCCGTTCCGACCCACCCATGTACGTATGCGCGAGTAGGCGTTCGAGACCCCGTCCGTATGTACACATACGTGGCCGTATTTTCTTTCTTGCACCCTGGCCGCCGTACGTACGTGTACATGCTACGTGCGCACCTCTACTACGACACGTGCGCGCCTCTACAACGACCAGTATGTACGTACACGTTCGCGACCAGGATGACAACGCTACACACGCTTCGACCAGGTGGGTCCCGGTATCGAGCACTTCCTTGCCAGCGAAGATGTAGGTGGTGGGTCCCAATGATGGGGCGAATCGTTTTGCGGACACACTTCCTTGCGTGCGAAGGTGTAGCTGGTCCCAGCAATGGGGTCGAAGCGGTGTTTTTGCCCGGACGCACTTCCTTGCGTCTGAACGATGTAGCTCTTGGGTCCCAGCAATCGTGGAGCGAATCGTTTTTGCGGACGCACTTCCTTGCGTGCGAAAGTGTAGCTGGTGGGTCCCAACGATCCGGGGCGAATCGTTTTTTGACGCACTTCCTTGCGTGCGAAGATGTAGCTGGTGGGTCCCGGCGATCGAGGCGAATCATTTTTTCCGGATGCACTTCCTTGCGTGCGAAGATGTAGCTCGTGGGTCCCAGCAGTCAGGGGGCGAATCATTTTTTTCGCGAAATATGGTGGCCCGTCCGGTGGGTCCCCGCTATCAGGTGGAGGAATAATTATTTTGCGTGTAATAAGGAGGCACTTCCTTGCGGCTGTCGTGGACCCGGTATCGGCCTCTCCACGTCTGATCCACGTCCGATGGAAGTCGTTCCTTGACCACGTTGACCACGCCCGTCCGAGAGCACCACGGCGGTGGGCGACGGCGAGGCCTAGGAAGGGGACTACGCGGACCGGGGAAGATCTGGCGATGGATGCACACGCCGAGAGAGTCTGAGGTTCATTGGTTGGTACCTGCCACCGCCGCCGCAGAATAACAGGGGGTGTGGGTGAGTGGAGGGATGGCTCGGCGATGGTGGGAGTAGTAGGGGCGGTGAGGCCTCATGACAAGACAACCGACAACGAGAGGCGGGAGCAAAGCGACGACCGAGCCGCTGCTTTGGGCGGCCGGAGCAAGAAGACCAGAGGTTGAAGAAGCACTACGACCGTTGGATGGACATCGACGATCACTCTGACTAGAATCGTTTATATTGACTAAGTTGACAAAGCCCTTGATACGTCAACTTAGTAGGCCCTGGTCGACTTCGAAGCAGTGCGCCCGGATGTCGAGAGGATGAATAATTTTTTGGGCGGGTGAAGCTAGAATATCCGAGATTGAAGAAGAAGCATGACATTCGTTGGATGGACATCCAACGGCCACTGCTGCTAGAACCGTGTATTGACTATAAGTTGACAAAGCCTTGCATACCCATCAACTCTGTTTTTTTAGGGGACGCGTCAACTTAGTAAGGCCAGAAGTGTGTGGCAGAGAACTTATAGCCCATTTGATATTTGTAAGAACGTGTAGCCCATTTTTGAATTCTAATGGAATTTACTACAACCCATTTACAATTTGTTAAAAGTACGACCCATTTCAACCAACCGTTCAAAACAGAATTCAATAAAATTTCCCATATTTTGATGGGATCCGAATATTTTTATCCAGAAATTTCTAGCTAGATTAAATACAATTTCAATATAAATTTATATTGTGTAAAAATCCAACGAAACAGTCCGCTCGCAACATTAATGAAATTAAAATTTTCAGTATTCCAAAAATAATATTTTATAAAGTAATCACTATTTGGTGCATTTTTTTACAGTTACTACCCAGTTTTTATAATTACATCCCGTTTATTATTTCTTAAAGCCCATTTTCTTGTTAAGCCTAATGCATCCCTCCTAGGAAAGATTTGCAGCCCAGCGGGGCGGAGAATAACAACTTGACCTTGCCTGGATATTCCTAAAAAAAGTATAGCTGGGCTAGCCATTTTGAGCTTGAAAAAAATTAATATCTGGGCTAGATATCAGGCCTAGGCTAGACGGGCCACAGCCCGCCCATAAATACCTGCAGCGATGTTTTCGTTGTTGTTTAGAGGAGAAATATTAATATCTGGGGTAAACATCAAAAAACTCTGCAGTGCTCACACCTCAAAAACACAAATACTGCTCGAGCTGCTTGGTCCCAACTGTCGGTCGCTTCTTGTACAATTCTCTCGTTTATTGACTACTCCCTCCTTTTCGGTTTATAATGCTCAATTCAAAAATCTCACCAATCAAGGTAGATGGCAAGTGGTGGAATACTTTTTGTAGTTTTGCAAAAGCACCTAGTTAATGCTCTTGTTATCCTCAAAAAAATATGTTTATCAATGCATTAATTGCAATGCATGCATGCATAAAGTACATGCATTGGTCAATTTTCTCTTAATACTTGCATGCAATGATTTAATTGAAGGAAATATGCCCTAGAGGCAATAATAAAGTTATTATTTATTTCCTAATATCATGATAAATGTTTATTATTCATGCTAGAATTGTATTAACCGGAAACATGATACATGTGTGAATACATAGACAAACATATAGTCACTAGTATGCCTCTACTTGACTAGCTCATTAATCAAAGATGGTTATGTTTCCGAACCATAGACATGTGTTGTCATTTGATTAAATGGGATCACATCATTAGGAGAATGATGTGATTGACATGACCCATCCCGTTAGCTTAGCACTTGATCGTTTAGTATTCTGCTATTCCTTTCTTCATGACTTATACATGTTCCTGTAACTATGAGAATTGTGTAACTCCCGTTTACCGGAGGAACACTTTGGGTACTACCAAACGTCACAACATAACTGGGTGATTATAAAGGAGTACTACAGGTGTTTCCAAAGGTACATGTTGAGTTGGCATAATTCGAGATTAGGATTTGTCACTCCGATTGTCGGAGAGGTATCTCTGGGCCCTCTCGGTAATACTCATCTCCTAAGCCTTGCAAGCATGTAACTAATGAGTTAGTTATGAGATGACGTATTACGGAACGAGTAAAGAGACTTGCCGGTAACGAGATTGAACTAGGTATTGGATACCGACGATCAAATCTCGGGCAAGTAACATACCGATGACAAAGGGAACAACGTATGTTGTTGTGCGGTTTGACCGATAAAGATCTTCGTAGAATATGTAAGAACCAATATGGGCATCCAGGTCCCGCTATTGGTTATTGACCAGAGACGTGTCTCAGTCATGTCTACATTGTTCTCGAACCGTAGGGTCCGCATGCTTAAGGTTTCGATGGCAGTTATATTATGAGTTTATGTATTTTGATGTACCGAAGTTTGTTTGGTGTGCCGGATGTGATCACGGACATGACGAGGAGTCTCGAAATGGTCGGGACATAAAGATTGATATATTGGACGGATATATTTGGACACCGGAAAGGTTCCGGGAGAGTTTGGGAATATACCGGAGCTCCGGGAGGTTACCGGAACCCCCCGGTAAGTATATGGGCCTTATTGGGCCCTATTGGAAGGAGGAGAAGGAGCAAGGGGAGGCGCCCCAAGCCCAATCCGGGTGGGAGGGGGCCCCCCTTTCTTTCTCTCCTTCCCTCTTCCTTCCTACTACTACTACTCCTTCCTTCCCTCCAACTTGGATTAGGAAAGGAGGAAACCTACTTGAGTAGGTTTCCCCCCTATGGCGCGCCCCTTGGGCAGCCACCTCCTCCCTCCTCCTTTATATACGGGGTAGGGGACACCCTAGACACACAAGTTGATCATTGAGATCGTTCCTTAGCCATGTGCGGTGCCCCCTCCACGATATTACACCTCGGTCATATTGTAGCGGTGCTTAGGCGAAGCCTGCGACAGAGAACATCAAGATCGCCACCACGCCGTCGTCTTGTGGAACTTCCCCTAACGCCTCTGCTGGATTAGAGATCGAAGTGCGTTATCGAGCTGTCGTGTGTCAAGAACTCGGAGGTGCCGAGTAACGGTGCTTGGATCGGTTGAACCGGGAGGACGTCGACTACTTCCTCTACGTTGCATCAGCGCTTCGCCGGGTTCACGAGTGCGTGACAACACTCTCCCTCTCGTTGCTATGCATCACAATGATCTTGCGTGTGCGTAGGATTTTTTGAAATTACTCGTTTCCCAACATGATGGCATCCGAGCCCACGTTTTATGCGTTGATGTTATATGCACGAGTAGAACACAAGTGAGTTGTGGGCGATATAAGTCATACCGCCTACCAGCATGTCATACTTTGGTTCAGCGGTATTGTGAGATGAAGCGGCCGGACCGACATTACGCCAGACGCTTACGCGAGACTGGTTTCACCG